>JAYESD010000007.1:78458803-79205839 GCA_036927565.1 Tuctoria greenei
AAATGCCCTATAGAGAATGGATCATCCCACAGGTGACGTCGAATCTAAAAAATGAGCTTTTTCTTATCCTGCCCTGGTGGTATGTACCCCGTAACCATGGAGTTTATGATGTCCGCATAAATGGGTTAGAGTCGGTCACCTTGAACAATATATCATCACGTAGGAAATCATTGATGGGTATGTATGGTGTATTTGGGATTTCCATATGTGAGAGGTGACCAGCGACAGAATTCTCTACTCCCTTTTTATACCTTATCTCCAGGTGAAACTCTTGGAGTTGGAGAATCCATCGGATTAGCCTAGGTTTAGCATCTCTCTTGGTGAGCAAATATTTCAAAGCAGCATGGTCTGTGTAGACTATGACTTTTGCTCCAACCAAGTATGATCTAAACTTATACATAACAAAGACAACTGCTAGGAGCTTCTTTTCAGTTGTGGCATAGTTAATCTGAGCTCCTGCCAGAGTCTTGCTAGCTTAGGCTATTGCATGATGCTTCTTATCCTTGGTTTGGCCAAGGACCACTCCAATGGCACAATCACTAGCATCACAGATGATTTCGAATGGCAACGTCCATTCAGGGGGTTGAATGATTGGAGTTGTGATGAGTTCCTTCTTGAGGATATGAAAAAATATTGGTGACACTCATCGTCGAAATAAAAGGGCACATCCTTAGCTAATAGGCTAGTGAGGGGTCTAGCGATTTTTGAAAAATCCTTGATAAATCGACAGTGGAACCTCGCATGGACTAAAAAACTACGGATACCCTGAATTTTGGTGGGAGGTGGAAGCTTTTCAATAACTTCAATTTTGGCTTTGTCCACCTCAATCCCCCTTTTCAGACACCAAGTGTCCTAAGACGATGACTTCACGGGCGATAAAATGACACTCTTCCCAATTTAGCACCAGGTCCTTCGCCTGGCATCTTTGTAAGACCCTATCTAGGTTCTCAAGACAATGATCAAAATTTTTTCCATAGATGGAAAAGTCATCCTTGAAAAATTCCATGATTTCCTCGATCATGTCTGAGAAAATAGACATCATGCACCTTTAGAACAAAGCGGGTGCATTACGCAACAGAAAAGACTTTCGCCGATAGGCGTATGTTTCGTAAGGGCATGTAAAGTGGTCTTACTTTGATAATCAGGGTGGATGGAAATTTGATGGTAACCAGAATACCCATCAAGGAAGCAAAAGAAGGAATGTTTCGCTAACCGCTCAAGCATTTCATTAATTAAAGGCAACGGGAAATGATCCTTCATTGTTGCCTTGTTGAGTTTTCTTTCGTCAATACACATCCTCCACCCTGTGACGGTTCGTTGAGAAATGAGTTAATTCCTATTATTTCGAACAGCCATCATTCCTCCTTTCTTGGACACTACTTGGACATGGCT
This sequence comes from Tuctoria greenei, assembly GCA_036927565.1. Classification (NCBI taxonomy): domain Eukaryota; kingdom Viridiplantae; phylum Streptophyta; class Magnoliopsida; order Poales; family Poaceae; genus Tuctoria; species Tuctoria greenei. The sequence continues at coordinate 78,460,196 of JAYESD010000007.1, forward strand.
AACCCACTCACTATGAGGAATAGGATAAATTATCTCGGCATGCAAGAGTTTCAAGACCTCCTTCTTGACAACTTCCCGCATAGCATTGTTCAACCTCATTTGAAGTTCCCTAGATGGTGTGCTTAATGGGTCCGTGGGACTGCGATAGATATAAAGAGCAGGGTTGATTCCCTTAAGGTCTTGGAGTGAGTAGCCTAGGACGGATCTTTTCTTTTCTATGACGGTTGTTGGTACCCTACGTACCGGATACCCCTTGGGATTGCAAAGATCAAAAGGAAACTCCATCTACTAAATTTGAAGACCTCTGAAGGCCCCACATGTCAGGCGTAACTGGACCTGCTTCCCGAACATGGTTAGTCCTAGGGCCGTCACGTGTATCATAAGACCGGAGCTACCGCCCATACACGGGAAAGCTTCGGACGGAATACCAGTATGGCACCCCCGGACCTAACCCCAGACAGAGGGAAGCTCCAGTACCGACACGTGTCCAATAGCACCGGACCTACCCGTCCACGACAGTAAGCTCCAGAGCTGCCACATGTCCGGACCGCCGGACCTTCAACTTCAACAATCAGTTTGGTGGACCCCCAACGGCTCGGACATTCAAGGGACAATCAAGGACTTCAAGACCCGATTAAGTGTCATTAATACCATATTAATGACACACGATTGGAAGGCCCTTAATACCAGTAACGGCACCATCAAGGCCTGTTACCACGCTATTAAGGGTAATTAACCTCATTAACTGTGTATCAAACATTACTAACCGCCGGGGCCACATGTCGGGCCAGGCTAATGGTGTAACAACCAGTCCTTGTACTATAAAAGGACTAGTCAACGATACACAAGGGAGGCTTTTTAGACTCCCTGACCTAGGCAGGCTTCTTCTTCTGGAGCTTCTTCTAGACTCACACGCTCAATACAACACCAACACACCCCGTGGAGTAGGGTATTACGCTCAGGCGGCCCGAACCACGTAAATATCTGTGTCCACTTGCCATTCACCTTCTTGAATCTCTCCGCGCCCATTACTGAACTATAACACCGCGATCTACCAACATTAGTATTGGGAGATCTGCTGGATCCAAACACCGACAGTTGGCGCGCCAGGTAGGGGGCGCCCGAGATTTCAAGGGTGGTGAACTCTGCTGCTAGATCATCCAAGGGCAATCCTGCTGTTCAACCTTCTGGGGGCAATCCCTCCAACATGCAGCAACCAGCAGGTGCCACGACTCCAGCAGTAGTCATGCCTCCACTGCCACCACCTGCACCAGCAAATCAAGCTAGACAACGGGACGGAGCATCCGCATCGGTCACGGCGTCGGCGAATAACAACAATCCCGAACATGTGCTCCATGCAGCGCTTGCTCTTCTCCAACGCCCACCACCTCCGGGTGCATCTTAGGATGCAATGGAGAAGTGGAGGGCTGACGTGGAACATCTGGTTGCAGAAGCAGCCGATCACATCAGCAACCAAGGTCCTCCCCCTTCGGGGCGAGCCCCATCGCAATATCGGACTTTTTCGGGCAGACTTGGTCCACACGCTTCCCAAAATAGGAGGCATGTTGTGTCTCAACAAGTGACGTCGCTGCCTTCCGGGGCGTGATGCACTCATACGGTAACCAGGCTTTCAACTCATGACCTCCGGGTGGAGCTTGATCGCCGTTATCGTCAACGGGACGGCCGTGTCCATATCGAGCGTGCTCGCGAAAGGCAAGAAGCTCGAGAAAGTCCTGCTCCCGAGGGAGTAGGAGGAGGCTGTTCTGCCCTGGCCATGCACCTTTGTATGGTCAGATGGCCACAAAAATTCCGGCCTCACCTACCGGAGAAACTTGACGGGACTATTAATCCCGATGAGTTTCTCCAGATTTACTCCACCGCAATCCTTGCGGCCGGAGGTAACGAGGCCGTAATGGCCAACTACTTCCCAGTGGCCTTGACTGGGACCGCCAGGTCCTGGTTCATGAGCCTTCCTCACAACTCCATCAATAGTTGGGAGGAATTGTGCCAACTATTCACCGCAAATTTCGGAAGTTCATACACCTGACCAGGCACTGACCTGGATCTTTTTGCTGTTGTGCAGACGAGGGGAGAATCCCTGCGCTCATTTATCCAGATGTTCTCCCAGGTACGAAACACTATACCTTCTATCTCTAGCACCTCTGTTATTGTGGCATTTAGACAGGGCGTATGAGATAAGAAGATGCTGGAGAAGTTGGCGATCAAGGAGATCACCAGCGTCATGGAGCTCTTCAGCTCGGCAAACAAGTGTGCCAAAGCTGCGGAGGGCCGTGAAATGCACTCCAAACCACCTCCGGAGGATGGTAAAAAATCCTCTAAAGGCGAAGCCACTACCTCTGGAAGTGGCAAAAAGAAGAAAAAGTGTAACGGCAAGAAGAAGCCGTCGGCCGACACATCTACTGCTACAGCTGCTGCAGCTCTGGTCCTCTGAAGATGGTGGCAACTCCAAAGTGTGGTGTCCTATTCACAAGTCGAACAACCACAACTTGGAATACTGCTGGGAGGTCCAAAACCTTGCCGAACGCTACAACAAGCGCCGGGAAGAAGTTCCTTTCCATCAGAGGGAAGGAAAACAAAAAGTCGATGAAGCTCCGGTTGAAGAGGACTTAGGTTTTCAGGACCCTAAAAAGGTCCTGAAGGCTGTTTACACCTCCGTCGACGATGACTCCGACGTCTCCGACAATGAGCGTCGGAAGACCATGAACACCATTTTTTGTGGTTCGTGGGACATCACCTCCCGCCGTGTTCTCAATACAATGCGGCGAGACATGGCCTCAGTAGCTCCTACAGCCAGGGCGGAGCCTCATCGAAAGTGGATGGACACTACCATCACTTCTGATGCTTTAGATTGCCCTCGGAACATGATCGGATCTGGTCAACTACCTTTGATGGTATCTCCAACCATCAATAACATTCAACTCCACCATGTAATGGTGGACGGAGGTTCGGGGCTGAACCTCATAAGCTTCAAAGCTTTCGTCAAGCTTCAGCTCCGACCTTTGGACCTTCACCCCTCCTGACCATTCTCCGGAGTAGGTCCGGGGGCCATAACCCCACTCGGTACCATTACTCTCCCTGTGACCTTTGGGACTCGGGAGAATTATCGCACTGAGAAGTTGGTCTTTGACGTCGCTCAGATCAACTTACCTTTCAATGCCATTCTGGACAAGCCGCCTTGTACAAGTTCATGGCTGCTGCTCATTATGGCTACCTGGTGTTGAAGATGCCAACACCAGCTAGTGTTCTCCGGATCTGCGGAGACCGCACTACCGGAGTGACTGCTTTGGAAGAACTTCATGCACTCGCTACAGTGCAGGACGAAGAGTCCAAGCAGGAACAAGCTCCGAAACCCTCGAGCATTCGTCAACGAGGCTCAACCTCTGCACCTCGCGTGCAACAAAGCGGCGACACCGATATCCCCGTCAAAGTCGTCCAAATTGGTTCCGATGCCGCTCAGACCACCCGTATATCGGGAGGTCTGAATGACAAATAGGAACTCGCGCTCATCACTTTCCTCCGGGCTAATGTTGACGTGTTTGCCTGGCAACCGTCTCAAATTCCTGGGATGCCTAGGGAAGTGATCGAGCATAATCTAAAAATCTATCCTGACACTCGACCTGTACATCAGAAGCCTCGGAAGCAATCAGTAGAGCGACAGAACTTCATACGACAAGAAGTGAAGAAGTTGCTCGAAGCTGGATTCATCCGAGGAGTCTTCCACCCAAAATGGCTGGCAAACTCAGTCGTTGTATCCAAGGCTGGCAGGAAGCTTCGGATGTGTATCGACTACACAACACTAAATAAAGCATGTCCAAAAGATCCATTCCCACTACCTAGAATAGATCAGATAGTGGATTCCACCTCTGGGTGTGAATTACTGTGTTTCCTAGATGCATATTTTGGATACCATCAAATCAGAATGTCTAGGGAAGATGAAGAACATACTTCGTTTATCACAGTAGATGGATTGTATTGCTACACTGCCATGCCATTTGGTCTCAAGAATGCAGCCTCAACATTTGTACGAGCTATGTACAAAACCTTTAGAGAGCTCATCAGAGACATAGTGGAAGTGTATGTTGATGACATCTTCGTCAAAATAAAGTACAAGGAGTCACTTCTTGACACCTTGCAAGCTGTCTTCGACAAGCTGCGGGTCACCCGCGCAAAGCTGAACCCAGACAAGTGTGTCTTGGGGGTTAGCTATGGAAAGCTTCTTGGATTCTTCGTGAACCACCGAGGCATAGAGCCGAATCCGGCGAAGATTAAAGCTATTGAAGATATGCGGCCACCAGCCCGGATCAAGGACATCCAGAAGCTGACTGGATGTCTAGCCGCCCTCAGTCGGTTCATCTCAAGAATGGCGGAACGGGCACTACCCTTCTTCAAGCTATTGAGGAAGACCGGACCATTCCAATGGTCTGAAGAAGCAGAAAAGGCGTTCCAGGAGCTAAAGCAGCTCCTCACCACTCTACCAACTTTGGTAGCTCCGGACCCTGGTGAGCCTTTACTGCTTTATATTTCGGCAACTGACAAAGTTGTCAGCATGGTCCTGGTTGCGGAAAGACCAGAACCCTCACAAGCTCAGGAATCTAGACCCCTCCAGGAGGTTCAGGAGGTTCCTGAAGGCGAGTCTGGGTCCCAGCCCCCAGACTTGGATCTACAAGGAGTTACTCTTGTCGAACAAGAGGATTCGGACGCCTCCAGGAGGGTCCGGGTCACACCGGAAGAAGCTCTAGGTTCCTTCAGCAAGGACCCGGAAGTCCCTAAAGAAGGTCCGGACCCCTCCCGGAGGGTCCGGGTCGATGAGGAGGAAGCTTCGGGCCCCTCCAGGAGGGTCTGGATGGTCCAACGCCCAGTGTACTTCATCAGCGAAGTACTCCATGACGCCAAGACTCAATACCTAGAGGTGCATAAGCTGCTCTATGCAGTTCTTATCGCTTCCAGGAAGCTTCGCCATTACTTCCAAGCTCATAAGATCTTAGTGGTGACCTCTTATCCACTGCGTGCGATCTTGCATAATCTCAATTCCACTGGGATCATCGCAAAGTGGGCAGCGGAATTGGCCGAATTCGATCTTGAATTCGGCCCAAGACAAGCGATCAAGAGTCAAGCATTGGCAGACTTCGTGGCAGAATGGACCCCCTCTCCATCAAACCCTGGGGGCCCTAGTGAGCAGAAGCTGGAGATCAAGGCTCCGGTCTTCACCGAGCCTCACTGGAATCTCTACTTCGACGGCTCCATGCAAAAGCAGGGGGCTAGAGCTGGAGTCCTTCTCCTCGCTTCAACCAGGGAGAAGGTAAAATACATGGTCCACCTTGACTTCAAGGCGACCAACAACATGGCGGAGTATGAAGCACTCATTTACGGTCTAAAGGTGGCACTATCATATGGTGTCAAGCAGCTGTTGGTCAAGGGAGATTTGCAGCTCATCATTAAACAGGTGAAGGGTGAATGCTCCTGCAACAATCCCTAACTAGCTGCTTATCTCCTAGAAGTCCATAGGCTTCAAAAGGACTTCGAAGTCCTGGATCTTCACCATGTCCAGCGTGTCCATAATGCTGAAGATGATGAACTCTCGATGAAAGCATCAACCGGAGCTCCGACTCCCGAAGCAACCTTCGTCCGGAGGTTGTCAAAGCCCACAGCTCAACCCACCGAACTGAGCGAAGGGGGCGAGACCAGCATCCCGAAGCTGGCGGTCCCGATGGCCCTGTTACCATGGCAGCCATCAAGGGTCGTAGGTGCTGCCGGAAGCTCCGAGCAACCCAGCACACAAGACTCAAATGCTCAAGCTAGCTCCGATGCTTGGATCTCGGAGATCCGGAGCTACTTGAAAGACAATATCCTTCCTGACGATGATGTATCCGCTGACCGGATAGCCAGATTGGCTAAAAGATACACGTTGGTAGAAGGGGATCTCTACCGGCACGGTGCCAACGACATCCTAATGTGGTGCATCACAAAGGAAGAAGGCTGCGAGCTCCTCACAAAAATCCATGGAGGCAAGTGTGGGAACCACACGTCTTCCCGCACGCTGGTTGGTAAAGCCTTCCGGCATGGCTTCTATTGGCCTACATCGCTCCAGGATGCAACTGAGCTGGTGAAGAAATGCGAAGCATGCCAGTTCCATGCAAAGCAAATTCACACACTGGCTCAACCTCTACAAATGATACCTCCTACATGGACTTTCGCTGTGTGGGGGTGGATATCTTTGGACCTTTCCCAAGAGCCGTCGGAGGTTACAAGTTCCTGTATGTTGCCATCGACAAGTTCACCAAGTGGCCGGAAGCAACTCCAGTTGTGACAATAAATAAGCAATTAGCTATCAACTTCTTGCAGTCCATCGTATGCAGATTTGGAGTCCCGAACAAAATCATAACAGATAATGGGACCCAATTCACAAGCTCTGCTTTCCAAGGATACTGCGAAGACCTCGACATCCAAGTCATCTACGCTTCTGTAGCTCACCCGACAAGCAATGGCCAAGCCGAGAGAGCAAATGTAGAAATCAGGAAAGGACTCAAGATGCACACTTATGAGCGCCTGAAAAAACATGGAGCCAACTGGATCGAAGAGCTTCCCCCCACTCTATGGGCCAACAGGACAACTCCAAACCGGTCAACTGGAGAGACACCCTTCTTTTTGGTGTACGGAGCTGAAGCAGTCCTTCCTTTGGAAATCACCTTGGGGTCACTCCGGGTTCGGGCCTTCGATGAAGCCACGCAGGACCAGCTCCGGCGTGAAGACCTTGACCTCCTTGAAGAGGGAAGGTGCCGAGCAGCTGTTAGGAATGCCCGATACGGCCAAGCTCTTCGATGCTATCACCAACGGCATGTTCACAGCCGACAGCTCGAGGAAGGCGATATGGTGCTACGGAGAATACAATCCAGAGAAGGGTTAAACAAACTCTCCCCCAGTTGGGAAGGACCCTTCCGAGTGATCAAAGTATCCCGTCCCAGATGCGTTTGCTTGGCAACCGAGGATGGGACACCTCTCCCAAATCCTTGGAACATTGAGCACCTTCGTAAGTTCTATGCTTAATATCACGGAGGTGAGTCTGTAATTACATGTGATGTATGTTATAGAGTCATTGTACAGAGTTGGGTAGCTCCTCCGGGAGGGCACCAGGACCTACCTCGTTAGGTCCGCAACGTCCATGCAACACTTGTCACAGTCTCAGAACTAAAAGTGTAGCTAGCTACCTTGGGTCAAAAGAGAAACGAAACACACTTAGCCTGGTTTTGTACCCTAAGAGTGTACTTGTTTCCCCTGTACCCCAGACCTATAATGAAAGACATCATTGTGTGAAAACAGACTCCACGTGCATTTACTTTGTACAGGCTCAATATTTTTTATTTTTCTCTTTATTGTCTATAACAAAATTGTGCAGTTCTTAAGAAACTTTAGCTCGACCAGTTTATGTACAATTCGAGTCGCATTGTCTATTCTTCCGGGTCCAAACATTGTTGATGGTCTACTCGTCTGAATGCCGCCAAGCCAATCTAGGGTCGGAGTGTGCTATTTACTTAGCCTGGTCATGCACCCTAAGTACGCCACTCTACCTACACCCCGGCAGGCCGAAGTAAGGCGAGTCCAGAAACGATCGGACCTGAAGGAAACAAGATGGGGCTCTTGATTGTATTTAGAATTGTGTTCGACCTAAAAATTTCTTAGGAAGTTATAGATAGGAAAATGGATTTTACTGTTATTCTTGACTTTAGTGTGCAGGAAAAATAAAGATCACACAGTGATGGTGAATGATCGGAGCTATCAAAGCTCCGACATCCCCTAGGTGGCTTGTGGTCGATGTTAAAACATTGATAGCGAGCGTCACCGAAGCTACTCAGCTCCGGTAAGTCTAGGGGCCAGCCGTCAGCATGAAGAAAAGATGATGGGAAGACTCTACAGTGGAGTCTGTCGTTGACACACCATGTGTTGACAGACATCACTGCCGGAGCTACCAAGCTCCGACACCCCAGAGGGCTAACCGTCAATGCTTTATGCGTTGATGGAGACTACTGCCGGAGCTACTAATCTCCGATGATGGTCAATGTCAAGCCACTAAGCTCCGACAGCCTTAGGGGGCCTTCACTATCGAAGACTTCGGACCTACATTCTACAAGTTCGAAGCACGCAAGTCTTCAACAACTTTTACATCCTCTTGGTACATGTTCACAATCAAATTGTGTACATCTACCAGGGGGCCAAGTGAGACAAAGGTGTTGAAGAAAAAAAATGAAATTCACAAAAAATTTGGATTTCATTCATCTAGAGACAAGAGATTACAAAATTGGAGAAGAAGAAGAGAGAGTACAAGTGGGAGCTACAAAGAGATGGTCCTAGACCCTATGGAAGAACTGGGCGACCTTCTGGGCAACCTCCGACACGCTGGCTCGGGCGGCTTCACCCTCTCCTTCGATGGGGCCTTCAAGCACCGGGTCTAGAGGGAATTGATGGTCTCGGCTGGTGTAGCACGTCAGCATGAACTCTGCGACGTTCTTCACCAGGGACTGTCCCTCAGTTTACAGCTGGTCTGCGATGACATCGCCCATCTTGGTGAGCTCGTTGCCTGCTGAACTCAGCACCTCCAACGCTTGGTCCAACTCCGGCTCCGGATCATCTGGACGCACAGTAAGCCCATTGGCGTCAGCGCGTCGTTGGCTTTTCCCAGGAACTCCCAAACTTGTTGGGACTCCGCAGCCCTTGTGTTTCGCATCTCCTCCAAGGATCTTTTGGCTGCCGCATGCTCTGAATTCTCCCGAGCAAGACGCTCCACCTCTTTGGCATTTTGCTGAATCTTTTCAGCAACTTTCCTTTCGAGTTTACTGAGCTCTTCCTCCTGGAGGTGGATCTCATTCCGGCGGTTGACCAAATCCTTCTCTCGGCCCTGCACTTTCTTCTCCCTAGCGGCGACGGCATTCTCCTGCTTGTAGAGATCTTGCCCTCACTCCCAGGCCTTCTTCTCCTCTTCCTCGCAACGCTCCTCCAATTTCTTGGTGTGCTCTTCGAGGCTTTTGTCAGCCAGAGCTGTCTTTTGAACAAGCTCTTCCTCCCTCCTCACGACATCGTCCCGCAGCTCCAGGAGTTTTTGCTCTTCATCTTCGAGCTTTCTCTCCCGCGCCTCTAGAGCCTCCTGGCGCTTGACGAGACTAGCATGGATGGCGTCGAGCCTCTCCTGGCGATCATCCGCTGTGCTATTAGCAGCTTTGGCCTGCTTGTAGATGGCCTGAGACTGGTTGTCAAGTGATAACGTCATGCTTTCCCTCTCATCTAGCAGCTTACCCCAGTGTTCCAGGCGGATCTTCTCCCTCTGCACCCACTTCTTGTCGTCAGCCAACCTCGACTGAGCTAGCTTGGTCTCGAAATGGAGTCGGTTGGGCCACCTCGTAAGGGTTTGGTGCTCCTCCTCGAGGGCATTGCTGTCGTGGTAGAAAGTCAGCTGGACCTGGCAAAGACTGGAGCAGGCTGTCAATAGACAACGATAGGGGGATCGGTTCCGGACCTGCTAGGGTCCTCTCCACTGGCTCTAGCGGGTTCTCTGTGACAAAAATTGGGTCCCACTCTACAAGAGCGGTTCTCTGAGCTTCCACGGCACTAGGGCCGTCCTCCGGGATAGCCTCGGCCGGCGCCAAGGAAGGTCCTGCAGTAGAAGTTTCGACCTCCGGACGTGGCTCCAAAGGTCCCGCCGCCAGATCATCAACAACTGACCCCTCAGGCGGGGTGCCGGCAGCTTCATCTTGGCACCCTGACTCAGGTGCGGGCACCTCAACGACCACTGCTTCCTGGGCGGGCGTAGAAGATTCCGCCGGAGTTGAAGCCACGTTCGGCTCCGACGTTGGCGCCTCCTCCACTGCTGGTTCCGGTGATGACGCCTCGACCATCATGGGCTCGAGCGCCGGTGCCTCTGCAGCAACTGGCACATGTGCCAGCACTTCTTTCGCGACCGGCTCTACCGCCAGAACTTCTGCAGCAACCGTCTCCACCGCCGGAACTTCCTCAATAGTTGGCTCAAGCGCCGGAACTTCATCAACACCCAGCTCCATAGCCGGGACTTCATCAACCACCGGCTCCACTGCCGGGGCTTCAACAACATCCGGCTCTAGGGCAGGAATTGCAGCAACCTCTGGCTCCGAGGCTGGAGCGTCCATCATTTCAGCATCCAAGCCTGGAGCTTCAACCTCTGGGGCTGGTGCCGCTGGTACAACTTTATTCCCGTGGTCCGGCGCTACCACGGGAGCTTCTGGGGCTGAGTCAAGGTCCAAGACCACGACAGCCGGCGCCGGAGCTGCCGCAACCTGAGCCACCTCTTGCGGCGGCGCTGGAATTGGAGCCGAAGATTCCGCCTGCATAGCCTCAACTGCTGCTGCAGGAACCGGAGCTTCAACCCTTTTCTTAGGCACGATGTGGATGAAGGACGAAGAAACTCAAAATACAGTTATAATAATAAAACAACTGACTGAGGAAAAAAATCAAAAATTACCTCGGAAGGCTTCCGCACCAGTTAGCGCAGAACCTCTTTTCCGGACGCTCCGGACTTGTCCCAGCCGCCACTAGTGTGGTAGTCCTGGAAGGTCCCCCGGAGCTTGCTGCTGCTATCGGCGTTGCCTTGGTCGGAGCCCCCCTCGACCGGGAAGGACCTCCTAACCCAGAGCCCTCAGCTGGCCCTAGTATTGGAGTCACATGGCCAAAGCTAGCACCCCGAGTAGATGCCGCTGCTGGAGTAGATGCCGCCGTTGAAGACCTCCCCATCCGGGGAGAAGGAGTCGTTGCGGAAGGAGCAGGCCTGACGGACCTCCCGTCGGCAAGCTTCAGCTTCCTCTTGCGGCTCGAGGGCTCGGCCAACTCTTTTCCCTTGCCCACGACTTCAACTCCCTATTCCAAGACGGAAGGGGGACCACCCTCGGAAACTCCGGAGATCACCAACCCAGTGATCGAACGCCTCTCAACGACACCAAGGTCGTCAAGCACTGGCATCGTCCGTCGGAGCTCCCTGCTAAACTCCGCCTCCATGTTCAAAGGGAGAAAAGCTGCTGGCGGAGTCAAGTCGTCACCTTCGACGTCGATGCCGTGCTAAAACTTCTTGAGGTGAAACTCCAAAGTTGCACCCTCCATGCTATACTTCAAACCGGTCTCAATCCGGTCGACGTCCAGCACACTGTTGAGAGCCCAAGCAAGCTTCTCCCTCTTCTTCAGCGAAGCCCACCTGTTGGTCAGTAAGTTGCAAAGCACCGCCTAAGGATTCACCCCTCCTTCCATGCACCAGCAGATCTTGGTCAGAGCCAGGTTGAAGGCGTCCGATAACACCGGAGCTTCACTCCAAACTGCAGTGTCGATGTTGGGGAGGCCTTCTGGCAACTCCAGCTTCTCGTGCTCCTCCACCCTGATGAAAATCCAATCCTTCTTCCAATCGTCCCACTTCCCAGAAGGGAACAACCGCAAGTACTTGTACGGGCACTTCTTGCACTTCACAAAATAATAGAAGCCAAGGTACTCGTCACTCTTGCCGGTGGTCTCGACAGTGAAGAAGGTGTGGAAGAGCTCAACGCAGGGGGGAATGCCCACCCACATCTCGCAGAAGTGGACAAAGATCAACACTAAAAGAATGGAGTGGGGGACAATGTGGTACAGCTGCAGACCATATAAGTCTAGCAACATCAAGAAGAAAGAGGAGAAAGGTGGGATCAGTCTCACCATGGCGTACGCGGAGAAGTACACCATGTCACCAGCGTGCTCCTTCACGAAAGAAAGCTTGCTGGCGCGGACCAAGTGGTTGAAGAAGTCAGGGGACCACCCCATGAGGGCCCGGACCTTCTTCAAATCACCGTCAATCTTCAGTCGGCTCTGACGAAGACCCAACTCCATCGCAGCACAGCGAGGCAAGAGAGGAAAAGCAAGCGAAAGTTTGAGGATTTGAGCGCAAGTTCGAATGAAAGGCATAGAGAACCCTAAACGGTGCGTGCTTTCCATCTTAATTAAGCCCCCGCAACGCTTGGATGGAAACCGTGGAGGAGTCGACGATACCATTCAAAACCTTCACCTTGCCAATGACAAAGGGGCCCGGGGCCACCCCGACGATCAAGTCGAGGTCCTTACCCCAGGCGAACGGTTGTCATCATGAAAGGCGGGAAACCCGAAGGCGGCGGCCTGACAGGGCGCGCGGAACCGATATGATTTTCGTATCGGGAACCGGCGACCTTCAATTGCTTGAGATACGCATGCTAAGATCTCATCTGCCGCCTCCAGGATATGCCACACGGCGGTGGTTTAACTACGAACTACTGCCAACAGAACATCCGAAGACCCTTGAAGACACGGCTCAAAAACCAAAGAATTGAACCACCTCTGGCAAAATGACTTCATCCAAAAGGTCTCTGCCAGAGGTGGGCACAGGGGGCCACTGTCGGTACCCTATGTACCGGATACACCTTGGGATTGCAAAGATCACAAGGAAACTCCATCTACCAGATTTGAAGACCTCCGAAGGCCCCACATGTCAGGCGTAACCGGACCTGCATCCCCGACATGGTTAGTCCCAGGGCCGCCACGTGTATCATAAGACCGGAGCTACCGCCCACACACAGGAAAGCTCCGGACGGAATACCAGGTACATCTTCATTCCCGTGGTCCGGTGCTACCACGGGAGCTTCTGGGGATGAGTCGAGGTCCAAGACCACGACAGCCAGCACCGGAACTGCCGCAGCCTCAACCACCTCTTGGGGCGGCGCTGGAATTAGAGCCGGAGATTCCGCCTGCACAGCCTCAACTGCTGCTACAGGAACCGGAGCTTCAGCCCTTTTCCTAGGCACGCTATGGATGAAGGACGAAGAAACTCAAAATACAGTTATAATAATAAAACAACTGACTGAGGTAAAAAATAAAAATTACCTCGGAAGGCTTCCGCACCAGTTAGCACAGAACCTCTTTTTCAGATGCCTCGGACTCGTCCCAGTCGCCAATGGTGTGGTAGTCCCGTAAGGTCCCCCGGAGCTTGCTGCTTCTATCGGTGTTGCCTTGGTCGAGGCCCCCCTCGACCGGGAAGGACGTCCAGACCCAGAGCCCTCAGCTGGCCCTGGTACTGGAGTCACATGGCCAGATCTAGCACCCCGGGAAGATGCTGCTGCTGGAGTAGATGCCGCCATTGAAGACCTCCCCCTCCGGGGAGAAGGAGTCGCTGCGGAAGGAGCAGGCCTGACGGACCTCCCGTCGGCATGCTTCAGCTTCCTCTTGCGGCTCGAGGGCTCAGCCAACTCTTTTCCCTTGTCCACGACTTCAACTCTCTATTCCGGGACAGAAGGGGAACCACCCTCGGAAACTCCGGAGATCACCAACCCGGTGATCGAACGCCTCTCAATGACACCAAGGTCGTCAAGCACCGGCATCATCCGTCGGAGCTCCCTACTGAACTCCGCCTCCATGTTAAGATGGAGAAAAGATGCTGGCGGAGTAAAGTTGTCACCTTCGACGTCGATGCCGTGCTAAAACTTCTTGAGGTGAAACTCCAAAGTTGCACCCTCCATGCTATACTTCAAACCGGTCTCAATCCGGTCGTCGTCCAGGACACTGTTGAGAGCCCAAGCAAGCTTCTCCCTCCTCTTCAGCGGAGCCCACCTATTGGTCAGGAAGTTGCAAAGCACCGCCTGAGGAGTCACCCCTACTTCCACGCACAGGAAGATCCTGGTCAGAGCAGGGTTGAAGGCGTCCGATAACACCGGAGCTTCACTCCAAACTGCAATGTCGATGTTGGGGAGGCCTTCCGGCAAGTCCAGCTTCTCGTGCTCCTCCACCCTGATGACGATCCAATCCTTCTTCTAATCGTCCCACTTCCCAGAAGGGAACGACTGCAAGTACTTGTACGGGCACTTCTTGCACTTCACAAAATAATAGAAGCCAAGGTACTCGTCACTCTTGCCGGTGGTCTCGACAGTGAAGAAGGTGCGGAAGAGCTCAACGCAGGAGGGAATGCCCACCCACATCTCGCAGAAGTGGACAAAGATCGACACTAAGAGAATGGAGTGGGGGCCAAGGTGGTACAGCTGCAGACCATATAAGTCTAGCAGCATCAAGAAGAAAGAGGAGAAAGGTGGGATCAGTCTCACCATGGCGTACGCGGAGAAGTACACCATGTCGCCGGCGTGCTCCTTCACGAAAGGAAGCTTGCCGGCGCGGACCAAGTGGTTGAAGAAGTCAGGGGACCACCCCATGAGGGCCCGGACCTTCTTCAAATCACCGTCAGTCTTCAGTCGACTCTGACGAAGACCCAACTCCATCACGGCACAGCGAGGCAAGAGAGATAAAGCAAGCGAAAGTTTGAGGATTTGAGCGCAAGTTCGAATGAAAGGCATAGAGAACCCCAAACGGTGCGTGCTTTCCTTCTTAAGTAAGCCCTCGCAACGCTTGGATGGAAACCGCGGATGAGCCGACGATACCATTCAAAAACTTCACCCTACCAATGACAAAGGGGCCCGGGGCCACCCCGATGATCAAGTCGAGGTCCTTACCCCAGGCGAACGGTTGTCATCATGAAAGGCGGAAAACCCGAAGGCGGCAGCCTGACAGGGTGCGCGGAACCGATACGATTTTCATATCGGGAACCGGCGACCTTCAATTGCGTGAGATACACATGCTAAGATCTCACCTGCCGCCTCCAGGATATGCCACGCGGTGGTGGTTTAACTGCGAACTATTGCCAATGGAACATCCGAAGACTCTTGAAGACACGGCTCAAAAACCAAAGAATTGAACCACCTCTAGCAGAATGACTTCATCAAAAAGGTCTCTGCCAGAGGTGGGCCCAGGGGGCCACTATCGGTACCCTACGTACCGGATACACCTTGGGATTGCAAAGATCACAAGGAAACTCCATCTACCAGATTTGAAGACCTCCGAAGGCCCCACATGTCAGGCGAAATCGGACCTGCATCCCGGACATGGTTAGTCCCAGGGCCACCACGTGTATCATAAGACCGGAGCTACCGCCCACACACAGGAAAGCTCCGGATGGAATACCAGGTACATCTTCATTCCCGTGGTCCGGTGCTACCACGGGAGCTTCTGGGGATGAGTCGAGGTCCAAGACCACGACAGCCGGCGCTGGAGCTGCCGCAGCCTCAACCACCTCTTGGGGCGGCGCTGGAATTGGAGCCGGAGATTCCGACTGCACAGCCTCAACTGCTGCTGCAGGAACCGGAGCTTCAGCCCTTTTCTTAGGCACGCTATGGATGAAGGACGAAGAAACTCAAAATACAGTTATAATAATAAAACAACTGATTGAGGTAAAAAAATCAAAAATTACCTCGGAAGGCTTCCGCACCAGTTAGCACAGAACCTCTTTTTCGGACGCTCCGGACTTGTCCTAGCCGCCAATGGTGTGGTAGTCCCGGAAGGTCCCCCGGAGCTTGCTGCTGCTATCGGCGTTGCCTTGGTCGAGGCCCCCCTCGACCGGGAAGGACATCCAGACCCAGAGCCCTCAGCTGGCCCTAGTACTGGAGTCACATGGCCAGAGCTAGCACCCCGGGAAGATGCCGCTGCTGGAGTAGATGCCTCCGTTGAAGTCCTCCCCCTCCGGGGAGAAGGAGTCGCTGCAGAAGGAGCAGGCCTGACGGACCTCCCGTCGGCATGCTTCAGATTCCTCTTGCGGCTTGAGGGCTCGGCCAACTCTTTTCCCTTGCCCACGACTTCAACTCTCTATTCCGGGACGGAAGGGGGACCACCCTCGGAAACTCCGGAGGTCACCAACCCGGTGATCGAACGCCTCTCAACGACACCAAGGTCGTCAAGCACTGGCATCGTCCGTCGGAGCTCCCTGTTGAACTCCGCCTCCATGTTCAGAGGGTGAAAAGTTGCTGGCGGAGTCAAGTCATCACCTTCGATGTCGATGCCGTGCTAAAACTTCTTGAGGTGAAACTCCAAAGTTGCACCCTCCATGCCATACTTCAAACCAGTCTCAATCCGGTCGTCGTCCAGCACACTGTTGAGAGCCCAAGCAAGCTTCTCCCTCCTCTTCAGCGGAGCCCACCTATTGGTCAAGAAGTTGCAAAGCACCGCCTGAGGAGTCACCCCTCCTTCCACGCACAGGAAGATCCTGGTCAGAGCAGGGTTGAAGTCGTCCGATAACACCGGAGCTTCACTCCAAACTGCAATGTCGATGTTGGGGAGGCCTTCCGGCAACTCCAGCTTCTCGTGCTCCTCCACCCTGATGACGATCCAATCCTTCTTCTAATCGTCCCACTTCCCAGAAGGGAATGACCGCAAGTACTTGTACGGGCACTTCTTGCACTTCACAAAATAATAGAAGCCAAGGTACTCGTCACTCTTATCGGTGGTCTCGACAGTGAAGAAGGTGCGGAAGAGCTCAACATAGGGGGGAATGCCCACCCACATCTCGCAGAAGTGGACAAAGATCGACACTAAAAGAATGGAGTGGGGGCCGAGGTGGTACAGCTGCAGACCATATAAGTCTAGCAGCATCAAGAAGAAAGAGGAGAAAGGTGGGATCAGTCTCACCATGGCGTATGCGGAGAAGTACACCATGTCGCCGGCATGCTCCTTCACGAAAGGAAGCTTGCCGACGCGGACCAAGTGGTTGAAGAAGTCAGGGGACCACCCCAGGAGGGCCCGAACCTTATTCAAATTATCTTCAGTCTTCAGTCGACTCTGACGAAGACCCAACTCCATCGCGGCACAGTGAGGCAAGAGAGGAAAAGCAAGCGAAAGTTTGAGGATTTGAGCCCAAGTCCGAATGAAAGGCGTAAAGAACCCCAAACGGTGTGTGCTTTCCTTCTTAAGTAAGCCCTCGCAATGCTTGGATGGAAACCACGGATGAGCCGACGATACCATTCAAAAACTTCACCCTGCCAATGACAAAGGGGACCGGGGCCACCCCGACGATCAAGTCGAGGTCCTTACCCCAGGCGAACGGTTTTCATCATGAAAGGCGGAAAACCCGAAGGCGGCAGCCTGACAGGGCGCGCGGAACCGATACGATTTTCGTATCAGGAACCGGCGACCTTCAATTGCGTGAGATACGCATGCTAAGATCTCACCTGCCGCCTCCAGGATATGCCACGCGGTGGTGGTTTAACTGCGAACTATTGCCAATGGAACATTCGAAGACTCTTGAGGACACGGCACAAAAACCAAAGAATTGAACCACCTCTGGCAGAATGACTTCATCCAAAAGGTCTCTGCCAGAGGTGGGCCCAGGGGGCCACTATCGGTACCCTACGTACCAGATACACCTTGGGATTGCAAAGATCACAAGGAAACTCCATCTAGCAGATTTGAAGACCTCCGAAGGCCCCACATGTCAGGCGTAATCGGACCTGCATCCCCGACATGGTTAGTCCCAGGGCCGCCACGTGTATCATAAGACCGGAGCTACCGCCCACACACAGGAAAGCTCCGGACGGAATACCAGGTACATCTTCATTCCCGTGGTCCGGTGCTACCACGGGAGCTTCTGGGGATGAGTCGAGGTCCAAGACCACGACAGCCTGCGTCGGAGCTGCCGCAGCCTCAACCACCTCTTGGGGCGGCGCTGGAATTGGAGCCGGAGATTCCGCCTGCAGAGCCTCAACTGCTGCTGTAGGAACCGGAGCTTCAGCCCTTTTCTTAGGCACGCTATGGATGAAGTACGAAGAAACTCAAAATACAGTTATAATAATAAAACAACTGACTGAGGTAAAAAATCAAAAATTACCTCGGAAGGCTTCCGCACCAGTTAGCACAGAACCTCTTTTCCGGACGCTCCGGACTCGTCCTAGCCGCCAATGGTGTGGTAGTCCCGGAAGGTCCCCCGGAGCTTGCTGCTGCTATCGGCGTTGCCTTGGTCGAGACCCCCCTCGACCGGGAAGGACCTCCAGACCCAGAGCCCTCAGCTGGCCCTGGTACTGGAGTCACATGGCCAGAGAAAGCACCCCGGGAAGATGCCGCTGCTGGAGTAGATGCTGCCGTTGAAGACCTCCCCCTCCGGGGAGAAGGAGTCGCTGCGGAAGGAGCAGGCCTGACGGACCTCCCGTCGGCATGCTTCAGCTTCCTCTTGCGGCTCGAGGGCTCGGCCAACTCTTTTCCCTTGCCCACGACTTCAACTCTCTATTCCGGGACGGAAGGGGGACCACCCTCGGAAACTTCGGAGATCACCAACCCGGTGATCGAACGCCTCTCAACGACACCAAGGTCGTCAAGCACTGGCATTATCCGTCGGAGCTCCCTGCTGAACTCCGCCTCCATGTTTAGAGGGAGAAAAGTTGCTGGTGGAGTCAAGTCGTCACCTTCGACGTCGATGCCATGCTAAAACTTCTTGAGGTGAAACTCCAAAGTTGCACCCTCCATGCTATACTTCAAACCGGTCTCAATTCGGTCGTCGTCTAGCACACTGTTGAGAGCCCAAGCAAGCTTCTCCCTCTTCTTCAGTGGAGCCCACCTGTTGGTCAGGAAGTTGCAAAGCACCGCCTGAGGAGTCACCCCTCCTTCCTCGCACAGGCAGATCCTGGTCAGAGCAGGGTTGAAGGCGTCCGATAACACCGGAGCTTCACTCCAAACTGCAGTGTCGATGTTGGGGAGGCCTTCTGGCAACTCCAGCTTCTCGTGCTCCTCCACCCTGATGAAGATCCAATCCTTCTTCCTGTCATCCCACTTCCCAGAAGGGAACGACCGCAAGTACTTGTATGGGCACTTCTTGCACTTCACAAAATAATAGAAGCCAAGGTACTCGTCACTCTTACCGGTGGTCTCGACAGTGAAGAAGGTGCGGAAGAGCTCAACGCAGGGGGGAATGACGACCCACATCCCACAGAAGTGGACAAAGATCAACACTAAAAGAATGGAGTGGGGGCCAAGGTGGTATAGCTGCAGACCATATAAGTCTAGCAGCATCGAGAAGAAAGAGGAGAAAGGTGGGATCAGTCTCACCATGGCGTACGCGGAGAAGTACACCATGTCGCCGGCGTGCTCCTTCACGAAAGGAAGCTTGCCGGCGCGGACCAAGTGGTTGAAGAAGTCAGGGGACCACCCCATGAGGGCCCGGACCTTCTTCAAATCACCGCCAGCCTTCAGTCGGCTCTAACAAAGACCCAACTCCATCGCGGCACAGCGACACAAGAGAGGAAAAGCAAGCGAAAGTTTGAGGATTTGAGTGCAAGTTTGAATGAAAGGCGTAAAGAACCCCAAACGGTGCGTGCTTTCCTTCTTAAGTAAGGCCCCGCAACGCTTGGATGGAAACCGCGGAGGAGCCGACGATACCATTCAAAAACATCAC
This sequence comes from Tuctoria greenei, assembly GCA_036927565.1. Classification (NCBI taxonomy): domain Eukaryota; kingdom Viridiplantae; phylum Streptophyta; class Magnoliopsida; order Poales; family Poaceae; genus Tuctoria; species Tuctoria greenei. Next base: position 78,479,475 of record JAYESD010000007.1, read on the forward strand.
CCTGCAAATGACAAAGGGGCCTGGGGCCACCCCGATGATCAAGTCGAGGTCCTTACCTCAGGCGAACGGTTGTCATCATGAAAGGCGGGAAACCGGAGGCGGCGGCCTCACAGGGCGCGCGGAACCGATAGGATTTTCGTATTGGGAACCGGCAACCTTCAATTGCGTGAGATACGCATGCTAAGATCTCACCTGCCGCCTCTAGGATATGCCACGCGGCGGTGGTTTAACTGCGAACTAGTGCCAACGGCACATCCGAAGACCCTTGAAGACACGGCTCAAAAACCAAAGAATTGACCCACCTCCGGCAGAATGACTTCATCCAAAAGGTCTCTGCCAGAGGTGGGCCCAGGGGGCCACTGTCGGTACCCTACGTACCGGATACCCCTTGGGATTGCAAAGATCACAAGGAAACTCCATCTATCAGACTTGAAGACCTCCAAATGCCCCACATATCAGGTGTAACCAGACCTGCTTCCCTGACATGGTTAGTCCTATGGTCGCTACGTGTATCATAAGACTTGATCTACCTCCCACACACGGGAAAGCTCCGGACGGAATACCAGTATGCCACCCTCGGACCTAACCCCAGACAAAGGGAAGCTCTGGTACTGACACGTGTCCAATAGCACCAGACCTACCCGTCCACGACGGTAAGCTCCAGAGCTTCCACGTGTCCAAACCGCCGGACCTTCAACTTCAACAATCAGGCTCGTGGACCCCCAACGGCTCGGACCTTCAAGGGACAATCAAGGACTTCAAGACCCGATTAAGTGTCATTAATACCATATTAATGACACACGATCGAAAGGCCCTTACTACCAGTAATGGCACTATCAAGGCCCGTTACCATGCTATTAAGGGTAATTAACCTCATTAACTGTGTATCAAACATTAGTAACGGTCGGGGCCACATGTTGGGCCAGGCTAACAGTGTAACGACCAGTCCTTGTACTATAAAAGGACTCGTCGACGATACACAAGGGAGGCTTTTTAGACTCCCTGACCTAGGCGAGCTTCTTCTTCTGGAGCTTCTTCTAGACTCACATGCTCAATACAACACCAAAACACCCCGTGGAGTAGGGTATTACGCTCAGGCGGCCCGAACCACCTAAATCTCTGTGTCCACTTGCCATTCATCTTCTTGAATCTCTGCGCGCCCATTACCGAACTACAACTCCGCGATCTACCAACAGTAGTATCGGGAGATCTGCCTAATCCAAACACAGACAACGGTCATGAGTTTGGCAGTTTTGTCGTGTGAAATATTGTCACTTATGATGACTGAAGCTTTCACATCACCGTGTAGGAAAGCATAGCGTAGGCTAGGAGGTAGTGTTTTCAACTCAATCGAGGGCTTTTGTGATGGCTCTTCTTTGGGCAAATCAAATGTCTCCTGCAATTCATCCTCTTCTTGGATGAATTGTTCTTCTTCTTCTTCATTTATAGGAGAGTCTATGAATTGAGGGGCCATGGCTTCCTCGATTGGCACACTATTAGGGAGAGCTTTTGCTAATGTGTTCTTGGATTGCAGAATGGGAATGGAAAACTTCCTCCCTCCATGTTTAACATCTAGGCTACCTTTTGAGGGTGCATCCACGAGAAAATTCTCAATTGGTAATCCTATGATTACATCAAAGTATTGGACTTCGAAGACATGAAAATCAAGGCAGAACTCGATGTTCTCGTGTCTTATAGACACGTTTCGCAAAATCCCATATCCTTCCTTGATGTTTCCATAGGAGTCTCTGAAGGATTTTCTTGTTGGAGCCTAGGGTATATCACCCAAAATGTCTAAAGCACAATTCTCGGAAATGATATTGGCTCCAACTGTGGGATTATAAAGGATGTTCACCATTACCACTCGAGTTTACCCAAATTGTTTCAAATGAAAGCTCAACCTATGTCCTCCATTCCCTACTCATGATTGAGGTCAACTCCTTGATTGTTTCCTGAAGGAATTTTCCTTTGGGCGGATCAAGGAGTGAGGGATGTAATGATGGTTTCCTTCCATAACAATACTTTAAGGCGTTTCTAAAATCTTTAAAAAGATCTTCCTCAAAGAACAATGGAAACTCTGAAGGTCGAATTTCTTCAACCTTTGGTGTCTTTGGTTTGAGTGAGGATTTCATGGTCACAACTTGCGATGAACATGGTATGGATTCTGGGGTGACTATGGGAGAATCCTCATGTATCGATTCAGCTTCCTCTTGAGGAGGTTCATTAAGACCAGCGATGAATGATTTATTTTGTAGAATGCATTCTAGAATTTCCCTTCAATCATTTGGTGTTTTACGGAGGAAAGAGCCTCCAGCCGTTATGTCAAGGTACAGGGCAGAATCCTTGTGAAGCACAAAACAAAAAATGTTGTAATAACAAATGTTCAGGAATGGACAAGTCCGTGCGTGAGTTGGTTAGCAATGAGAATCTATCTAGCCCAGACTGCACCTATAGATTCCTTCTTGATTTGATGAAAGTTGAGAATTTCCCTTTGTAGAGAGGCAACTTGGGAGAGTGGAAAGAATGCAAGACAAAAATTGTCTCGAAGTTCTTTCCATTTTCCATGTGCACTCCCAATGTTATGAGTGTACTACTGCTTTGCTCTTCCTTTGAGGGAAAAAGGAAATAATTTTCACTTAAGGGTTTCCTTTGTCATGCCCTTGATTAGAAGGCATGAACACAATTGCTCAAACTCTCACAGGTGATGGTAGGGAGTCTCACAATTTGTCTCTGAGAAGGATTGCTCCTGAACCATGGCTATAAACCCAGGGTGGACTTCATAGCTAGTTGAGCAAATGGGATCCGCCGATGGCGGAGGCTCATAGAACTCACCCTTAGGAGCAGATAGAGAAAGGATGGTGGGTTGCTCCATAGTTTAGATGGTAGTAAGATAAGGATAAAGATAAAAAATATATACAAGGGTGAACAAGGTTCGAAGAACAACAGCAACCGGTCCCTGGCAACGACGCTAGAAATGCTTGTTGACGGCGGGCTCGTCACAGATGAAATCCGCAAGCGCACAGAGAAACCGCTGTAGCACTTCCCCTTAAAGAGTATTCCCAAGGGTATCTAATCCAAGGTACGTGTGTGCTAATCTTCTAACTACTTCACCCAAGGACACAAGCTTGGTGGTAAGCAAGGGATCGAGTGGATTTCCTAAGAGAAGGGGTTATAGTTCAAAGCAAGTCGATCAATAGCAGCTTGTGTTGGGCACGGTCTTACCCTAGTCTACCTCGCAACTCCCACCAAGAGCTTACATCATAGTCGAACTAGGAGGATTATAACGGACCGAAAGGGCTGGCATCACATACCGCCTACCTCTACAACCCATGGACTACAAGATAATCAAAGGTAAAGTCAAGCCTAGACACCGCGCCTACGCTATCAATTACTTCCCTAACCTCTCTAGCAAAGACTAGGCCCTCTAAATGAATAGAGCAATGAACGAATAAGCAACTAAGGAATTAACTTGCTTGAATTAAAAAAGTGAACACAAATGGAAATCATGTACCTTACTTGAGATGGAGAGAACGGTCAAGGTACAAAGGTGGAGAGGGTTCGACAAGCTCGAACCCTATCCTTAAGTGGAAGAAGCTCGACAAGCCGGAGCCTCCTCCTCCTATTTCTCACTCTCTCTCTATTTTCTAAGCCCATAGGCAGCGCTACGCCTTTGGAGTGGAGTACTAGACTCAAGCTTTTGGTGTGTGGAGTGAGGGAGCCCCCTACCCCTATTTATATCCTCTGAAGGTCGATTATGCATCAGAAAATGCGAGGGAATCAGTCGCCATCATGATCTCCAAGTCGTGAGGAGCCAACATGTGGCGGTTGACCGCGTTCGGCGCGTTTACCACTTCAGCCGAACTGGTGGTTCGACAACACTCTCAACGGCTCCAACCGCACTGAAACTTCTCTGTGACACTGTTATGTGGGCCCTCATCATGGGTATGGGTTATTTTTGTGATTTTTAGTTGGTTTTCTCCTACGAATGGGCCCTTGAATCCCCGTCTTGTGTCGGATTGGTCGGAAGGTGTGTTTCTTGTATTGGCCCCTGTAAATACCTTATGGGCATAATTCACCTACATACAAAATTGCATCAACACTTGCGGAAATAGTAAGTATACAAATCCTACCATTGGTTGTCCAATCCATATCTTTTATGCAGAGAACTGACAGTCGAATTTGGCAATTAAGGACTGTCAACAACCTGCCGTCCTGGGTATCTGGTCAAAGTTGGTTGCTACCTCGCAGAGAGGGCAAATGATCGGTTTGCGGGGAAGAAGAAATAGAATTAATCAATTCCACAACGCTAGGAAACAACAATCACTATCCCTCGAATCGACCAGGGAGGGTGGATAAAGGCGCTAGGGCAAAGTGCAAGGACCATGTTATGTTGGGGCCTCAAAATACTGCTGTTCATCATCGAAAGGATGATCTGCAGCAGCAAATACTAAAAATCTTGGAGATCAATCTGGTTGATCCAGGAAGAATAAGACTTGGTTCAATGCTGCCTCCTCCAAACAGATAGAATCGCTCCAGTTTGAGCAGGGCCCACCGTCAGAAAGATGGCATCATCTCTAAGGAAATTTTGAATCCCCGGCTGGTCGAGTACCACGATAAAATTTAAGAAGTCGAGATCAAGTCCCAAATGGGCGAGGTTGGTCGAAACTGAAGTGTACAAACCTTGCATCAGAAGGAAGCATCAGCAGGAGTGGGTGGTGTGCAGACAGGTCACCCTTGGAAACAGGATCAGCATTTATCGCTCGGCATTTGCTTTCGACGCCGGTCACTTTAGTAAGAGAATCTACTCATGGCAATGGAGTTAATGAGTGGCAGACGGTGAGGGCCAAGTATTGGTGGCAAAAATGGAAGTCTGGCCTTGCCCATGTCTCGCGTCCCAATTTACTAAGGCGCGTGGAGAACGAGGCGAAGGTAGCTGGCCGATTTTTTAACTCCTTAGTCAAGGACCACTTCAAGAAGCATTGTAGGGACCCCCCTTGCCGCTGGGTCTGCAAATGCAGCGGGCATATTTACTAACGCTGTCCTCGCCGAACTCCAACCTCAGTTTCCTCCATCCCTTTCCTAGAAAGAGCGGAGGAGATAGACCGCATGTTGTCCATGGGTAGTTCTTCAGGGAACTGGAAACACCAGCGTATTGTGTAACTGCTGCAACAATAGGACGAGATCGAGCAGGAGCGCTGTAGTGCTCTAAGAGCTGCGTAGATGGAGCCACTTCGTGCTCTGAAAGATCAAGGCCATCGCACCCCTTGTTGGGAGAGAGTTGTGGTGTCCCCCCGACGGGAACCTCCACTTTGTGAGCTCTATGGGCATGCTACGGTCAAAAGTTCCCCAAAATGGCCAAGGCAAGGTAGATCTTTGGCCAGATCCCCAATCAGAGGAGCTATGTGCGAGCATGCGATTGGTTTCCCTGGCATCCCTCGGCTAAGGCCAAAGGTGGTAGAAAAAGTGGTTTGGGCCTCTGATGACATGCTGAAGCGCAAGGAGCTTCTGACTAATCATGCTCTCCTTGTGTTGGAGGTTGGGCCCTTGGGAGTGGCCTCCCGAGAGTAGCAGGCTCAAGCGCTGTGCCAACATTTCTGTCTTAGAAGGTATGAGCTTCATTTGTATCACACTTATCCTGAGCCATTCATTCTAACATTCATAGAGAAAGCAACAAGAGATGTGGTGTATGCTAGACGTGGCCTCTCTGAGGGGCCATATGTATTCCGTTTCCATGCATGGAGATAGGACGACTAGGACAACAAGCGAGCATTCCATACCATGTCAAACTTAGCATTGAAGGCGATTTGCAGTTTGCATGGACACCTGAGGTGGTTGACAAGGTGCTTAGTGACCAGTGTGCAATTCATCATGTTGATGTGGCAACTCGTCGACATGAAGACCAAAGAGCCTCGATAGGAGAAGAACTACACTTTGCCAGGCCAAGAGGGGTGCAGAGGGGGCACACATTCAGAGTGCTGATCCATATAGACTTTGTGGAGGATCTAAGCATCTATAACTGACTGATAGAAGAGCTCAAAGCAAGTGGCAAGGTTCAGTTCCGTCTGCTTACATGGCAATTTGGAAGACCGGTTGGAGCACTAGATGAGAGTATCCTGGTGGCACAAGAAAGGTACTGCAGATTGGTGAAAGAAGCCAGACGCCGCCCCTATGACGATGATGATGAGGATGAGAGGAATGACGGTGGGAGGAGGCAGCACAGATTCATGCATCGAGTGTCCAGATGGATTGACAATAAAGCAAAAGGGGTGACACAGGCGGGGTTTCTTTTAGGGCAAAGTGGCTGGTTCAGAGGTGAACCATCCTCCAGGTGCAGGGGTGACCATCTCAGCCATTCCTCGACACCTTCGAGGGACAGAAGCCCACCTGAGGAACGTAGAGGGGTGAGGGAATTATGGGCCACCAAGGGCGATGCAGAAGGGGTCAACCCAATGGATAGCCAGATGACACTAACAGCTACAATGTCACCTGGGGAAGACACAATGACTCTCAGAGGATCGGATGCTATTCTGATTATCCCACACTTAGAAGTCCATGATCAGGATCAAGCACAAGAGCTCAGCATGGACTGTGACCGGTTACCATAAATGGGATGACCAGGAATGATGGACCGATGAGATGCGATAGTACTTCCTCTTACAGAGCTGCTAGAGAACCTGGTTAAGACAAGTGGCTCCAACAGCACCGCCCAGAAGAGCGAAACTGAGACTACCCCAGCTAATGCAACTACAGACCTGACACAGATACTATCAGAGCACGAAGGGAGCTCCCAAGTAATGGGAGCATAACGAGCAGCAAATGAGACACCACCTGATGAAGTGAGTGAAGCACCCATTCCACAGACGGGTGTGGAAAGAGGAACCAATGAAGGACATGAAGGGGGTCTGGAGATGCCCTTGGAGACACAGAATTAAGTCGTCGGGAGAGGGGCAGATGAGACGACCGAGGTTCCACAGCAAACCCTGTCAATGGATCCAACAGAAGAACAGTACAAAGCAGTCCTAGAAGAAGCAATCACATTGCTACTCCCGCAACCAATTCTCCAAGAACCATTGCCAAAGACAAAGTGAAACAGGAAGAAAAAAGGAATGTGCAACAACCAGCTAGAAATAGCCCAAGACTGAGAGAGAAGAACAAAAAGACTAAGACTTGCGTCAAGAAGGCACGGGAAGTCCTGGCAAAGAAGTGGGGACCGCTGGAGGAAAACAAAGAGTTGGATGAGGCGACTCTAAAGGAATACTTGGCCATTTACAAGAAGCCTCTGTCAGACGCTGCCTTAGAGGCCATCACACAGCTCACAACGGTGATGGTGGCAAAGAAGAAGAGCAAGAAGAAGATGAACCAGAACGAAGCTCAAGCTGCCTTATCAAAAAGCAAAAGACCGCTAGAGAAGGGGCACCAGTGGCGTTGTCCTGACCAGCTTAGCTCGCATGTCCAGTAGTTGTTTATGTCCCTGATGATTAATTTACAGTTTATTCAGGTATTTTGGCCCCCAGTAGGGCGGCGAATGGCAAGTGTATTTTGTGATGGAGGGGTGTTGGACCCTTTTTAGTAAGTGGTTCCTTGGTGTGAGGAAGTGGAGTATTTTGTGGCTCACGGTTAGGTTGTTGGCCTTGGGACAATATTGGAATATTAGCCCTGGTGTTGCCTTGCGCTCACCTTTTGTTGATGGCATGTGTGTTTATGGATGAAATCATTAAGAATTATTTGCTTTTGTCGTGGAACGTGAGAGGACTTAACAATGTCGTGCGACGGGAAGACGTTTGACAAATGGTACAGGTAAACAAGCCTCAACTGGTTTGCCTGCAAGAAACTAAATTGCAAGCTATCTCACAACAAGATGTAAGAAGCATCTTTGGTAGAGACAATGAGGATATATTCCAACTTCTACCGGAGCAAGGGACGAGAGGAGGGATCCTACTTGCTGCGAGACCACCCTACCTCACGATCACAAAGGGGCAGAGGTCGGAGCACACGGTGTCAGTGATGGTGAGAGACATTAGAACAGATGTGCACTGGTCACTAACGGGAGTTTATGGACCTCAATCAGAAATGGACAAGAAGAGATTCATCAGGCAGTTACGCGACCTGAAAACGCAAGTGTTGCCAGCATAACTGCTGATATGAGATTTTAACCTAATCTACCAAGACCAAGATAAAAACAACAACAGGTTAAACAGAAGATTGATGTCACGTTTTCGATGAGCGCTGAATCACCTTGAAGTCAAAGAGATCCCGCTTCTTGGAAGACAATTCACGTGGTCAAATGACGTCTGGTGCCGACACTCACCAGGATAGAGAGAGCATTCTCAACTTTAGACTGGGAGGATATCTACGCTAGCCCGATCATACACCCGCTGTCCTCATCCATCTCGGATCACACGCCGCTCCTAGTTCAGCATCTAGAGCAACCCTTCTTCAAAGCATCATTCCGGTTCGAAACTCGTTGGACAAAATGGAGGGCTTCATGGAATGTTTTGATAGATCATGGAATGACCAGAGGCAGAATAGCCCCAACCCACTGCTTAAACTTCACATCAAGCTTTGTAGGACGGTCAAAGCCTTAACCTCCTGTGCTAAAACATTGATCCCACAAGGCAAGCTTGCGGCTGCAATCAGCAGAGAGGTGATAACCCAGTTGGATAGTGCACGGGAATTCAGGCGGTTATTGCAAGTAGAGGTAGAGACGCGAAGAGTATTGAAAGTAAGATTATTAGGGTTGGCAGCAGTGGACAAATCGAGAGCCAGACAAAAGTCCTGTGTGACATGGTTAAAGAAAGGTATATCAACTCGAAGTACTTCCATGTTGTCGCCAATTCCCAAAAAAGGAAGAATTTTATACAAGCGCTGCAAACAGAGAATGGTTGGGTCACTGATCACAAGAAGAAAGCAGCTTTAATCCAGCTGCATTTTAAACAACAACTGGGCACTTGGGTGGCTCGAAGCTCAAGGCTTGACTTGGATGCGCTGGGATGGAGCCATAGAAACCTGGAACACCTGGAATAACCCTTTCACCTTTAGGAGGTCACAAAGGTGGTGCAAACTAGGCCGAAGGAAAAGGCCCCGGGACCAGATGGGTACATAGGACGCTTCTTTAGCTCATGTTGGGAGATCATTCGGGAGGATGTCATGGAGGCCCTAAATTTCTTATACAGCATGAACAGCCAAGAGCTGCACTGGCTTAATCAATCATATGTGGTGCTAATTCCTAAGAAGGTGAATGCTACGACAATAAGAGACTTTTGACCATAAGTTTGCTACACGGTTTCACACAATTGGAGTCCAAGGTGTTGGCCAACAGACTCTCCCCAGAACTGCAGCACTTGATCTCACTAAACCAAAATGCGTTCGTAAAGAGGAGAAGCATACACGATAACTTCGTGCTGGTTCAAGAGATTAGGGAACAGCTGTCTCGTCGTTCTTGCTCAATGGAGAACCAGGAAAATTCATCAAGCATGCAAGAGGTGTACGAAAGAGCGATCCATTATTGACGATGCTTTTCCTCCTTGCTATGGAACCCCTGCACAGATTGTTCACGTATGCCCAGACGACAGGACTCCTGGACCCGGTACACAAAGATTGCCTCCATTTCAGTGTTTCGCTATACGCGGATGATGCCGCAGTATTCATCAAGACGAGAGTAGATGAAGTAAGAATCACTAAAGCCATTCTAAGCATCTTCGGGGAAGCATCTGGACTAAGGACCAATATAGCAAAAACCAAGATCTTCCTGATACAGTGCCAGGAGGAGGATTCAACGATGACGCTAGGGCTACAAGAGAACTGGGCTGAATTTCCAAAATGATACAGGCGACCACCCAAAGAAATGATCCAACCCATAGTCTATAAAGTTGGCAGCCGTCTCCCAGGATGAAAGAGGAATCTCCTCTCCTATGCGGGTAGAGAGGTTCTGATCAAGTCGGTTCTATCAGCTATCCCTATGTACTTCCTAACAGTGTTTGAGCTTCCAATGTGGGCAATACGACAAATCAATGGATATAGGAGGAACTTTCTGTGGAGGGGCCAAACACAGAATAGAGCGTCCAACGGGCATTGCCTGGTGAAGTGGAAAAAGTGTACCAGACCTAAAAATGGGATGGACTGGGGATCAAAGACCTGGAGCTATTTGGGAGAGCTCTCAGACTAAGGTGGTTATGGTTCACTTGGAGTAATCCAGACAAACCTTGGGAACCGTTCTTTAAGAACCAAAACAGGAAGAATAGGGATCTGTTCTTTAACACAACCTATGTAAAGTTGGGCGACGGCAAAAGTACCCCGTTCTGGGAGGCAAGATGGTTACACGGTGTTTTGCCAAAGTCAATAGCTCCTAACCTTTATGAGCAAGCAAGATCAAAATACAGGACGGTCCACAAGGAACTAACAAACCGAAACTGGATCAGAAACACTATGAGATGTGACACAGAGATACTGCTTGATGAGTTTGTGCTGCTGTATGCGGGACTGTCAGAAATTCATCTGGGAACAGAACCTCACTCCATTTCGTGGAGATGGATGAGCTCAGGACAATATACTGCTCGTTCGGCATATGAAGCCCAGTTCGTAGGAGCGTCCTCCAGTTCAGCACTCGTTTTCTTTGGCAAGCACAGAAAGAGCCAAAGTGCCGCTTTTTCATCTGCCCCGCACTCCATAATAGAGCGCCACGGCCAATTACTTGCTCAAGAAGAACTGGCCCGCGGATCCCATTTGCTCACTTTGCCGTCAGTATCAGGAGAACATAACTCACATGCTCATAGACTGTTCATTCACCAAAACCAGCTGGAACTCGCTTCTCAGCAAGCTAAATTGGCAGCCTCCACTGCCAATGACTCTTCATGAGAATGTGGAACATTCCCTCACGGAAGCAGTGGCCGCATGGACAAAGAAACACAAGAAACAGAAGGCAGGCATTCTATTCTTCTTTTGGTGGTTTATTTTGAAAGAAAGGAACAAAAAAAATTTCTAGCAAACCCAGGAGAACCCCAACAGTGTTGCTCGGTTGGCAGTCGAGCGTATCAATTTGTTCTTCCCTATCTAGTAAAGTGCTCTGTTTTACTAGTTCCTAGTTTGTTCTATGCAGCGAGGAATGCCTCCTGCAGACCACGGGGTTAGTAATCTCTTGTTTAGTATCCTGTAAACTAGGCTCTACCCGTTGTTAGAAGGAAACATATCTATACATATAGGTTGAGATAGAGTCCAAGTCCTGTACTAGGCATACACCAAGTCGGATGTAATTTCCAATGTAATCTGTACCATACCAGCTATATAAACAAAGCACCGTGGCCTCTGTTGAGGTAACATGCTTCATATTATTTTACATGGTAATTAGAGCTGACCTCTTCTACATCTAGCCGAGTTCTACCGTATGTAGACGAGTTCAACATCTACCATGGCGGCGCTCGGACCACCGGTGGCTGAGAAACTCACCAGAGAGAATTTCTTGTTGTGTAAGGCACAATTCCTTCCCGTGCTAAGAGGTGCGCAATTGATGCACTACCTGGATGAAAGCACGAATCCGCCCTCGAAGAATCTTGCCACCAAGGAAGACAAGATTGTTGCTAACCCTGAGTATGCGACTTGGATCGCCCAGGATCAACATGTGTTAGCCTATTTGCTAAATTCTCTATCAAAAGAGGTATTAGCACATGTTGCATCCACAGAAACTTCAGCTGAAGCCTGGAAAGTGTTGCAAGAGTCCTTTGCGTCTCAATCCCGAGCCAAAGTGGCTAATCTCAAATTTTCTTTGACCAACACAAAAAACGGAAACATGACCATGGTGCAGTACTTTGCCAAGATGAAGAGTTTTGCAGCTGAACTTGCATCTACCAGGAAAATTCTTGATGGTGAGGAGATTATCTCATATATTGGAAACGGACTGGACTCTAACTACACGCCGTTAGTATCAGGTTATGGCAATAGTAGATCAGATTTTCATTAATGAACTCTATGCTCAGGCATTGGGATATGAAATTCGACAAAACATGTTGCAAGGAGAGGAGCAGTATGCATTCTCATCTGCAAATTCCGCCCGGCATGGACGTGGCCGTGGTAAAAGTCCGGGCCGAGGAGGAAGAGGTCCATCTGGTCGTGGCTTGGGTCAAGACGGCGGCTGAAGAGGTGGAAATACGAGATCAAATCAAGAAAGATCAGGACAAAAGGTGTTTTGTCAGATTTGTGAAAAACCAAATCATGTGGCCATTGAATGTTAGTACAGATTTGATGAAGACTACATAAAAGAAGAAAAATTTGTTGGCGCAGCCACACCATCTTACAGTGTAGATACAAATTGGTATACTGACACTGGGGCAACAGATCACATTACCAGTGATTTGTACAAACTTACAATAAGAGAAAAATAGCAAGGTCAAGAACGAGTTCATGCTGCAAATGGCAAAGGTGTGTACATGAGTCATATTGACAAGTCTTTTATTTATTCTCCTGAAAAGTCTCTTCACCTTGATAATGTTCTCCATGTACCTAGCTCCAAAATAAATCTTTGTTCAGTCCACAAGCTTGCAAAGGATAATAATGTTTTCTTTGAATTTCATCCTAGACATGTCTCATCAAGGACCGAGCCACGAAGAACATGATTCTTGAAGGCAAGTGTGAGGGAGGTATCTATCCCATCAAGTCCCAGTCCCAATTCAAGCAGTTTAGCTTCCATCAAGCCGTCCATAGACTCCTGGCATAGTCAGTTGGGTCATCCATCCTTCTCAATCATAGAGTATGTCTTAAAAAGTAATGAAATTCCTTTCTCTCGTAAGTCAATTAGTCGTACCGTGTGTGATTATTGTCAAAGAGCAAAAAGTCATCAACTTCCACATCCCAGGTCAACTAGTGTGTCTTCTCATCCTCTTGAGCTTGTATATTCGGATGTATGGGGACCTGCCCCAAAGTCCATCAATATGAATAAATATTATGTGATCTTCATTGATGACCTTAGAAAATATACTTGGATATTTTTTATCAAAAATAAATCTGATGTATTCCAAGTATCTCACAAGTTTTAAAGCTTAGTTGAGAGAGAACTCAGTCAAAAAATACTCATTGTTCAAACTAATTGGGATGGTGAGTATGAGAGATTAAATTCTTTTTTCCAAAGGATAGGGATCACCCATCATGTCTCTTGCCCCCATGCACATCAACAAAATGGTGCTGCTGAAAGGAAGCATCGTCATATCGTTCAAGTCTGTCTAGATTTACTAGAAAATGCCTCTATTCCACTCAAGTTCTGGCATGAGGCTTTCATAACATCCGTATACCTCATCAACCTACTTCCCTCCTGAGTAATCAAGATGAAAACCCCCACCAAATGTCTCCTTGGTCGTAAACCCTCTCATACTAATTTGAAAGTTTTTGGATGTGTCTGTTGGCCTAACCTAGCTAAGACATTACAATAGTCGAAAACTCTCTTTTCGATCCACTCATTGTGTGTTCCTTGGGTATAGCCCCATGCACAAAGGTTACAAATGTCTTGAGCAAAAATCATGTCGTGTATACATATCGAGGGATGTTGTTTTTTATGAGAAATCCATCCATTTCACCCAATTTCATGAAAATGCCGGGGCAAGATTAAGGCAAGAAATTCTACTCCTACCGGCCAACCTTCATCCAACTTTTGCCGGATCAGGAAATAAATTAAGCATTGCTAATATGACTAATGCTACTTACTGCACATTTGAGAGTAATGAACTGCAGGGGATTGGAGACCAGACTGGTAGGAGGAACAATGATGAAGAAGAACAAGAACTGTGGGTGGGGGGGGGGGGGGGGGGGGGATACAGCGAGTACACCAAAAATTTTCTCCCCTAGTTTCGCGGGACAATCAGGCACACAAAGCACGCCAGATCCAAACCCGATACTGATGCCAGATCAGGCGGCTCTGAATTCTGTGCGGATTCCTGCGCGACAGGTGCCAGATCAAGCATCCTCGTCAACCGTGCGGACTCCTGCGCAACAGAACGTAAGATATGCTACTGACACGGATAGGTGCTCTCCCGTGCAGTCACGCCAGGTGGGGCAACAACAACACGTGGTGCACGATGAAGGGATAGACAGTGAAACTAATACGGATCCGATTGATGTGGTTGAGGGATCAAATGCAGACAAGAACTTGGTGTCGCAGGCTGCACTACGACCGCGCACCAGGCTACAGTCAGGTATATCTGTCCTTAAAGTTTATACTGAAGGAATTATTTGGTATTCGTTCTTTGCATCTACAGGAGTACCACATAATCTATCAGAGGCCCTTGGTCATGAAAGGTGGAAAGAAGCTATGGATGACGAGTTTCAAGCGTTGAAAAATAATGGAACTTGGTGTCTAGTCCCTCAAAATCAAAGTTCAAATCTCATTGACTGCAAATGGGTGTATAAAATAAAGAGGAAGGCTGATGGATCTGTTGATCGGTATAAAGCACGACTAGTAGCAAAAGCTTTTAAACAAAGATATGGAATAGATTATGAGGATACTTTTAGTCCTGTGGTCAAGGTTGCTACAATACGACTTGTTCTCTCCATTGCAGTCTCAAACAATTGGTGTCTCGGGCAATTGGATGTTCAGAATGCGTTCCTTCATGGCATTCTAGAAGAGGAAGTATATATGAAGCATCCTCGTGGGTATGAAGACAAAAATAAACCTCGCCACATATGCAAGTTAAAGAAGGCAATATATGGCTTGAAACAAGCACCCAGAGCGTGGTATTCGAGGTTGAGTTCAAGACTGCAACAATTAGGCTTTGTTTTGTCTAAAACAGATCATTCACTGTTCATTTTCTTGAAGGATGGAATATCTATCTTCATGTTGATATATGTAGACGACGTTATAATAACCAGCCCGTCAGAAGAAGCAGTCAACAAACTGACTAATGAGCCAAAGAACACCTTTGCAATGATGAAGGACCTAGGTAACTTGCACTACTTTCTTGGAATTGAAGTTAAAAGAGTTCCAAATGGTCTATTACTGTCACAGAAAAAGTATGCTCAAGATATTTTCAAAAGAGCAAATATGCATAACTGCAAGACAGTATAGCCAAACCAATGGTAACTCCTGACAAACTCTCGGACTAAAGCTGAATATTAAGTAATTGCAAATGCAACATCTGAATTAATGTGGCTGCAGTTTATTCTCAAAGAGCTAGGAGTAAAAGAAGATGGAATACCTAGATTATGGTGTGATAATCTAGATGCTACTTATCTGACATCTAATTCGGTGTTCTATGGAAGGGTAAAATATGTTAAAATTGACTATCACTTTGTGAGAGAGAAGGTAGTCAATAAACAAGTCGAGGTGTAGCACATATCTTCAAAGGATCAAGTGGCACACGGTTTTACGAAGGCACTGCCCTCACAATTGCAAGAAAAATTTCGAGACAATCTTAACTTAATAAAGTTATGTTTGAGGAGGTGTTAGAAGGAAACATATCTATATGTATAGGTTGAGATAGAGTACAAGTCCTCTACTAGGCATACACCGAGTCAGGATGTAATTTCCAATGTAATCTGTACCATACCGGCTATATAAACAAAGCATATGACCTCTATTGAGGTAACACGCTTCATATAGTTTTACACCTGTTTCATTCACTACGTAATGTAAAGGGCAGCGCTCCTATCTTAGTTTCAAAAAAAAATTCACAACTCCAAAATCACTAATACATACAACCCACAAATTGGTTCAGATGTTATAATTTAAGATGTTACATTACATCTCTAACACTCTTAAAAATTATCTAAATAATCTGGAATTTGAAGTGCAAGAAAAAACTAGTATAGAACGAGAAAGCCCAAGACCACGCATGGTTGGGTTCATGCGTGGGAAGAAGTATCTGACGGGACGGCCTTCTCTGGGAGCAAGGCCCAACTCGCCATGTTCGACACCTCAAGCCGAAGGAGTCGAGCTGCCTGAAAATAGTTTGCCATTGGCCCACGCATCTAGAGCCGCCTTCCACCGCCGTCTTCGCCCGTCCTGCTGTGGCACCATTGCTCGTCAAAGCCGCCGCGCCCTTGGTCGCCGTTGTCATGGGCCGGAATGGTCGCTGGCAGCTTTGGCAGAGTGCTTCTTTGGATCTGGCGTCTGCAAATCTTAAGTTAACTGCGTGACCCACCCCAGCTGATCCCGAGAAAGACCATAGCCTACCCCTTTGCTTTTGTTTTTAGCAGGCTGTGCATGCTCATTTGAACTAATCCCAAGAAAGTCAAAGAGAAAAAGAAGAAAACGAGATAGAGTACTCAGGATGGATAGAACCTGCTTATATGTCGCGAAGCTTGTATTATTATTACTACTATATCTCCTGACCTGACCGACATTTTGCAGTGGTCATCATCAGATGGAGATTCTCGCCGTCAGTCCGCCTCGGATCGAACACCACACCACGCTACAAGGCTGCCATTGCCAGCCTCTCTCGTCCGTCCGTCTGCGCAGTCAAGGTCAAGTGCTCTTCCGTGCTTTTGCTCTTTAGTACCTCGTGCTTCGCTCGCTGGCAAGCCCCTTTATCTCCGATCCCAAACCGTCTGCGTGCTCGCTTCGATCCCGATGAGCACTGCCGGCTGGACCTGCAGGAATTTGTTCCTGCCTGGGGACCGCGGCCACGTTCTCCTTTCCAACGAAGGGAGAAATGGTCCGATCATTTTCTCATCTCACGCTAAACGATATCAGAGCAAGGATAATGGAGTAGCCGGTTGCAGGCTATAACTCAATGCCATGTCACTTTAGAGTCAACAGTTTAGCCTTCTTATATAATAGACTAGCTATTAGATTGACTGGAAAGTGATTGGAATAAATGCCCTGTTTTTCCTACCCCCAATCACATGCAGCCACATCGGTAGAGTCACCTCGTAAGTGCTGCTGCGCTGGCTACTATTCTGTAGCCTGCAGCCCTCTCTCTCTTCTTTACTCCCTCATCCACGTAAGCAATATTCTGACGTGGATTCTTTTGAGCCAGCTGACTAGGCTCTATTATACCTGCTCTCATTAGAATACATGGACTCATGAGGACACCGAGACGACAGCCGAATACATGATGCGTGTGCTCTCACGCATGAAACTGGGACAGAAGCTAGAGTGAGAAACAATGAATGGCACTAGCTAAGTGCCGTGCTACCCGGGCAACTACTAGCAATCGCCACGCTGGCCGTGTACTAAACCAATGATTGAGCGCGCAGTGGCGCCGTCTCGATCGGTCCAACAGTTCCCCTAACGATCATCCATCTGCGAGCACGAAACTGGCAGACATAGAGAGCTAGAAGTAGTAGATCTCCGGACCGATGCAACAACTGTGTCAACCAATGCCCAGCACCCCAGCAACCAGATGATCTCGCAGCTGCGCATCTAATGTTGACAGCGCAGCAGAATGTAATTTATCCTCCCATGTAATTGTTAGAAAATACGAGACAATTTACTGATCAATTTCGGAAAACACGCAAAAAACCAACAGCGATAAACATCGGCAGACAGATGGACGAGTAATATCGCGTACCGATTTGAAGCCGAAGGAACCGCTGTAGATCTGACGGCGAACAATAGCTGTAGACGCTGGTGACGACGTTGGCCCGCAACGCTTGATCTCCCCAGTAGACGATCCGTGGTGAAAAACGCGAGTAGTTGCGCAGAGCGCTTCCCAAAAACCATATTCGACCTCTTCCGGTGCAGGATCACAAGGGCGAGCGGTGTCTGAGACCTGCTCTCTCGATCGTCGGTGCACGCCGGCATTCGAGATGGAGTATACTGAAAGGCGGCGCAAGGAATGTGAATGTGAGAGCGATCAGATCGTGGGATGATTTTCCCTGCCGCGGACGCCCGTATTTATAGAGTTCCGCAGAGGCGGTTCGGCTGCGATCCGGAGGATCCGCATCCGATCCGACTCTGCAGTCGTAGACGCGTCAACGACTTGGACTTAGTCTCGGAAGTCCAAAAAGCCTAAATAAATTTTCTGCAAAAATATAAAATTTGAGCTCGACTCGATTCTCGAATTCACACGAACACACGCGCACGCAAGTGGTGCGGGGCGTAGCGTGGCGTGGCGAGTCGAGCGAGCGAGGAGTAGGAGGAGCGCGCGTGGGCCGCCCCTCTATTCTCCTCTTCTCTCTCACTCAAGGAGTGGAAGAACAACCTCCCTTATATGTAGGGGTTGCTCCCCTTTCACTTCTCATGTAGGAATAAACATTTAGCACCATCTTCTCTTGCTCTAATGGGCCTTTGAGATTTTTTAGGATTTATTTCTGAATTAATTTTGGGCCAAGCCCATTAATTCTAATAATCCCCCACCAGATCTTAAAGCCATTAGAAGAGAAGTCATTCTCGTCCCTTGTTTGATGTACTAGTGTTTCGGCAGAGACTGTTAAGTTGAACTTCTACTTAGATCTTTAAATTACATCAATTTACAACCTGGACAATGGACTAGGCCTTGAATTGCATGTTTTGTGCGAACTGACTTCATCTAAAGACCATTACTAGTACTTGACTACCAGTAGTCTACCCAGCGGGTGGAGCATATGCGTCGTACTCCCTGGTCTCTTCATGAGCTTTCCAGAGATCATCCAAATCTCACAGACTGCAACGTTAGACAGTCGGAGCTCATATAGGTGTGTTTCTTTCAAGATTGCCTTGTACGACGCCATCTTTGCTACACATAGCCAACAGAAACATATTAAGGCAAATTGCCAACCTGCCTTACAGTTTGAGAGTACAAGTGTGCACCTTCACATAAAGAGGGTGTAAAGGAAGTACTATCCTCAGTGAACCGCTAGCTTGTTTTTCCATATCTTAATTCACGGATGTGACGCCCGGTTCCGAAAATGAACCAAGCTAACGCATATGTGTGCCCAGGATGTTCATCACACATACACGAGTGCAATCACAAAAGAGTATACAGAAAATTACCACAAGACAAGATTAATTAACCAAATTTTATTACACGAACCAGATTATCCTCGAATACAAGCTCTAATGAAAATTAATGACAAGTTCGACTAATGCAGCGGAAATAAACTAATTAAGCAACTAAGCAAACTAAGCATAAGCAATAGGGTATATATGCGCAGCTCCAATCAACACCACAGGCAAAGCTGACGGTAGACACGGCCGAGAACTCCGCATTATCACCATTAAACTCCCAATCCAGACCTGCAACTGTTGGGGTGGGGGATTGCAAGAGTGAGTACATGTCGTACTCAGCAAGTGTGGAAAGTATGACATGTGGCTGATTCAAATGACGACAATAATAATGGTAAAGTGCTGAAAAGTACATTAAAACATTTGAAAAGCAATATAGTATAAGTATGTGAAGTAAACCCATCATAATCATAAGTAATACCGTAATACCAAATCTGAATTCATTACCATCATCAAAAATTCCAGATTTCACCATTGCCAATAACCAGATTCAATACCAGAGATAAACTCATAACCAGCCATAACCATTACCAAACCATAACCATCCCAAATTCCAATTTGCCTCTAATCATGGAAGTTGTCCGGGTGCTCATAACCGGGAGCACGGCTATCATGATAGTTTTATTTAACACTCTGCATAGTTTGTACCTCTTTACCCACGTGTTCGTGATTTCATCACCCTTCGGCGACTAAGAATCTCCCTTATGCCCATGACCCGTCGGTCACATTACACACTTCCATTGGTGTGTGTCCAAGAGATCACAAAATAGCCTTTACAAAGGGATTACTAGCCTATTTAGACCCCACTGAGGTTTCACCGGTGGCGATGTCTCCCGCAGAGCACATCTTCAACCAAGGGCCTCCTCTTGAGCCATTCGGATCCCAGGGTAGTCCCACCAATCATCAACAAACCCAATCCGACTACCCCTTCCCCGAGCATCCACAATGGTCCAAACAGCACTAGCAAAGCCCTAATTAATCAGCTACGCCACACCCATACTTGGCCTCGTGGTGGCACTGAAGTCCTAGCTTATTCTCGCATGAACCGGTCCTTAGATCTAAAGCAAGCAAACCACCATAACATCCAACCCATCCACATACCAGGCTTGCTTAGATCACCCATTACCATACCATATTTAACCAGTTCATGTTAACCATAATCTCATCCATGCATAAATAAATTGATTGGTATAGTTGTTTTCCATCCCAGATGATTAAGCGAAGCAAAAAGTAAAAAACCTTCCCGACTCTCTCTACCATAAATTCCAGGTGACAAGGTTGGTTTAGCAAATCTAGTAAACTTCCTACCATAGGATTCCCATCAAATTGACACAGCATGCAGTTTTGTAAACAAAACATTTATTTTAAAAACAGGATCAATATGCTTCAAGGACACTTGCCTTGCTCTTGCTGTTGATTAGGGTCAAAGCCTTCAAACTCTTGATGCTGTAGATCCTCCGTGGCACTTTCTAGCGCAAATCCGTCTAATCCACACAATAAACATACAAGACAAGAAACACAATCAAAGAGTGCACAAATATTACTCAATATGACATGACATGCATGATTAATGCAAATGCAAGGTAGAACTTGTTAATTGATTGCTTTTAATGATAACTAACTAGTTCTAATAGCTTTTAACAAGTTTATACAGGTTTGGATTCGATTAGATCAAATTTTAGAATCAATATAACACAATTTAACCAGAAAGATCGGACTAGTCCGCTAGGGACCGGACAAGTCCGCACTTGACGAGATCAGCAGATTAGGGTTTTCTAAATCGACGTGAATTTGGAGATTAGGGGTTGAATGCACGTAAGGAAAAGATAATAGAAGGTATACCAGGTGTTTAGAACTCCAATGAACCAAGAAACTTGGAGGTAACACTTGGATCTTGATGATCTAGGGTTGGTGATGAACTTGGAGATGAATTGGTGGTGAAGGACGAAACTTGGTGGAGATCTTGATCCTCCTTCGTTTCCTCCTCTTCTTCTTCTTGTTTGGGATCTTCTCCTCCCTTCTTGATGGTGGCTCCCCACGAACTAGGGTTTGGGTGGGTGGAAAAGTGGCAAATAGATGTCCAACCAAGGGGTGGGGTCGTTTATATAGAGGTGGAGGCTAGGGTTAGATGGATTTCGAGTTTGGGGATGAGTAGAGGCCGGTTTAGAGTCCCACATGGGCTCTAAAAGAGTTGGGCACGACGTCCCTAGGCCCACTTGACGTGAAACCCAAGAAACAAGTCGTAAAACAAAAGGTCAATCTCGAAGTCACGAAATATCGGACAAGTCCGGACAGGACCGGACTAGTCCGATGTCGTCCAGAGAGAAAATCGGACAAGTCTGGCCTAAAATCGGACAAGTGCGATCTTAGTCAGAAAGGAAAACGGACAAGTCCGCTGGAACACCGGACTAGTCCGGAAAAGTCCAGGGACTTAGCAAATTTTCAAGGATTCATGGAATATCGGACTAGTCCGCACAAAATCGGACAAGTCCGAAGTTTTCCAGGGGCAATTATCGGACTAATCCGCAGCAAAAACGGACAAGTCCATTTTTAGACAGAGAGAAATCGGACTAGTCCTCAGCAAAACCGGACTAGTCCGCACTTTTCTACATTTTTAAGTGCGGTTTTGTTCCAAATCAATTTTAAACTTGTTCCTCTTGTTATGGGTTATTGTTAAACATGTATATGAGTGTATGCAAGGCATGATGCATGAAAATGAGGGTGTTACAAACCTACCCCCCTTAAAATGAATCTCGCCCTCGAGATTCGACGCGGAAGAGAAGAGATAGGGAAATTCCTTCTTGAGATCATCTTCTAGCTCCCAAGTTGCTTCTTTTTTGGTATGGTGCTTCCATTGGACTTTACACCATCTAATGACCTTGTTCCTTGTGACTCTCTCCTTGGTTTCCAAGATTTTGACCGGTTGCTCGGCATACGTCAAATCTTCCTCTAGTTCCAATTCTTCCATTGACACTTGATCTTCCGGTACCCTGAGACACTTCTTGAGTTGGGAAACATGAAACACATCATGTACGTCTGAAAGATGAGCTGGCATCTCCAACTTATATGCTACATCTCCCCTTTTGTCCAAAATCTTGAATGGTCCAATATAACGAGGTGCGAGCTTGCCTCTTATGTTAAACCTCTTATGACCTCTCATTGGTGACACCTTGAGGTAAACAAAATCTCCTATTTCAAAGGCTAATTTCCTTCTCCTATTATCCGCATAGCCTTTTTGCCTTGATTGGGCAGCCCTCAAGTTTTCACGAATTATTTGAACTTGCTTTTCGGCTTCTTGCAACACGTCCGGACCAAATACTTGAGTTTCTCCTGTCTCATTCCAGAATAAAGGTGTCCTACACTTCCTCCCATAAAGCGCTTCATGTGGTGACATTTTCAAGCTTGCTTGGTAACTATTGTTGTATGAAAATTCTGCGTATGGCAAGCTCTTATCCCAACTTTTCCCATGCTTTAATGCACAAGCTCTTAACATGTCCTCCAAAATCTGATTTGTCCTCTCGGTTTGTCCGTCCGTTTGAGGATGATATGCTGAACTAAAATTCAACCTCGTCCCCAAAGCTTCATGCAATTTTTGCCAAAATCTGGAGGTAAATTGAGAACCTCTATCCGAGACTATCTTCTTAGGGACTCCATGTCGACACACAATATGCTCCATGTACATTTCGGCCAATCATGCAGCTGTATACTTGGTCTTCACAGGGACAAAATGAGCTGACTTGGTTAAGCGATCCACAATTACCCAAATTGAGTCATACCCGGACTGAGTACGGGGTAACCCAACTATGAAGTCCATTCCAATTTCTACCCACTTCCATTCTGGAATCTTCAACGGTTGCAATAATCCGGCTGGCCTTTGATGTTCCGCCTTGACTCGTTGGCACACATCACATAATGCTACATATTCAGCTATGTCCCTTTTCATGCTATCCCACCAATAGCAAGTCTTCAAGTCCTTGTACATCTTCGTACAACCGGGGTGAATCGAGTAAGGCGAGTCATGTGCCTCCTTTAATATTGTCTCCCGAATATTCTTTACATTAGGCACAACGATTCTCTTTCCAAGCCATAAGGTACCATGTTCGTCTTCATCAAATCTGAATTCTCTCCCTCCTTTGATTCTTTCCTTGATTTCCTTGATCTCCTCATCCGTGGTTTGTGCTTCTCGAATTTCTTGCTCCAAGGTTGGGTTTAACTCCATGATCTCCATCTCATTTACAAACCCGAGGTTCAACCGTTCAAACTCCTTACATAACTCGAATGGTAACTCTCGAACCGTGAGTTGATGACTTACTCCTTTTCTACTCAAAGCATCGGCCACTACATTGGCTTTTCCCGGATGATTGTTGATCCCCAAATCATAATCTTTGATGAGTTCCAACCATCTTCGTTGCCTCAAGTTCAGATCCGTTTGTGTGAAAATATACTTCAAACTCTTATGATCTGTGTAAATTTCACACCTATGTCCAAGAATATAGTGTCTCCAAATCTTCAATGCATGTACCACGGCTGCCAGTTCAAGATCAAGCGTGGGGTAATTCTGCTCATGTTTCTTCAATTGTCTCGATGCATAGGCGACCAATTGACCTTCTTGCATCAATACACATCCAAGCCCTTGTCTTGATGCATCACAATAGATGTCGAAACTCTTGCTTACATCCGGCAATACCAAAACTGGGGCTGTTGTCAACCTCTTCTTCAACTCCTCAAAACCGTTTTGACAAGCTTCAGTCCATTGGAACGCCTTTCCCTTCGTTAGCAACTCCGTCATAGGCTTGGCTATCTTGGAAAAATCCTTGATAAACCGACGGTAATATCCAGCCATCCCAAGAAAACTCCTTATTTCCTTGACGTTTTGCGGTGGTTCCCACTTCAACACGTCTCTTACTTTTCCGGGGTCAACCGATACTCCTCCTCCTGAGATGATATGACCCAAAAATGGCACCTCTTTCAACCAAAACTGACACTTGTTGAACTTGGCATACAATTGATGCTCCCTCAATTTCTGCAGCGTAAGCCTCAAGTGTTCCTCATGTTCCTTCTCATCCTTCGAGTAGATCATAATATCATCAATAAACACCACAACGAACTTGTCCAAGTACTCCATGAAGACTTTATTCATGAGGTACATAAAGTAGGCAGGTGCATTTGTCAATCCAAAAGACATCACGGTGTACTCATAAGATCCATACCGTGTCCTAAAAGCTGTCTTGGGTATGTCCGATGGTCTAATCTTCATTTGAAAGTATCCCGACCTCAAGTCAATCTTAGAGAAGACACAAGCACCCTTCATCTGATCAAACAAGTCTTCTATGCGTGGCAAGGTGTACTTGTTCTTGATTGTTACCTCATTGAGAGCTCGGTAATCCACGCACATCCTTTGGGATCCATCCTTCTTGTCCACAAATAGAACGGGCGCTCCCCAAGGTGAAGAGCTAGGGCGAATAAAACCCTTCTCTAATTGCTCTTGAATTTGTTTCTTGAGCTCTGCTAATTCCATAGGAGGCATCCTATACGGCCTCTTAGCTATAGGTGCAGTTCCAGGTATTAAATCAATAACAAACTCAATGTCTCGATCGGGTGGCATACCTGGCAACTCATCCGGAAACACATCCAAAAATTCACATACAACCGGAATCTCCTCAATTGCGGCACCGTCCATATGATTCAATTCCAATTGCTTCGGTGCGGTTTGAGATGCTTCAAATTCTACAGTTATCCCTTTCTCATTGGTCAACTTCACCGTCTTTGTGGCACATTCAATAACCCCATTGTGCTTCCTCAACCAGTCCATACCAAGTATAATATCCAACCCTTGAGAATCTAAAACAATGAGGTTGGCGGAGAAGTCTACCCCCCTTATTCTAAGGCTTAATTTTTGACATACTATATTTGTCCTCATCTCTCCTCCAGGAGACTTAACCAACAGAGTAAACTTCATATGAGAGATAGGCAAACTATACTTGGCAACATACTTCGATGCAATGAATGAATGCGATGCTCCAGAATCAAATAACATAGTCGCGAGGTTGGAGTTGGCGAGAAACATACCAATGACCACGTCATCCGCTTGTTGAGCATCCTCCGTAGAGACATGGTTCACGTTGCCACGAGCAAAATTTTGCTGTCCACGACTTCCTTGTGGTTGTCCTCCATTAGGTCTTGGGTTTTGCCTCGATGCATTGCTTCCTTGACCAAGGCTCGACTTAAGACATTGATGTGCAAAGTGTCCAGCTTCTCCACAAGTATAGCACTTCTTAACTCCACCAGAATTATTGGGACGAGCTTGGTTTTGAATATTGGCTCCAGGAAAATCAGCACGAGGTGCATAAGGCATCGGAGGCCTAGGTGCTTGCATGACAGGGCGCTGCTGCACAAACTGAGTTGGGCGCGGTGCATAACCAGGGCGCTGAGCAGGAATAGAGGAGCTGTAATGAGGCGCATTGGGCGGCACAAAGCGAGGGCACACATTACTTCCTTGTTGCTGTCCTTGATATGGCGCCTTCCTCTTGATTTCTTGCTCCATCTCACGGATCTTGTTCTCAACCACGATTGCTTTGTCCACAAGCTTCTGAAAATTGACATAATCACAGTTGAGCAATTGCACTTGGATCGTATTGTTCAATCCCCTCATGAACAAGTATTGCTTCCGGCTGTCCCGGCTAACATCCTCAGGCGCATACCTTGAGAGTTGAGTGAATTTATTGAGATATTCACTCACGCTTGATCTTCCTTGCCTTAAATTCTCAAATTCTTGCCTCTTCAAGATCATAACACCCTCAGGCACATAATGAGAACGAAAATTCTCCTTGAATTCGGCCCAAGTGATTCTTTCTTGGTTCTCATGAGCACTGCAATAAGAATCCCACCAATCTGCAGCTGCTCCAACAAGTTGATGAGATGCAAATAGCACCTTCTCCCGGTCACTGCATTGGACAATGGCTAGCTTCTTCTCCACGGACTTGAGCCAATCATCCGCATCCATAGGGTCTGCGGCTTGAGCAATGGTTGGCGGCCTAGTCCTCATAAACTCTCCCAATCGGTTATGAGGAGGTGGGGGTGGCGGTGGAGGCATGTGGGGCTGATTGTTGATATTGCCAGCCTGCAGCTGTCCCATAGTCTGTATCATGGTCTGCATGAGCTGGTTTTGCATGGCCAATAGCTGCTCGATGTTGATAGCCCCCTGAGTAGATCCTTGCCCATTGTTGTTCTGAGGCACTCCATTGTTCTCCTCTTCATCATTGCCATCCCTCTGGTTGCGAGTCCTCGCCATCTGAAGAAAAGCAATAGGTAAGAATTAGAAAATGTCCCCAACTATATGCATCAAGGGATATGAAACTAAACAACTAGCTACACTAGCCTAGGTGGACATGGCAATGCTAAAGCATCCCAAAATCCTCTATTAAGCACACAAGCAAACAATATATATAGCAAGCAACACTCCAAGCAAAAACACATCGATTCCTGAGTGCTCCTATGTGCTCTAAAGTGTCCATTCTATCTAGGCTGCATCCTACGGTCAACCTGTGGCTCTGATACCAGTCTGTGATGCCCGGTTTCGAAAATGAACCAAGCTAACGCATATGTGTGCCCAGGATGTTCATCACACATACACGAGTACAATCACAAAAGAGTATACAGAAAATTACCACAAGACAAGATTAATTAACCAAATTTTATTACACGAACCAGATTATCCTCGAATACAAGCTCTAATGAATATTAATGACAAGTTCGACTAATGCAGTGGAAATAAACTAATTAAGCAACTAAGCAAACTAAGCATAAGCAATAGGGTATATATGCGCAGCTCCAATCAACACCACAGGCAAAACTGACGGTAGACACGGCCTAGAACTCCGCATTATCGCCATTAAACTCCCAATCTTGACCTGCAACTGTTGGGGTGGGGGATTGCAAGAGTGAGTACATGTCGTACTCAGCAAGTGTGGAAAGTATGACATGTGGCTGATTCAAATGACGACAATAATAATGGTAAAGTGTTGAAAAGTACATTAAAACATTTGAAAAGCAATATAGTATAAGTATGTGAAGTAAACCCATCATAATCATAAGTAATACCGTAATACCAAATCTTAATTCATTACCATCATCAAAAATTCCAGATTTCACCATTGCCAATAACCAGATTCAATACCAGAGATAAACTCATAACCAGCCATAACCATTACCAAACCATAACTATCCCAAATTCCAATTTGCCTCTAATCATGGAAGTTGTCCAGGTGCTCATAACCGGGAGCACGGCTATCATGATAGTTTTATTTAACACTCTGTAGAGTTTGTACCTCTTTACCCACGTGTTCGTGATTTCATCACCCTTCGGCGACTAAGAATCTCCCTTATGCCCATGACCCGTCGGTCACATTACACACTTCCATTGGTGTGTGGCCAAGAGATCACAAAATAGCCTTTACAAAGGGATTACTAGCCTATTTAGACCCCACTAAGGTTTCACCGGTGGTGATGTCTCCCGCAGAGCACATCTTCAACCAAGGGCCCCCTCTTGAGCCATTCGGATCCCAGGGTAGTCCCACCAATCATCAACAAACCCAATCCGACTACCCCTTCCCCGAGCATCCACAATGGTCCAAACAGCACTAGCAAAGCCCTAATTAATCAGCTACGCCGCACCCATACTTGGCCTCGTGGTGGCACTGAAGTCCTGGCTTATTCTCGCATGAACCGGTCCTTAGATCTAAAGCAAGCAAACCACCATAACATCCAACCCATCCACATACCAGGCTTGCTTAGATCACCCATTACCATACCATATTTAACCAGTTCATGTTAACCATAATCTCATCCATGCATAAATAAATTGATTGGTATTGTTTTCCATCCCAGTTGATTAAGCGAAGCAAAAAGTAAAAAGCCTTCCCGACTCTCTCTACCATAAATTCCAGGTGACAAGGTTGGTTTAGCAAATCTAGTAAACTTCCTACCATAGGATTCCCATCAAATTGACACGGCATGCAGTTTTACAAACAAAACATTTATTTTAAAAACAGGATCAATATGCTTCAAGGACACTTGCCTTGCTCTGGTTGTTGATTAGGGTCAAAGCCTTCAAACTCTTGATGCTGTAGATCCTCCGTGGCACTTTCTAGTGCAAATCCGTCTAATCCACACAATAAACATACAAGACAAGAAACACAATCAAAGAGTGCACAAATATTACTCAAATAAACATGACATGCATGATTAATGCAAATGCAAGGTAGAACTTGTTAATTGATTGCTTTTAATGATAACTAACTAGTTCTAATAGCTTTTAACAAGTTTATATAGGTTTGGATTCGATTAGATCAAATTTTAGAATCAATATAACACAATTTAACCAGAAAGATCGGACTAGTCCGCTAGGGACCGGACAAGTCCGCACTTGACGAGATCAGCAGGTTAGGGTTTTCTAGATCGACGTGAATTTGGAGATTAGGGGTTGAATGCACGTAAGGAAAAGATAATAGAAGGTATACCAGGTGTTTAGAACTCCAATGAACCAAGAAACTTGGAGGTAACACTTGGATCTTGATGATCTAGGGTTGGTGATGAACTTGGAGACGAATTGGTGGTGAAGGACGAAACTTGGTGGAGATCTTGATCCTCCTTCGTTTCCTCCTCTTCTTCTTCTTGTTTGGGATCTTCTCCTCCCTTCTTGATGGTGGCTCCCCACGAACTAGGGTTTGGGTGGGTGGAAAAGTGGCAAATAGATGTCCAACCAAGGGGTGGGGTCGTTTATATAGAGGTGGAGGCTAGGGTTAGATGGATTTCGAGTTTGGGGATGAGTAGAGGCCGGTTTAGAGTCCCACATGGGCTCTAAAAGAGTTGGGAACGACGTCCCTAGGCCCACTTGACGTGAAACCCAAGAAACAAGTCGTAAAACAAAAGGTAAATCTCGGAGTCACGAAATATCGGACAAGTCCGGACAGGACCGGACTAGTCCGAAGTCGTCCAGAGAGAAAATCGGACAAGTCTGGCCTAAAATCGGACAAGTCCGATCTTAGTCAGAAAGGAAAACGGACAAGTCCGCTGGAACACCGGACTAGTCCGGAAAAGTCTAGGGACTTAGCAAATTTTCAAGGATTCATGGAATACCGGACTAGTCCGCACAAAATCGGACATGTCCGAAGTTTTCCAGGGGCAATTATCGGACTAGTCCACAGCAAAAACGGACAAGTCCGTTTTTAGACAGAGAGAAATCGGACTAGTCCTCAGCAAAACCGGACTAGTCCGCACTTTTCTACATTTTTAAGTGCGGTTTTGTTCCAAATCAATTTTAGACTTGTTCCTCTTGTTATGGGTTATTGTTAAACATGTATATGAGTGTATGCAAGGCATGATGCATGAAAATGAGGGTGTTACAACGGGATCTCCGATCACATAGGCCGGGTTACTACTATGATGTCATGTCAATGGGTCTCAAACCCATCTCCCTCGATGCACTTTCTATCAGATTACGTGATAGACCTTTTGTAAAGGGATCTGCCAGATTTTTATCTGTTTGTATGTAGGAAATAATAATAACTCTAGAGTTTCTCATTTTCCCGACAGATTTTAAACGTCTGTTGACGTGTTTTGATGATTTTGCATTATCCTTAGAACTGGTCACTTTAGCAATCATCGTCAGATTGTCACAGTTCAAAAGGATTGCCGACAATGGTTTCTCAACTATAGGCAAATCTATCAAAAGCTCTCGTGGCCATTCTGCCTCTGCAGTTGTTGTCTCTAAAGCAGTGAGTTCTGCTTTCATGGTTGACCTCGTCAAAATGGTCTGTTTGAAATACCTCCATGATATAGCCCCACCAGCTAGAATGAACACATATCCATTTATGGCATATAGTTTATCAACATCAGAGATCTAGTTCTAATCACTATAACCCTCAGACGAGGCCAAATGCCGAGTATAGTGAATTCCATAACTCATTGTACCTCTCAAATAGCGCATAATCCTTTCAAGTGCATGCCAATGATCTAAACCCGGGTTTGACATGAATCTTCTCAGTTTGCTCATAGCAAACATGATATCAGGAATGGTTGCACTTGCTAAGTACATAAGTGAACCGATCATCTGAGAATATCTAAGTTGATCTCTCGACTATTTCTTGTTCTTTCTTAGTATCACGCTAGGATCATAAGCCGTTGGAGAAATCTTGCTATCCATAAAGCCGAACCAGCTCAAGATTTTCTCAACATAGTGGGATTGACTTAAAGAAATCCCACTCTCATCCTTATTCAGCTTAATATTCAAAATAACATTAGCTTCTCCCAGATCTTTCATATCAAAACACTTTGATAGAAAATATTTGACCTCAAAAATTATATCAATGCTCATACCCTATATGAGTATTGATGAGTAGGTTTAGGTCTGATCTTCCGAAAGGTAAGTCAATTGGGGTGGAGAACTCGACGTTGATGATCCACGGCACTCAAGCAGATCGAATACCCTTGCAATCACTACAGCACTGCTCTGTTGGTTATCAACCGTGCGACACACACTTGACCTCGCCAAGAAGTCTAATCCCTACAAGTGAACCGAGAACACGAGCAAGAACATAGAAGACACGATCTAAAATTGAGAAGTTGGGGGTCTCACAAACCGTAGAACGGCGAAATTATTATTCTAAGCAAAACCCACCGAATATGACCGGTGGCTGCAGTATTTAAAGGATAGGGTTTGGCCAAAACACGATTAGACGCGTCCCTAATGGACTCTTATAGGATACAAGGCCCAAAGGCCCGATTCGGTGGTGTAGCGCCGGACAAAAATCTGGATTCGACTTGTTTCAACGATTCCCCATGACTCCGGAGGAATTTTGAGGTGGGACCAGAACCATTAGAAAGTTTATCTTCTCCTTCTTCCGTGCATATGTAGAACGTCAAAAACATGGTTTGTATGCCTCCTAGCCGTCCGTTTTAAGGTGGACTGCTCCTGGACTCTGAGTTGAACTCGAGTCTGAGTTGTAAACTGTTTCCATCAACTTGTGGACGTCCCAACTGGTTCTCCATGCTCCCAAGGCCTCTTTCCTTCACTTGTTGATCTTCTCCATTATTCCTAATAACAATTAAATCATCGCATATCAATCTATTGTCAAACTCACATGCAAAAGAAGTTAGGAACGAATTCACCTGTTGATTTATTAACCGTGCTCGTGCTCTTGTGATTGGTCCTTGCAGTTCAATGTGCATCTCCGCTGTTGTGATGTCCTCATCATCCTCCCCCTCTTGAATTGGAGTCGTCCTCGACTCAAGTTCATCTTCTTCTCCCAAGTACGGTCGCAAATATGAAATATTAAATGTAGGACTAACTCCAAAATCAGAAGGCAATTCAAGCTTATATGCATTATCATTAATCTTTTCAACAATCTTAAAAGGACCAGCTGCTCGTGGCATAAGTTTATATTTTCTCAAGTAAGGGAATCACTCTTTTCTCAAGTGTAACCACACCAAATCACCCGATTCAAGTTTTACTTGCTTTATACCTTTACTACCTGCATTCCTATACTTCTCATTCATCTTTTCAATATTTTTCTTTGTAGTTTCATGCATCTTAAGAATGATTTCAGATCGTAATGTAGCATCCAAATTTGTAGTTTCAGAAGGAGGCAAAGGTAGTAAATCAATAGGAGCACGGGGATTGAAACCATACACTACCTGGAATGGACTTACCTTCGTTGTGGAGTGAACGGATCTGTTGTAAGCAAATTCTATACGTGGTAAACACTCCTCTCACAACTTCAAATTTTTTTTCAATACACCCCGCAACATAGTGGATAAAGTACTATTAACTACCTCGGTTCACTACTACAAAAAGCATTTTCACAGGCGCCTGGATTTTTCAAACACAGGCGGTCCGTAAAAAATGTGACTGTGATGGTGAATGATACAATAACCGCCTGTGATGACAGAACATCACAGGCGGTTCTTAAAAACAACCGCCCGTGGAAATCATGTATTTTCTCAGGCAGTTATTAATTAAGAACCACCTGTGATGTAGCTAACATCACAGGCGGTTCTTAATTAACCAACACCTGAGAAAATAGATGATTTCCACGGGCGGTTGTTTTTTAAGAACCGCCTGTGATGCTGCTAAGCTCCTGTCAAGCTAATCCCTGCACAGCAAGCTCTTGTAGATGCAAGTAACACATGTGGCTCATGATTTGGATTGTTTAAAGCATCAATTTGAAGCCTGACAATCCTTGGAAGGATTTTCCCATCCATTTGAACGATTTCTTTCCCTCCTGTCCGTTTGAAAACTTAGGAAGATGCTCCTTTCTCAGTTTTAATGCCTAAATATATTGACTAGAAATCAAGAACTACTTTCTTAGTGCTTCACACAATCGAGTAAGCGAACAACTTCAATCACAAATCTTGTTTTTACACGTTCATAGGGATTTAACATTAATTTTTTAAGCATAGATTTATCAAATAAGTGAAGTTTTATTATCACACATGTTAATGGCAGTTATAAGTGAAGGATGTGTTGAAGCTAACGAAATCTGAATCGGATAGAAGATAAAGAGATCCTGCATATGAGCGGCAATGTCCAGGTTAAACAGCATGAAGCTATGATGACAACCTTCAACAACATGAAAAGTGATGCCAAGGTTATGCTTGTATCAACCAAGGCATGTTGTGAGGGTATAACACTTGTTGGGCCAAGGTTATGCTTGCCCCAACATGTGTTACACCCTCGCAACATGTCTTGGTTGATGCAAGCATAACCTTGGCGTCACTTTTCATGTTGTTGAAAGGCTGCCATCATAGCTTCATGCTGTCTAACCTAGACATTATCAATCATATGCAGCATCTCTTTGGCTTCAGTCCCGTTGAGATTTCGTTAGCTTCGACACACCCTTCCCTTGTACCTGCCATTAACATGTCTGATGAGGAAGCTTCAATTATTGATAAATCTATGTTTGAAAGATTAAGGTCAAATTCCTATGAAAATGGTAAAAACAAGATTTGTGATTGAAGTTGTATGCTTCATCGCTTGTGTGAAGCACTAAGAGAGATGGTACTGATTTGTAGTCAATATATTCAGCCATTGGAACTGATAAAGTAGCATCTTCGTAAGTTTTTAAAATGGAGAGAAGAGGAAGAAATCTTTTAGGGTTTGTTTGGGTGTACTCAATATAATTGGATTGAAGTGGATTGAAGTGAAGAATGAACTAATTTTCTCCTCAATCCACCTCAAACCACTTATATTGAAGTGGATCCACTCCTATCCAAACAAACCCTTAAATGGACGGGAAGTATCGTCAAACTTCAATTGAAGCTTTTAACAATCCAAAGGATGAGTCTCAAATGTTACTTGCATCTACAAGAGCTTGCTATGAAGGGATTAGCTTGACAGGAGCTTCAAGAGTTGTGCTTCTAGATGTTGTTCGGAACCGAGCTGTTGGAAGACAAGCCTGATCATCATAGGTTAGAAGACATTTATATACACATACTGAATTTAATAATGTTCGAAACAGAAGCTGAATTTAATAATGTTTGAAACATGCTATCTAAAGCTGAAATAGAGCATTGTTCTAAGTTGATTTCAGAAGATATAAATATATATAATATATATCATCTCGCATTGCTATATACATTTTTTCCAGCATTGACATCTTCTCGCATATAGGGTTTCAAAATTTTTTTAATACTTCTCTCTACGCGCTTGATGTTTTCTGGTTCAGTGAAAAGGTACATCTCTTCATACTAATTATATTCCTCTTTATTGTCTCCCACATTCTCAACTCCAACAATATTTTGCTTTCCAGAAACAACTACGTGCATCTTCTCAGTTTCTGGATCTTAAACATAAAAAACTTGTGCAACGCTATCGGCGAGAACCCACAGGTCATCTTTATAACCCACTTTATTCAAGTCTACCAGTGTCAGCCCGTAATTGTCCACTTTCACACCATCGGGATGTTTGACCCATTGGCACTTAAATACGGGCATTACAATTCTTTCGCCATAATCGAGTTCCCATATTTCCTCTATGAACCCGAAGTATGTGGTCTTTTGCCCTTGTGAATCATAAGCCTCAATACGAACACCACTATTTTTTGCAACACTCTTACCGTCTTTTTCTTTAGTGTAAAATGTGTAACCATTGATGTCATATGCTTGCCATGATGTCACCAAAGAAGATGGGCCAGAAGCTAACTTCTTCATTGTTGCCTCTTCTATAGTGTTTCCGTATGGTATATTTTTGTCCATTAACCATTCAGTGAAACATCTTCTATGCTCTTTCATGATCCAATCCTCTGTGTGGTCTTGGTTTTTATCACGAAGCTCAATTTGATGTTCCTCGATGTACGACTCAGCTATTGCGAGCTGTTGTAGTACACCAAAATGTGCACGGTGTACATTCTTGTAATCTTGAACAATAATGTTTTCTTACCCACTTTGCCTCTCCCACGTAGTCTACCCTCATGTACTGGTATAGGCACACCTATCGATTTTCCATCTTTGATGTAATCAGCGCAACCCTCAATCACTTCTTTAGTGGTGTATCCTTCCATAATTGAACCCTCTGGGTGAGCACGGTTCTGCACATAACCTTTTAATACTCCTAAATATCTCTCCAACGAAAACATATGATGTAAATATAGTGGCACCAATGCTTTTATCTGATCAACAAGATGTATGATTAGGTGTACATGCATATCAATAAAGGATGGTGCGAAACACATCTCAAGCTTGCACATAGTCTCGAAGATGTATGCTTTCAGATAGTCTAAAAATTCACGTGCTATCACCTTTTGCGATTTTGCATTGAAGAAGTAACACAAACGTGTGATGACAACTTTTATGTACTCAGGTCTGATGACTCTTATTGCAATGGCAAGGAAAACTGTCATCATCATGTGACAGTCGTGATAATTATAACCAAATAAAGACAAGTCTTTCATCGAGACTAGTTTGCGGATATTGGATGAGAAACTCGTGGGCACTTTGATCCCACGCAAGCATTCGCAAATTGCTTTTTTCTCTTCTAGTGTCAAGTTGTAGCTGGCTGGGGGAAGGTAATGCTTCCCGTTCGCCTTTTCTACTGGATGAAGCTTTGGTCTCAAATCAAGATTTACTAGGTCCATACGTGAATTTAATCTGTCCTTTGTTTTCCTCGGCATGTCCAGTAAGGTCCCAATGATGCTGTCAAATACATTCTTTGTAACTTGCATCAAATCAATACTATGGCAAAATTCCAGATTCTTCCAATACGGAAGATACTTGAAAAAATTGATTGTTTCTTGAAAGCCATGTCAGTTGTATCATCTGAAGATGTACTTTTCTTTCTCTTAATTCCTTTACATTTTTTGCCCTTACCGAAAGCAATATGAATGTTCTTGACCATTTTGAACACAAGTTTTCCACTGTAAGGTTTTGGTGCAGTATCTTTTTCGATTTTGTTATCAAATTGTTCTTTCATCTTCCTATACTTGTGTGTATCTGTCAAGAACCGTCGGTGTCTCATGTACACCATCTTTCTGGATGAAGTGAGGTATCGAAATCCAGTTCTATCCACGCACCTTACACAACATTTCTTCCTTTTCATTTGTACCGATAATGTAAACAGTCCGGGATAATCATGCACGGTAACGGATATCATTGCTCTTAGCGTGAAATACTCCCGCTTGTACTCATCCCATGTACGTACCCCTTCATTCCACAATTTTGCCATATCTTCCATGAAAGGTTCCAAGAACACATCAATTTCGATGTCGGGTTGTTTCGGACCTTGGATAAGAACAGATAACAAGATATATTTCCTTTTGTGACACAACCACGTCGGTAGGTTGTGCATCGTTAAGACCACAGGCCATGTGCTGTGTATGCTCCTTTTTTCACCAAACGGATTAATTCCGTCTGTACCCAAGGCAAACCTCACATTTCTGATTTCCTTTGCAAATTCTGGATACTGAATATAAAAAATTTTCCACTGCGTTGCATCACCAGGGTTTCAAATATGTTTTTCATTCTTCTTGCATTGCTCGGAAAGCCAACGCATAAGTTCATCCTCCCTAGGGTTTGAAAACAAATGCTTCAAGCGATCAATTACCGGAAGGTACCACATCACCAAGGCAGGATTTTTTCTCTTATTCTTCCCGTCTACATCGCCAGAAGTATCGTCATCGTCATTTTTAGGACCAATAATAAACTTATTATTCTTCTGAGACTTTTTCATGTTGGTAACATACTGGTGATTGTAGTCCTTCTTATATCTACTGACACCACAAATGGGGCACCTAGTTGCGAGCTCATGCTATTTGCGATACAGAATACAATGGTTCACACAAGAGTGTATTTTTGTCACACCTAGTGCCATCGGCCAAAGAAGTTTCTTCGCTTTATAAGTGCTTCTGGGCAGTTTATTTGGATTTGGAAGAATTTCTGCCATAAGATTCGAAAGATTAGAGAAACTACAATCGGACCATCCGTGCGTACCTTTCAACATTAGTAGTTCTAAGACTGCACGCAATATAGTAAACTTTTTATCACAACCATTTGATTCATCATATAAAAGCTCCTTTGCTTGCTCCCATAGAAGTCAATACATATGGTTCAATGTGACGCAACATATCCTCACAATCGAACTCATCATCATCATCATCATCACCATCTTGATTGTCACTACCATCATCGATATGAACATTATCATCATCTGAACCTCTCTCATCATCTTTATCCACATCATGTGTATCTAACTCACCATGCTCTGTCCATATTGTGTAGTTTTTTTTAAACCT
Source organism: Tuctoria greenei (assembly GCA_036927565.1). NCBI lineage: Eukaryota > Viridiplantae > Streptophyta > Magnoliopsida > Poales > Poaceae > Tuctoria > Tuctoria greenei. The sequence continues at coordinate 78,516,162 of JAYESD010000007.1, forward strand.
CTTTTCACCAAATGAGATTGAATTACTATAGTATCCGTCCAAGCAATCTTATTTTCACAGATACATGGACATAATATGTCATCTATCTTTTGCAACTTCGCATGTCTCTTGGATGCTTCAATAAAATTTGCAACATTATGAATGTACATAGGATCGGGTCTTGGCATGTTATACATCCACGCTCGACGGTTCATGCTTCAATAATAGAATTTTTGTCAGATTTACAAAATTTGGCCACAAATATTCCGTAAAGGTCTTCTATAACATGAATTTACCGAGACATAACAAGTATGATTAGGGCGACTAATGTAGGTCTGTTCATTAGGGCGACTAATGGACCCTAGTCGATGGCTAATCGATGTCCAGTCGTCCTCAAGGTTTTTACGGTAATACAAAGTCGATACAGAGTTGTAGAGAGAGGTGGCACGTAGGAGAGCGGCGGCAATATCAAATAAGACTCTAAGATCAGCGACGAACAGAAAGCATGGCAGACGGGAGGCGGCGGCGGCGAGCGGAGTCTGGAGGAGACGGGCGACGTCTTGAGGCGAACGGAGTCGAAGGCGTCAGGAGCAGCAAGCGGGGGTTAAGGATTGAAGTCATGGGGCAATTAGGCCCAATAACACGGGCTAGGTCTGGTGGGATCCGGTCCGTTATATCTTGACGTCGGATCCCATCCAACGATTGTAACTAAATGGTGAGTATAAAACCATCTCCCTATAAAGCTAACCCTAATCACTCATTCGAAATATATACAAGCAGGAGGTACGCACGCACAAGTAACATATTGAAAAGGAAAACACACATAAAACTACAATTACAAGTTCGGGTAAACTTCATGCATCTTATATATATTACAATATCATCTGTTAATTAAACATCATATTCATGTCACATAATAGGTACAAACTACAATAAGCTTATTACAATATAGTCCATATATCAATATCTAAAAGACCAAACCAGCAGAACACACAAAAAGGACACAATCCATATAGTCCATGCATCAATATACCAGAACGCATTCCATACAGTCCTTACACATGCAAAAGGACATAATCCATATACCAAAACACACAAAACTAACAGCTTATCAGCTAATGAAAATACACAAAGAAAAAGTAAGGAAACTACATTTATCTTGCACAGGCGTCAGCACGGTGGGGAGGCGTCAGTATGGTGGGCCGGCTGGGTGGAGAAGTGGCGGTGCGGGGCTGAGCGGCGGTGCGGCAGTGCGGGCTGGGCGGCGGATTGGCGGCGCGACAGTACGGGTTGGGCGGTGGCGCGGCGCAGGGAAAATTCGAGAGCCTTGCGGCGTCGATATAAAGCCTCTAGGGTTACGTTTTGACTGTGGTGAGGGCTCCTTATATAGGCGTCAGTTTTTCACAGGCGGTTTTTAACTTTTTCTCAGGCCGTTGGTGCTTAATAACTGCTTGAGGAAATGATTATCTCAGGCGGGTTTTACTTACCAACCGCCTGAGATAATGCCCGAGCCTCTTCAGATTCCTTTTCCCCTGCTTTTTTTATTTAGATTCCAATATAAATACTCAAACATGTATAGATTCTACAAATTGAGTCCAAATTTGATGATTCTTTCTTCTATAATTTTCAAAATTAACATCTACCATCTGAACCAAATATTTTAAAACTTGTATAGCTGACATTGTAATGTTTTGGTAAATATTAAATTAATTTCTACTAACATATTATTCACATTTGTGTATCTCCTAAAAAAAGGATCCTTCACTGAAATTTGTTTGTATGAACATATTTGTATTATTTATACATGTATGAATTTTGTTAATTTTTTTAAAGCATTCCAACATGTCAAAATACAAATTATCCATCATCCTAACTAAATACTCATATACATATGAGGCATTCACCAATATGAACACACATTGATTCAAAACAATTTAAAAAAATCTGACAAAATTCATAGAGGTTGGTATGATGAATAAAAATGTCCATTGAAAAAATAAATGAAAAAAATCATTATATTCATCAAGATAGAAAAATGAAAAATAGCAATTGTTATATGTTTTTTATGTTATGACCAGTTTCGAAGGATTTATGAAGTGAAATTTAATGGTAACCTTTACTAATCAATAATATTACTAGAAAGTGGAATTTTTCCTTTTTATGTGCCCCACATTTAATCAAGAATATTAATTATGAAGAAGTAAATATCTTCTCAGGCGGTTGGTACTTAATAACTACCTGAGAAGATGTTTATCTCAGACGGGTTTTACTTACCAACCGCCTGAGATAATGCCCGACCCTCTTCAGATTCCTTTTCCCCTGCTTCTTTTATTTAGATTCCAATATGAATACTCAAACATGTATAGATTCTGCAAATTGACTCCAAATTCGATGATTCTTTCTTCTATAATATTCAAATATTAACATCTACTACCTGAACCAAATATTTTAAAACTTGTATAGTTGTATTGTAATGTTTTGGTAAATATCAAATTAATTTCTACTCACATATTATTCACATTTGTGTATCTCCTAAAAAAAGATCCTTCACTGAAATTTGTTTGTATGAACATATTTGTATTATTTATACATGTATGAATTTTGTTAATTTTTTTAAAGCATTCCAACATGTTAAAATACAAATTATCCATCATCCTAACTAAATGCTCATATACATATGAGGCATTCATCAAATTATGAACACACATTGATTCAAAAAAAATTAAAAAATCTGAAAAAATTCATAGAGTTTGGTATGATGAATAAAAATGTCTATTGAAAAATAAATGAAAAAATCATTATATTCATCAATATAGAAAAATGAAAAATAGCAATTGTTATATGTTTTTTATGTTATGACCAATTTCGAAGGATTTATGAAGTTAAATTTAATGGTAACCTTTACTAATCAATAATATTACTAGAAAGTGGAATTTTGCCTTTTTATGGGCCCCACATTTAATCAAGAATATTAATCAAGAAGAAGTAAAGATCTTCTCAGGGGGTTGGTACTTAATAACCGCCTGAGAAGATGTTTATCTCAGACGGGTTTTACTTACCAACTGACTGAGATAATTGAATCTTCTCATGTGGTTGGTAAGTAAAACCCGCCTGAGATAACCATCTTCTCATGCGGTCTGTACTTAAAATCCGCCTGAGAAAATAGGCGTCTATATATACCCCTCGATCTGCGTTGGAAAAACCTAACCCGGGCGAAACACTTAGACGCCGTCAGGCTGCCAAATTTTCGTTTGCCGCCAAGTGTTCGCCGCCATCGCCGCCGATCTTTGCCGTTGCCGCCGAGCTTGACCGTCGCCGCCGAGCTTCGCCGTTTTCCGTTTTCTTTGCCCTCGTCACTTCCAAGTATGCCGAGCAAAGTCATTACCGTCGCTGCCGAGCTTCACGGTAAACCCTAATCCCTTCGAACTTCCCTTCTCCGTCCCCGTGCCGCCTCCCTCCTCGCCCTCGGCGTCGCCGAGTCAAATGATACCTTGCATATATTTCCTTGGTTAGGGTTCGGGAATTCGAAAAGGGTAGCATCCTTGGTTAGCCTTCTGTAGCGAAAAGGGTAGGCATACTTTTTGGAAAAGCTCTTGAAGTATTCTGTAAGTTTTGTATTGACCTTCAAGCCAATAGACTGTTGTAAGGTGATAAAAATCTTCTCTAACTAAATCAGTTGCTGTTCTGAAACAGTATGAACAAGCATCTGAATTTTTGACATAATTATCTGTAGAAAGCTCTTCTAATCTATTTTGATACGTTTTTTGAATGGGGAAGAGCTATTCTACAACTTTTCTATTCATTTTTACCTCAAATTCGGTTTAGAACTAATTAGAAACTGGAGTTGAAGTTAGTACCTATGTACAATGCTATCTGAAACAGCTAGAAAATTCTGAACTTTGAACAGCCATAATTCTTAAATTAGAAAAGCAACCTATGCATATCTATACATGTCTGGAAAGCTTAAAGAGTCCTGTATCAATTTCCTATTCAACGCTAAGGCTAAAACTCGCAATAACCAGGTCTAAATCGAAGTACCGTTTAAGGTGTCGTAACAGTCCAGAATCTGGACAGTTATGTATTTAATTGCTGTTTGGATCGTAATTTCTAGTAGGATCATCAAAAGACTTCATAATTTACATTTATGGAATCCTGAGGATGTGTGTAACAAGTTTGCAATATATTTTTTATGCAAATATCAATGTTCTCTATTTGAAAATTGTTGACAAAGGGGCTGTTCGGTTTATATACTAAGGTTGCCATAATTTACCACAAATTTTTGCCTAACTTGACTAAGGTTATAGGGCTGTTTGGTTCTACTCCTAAGTTGCCTAAGCCTAACATTAGGCATGCCACTTTGTTTTATGCGGGTGTTTGGTTGTTGAATAGAGTTAGACGCGCCACAAAAGTTAGGAAACTTTTGCATCTATTGCCTAACAAAAAATTGCCTTAATTGAGGCGCTTGAATCGACCGCCTTAGCATGCCACACGTCCTTAGGTGCGCTTAAGCTTAGGATACGGTAACAAACCAAACAACAACTAACATTAGGTAGCTTAGGCGTACCACAAGTGTGGCAAGTAACTAAAGTTAGGCTTAGGCAACTTAGGCATACAACCAAACAGGCCCTAGGTGCTCAAATTTTCAGCCACAACTTGGCAAGCCTAAGGGAATCTTGCCACACTTTTTTGAGACCTTGACATGTGGGACCCAGTTAGGTGGCAAGGAATGTTGCCACGATTATGGCTATGAACCAAACACATGACTAAGGTGGTCAAACTTGACTAACTTTAGGTGTGGCAAAGTGTGGCAAATTGTGGCTCCAAACCAAACACTTTTTCTTCATGCAACACTTCATGTAGAGTTAATATGCCATTTATTATATTTTTTGTCTTATTAGTTCTAGCATGGAAATCCCTAAGAAGACTGGTGCTGGTAGTAACAATAAAGAAGACAATATGGAGTTTACTAACTATAGCAGTTCAGGCTCTATTCACAGTCCATCAGATCCTTTTCCTAATATAAAAACTAAAAAGACTTCAGAGGATCTCGAATCAGAATATGATCCTACCGACGAGGTATGGATCACTAATCTTAACTTCAACAATTCAAGTTAATGTTGGTTGTCAAGTATACGAAGTCTTATAATTCTTTTCTACCTAGATTAATCGCGAATACAACGAGGTGACTTCGGCTCCTAAAATCGCAGAAGGTTCTCCAATGGATGAATCATCAGCTTCACTAAAGCGGAAACGAGGGAAAAGAGGTCCCAATAAGGGTCCATTGGACCGCATCATGTACATAACAAGGGTTGGTCCAGGTGGGCTTCCCCAAGAACCACTAGATTCAGTTACCAAGTACCGTAATGCATGCAGTTTTCTTGTTAGGGAGCTCGTGCCGATCACGATCGAGAATTGGAGGAAATTACCCGAGTAGACCAAGAATGAGTTGTGGAAAAGAATAAAGAAACAATTCAAGTTCCCGAAAGGCACGGAAGAAGCTGTAAAGAAAGCAACATTGGTCTCTTGCCGCAAGAAGTTTCGTGGCTGGAAGAGCGAAATGAATGCTTATGTTAAGACCGATAAGGTCCCTAGCCCGAGGAAGATTGGAAATATCACAAAAGCTCAGTGGCAAGAGTTTGTTTGTCAAAAGAGCACACCTGATGCTAAAGCTCTAAGTACAACTAGGTCAGAGCTTGCAAAAAAGAACAAATACCATCATCGCTTGGGGTCTGCCGGATATGCCCCCAAAGTGCAGAAATGGAATAAGATATTAGACGAAATTACCAGTAAGGGCAATCCTCACCCATTAGAAGGTTGCGATGAGAGAACTCAGCAGTGGGTCTTTGCTCGGTCAGGTTTGACCAGCGAGGGCAAATTTGAAAAGCCCGACTCTGTGAATGAAGTCGAGGATAAAATGAAAGAAGTAAATGAAAAGCAATAGAAGGGTCTCTTCAAGCCGAAGAGGGAGAATGACCAACTTACCGCTATCTCAGGAAACCCTGAACACGGCGGACGGGTTCAAGCACTCTCTTCACAAATGTCTTGGCTAGATGGTTTCTGTCGGTGGTTTGGATCCGGCAGATCTCCCGACACTACTAAAGTGTTAGAGGAGTTTGATGTTCGGTGTGGGCGCGCGGAGATTCAAGAAGGTGAATTGAGAATGACACAAAAGACACAGAGATTTACATGATTCGGGCCGCCTGAGCGTAATACCCTACTCCACGGATGTGTTGGTGTTGTATTAGCTGTATGAGCTTGTGTCGAGTGTCTATGGAATGTGTGTAGCGTCTCTCTCCGCCTGTAGAGTCCGTCGTTGGCCTGTCCTTTTATATTACAAGGACAGACCGTTACAAGTTAGCCTGGCCCAACATGTGGCCCCGGCGGTTATTTGTATTGATACTCATTCAACACATTTAATTGCCCTTAATGACTAGGTAATGGGCTTTGACAGCACCGTTACTGGTAATTAAGGTCGTCTGATCGTGTGCCATTAATATGGTATTAATGACACTTAATCGGGTGTTGAAGTTCTTGATTCCTCTTTGAAGATCCGGAGCCGTTGTGGAGTCTTCCGGAGGTTGGACACGTGGTAGCTCCGGAGCATACTGTGGGAAACAATTAGCTCCGGAGCTACCTGACACGTGTCAGATCCGGAGCTTCCCTCGGTCTGGGGTTAGGTCCGGGGATGCCATTTCGGTACATAGCCCGGAGCTTCCCCCTTGTGGGAGGTAGCTCCGGTTTGATAGTACACGTGGCGACCCTGGGATTAACCATGTTGGAGAAGCAGGTCCGGTTATATCTAACATGTGGGCCTCCGAAGGTCTTCAAATCAAATAGATGGCTTTCCCTTGAGATCTTTGTAATCTCAAGGGGTGTACGGTTTCAAGGGTACCGACAGTGGCCCCCTGGGCCCACCTCTGGGGAAGACCCCTTGGGTGAAGTCATTCCGCCGGAGGTGGGTCCATCCTTGCGACTTTTGAACTGAGTCTTCAAAGGTCTTTGGATGTGCCGTTGGCGAGGTTTTGAAGTTAAATCTTCGCCGTGTGGCGTATCCCGCGTGCGGCAGATGAGATCTTTGGTGTGCGGATCTCACGCAATTGAAGGCCGTCGATTCCCGATACGAAAACCGTATCGGTTCCGCGCGCCTTGTCAGGTCGCCGCCTTCGGGCTTCCCGCCTCATGATGACAACCGTTCGCCTGGGTAAGAACCTCGACTTGATCGTCAGGGTGGTCCCGGGCCCCCTTGTCATCGGCTGGGTGGAATTTTTGAGCGGTATCTTCGACTTCCTCGCGGTTTCCATCCAAGCGTTGCGAGAGCTTACTCAAGAAGGAAAGCGTGCACCGTTAGGAGTTCTTTACGCCTCTCATCTGATCTAGCGCTCAAACTCCCAACTTGTGCTTCGCTTTTCCTCTCTTGCCTTGCTGTGCTGCGATGGAGTTGGGTCTCCGCGAGAGCCGTTTGAAGACCGACGGCGACCTGAAGAAGGTCCGGACCCTCATGGGATGGTCCTCAGACTTCTTCAACCGCTCGGTCCGCACCTGGGGAGAACTCCCGTTTGATAAGGAGCACGCCGGCGAAATGGTGTACTTTTCTTCGTACGCCATGGTGGCGTTGATCCCACCTTTTTCCTCCTTTTTCTTGATGCTGCTAGACTTTTATGATCTGCAGCTATACCACCTTGGCCCTCACTCCATTCTCCTTGTGTCTATCTTTGTCCACTTCTATGAGATGTGGGTGGGCATCCCCCCTGCATTGAACTCTTCCGGACCTTCTTCACTGTCCATACCACCGGCAGGAGCAATGAGTACCTTGGCTTCTACTACTTCGTGAAGCGCAAGAAGTGCCCATTCAAGTACCTCCGGTCTTTTCCCTCTGGGAAGTGTGATGACTGTAAGAAGGACTAGATAGTCATCTGGGTAGAGGAGCACGAGAGGCTGGAGCTGCCCGAAGGCCTCCCCAACATTGACACGACAATCTGGAGTGAAGCTCTGGTGCTGGCGGATGCCTTCAACGCCGTTCTGACCAGGATCTGCCAGTGCGTGGAGGGGGGATTAACCCCTCAGGCGGTGTTTTGTAACTTCTTGGTCAACAGGTGGGAACCACTGAAGAAGAGAGAGAAACTCGATTGGGCCCTCAACAGTGTGATGGACGACGACCGGGTTGAGACCGGGCTGAAGTCCAACATGGTGGGGACAACCTTGGAGTGTCACCTCAAGAAGTTCTAGCACGGCATGGACGTCGAGGGTGACGACTTGACTCCACCATCAGCTTTTCTTCCTCTGAACGTGGAAGTAGAGTTCAGTAGGGAGCTCCGGCGGAAGATTCCCGTGCTTGACGACCTTGGTGTCGTCGAGAAAAGATCAATCACCAGGGTGGCGATCCCTGGAGTGTCTGAAGGTGGCTCCGACCCTGCCCCGAAGCCAAGGGTCGAGGTCGTCGGCAAGGGCAAGGAACCGACAGACGAACCCTTGAGCCAGAAGAGGAAGCTGTAGCATGCCGACGGAAGGTCTGTCCGACCTTCCACCTCTGCATCGGCTCCTTCTCCACGGAGGGGGAGGTCTTCTACAACTGTGGCGATTGTACCCGCAGTGGGGTCCTCCCGGGGTGCTAGCTCTGGGCATGCGACTCCGGCACCAGGGCCAGTGGAGGCCTCTAGGTCCAGAGGTTCTTCCCGATCAAGGGGGGCCTCGACTAGGGAGACGCCCGTGGCTGCGACGAGTTCCGGGGGGCCTTCCGGAGCTTCCACGCCGGCTATGACCAGCCCGGAACGCCCGGGAAAGAGGTACCGCACAAGCTGGTGCGGAAGCCTCCCAAGGTAATTTTTTAATCTTTACCTTGGACAGTTGTTTTGTTGTAGTAACTGTTTTTTAAGTTTCTTCATCCACCATCTGCAGCGTTCCCAAGAAGAGTAGTGAGGCTCCACCCTCAGCCACAGAAGCTGTAGCTGTGAGGGCGGGGGCTTCTACACTTGTCCTGGTGCCACCCCAAGTGGTGGCTGAAGCTGCGACAGCTCCGTCGCCAACTGTCGTGGTCATGGACCTCGACTCATCCCCAAAGACTCCCGTGGTAGCACCGGACAGCGGGAGAGAAGATGCGCCAGTGGCACCTGTCTCGGAGGCTGAAGCTCCGGGTCCTGGTGCTGAGATGATGGAAGCTCCGGCCGTTGAGCCGGAGGAAGTAGTAATTCCGGCCTCAGATCCGGAAATTGTCGAAGCCCCGGCGATTGAGCCGGAGGTGATTGCAGTCCCGGCGTGCGTGGCGGAAGCTGATGAAGTTCCGGCAGTTGGGCCGGCTACTTCTGAAGCACCGGCCACAGAGCCGGTCATTGTTGGAGCTCCGGTCGCAGGGCCGGTCGATGTTGAAGATCTACTGGCTCCCGAGCCGGTTGTTGAAGAGGCGTTGGAGCCCGAACCCCCATCGGAGGAGGTGCCTAGACCGGAGCCAGCAGCGGCCCCTGCTCCGGAAGTGACAACGTCGGAGGTACCCGCGGCTGAGCCGGAGTGCCCTGGCGAAGTCGCCGGCCCCCTGCCTGAGGGGGTGAATGAAGACCTGGCGGCGAGGCCTTCCTCGATGGCGACTGAGGTCATCCCGGAGGACGGCCCTAGTGCCTTGGAGACCCAGGGGACCACTCTTGTGGAGTGGGACCCAATTTTTGTATCTGAAAACCCGCTGGAACCAGCGGAGGAGACCCCAGCAGGTTCGGAACCTATCCCGTTGTCACTGTCTATTGACAACGCATGTTCCAGTCTGCGTCAAGTTCAACTGGCCTTCTTCCACGACAGCAAGGCTCTTGAAGAGGAGCGGCAAACCCTTAGGCGGTGGCGTAACCGGCTCTACTTCGAGACCAAGCTGGCGCAGTCGAGGCTAGCGGATGACAAAGAGTGGATCAAGCGGGAGAAAGTCTGCCTGGAATACTGGGGCAAGTTACTGGATGACAGGGAGAGTATGACTCGTGCCCTCGACGCTCAATCCCGGGAGATCTACGAGCAGACCAAAGCAGCTAACAGTGCGGCCGATGAACGCCAAGAAAGGCTTGAGGCCATTAACACTACACTCATCAAGCATCGGGAGGCACTTGAGGAGAGGGAGAAACGGCTCGAGGACGAAGAGCAGAAACTCCTAGAGCTGCGGGATGACGTCCTGAGGAGGGAGGAGGAGCTCACCGAGAAGGTGGCTCTGGCTGACAAGGGCCTAGAGGAGCGCGCTAAGAAATTGGAAGAGCGCTGCCGTGAGGAAGAGGAGAAGGCCTGGGTGCGAGGGCAGGAACTCTACGAGCAAGAGTGTGCTCTTGCTGCCAGGGAGAAGAAAGTGAGGGGCATGGAGAAGGACCTCCGGGGCTGAAGCTTCCAACATCTCAACATCAAGACCCGGGGCTTCAACCTCCGGGGCAGGTGCCGCTGGCGCATCTTCTCTCCCGTGGTCCGGCGCTACCACGGGAGTCTCGGGGGATGAGTCGAGGTCCATGACCCTGATAGCTGGCGCCGGAGCTGCCGCAGCTTCAGCCACCACTTTAGGCGGCACCGGGACAGGAGCAGAAGCCTCCGCCCTCACAGCTTCGGCTGCTGTGGCTGAGGGCGGAGCCTCACTCCTCTTCTTGGGGACGTTGCAGATGATCGATGAAGAAACTTAAAAAACAGTTACTACAACAAAAAAAATGTTTGAGGTAAAGATTAAAAATTACCTCAGAAGGCTTCCGCACCAGCTTGCACGGAATCTCTTTCCCGGACGTTCTGGACTGACCATGGCCGCCGCCGGCGTGGTAGCTCCGGAAGGCCCCCCGGAACTTGTTGCAGCCGCGGGCATTTCCTTAGTCGAGAGCCCCCTCGACCGGGAAGGACCTCCGAACCCAGAGACCTCAGCTAGCCCTGGTACTGGAGTCACATGCCCGGGGCTTGCACCCCGGGAAGACACTGCTGCAGGTGCAGTCGCCGCAATTGTAGAAGACCTCCCCCTCCGGGGAGAAGGAGCTGCTGCAGAGGGTGCAGGCCTGAGGGACTTTCCGTCGGCATGCTTTAGCTTCCTCTTCTGGCTCGAGGGTTTGGCTGCCGACGACTTCGGTCCATGGCTTCGGGGCAGGGGCGGAGCCACCTTCAAAAGCCCCAGGGATCACCACCCTGGAAGTCGATCGTCTCTCGACGACACCGAGGTCGTCAAGCGCCGGCATCGTCCGCTGGAGCTCCCTGCTGAACTGTGCTTCCACGTTCAGAGGGAGGAAAGCTGGTGGCGGTGTCAAGTCATCACCCGCGACGTCGATGTCGTGCTGGAACTTCTTGAGATGAAAGTCCAATGTCGCCCCCTCCATGTTGGACTTCAGCCCGGTCTCGACCCGGTCATCGTCCATCACACTGTTGAGGGTCCAAGCGAGTTTTTCTCATCTCTTCAGCGGTGCCCACCTGTTGACCAGGAAATTGCAAAATACCACCTGAGGAGTTAATCCTCCCTCCACACATTGGTGGATCCTGGTCAGAGCAGGGTTGAAGGCATCCGACAGCACCGGAGCTTCACTCCAGACTGCAGTGTCGATGTTGGGTGGCCTTCGGGGAGCTCCAGCTTCTCGTGCTCCTCCACCTGGATGACTATCCAGTCTTTCTTCCAATCGTACCACTTTCCAGAGGGAAACGACCGGAGGTACTTGAATGGGCACTTCTTGCGCTTCACAAAGTAGTAGAAGCCAAGGTACTCATCACTCCTTCTGGTGGTATGGACGGTGAAGAATGTCCGGAAACGCTCAATGCAGGGGGGATGCCCACACACATTTCACAGAAGTGGATGAAGACAAACAATAGAAGATTGGAGTGGGGGCCAAGGTGGTATAGCTGCAGACCATAGAAGTCTAGCAGCATCAAGAAAAAGGAGGAAAAAGGTGGGATCAACCCCACCATGGCGTACGCATAAAAGTACACCATCTCGCCGGCGTTCTCCTTCTCAAATAGGAGCTTTCCCCCAGCGCGGACCAGGTGGTTGAAGAAGTCCGGGGACCACCCCATGAGGGCCCGGACCTTCTTCAGGTCACTTTCGATCTTCAAGCGGCTCTTGCGGAGACCCAACTCCATCGCAGCACAGCAAGGCAAGGGAGGAAAAGCAAGCACAAGTTTGGGAGTTCGAGCGCAAGTTCAGATGAGAGGCATAAAGAACCCCAGATGATGCGCGCTTTCCTTCTTAAGTAAGCCCCCGCAACGCTTGGATGGAAACCGCAGGGAAGCCAAAGATACTATTCAAAAATTTCACTCTGCCGATGACAAGAGGGCCCGGGACCACCCCGACGATCAAGTCGAGGTTCTTACCCAGGCGAACGGTTGTCATCATGAAAGGCGGGAAGCCCGAAGGCGGTGGCCTGACAAGGCCACAGAACCGATACGATTTTCGTATCAGGAACAGGCGACCTTCAGTTGTGTGAGATCCACATGCCAAAGATCTCATTTGCCGCACCCGGGATATGACACGCGGAGAGGATTTAACTCCAAAACTATCGCCAAAGGCACATCTGAAGACCTTTGAAGACTCGGCTCAAAAGTCGAAGGATGGACCCACCTCCGGCGGAATGACTTCACCCAAGGGGTCTTCCCCAGAGGTGGGCCTAGGGGGCCACTGTCGGTACCCTGAGTACCGTATACCCCTTGAGATTGCAAAGATCTCAAGGAAATGTCATCTACTTGATTTGAAGACCTTCGGAGGCCCACATGTCAGACATAACCGGACCCGCTTCCCCAACATGGTTAGTCCCAGGGTTGCCACGTGTACCATCAAACCGGAGCTACCGCCCACAAGGGGGAAGCTCCGGGCTATGTATCATAACGGCACCCCTGGACCTAACCCCAGACCGAGGGAAGCTCTGGAACTGACACGTGTCTGGTGGCACCAGACCTATCTGTTCCCCACAGTATGCTCCGAAGCAGCCACGTGTCCAACCGTAGGATCTTAAGCCTCAAACCTCCGGTAGAATCCACAACGGCTCCGGATCTTCAAAGGGGAATCAAGGACTTCAAGACCCAATTAAGTGTCATTAATACTATGTTAATGACACACGATCAGCCGACCCTTATTACCAGTAACGGTGCTGTCAAAGCCCGTAAATCGGTCATTAAGGGTAATTAAGCGCATCAAATGTGTATCAATATTAGTAGCCGTCGAGGCCACATGTCGGGCCAGGCCAACTTGTAACGACATGTCCTTGTACTATAAAAGGACAGGCTGACGATACATAGAGGACATCTGGTCTGATCGGCTCACACGCGCTCTCAACTCACGTCACCTGAGTTGAGTTCATACATCCAATACAACACCAACACACCCCGTGGAGTAAGGTATTACGCTCAGGCGGCCCGAACCACGTAAATCTTTGTGTCTTCTGTGTCATTTTACATTTCACCTTCTTGAATCTCCGCGCGCCCACACCGAACTTCAAACTCCGCAAACACTTTTAGTAGTGTCAGGAGATCTGCCGAATCAAAACCACCGATAGTGACTATGCAAATTTTCAGAAGCTTGTGGACAAAGCAATTGTGGTTGAAAACAAGATTCGTGAGATGGAGCAAGACAATAAGAGAAAGGCACCATATCAAGGATAGCAACAAGGAAGTAATGTGCGCCCTCGCTTTGCGCCGCCCAATGCGCCTCATTTCAGCTCCTCTATTCCTGCTCAACGCCCTGGATTTGCACCGCGCCCAACTCAGTTTGTGCAGCAGCGCCCTGTCATGCAAGCAACTAGGCCTCCAATGCCTTATGCGCCTCGTGCTAACTTTCCTGCTGCAAGTGTTCAAAACCAAGCACGTTCCAATAATTCTGGTGGAGTTAGGAAGTGTTATACTTGTGGAGAAGTTGGACACTTTGCGCATCAATGTCCTAAGTCAGGCCTTGGTCAAGGAAGCAATGCGCCGAGGCAAAACCCAAGACCCAATGGAGGACAGCCACAAGGGAACCGTGGACAAAAGAATTTTGCTCGTGGCAACATGAACCATGTCTCTACGGAGGATGCTCAACAAGCGGATGACGTGGTCATTGGTATGTTTCTCGCCAACTCCAACCCCGCGACTATGTTATTTGATTCTGGAGCATCGCATTCATTCATTGCATCGATGTATGTTGCCAAGTATAGTTTGCCTATCTCTCATATGAAGTTTACTCTATTGGTTAAAGTCTCCTGGAGGAGATATGAGGACAAATATAGTATGTCCAAAAGTAAGCCTTAGAATAAGGGGGGTAGACTTCTCCGCCAACCTCATTGTTTTGGATTCTCAAGGATTGGACATTATACTTGGTATGGACTGGTTGAGAAGGCACAATGGAGTTATTTAGTGTGCCACGAAGATGGTGAAGTTGACCAATGAGGAAGCGATCACCGTTGAATTTGAAGCATCGCAAACCGCACCGATACAATTGGAGTTGAATCATATGGACGGTGCCGCAATTGAGGAGATTCCGGTGGTGTGTGAATTTTTGGATGTTTTTCCGAACGAGTTGCCAGATATGCCACCTGATCGAGACATTGACTTTGTTATTGATTCAATACCTGGAACTGCACCTATAGCTAAGAGGCCATATAGGATGCCTCCTTTGGAATTAGCGGAGCTCAAGAAACAAATTCAAGAGCAACTAAAGAAGGGTTTTATTCGCCCTAGCTCTTCGCCTTGGGGAGCGCCCGTTCTATTTGTGGACAAGAAGGATGGATCCCAAAGGATGTGCATGGATTACCGAGCTCTCAATGAGGTAACAATCAAGAATAAGTACACCTTGCCACGCATAGAATACTTGTTTGATTAGATGAAGGGTGCTTGTGTCTTCTCTAAGATTGATTTAAGGTCGGGATATTTTCAAATGAAGATTTGACCATCGGACATACCCAAGACAGCCTTTAGGACACGGTATGGATCTTATGAGTACACCGTGATGTCATTTGGATTGACAAATGCGCCTGCGTACTTTATGTACCTCATGAATAAGGTCTTCGTGGAGTACTTGGATAGGTTTGTTGTGGTGTTTATTGATGACATTATGATCTACTCGAAGGATGAGAAGGGACATGAGGAACACTTGAGGCTTACGTTGCAGAAATTGAGGGAGCATCAATTGTATGCCAAGTTCAACAAGTGTCTGTTTTGGTTGAAAGAGGTGTTGTTTTTGGGTCATATAATCTCAGGAGGAGGAGTTTCGGTTGATCCAGAAAAGTGAGAGACGTGTTGAAGTGGGAACCGCCGCAAAACGTCAAGGAAATAAGTTTTCTTGGGATGGCTGGATATTACCGTCGATTCATCAAGGACTTTTCCAAGATAGCCAAGCCAATGACGGAGTTGCTAATGAAGGGAAAGGCTTTCCAATGGACTCAAGCTTGTCAAAACAGTTTTGAGGAGTTGAAGAAGAGGTTGACAACAACCCCAGTTTTGGTATTGCCGGATGTAAGCAAGAGTTTTGATATTTATTGCGACGCATCAAGGCAAGGACTTGGATGTGTGCTCATGCAAGAAGGTCAAGTGGTTGCATATGCATTGAGGCAATTGAAGAAACATGAGCAGAATTACCCAACGCATGATTTTGAACTTGGAGCCGTGGTACATGCATTAAAAATTTGGAGACACTATATTCTTGGACATAGGTGTGAAATTTATACAGATCATAAGAGTTTGAAGTATATTTTGACACAAACGGATCTGAACTTGAGGCAACGAAGATGGTTGGAGCTCATCAAAGATTATGATTTGGGAATCAACTATCACCCGGGAAAACCCAATGTAGTGGCCGATGCTTTGAGTAGAAAAGAAGTCATCAACTCACAGTTCGAGAGTTACCATTCGAGTTATGTAAGGAGTTTGAAAGGTTGAACCTCGGGTTTGTAAATGAGACGGAGATGATGGATTTAAATCCAACCTTGTAGCAAGAAATTCGAGATGCACAAACAACGGATGAGGAGATCAAGGAAATCAAGGAAAGGACCGAGGAAGGGAGAGAATTTAGATTTGATGAAGAGGAACATGGTACCTTATGGCTTGGAAAAAGGATTGTCGTGCCTAATGTGAAGCACATACGGGAGACAATATTAAAGGAGGCACATGACTCGCCATACTCGATTCACCCCGGTTGTACGAAGATGTACAAAGACTTGAAGGCTTGCTATTGGTGGGATAGCATGAAAAAGGACATAGCTGAGTATGTGGCATTGTGTGATGTGTGTCAACGAGTCAAGGCGGAACATCAAAGGCCAGCTGGATTATTGCAACCATTGAAGATCCCGGAATGGAAGTGGGAAGAAATTGGAATGGACTTCATAGTTGGGTTACCACGTACTCAGTCCAGGTATGACTCAATTTGGGTAATTGTGGATCGCTTAACCAAGTCAGCTCATTTTGTCCCGGTGAAGACCAAATATACAGCTGAACGATTGGCCAAAATATACATGGAGCATATTGTGAGTCGACATGGAGTCCCGAAGAAGATAGTCTCGGATAGAAGTTCTCAATTCACTTCCAGGTTTTGGCAAAAGTTGCATGAAGCTTTGGGAACGAGGTTGAATTTTAGTTCAGCATATCATTCTCAAACGGATGTACAAACCGAGAGGACCAATCAGATTTTGGAGGACATGTTAAGAGCTTGTGCTTTAAAGCATGGGAAGAGTTGGGACAAAAGCTTGCCATATGTAGAATTTTCATACAACAATAGTTACCAAGCAAGTTTGAAGATGTCACCATATGAAGCGTATTATGGGAGGAAGTGTAGGACACCTTTATTCTTGAATGAGGCAGGAGAAACTCAAGTATTTGGTCCGGATGTGTTGCAAGAAGCCGAAAAGCAAGTCCGAATAAATCGTGAAAACTTGAGGGCTGCCCAATCAAGGCAAAAAGGCTATGCGGACAATAGAAGAAGGAAACTAGCCTTTGAAGTGGGAGATTTTGTTTACCTCAAGGTGTCACCAATGAGGGGTCTTAATAGGTTTAATATAAGAGGAAAGCTAGCACCTCGCTATATTAGACCGTTCAAGATTTTGGACAAAAGAGGAGAAGTAGCGTATAAGTTGGAGATGCCAGCTCATCTTTCAGATGTCCATGATGTCTTTCATGTTTCCCAGCTCAAGAAGTGCTTGCGAGTACCGGAAGAACAAGTGCCAATGGAAGAATTGGAACTAGAGGAAGATTTGACTTATGCCGAACAACCGGTCAAAATCTTGGAAACCAAGGAGAGGGTCACAAGGAACAAGGTGACTCGATGGTGTAAAGTTCAATGAAAGCACCACACTGAAAAAGAAGCAACGTGGGAATTGGAGGATGATCTCAAGAAGGAATTTCCCTATCTTTTCTCTTCCGCGTCGAATCTCGAGGGCGAGATTCATTTTAAGGGGGGTAGGTTTGTAACACCCTCATTTTCATGCATCATGCCCTACATACACTCATATACATGTTTAACATTAACCCACAACAAGAGGAACAAGTTTAAAATTGATTTGGAGCATTTAAAATTGATTTAGAACAAAACCACACTTAAAATGCAGGAAAGTGCGGACTTGTCCAATTTCACTAAGGACCAGTCCGATTTTTCTCTGACTAAGAACGTACTTGTCTGTTTTTGCTGCGGACTAGTCCGATTTTTGGCACTGGAAACTTTCAGACTTGTCCGATTTTGGGCGGACTAGTCCGATATTCCAAGAATCTTTGAAAAATTGCTAAGTCCTTGGACTTTTTCGAACTAGTCCGGTGTTCCAGCGGACTTGTCCGATTTCTTCTTTGTTTAAAGTCGGACTTGTCCGATCTTTGGCCAGACTTGTCCGATTTTCTCTCTGGACGACATCGGACTAGTCCGACCCTTTTCGAACTTGTCCGATATTTTGCGACTCCGAGTTGATCTTTTGGTTTACGAATTGTTTGGTAAGTTGATCTGGGAGTTCCTGGGTAAGGCCAACGACGCGCTGACACTGATGGGCTTCAGCCCTGTGACCTGGATGATCCGGAGCCAGAGCCGGACCTGGCGTTGCAGGCGTTGAGCTCGGCAGGCAGCAAACTCTCCAAGGTGGGCGATGTCATCACGGACCAATTGGAGGTTGAGGGGCAATCCCTGGCGAAGAACGTCGCAGAGTATGTGCTGACGTGCTACACCAGCCGGAACTCCCAATTTCCTCTAGACCCGGTGCTTGAAGGTCCCGTTGAAGGAGAAGGCGAAGCTGCCCGAGCCAGCGTGTCGGAGGTTGCCCAGAAGGTCGCCCAATTCTTCCATAGGGTCTAGGACCATCTCTGTAGTTCTCACTTGTATTTTCTCTTCTCCTCCCTCAATTTTGTAATCCCTTGTCTCCAGATGTAATCCCTTGTCTCCAGATTAATGAAATCCCAAAATTTTTGTGAATTTCATTTTTTGTCTTCAACACTTTTGTCTTCACTTGGCCCCCTGGTAGATGTACACAATTTGATTGTGAACATGTACCAAGAGGATATTGCATTTTTTTGAAGACTCATTTGCTCCGAACTTGTAGAGTGTAGGTCTGAAGTCTTCGATAGTGAAGGCCCCCTGAGGTTGTCGGAGCTTAGAAGCTCCAGCATTGTCTATCGTTGGAGCTTAGTAGCTTCGGCAATAATCTCTATGAACGCGTAGAGCATTGATAATTAGTCCTCCGGGGTGTCGGAGCTTAGTAGCTCCGGCAGTGACCTTTGCCAACACTTAGTTTATTGGCAGCATACTCTGTTTGCGAGGTCTTCTCACCATCTTTTACTTAGCGTCGACAGCTGGCCCCCCTAGTTCTACCGGAGCTTGATTGCTCCGGTGATTCTCATTTTCAACGCGTAACATCGATTACAAGCCACCTAGGGGAGTCGGAGCTTTTTTAGCTCCGGCTTTTCTCCATCAACGTAGATTTTATTTCTCCTGCACACTGAAGCCAAGAAAAATAGTAAAATTCGTTTCTCGCCTATAACTTCGTCGCGGCTTACGATTCTCAAGAAAATTTTAAGTCGAACACGATTCTAAATACAACCGAATGCGTTGCCTTTTCTTTCAGATCCAATTGCACTTGGACTCGCCTTACTTCGGTCTGCTGGGATGTAGGTAGAGTGGCATACTTAGGGTGCTTGACCAGGCTAAGTCGATAGCACACTCCGGCCCTAGATTGGCTTGGCGGCATTCAGGTGAGTGGGTCATGAACAATATTTGAATCCAAAAGAATCGACAATACAACCCGAATCGTATATGAACTGGTCAAACTAAAATTTCTTAAGAATTGCACGTCTTTGTTATAGACAAGAAAGAGAAAAATAAAAATGTTGAGCCTGTACAAAATAAATGCATGTGCAGTCTGTTTCACATGAAGATGTCTTTCATTGTAGGTTCGGGGTACAGGGGAAACAAGTACACCCTTAGGGTACGGAACCGGGCTAAGCGTGTTTCATTTCTCGTTTGACCGAGGGTAGCTAGCCACACTTTTAGTCCTGAGACTGTGAAAAGTGTTGCATGAACTTTGTGGACCTTCCGGGGAAGGTCTGGCTGTTCTCTCGGAGCAACTACCCGACTCTGTACAATGACTCTATAACATACACCCCAAGTTACTACAGACTCACCTCCGTGATATTAAGTGTAGAACTTACAGAGGTGCACAATGTTCCAAGGATTTAGGAGAGGTGTCCCATCCTCGGTAGCCAAGCGAACGCTCCCGGGACGGGATACTTTAATCACTCGGAAGGGTCCCTCCCAGCTGGGGGAGAGTTTGTTTAACCCTTCTCTAGATTGTATTCTCCATAGCACCAGGTCACCTTCTTCGAGCTATCGGTTGTGTACATGCCGCTGATGATAGCGCTGAAGGGCTTGGCGGTATCGGGCATTCAGAATAGCTGCTTGGCACCTTCCCTCCTCCAAGAGGTCTAGGTCTTCACGCCGGAGCTGGTCCTGCGTGGCTTCGTCGAAGGTCCGGACCCGGAGTGACCCCTAGGTGATTTCCGGAGGAAGGATTGCTTCAGCTCCATACACCAGGAAGAAGGGTGTCTCTCCAGTTGACCGGTTTTGAGATGTCCTGTTGGCCCATAAAGTGGGCGGAAGCTCTTCAATCCAGTTGGCTCCATGTTTTTTCAAGCGCTCATAGGTGCGCGTTTTGAGTCCTTTAAGGATTTCAGCATTTGCTCTCTCGGCTTGGCCATTGCTGGCTGGGTGAGCTACGGAGGCGTAGCAAACTTGAATGCCGAGGTCTTCGCAATATCCTTGAAATGCAGAGCTTGTGAATTGGGTCCCATTATCAGTGATGATTTTGTTTGGGACTCCAAATCTGCATACAATGGACTGCAAAAAGATGATAGCAGATTGCTTGTTGATTGTCACAACTGGAGTTGCTTCGGCCACTTGGTGAACTTGTCAATGGCGACGTACAGGAACTTGTAACCTCCGACGGCTCTTGGGAAAGGTCCCAAGATGTCCATCCCCCACACAACGAAGGGCCATGTAGGAGGTATCATTTGTAGGGGCTGAGCCGGTGTGTGAATTTGCTTTGCATGAAATTGACATGCCTCGCATTTCTTCACCAGCTAAGTTGCATCTTGGAGTGCTGTAGGCCAGTAGAAGCCATGCCGAAAGGCTTTACCAACCAGCGTGCGGGAAGACGCGTGGTTCCCACACTCGCCTCCATGGATTTCTGCGAGGAGCTCGCAACCTTCTTCCCTTTTGATGCACCGCGTTAGGATGCCATTGGCACCGCGTTGGTAGAGATCCCCTTCTACCAACGTGTATCTTTTAGCCAATTTGACTACCCGATCAGCGGATACATCATCGTAAGGAAGGATGTTGTCTTTCAAGTAGTTCCGGATCTCCGAGATCCATGCATCGAAACTAACTTGAGCATTTGAGTCTTGCGTGCTGGGTTGCTCGGAGCTTCTGGCAGCACCTATGACCCTTGATGGCTGCCATGGTAACAGGGCCATCAGTACCGTCAGCTTCGGGATGCTGATCTCGCCCCCTTTGCTCAGTTCGGCAGGCTGAGCTGTGGGTTTTGACAACCTCCGAACAAAAGTTCCGTCAGGAGCCGGAGCTTCGGTTGATGCTTTCGTCGAGAGTTTGTCAGCTTCAGCATTGTGGACACGCTGGACATGGTGGAGATCTAGGACTTCGAAGTCCTTCTGAAGTCTCTGGACTTCAAGTAGATAAGCAGCTAGCTGGAGATTGTTGCAGGAGCATTCACCCTTCACTTGCTTAATGATGAGCTGTGAATCTCCCTTGACCAGCAGTTGCTTGACACCGTATGACAGTGCCACCTTTAGTCCGTAGATGAGTGCTTTGTACTCCGCCATGTTGTTGGTCGCCTTGAAGTCAAGGTGTACCATGTATTTTACTTTCTCCCCGGTTGGTGCAAGGAGAAGGATTCCAGCTCCGGCCCCCTGCTTTTGCATGGAGCCGTCAAAGTAGAGAGTCCAATGAGGCTCGGTGAAGACCGGAGCCTCGTGTTCTGGCTTCTGCTCACTAGGGCCCCCAGGGTTTGATGGAGAGGGAGTCCATTCCGCCACGAAGTCTGCCAATGCTTGACTCTTGACTGCTTGCCTTGAAATGAATTCGAGATCGAATTCAACCAATTCCACTGCCCACTTTGCAATATTCCCAGTTGAATTTGGATTATGCAAGATTGCTCGAAGTGGGTAAGAGGTCACCACTGAAATTTTGTGAGCTTGGAAATAATGGCGAAGCTTCCTAGAGGCAATAAGAACTGCATAGAGCAGCTTATGCACCTCTAGGCATCGAGTCTTAGCATCATGTAGTACTTCACTGATGAAGTACATTGGGCGCTGAATGGTCCAGACCCTCCCGGAGGGGCCCAGAGCTTCCTCTTCACTGACCCGGATCCTCCCGGAGGGATTCGGATTTTCTTCGGGGACCTCCGGGTTCTGGCTGGAGGAACACGGAGCTTCTTCAGAAGTGACCTGGACCCTCCCGGAGGGGTCTGGGTCTTCTGAAGCAACTTCTTGTGGATTTGAGTCTGGGAGCTGGGACCCAGACTCGCTTTCAGGAACCTCCAGCCCCTCCCGAAGGGGTCTGGATCCCTGAGTATGGGGTATTTCTGGTCTTTCCGCGACCAAGACCATACTGAAGACTTCGTCAGTAGCTAAAATGTAAAGCAACAAAGGCTGACCAGGGTTCGGAGCTACAAGAATTGGTAGGGTGGTGAGGAACTGTTTTAGCTCCTGGAATGCCTTTTCTGCTTCTTCAGACCATTGGAATGGTCCGGACTTCGTCAATGGCTTGAAGAAGGGGAGTGCCCGTTCCGCCAGTCTTGAAATGAACCGGCTGAGGGCTGCTAGACATCCAATTAGCTTTTGGACGTCTTTGATGCGGGCTGGTGGCCGCATGTCTTCAATGGCCTTGATCTTCGCCGGATTAGCTTCTATGCCCCGGTGACTTACCAGGAAACCAAGAAGTTTTCCAGAGATAACCCCGAAGACACACTTGTCTGAGTTTAGCTTTGTGCGGGTGACCCGCATCTTATCGAAGACAGCCAGTAAGGTGTCAAGAATTGACTCCTTGTTCTTGATCTTGACCACGATGTCATCAACATACACTTCCACTATGTCTCTAATGAGGTCTTCAAAGGTTTTGTACATAGCTCGTACAAAGGTTAAAGCTGCATTCTTGAGACCAAAAGGCATGGCTGTATAACAGTACAATCCATCTACTGTGATGAAAGAGGTATGCTCTTCATCTTCCCTAGACATTCTGATTTGATGATACCCAGAATATGCGTATAGGAAACACAGTAATTCACACCCGGAGGTGGAATCCACTATATGATCTATTCTAGGTAGTGGGAATGGATCTTTTGGACATGCTTTATTTAGTGTTGTGTAGTCGATACACATCCGAAGCTTCCCGCCGGCCTTGGGCACAACGACTAGGTTTGCCAGCCATTTTGGATGGAAGACTTCTCGGATGAATCCAGCTTCGAGCAACTTCTTCACTTCTTGTCGAATGAAGTTCTGTCGCTCTACAGATTGCTTCCGAGGCTTCTGGTGCACAGGCCGGGCGTCAGGGTAGATCTTCAGATTGTGCTCAATCACTTCTCTGGGGATCCCAGGCATTTGTGACGGTTGCCAGGCAAACACGTCAACATTAGCCGGAGGAAAGTGATGAGCGCGAGTTCCTATTTGTCGTTCAATGCTCCCGATATACGGGTGGTCTGAGCGACATCAGAACCGATTTGGACAACTTTGACGGGAATGTCGGTGTCGCCGCTTGGCTGCACACGAGGTGCAGATGTCGAGCCTCATTGACGAATGCTCGGGGGTTTTGGAGCATGCTCCTTCCTGGAGTCCTCCTCTTGCGCCGTGGTAAGTGCATGGAGTTCTTCCAGAGCAGTTACTCCGGCAGTACGATCTCCGCGGATCCGGAGAACGCCTACTGGTGTTGGCATCTTCAACACCAGATGGCCATAATGAGCAGCTACCATGAATTTGTACAGGGCAGGCCTACCCAAGATGGCGTTGAAGGGTAAGTTGATCTGAGCGATGTCAAAGACCAACTTCTCGGTGCGATACTTCTCCCGTGTCCCGAAGGTAACAGGGAGAATAATAGCTCCGAGTGGGGTAATGGCTCCCGGACCTACTCCGGAGAAAGGTCGGGAGGGGTGGAGATCCGAAGGTCGGAGCTGAAGCTTGGTAAAAGCTTCGAAGCTTATGAGGTTAAGCCCCGAACCTCCGTCTACCATGACATGGTGGAGCTGGATGTTATTGATGGTAGGAGATACCATCAAAGGTAGCTGACTTGCTCCAACCATGCTTCGAGGGCAGTCCGAAGCATCAAAAGTGATGGTTGTGTCCATCCACTTCCGATGAGGCTCCGGTCTGGCTGTAGGAGCTACAGCAGCCATGTCCCGACGCATAGTCTTGATGACGCGGCGGGAGGTGATGTCCCATGATCCACCAAAGATGGTGTTCATGGTCTTCCGATGCTCGTTGTCAGAGATGTCGGAATCGTCGTCGACGAAGGTGTAGACGGCCTTCAGGACCTTTTTGGGATATTGAAAACCTAACTCCTCTTCAGCCGGAGCTTCGTCGACTTTTTGTTTTCCTTCCCTCTGTCAGAAAGGAGATTCTTCCCGGTGCTTGTTATAGCGCTCAGCAAGGTTTTGGACCTCCTGACAGTCTTCCAAACTGTGGCTGCCTGTTTTGTGAATTGGACACCACACCTTGGGTTTGCCACCGTCTTCTGAAGACGGTCGAGGTCGCTTCTCGGGGCGTGGCCCCCAGCCACCCGGAGCTGCAGCAGCTGCAACATTGGATGTACCGGCCGACGGCTTCTTCTTGCCGTTGGTCTTCTTCTTCTTTTTACCACTCCCGGAGGTAGCGGCTTCTTCTTTGGAGGATTTCTTGTGATCCCCCGGAGTTGGTTTGGAGTGCATCTCAAGGCCCTCCGCAGCTCTGGCACATTTGTCGGCCAAACTGAAGAGTTCCGTGACACTGGTGATCTCCTTGAGTGCCAGTTTCTCCAGCATCTTCTTGTCCCGTACACCCTGTCTGAATGCCACAATGACAGAGGCGCTAGAGATAGAAGGGATAGTGTTTCGTACCTGAGAGAACCTCTGGATGAATGATCGCAGGGGTTCTCCCCCTTTTTGCACGACTGCAAAAAGGTCCAGTTTAGTGCCTGGTCGGGTGTATGAACTCCCGAAGTTGGCGTTGAACTGCTGGCACAGCTCCTCCCAACTGTTGATGGAGTTGGGTGGAAGGCTCATAAACCAGGACCTGGCGGTCCCAATCAAAGCCACTGGGAAATAATTGGCCATTACGACCTCATTTCCTCCAGCTGCCAAGATAGCAGTGGAGTAGATCTGAAGGAATTCAACAGGATTGACGGTCCCGTCGAACTTCTCCGGCAGGTGAGGTCGGAACTTCTGTGGCCACCTGACCATTCGCAGATGCATGGCCAGGGCTGAACAACCTCCTCCCACTCCTTCAGGAGCAAGAACGTCCTGAGCTTCTCGTCTTTCACGAGCACGCTCAATATGGACTCGACCGTCCTGTTGGCGGTATTGGCGATCAAGCTTCGCCCGGAGGTCATGAGTTGAAAGCCTGGATACCGTGTGGGTGTGTCGTGCACCGGAGGGCAACGACGTCACCTGTTGTGATGCAGCTCGTCTTCTGTTGTTGGAGACGTGCGGACCAAGTCTGCCAGACAAGGTCCGTCGCTGCAACTAGGCCCGTCCTGAAGGAGGAGGACCCTGGTTGCTGATGCGGTCGGCTGCTGCAACCAAATGTTCCACATCAGCCCTCCACTGCTCCAGTGCATCCCGAGATGCATCCGGTGGTGGTGGGCGTTGGAGAAGAGCACGCGCTGCATGGAGCGCGCGTTCCGGGTTGTCATGATTTCCCGACGCAGTGACTGACACCGCTGCACCATCGCGTTGTCCAGCTTGATTTGCTGGTGGAGGCGGCAGTGGTGGCAGTGTGACTCCTGCTGGCGCTGAGGCTCCTGCTGGTGGCTGCATATTGGAGGGATTGCCCCCAGCGGCTTGAGCAGCGGGATGACCGTTGGATGATCCAACGGCTGAGTTCACCATTCTCGAAATCTCAGGCACCCGCTACCTAGCGCGCCAACTGTCGGTGGTTTGTATCTGGCAGATCTCCCGACACTACTAAAGTGTTAGAGGAGTTTGATGTTCGGTGTGGGCGTGTGGAGATTCAAGAAGGTGAATTGAGAATGACACGGAAGACACAAAGATTTACGTGGTTCAGGCCGCCTGAGCGTAATACCCTACTCCACGGATGTGTTGGTGTTGTATTAGCTGTATGAGCTTGTGTTGAGTGTCTATGGAATGTGTGTAGCGTCTCTCTCCACCTGTAGAGTCTGTCGTCAACCTGTCCTTTTATAGTAAAAGGACAGACCGTTACAATTTAGCCTGGCCCGACATGTGGCCCTGGCGGTTATTTGTATTGATACTCATTCAACACATTTAATTGCCCTTAATGACCGGGTAATGGGCTTTGACAGCACCGTTACTAGTAATTAAGGTCATTCGATCGTGTGTCATTAATATTGTATTAATGACACTTAATCAAGTCTTGAAGTTCTTGATTCCTCTTTGAAGATCCGGAGCCATTGTGGAGTCTTCCGGAGGTTGGACACGTGGCAGCTCCAGAGCATACTGTGGGAAACAAGTAGCTCCGGAGCTACCTGACACGTGTCAGATCCGGAGCTTCCCTCGGTCTGGGGTTAGGTCCGGGGGTGCCATTTCGGTACATAGCCCGGAGCTTCCCCCTTGTGGGAGGTAGCTCCAGTTTGATAGTACACGTGGCGACCCTGGGATTAACCATGTTGGAGAAGCGGGTCCGGTTATATCTAACATGTGGGCCTCCGAAGGTCTTCAAATCAAATAGACGGCTTTCCCTTGAGATCTTTGTAATCTCAAGGGGTGTACGGTTTCCAGGGTACCGACAGTTTCCCTAAAGATAAAGACACATATAAAAGACGCGAGAAGTTTAAGAAAAAACTTGATGAAACGATTGCTCAAAAGGTCAAAGAAAATATGCAAGAAATAATAGAACAACTTAGACAATCAGGACAATTAGTGGACCGAGTATAGCGATGGTTCCGGTGCCAAAGGAGCAATTAGTATCTCCAACTGCCTACCCTAGCAGCGTTGGTTCTGTGCCAGGCTTAGGGTCAACCCATAAGTTCCCTATTGATGATATTGCTAACGACAAATCTTGTCGTCTTCTTGTCCCGATCGGCAGAGCAGGGAGCAAAACCGAACAGGTTGCCACTACTATGGCAAAGCCTAATCGTGACTTCAACAGGAATCCACTTCCATTGTATTATGCTATGGTGCAAGTTCTTCAGATCATTGATAATGATTATGAAGATTATGAAATAGACCACGTCACACCTGAGGGGATCACGACTCTGGTGCAGGCTGTCAACCAATTAATCCTTTGGCACTGACGCGATATCGTGTTGGACGATGAGCCAATTTCTAGCCCCATCGCATCTCGAAATACTGCAACCCCATCTTTAAGCCGAAAGTCCAAGAAGATTCACTCCCCCTATGTCTCAGCAAGGAAGATAGTAACCATGCTAGTAAAGATATCCAAGAGCAACAAGTTGGACAATAGCTTCAAGCAGTACCAGAGCAAGTTGTTGCTAGTAAAGAGCAACCACTTGAGCAACATCTTGAAGTAGTAATAGAGCCAGCTGCTGGGAGTAAAGAGCAATCAGTTGAACAACAGGTTCAACAACAATCCAGTGTCCATCTTCCGACGACTACTTCTCGATCATCAGTGCCTATCAAAGTTTGCCCATACAAAATTAAGAAACCTTCATCAGAAGTGTCAAAGTAATTGGAAACTATGGAAAATATTAGAAAATCGAGTGCATCTCGTTCTTCTCATGAGCCAGCATTAGGAGATATCGAGGAGTGGAAAGAAGACGGTGTCATGTATAATCGGCGGACGGCTTTAGTTAAACCAGGAGTTCCAATATACAAGCTTGAGGATGTTCCTCCTGAATTTGAGAATGGGAAGCCATTCATGACATCCGTACAACTTAGCAAACAACCTGCCCCGCTCAAAAGAATGCATGAGTGGTACATCCTTGCCAGCACAAAATATGAGATTGATTGCGTCACATTTCATATTCCAAAAGAACCATTCTGGAACACTGGAGAAGATAGACGAATCATTTTATTTGACGAGTTGCATCCCCTTTTCCATCGGGGCATGCTCGAAATCAACCTACTGCTCGTCTGGTGCTTGTAAGTGCCTCTAATATTTTGCATTTGTTTTTCTTACTACACGCATACAAATTTCATGAGATTATAACAATTCTGGACTTCTTCAATAGGATGCAATACATGGATAATGAAAAGATGGAACGCAAGACATGTATCCTTCACCCTACACGGATTGCAAAGTCGCTATTCGACGTCAAGGCGGATCGAGACACAGCAAAGTTCAAGCACATGAAAAAAAAAGAATTTGAAAAAGCAATTGCAAAACTTAAGAAGGATAGAAAGACAGAAGTTGCAGCTTACAAAGGACATGCGATGTCTAACTTTGTCAGAGATGGCAAGGACCTCGTAACGACTCCGTACCACTTCAAGTAAGTTCGACACATGACATTGAAATAGCAATTATTGGTAATTGTTAGCATGTGTGTTTGTATGTTTGCAGTAATCACTACATAATGATCTTCATCAAGCCAACGTAGGGAATGGCAACAGTCTTGGACTCGGCCGATTTCCCACCAGATTGCTACAATGATTTCCTTTCCATTTTAAAACTGTATGTTTATTCAATAATTTTAATTTACACACATTTAGAATGTGTTGACAAGTTTTATATGACATTTCTTGTATTATAGCGCTTGGCGGTTTTACGCGGAACGGCTTGGCGGTGAGAGACCTCCTAATACGACTGCATTGGACATTAAAGCGTATTATGCTTGTTCGAAGCAGCCTGCTGGGAGTGTCTTATGCAGGTATTATGTATGCAAGCATCTTCGGACCGCCAGCGAATATAGAGTGAAACGTGAGGATGTAAGTTATCCTTAATGTCGATATCTTATTTTCTTACTTTTGAGTTTCATTTTAATTGTAACTAGCATAGTTTAATACTTATATTCTCTGCTGTTCAATATTACCAGAAAAATTATTTTCATATTTTGATTCCAACTTCAAAATTCAATTGCTCATAGTACAACTGCTCCAAAAATACCAAATAAATTCCTGTATACTCTCACTTTGATCTATACTTTGAGATTCTTCAAACCAACACATTCTAAACCTTGTTATGTGTTTCATTGCAGCACACGAAGAATTTGAACGAAGAATGGCCGATTTGTAGAAGTATTCTTGGAGGAGGAGCTGACAAGATTGCTGTTGAACTCTGTCAATTCATTCGTCGCTAAATTTTGCACAAAAGAGGGCAGTTCTTTGATGAGAATTGTGCAATAGCTGATGTGTTAGAACTTTGCGACTATGCCAATAGAAACAGTTTTTAGTGAAAACTTGTAAACTATGAGACAAATTGTATGTGTAACTTGTACATATGTATATTGTTTTAGCGAAATTGACTTCTGTGATGATATTGTTGACTTCTGTGATGATATTTTTGACTTCTGTTCTGTGATGATATGGAATTGACCTGGAAATTAGAAATAACAGTAGCTAGTACTGTATAGGTTATACCTTATCACAAGCGGTTATTTACCAACGGCTAGACCTGCCTGTAAAAAACAATTATCACAGACGGCTAGATATAGGTAAAGAACCATCTGTGATAACCTAATTATCACAGACGGTTACTGTTATGGTAGAAACTGGTTGCGATAAACTGTCTTCACAGGCGTCTTGATGTAAGTCAAGATCCTCCTGTGATAACACTATTATCATAGGCGGCGGCTATATATGCTTCACGACCCGGCTGTGATAATTGTATTATCACAGGCGGTTACATATGTTGCACGACCCGCCTGTGATAACCTATCTTCACAGGCGGCTAGCCTAAGTAAAGAACCTCCTGTGATAATCTGTCTTCACAGGTGGTTTCACTTCTCCGCCTATGAAATTGCGGATTATCACAGGCTCTTCGTTTTAGACAGTTTTAAAAACCACGTGTGATAATAGGTTTGGAGCCGCCTGCGATGAGGCTTATTGTAGTAGTGGTTTGTCCATCCATTTGTGGATGACACGTAGTTGAAAACAGCAACTTGGTTCCCAATTTATACCACAAAGTTCTCCAAAAATAACTTAAAAATTTTGCATCACAATCAGAAACAATGGTATCTGGCACACCATGTAAACGAACAATTTCCGTCATAAATAAATCAGCAATGCGTGAGTCATTATCATTCTTATGACAAGGTATAAAGTGTGCCATTTTGGAAAAACGATCAACAACTACAAAAATACTATCCCTCCCCCTCTTAGTCCTAGGCAATCCCAAAACAAAGTCCATAGAAATATCATCTCAAGGTACACTAGGAACAGGAAGAGGCATATAAAGACCATGTGGGTTAAGGCGAGACTTAGCTTTGTTGCAAGTAGTGCATCGTGACATGTAGCGCTCGATATCACACCTCATATTTGGCCAAAAGAAGTGTGTGTACAACACATCTTCAGTTTTCTTCACTCCAAAATGTCCCATCAAACGTCCTCCATGTGCTTCCTACAAAAGTAATAGAAGAACGGAGCTAGCTGGAACGCATAGCTTGTTAGCACGATAGAGGAGACCCTCTCGCAACACATATTTATTCCAAGTTCTTCCTTCTCTACAATTTTCAAAAGCATCGTTGAAGTCCAAATCAGTAGGATATAATGATTTTATTGTTTCGAAACAAAAGATTTTATGATCATGTTGGGACAGCATGGTATAACGCCTAAATAATGCGTCAGCAATGATATTTTCCTTCCCTTTCTTATTCTTAATGAGGTATGGAAACGACTCTATGAACTCAACCATTTAGCACGTCATTTATTCAGAATGGTTTGAGACTTAAGATACTTCAATGATTCATGATCGGAATGTATGACAAACTCCATAGACCAAAGATAATGTTGCCAAGTTTGTAATACTCGCACTAAGGCATACAATTCCTTATCATAAGTGGAATAATTTAGAGAAGGACCATGAAGTTTTTCACTAAAGAAAGCAACGGGTTTACCTCCTTGTATGAGGACGCCTCCAATCCCAATGCTGTTTGCATCGCATTCTAGCTCAAAAGTCTTGTCAAAATCAGGAAGTTGTAGCAATGGTGCTTGTGTAAGCTTCGCTTTGAGAGCATAAAAAGCTTGTTGCTGTTGTTCGCCCCATCGAAACGGCACTCCCTTATTCGTTAGCTCATGTAGAGGTGCTGCAATGGTGCTGAAATCCCGCACAAAACACCGATAAAAACCTGCAAGACCAAGAAAACTACAAACATGCATGACGGTTGTAGGGGCTGGCCAGCTGGTGATTGCTTCAATTTTTGCCTCATCCATCTCAATTCCCTACGAGGAAATGATGTAGCCAAGAAACGAGACTTGATTGGTGCAAAAGACACACTTTTCGAGGTTACCAAACAAATGTGCATCTCTCAAAACAGTAAAAACAACACGTAAATGATCAAGATGTTCATCGTATGACTTGCTGTAAATGAGGATATCATCAAAGTAAACCACCACAAATTGTCCAATGAAAGCACATAAAACCTCGTTCATTAATCACATAAATGTGCTGGGTGCATTAGTTAAACCAAAAGGCATGACTAACCACTCATAAAGTCCAAACTTGGTTTTAAATGCAGTTTTCCATTCATCTCCTATTGTCATTCTAATTTGGTGGTAACCACAACACAAGTCAATTTTTGTGAAGATGATAGCACCACTCAATTCATCAAGCATGTCGTCTAAGCGAGGAATAGGATAACGATATCGAATGGTGATGTTATTAATCACTCGATAATCAACACACATGCACCAACTACCATCTTTCTTAGGAACCAAAAGAACAGGAACGGAACAAGGGCTAATGCTTTCACGAATGTACCCGCGGTCCAAAAGATCTTAGACTTGTCGCTGAATTTCCTTGGTTTCCCGTGGATTCGCCCTGTATGCTGCACGATTTGGCAAACTTGCTCCTGGAATCAAATCAATCTTGTGTCCAATGCCTCTCATCGGTGGTAAACCAGGGGGTATCTCGGAGGGAAACACATCCTCGAACTCCTGCAAAAGGTTAGCAACAGCAGGGGGCAATGCAATAGACAATTCATGAAGTGAAAACATGGCTTCTTTGCAAACTAAAGCATAGCACATCCCCTTAGCATCGAATGAATCAGCAAGGTCAGATTTAGTTGTGAGCAACGATGGTGATTTTAACTTAATGACTTGCTGTTTTTCAGATTCTAATTTTGTTGCTTTGCCATCACGAATTTTACTCTTCTCAAAATGCACAATTTCAGCAGGAGTCATGGGGAGCAAAGTGATTTTCTTTCCCTTATGCATGAGAGTATATTTATTGGTTCTACCATGATGAATAGCATCTGTATCAAATTCCCAAGGACGGCCCAATAAAAGAGAACAAGCATCCATAGGAACAACATAAAGATCAGCAAAATCATGGTAAGAACCAATTGAAAAATATATTCTTGCTGTTTGTGTTACCCGAACCTTACCGCTGTTGTTGAACCATTGAATGTGGTACAGATGAGGGTGTTCTCTTGCTGTCAAACCAAGTTTCTTGATGACGTCCGTGTTCACCAAGTTATTGCAGCTACCTCCATCAATTATACTGTGTACACGGCAGTCCTTGACGACGAGAAACATGTGGAAGAGGTTGTGTCATTGTAGCTTGTTGTCGGTCTCCACTTTGGAGCTCAAGGCACGCTGCACAATGATGCTCCTATAGTTCTCCGTCGCCGCTGTATCAAGTACCTCTTCTTCGGTGTGTTCGTCATTTGGATCTGTAAAGTCAGTAGAAAGAGAATATTCATCTTCAACATCCGAAGTACTATCATACCCGCCATCGTCGCGTGCTATGTATGCTCGTTTGCTTGGGCAATCTCTCATCATATTACCAAGTCTCTGGCAGCGGTGACACTTAATGTCAGAAGTACAACCCGTAGAAGGAGTGAACGATGAAGGCTTGAATGATGTCGCCTTGCTGCCTTCCAGCATGCGAGGAGGTGGAGCAACAGGTATAGTTCGTTGGCTGCCGTTGGATGGTGTAGTCGCTGCACGGGGTGTCGAAGATGGTGCTTTTTGGATGGTGTAGACATCGAACGCGGCGTGAAGTTGCTCCTCGTGCGTTGTTGCTGTTGTTGTTGGCCCTGCAATTCTTTTCTACCAACATAGCAAGCTAAAACAATCTGTTAACAGTATCATATTTCTTGTAATTAATAATGTCCTGTATTTCACGCCTCAACCCCCCCATAAAAACGAGCTATTTTATCATCCATGTCCTCTACTATCCCATAACGTAGCATACCCTTTTGTAACTCTTGATAATACTCCTCTACGGACATGTTATCTTGGTCTAAGCGCTGCAATTTTTTGCGAAGGTCCCGCTGAAAAGATGGAGGAACAAATCGAACAGGTATAGCTTCCTTTAATCTATCCCATGTTGGAGGATCAGTTCTAGTTTTAACAAGTTCATTCCACCATATGATAGCAAAGTCCTTAAACTCACTAATGGCTTGACGAACTCTATGTTGTTCAGGAACAAGATGGGCATTAAATTTTTGCTCTACTGTCATCTCCCAATCAAGATAAGCCTCAACATCATAAGCACTAGAAAAAGGGGGTACAGTAAATTTCACTTTAGCAAAAGGATCATCAGGAGGACGATTATAATTGTTATGATGATTATTACCTCCCATACCTCGACGATAAAGTGGTAGTCTTGGCTGATTGTTGTGATCTTCCATATCATCATAAGCATTTTCTTCATGTCTTCCAGCGAGAGGCAACCGAGCCTCAAAAGTATTCATCTGAAGAGCAAGGTCATCAAGTTAGCGAGTCAAGTTCGCCAATCACTCCTCCGTTGTTGCGTTGTATTTGGCGAACATATCTGTCATGGTCTTCATCATATCACGTAACTCAACATGTTGAACTCATTCGTCATCATTGTCTTCTCCTGCCATTGTTAGTAGGAAACAAAAGACAACGAAAATATGTTATCCCTATCAACTACAGTGACAATGTGAAAGGTGGAAGAAAAACAATCTCTCTCGCTCAAGGGTCTTACCACGCTCTTACAAGTGTTCTTACCGACATAGCAGGATGGTGTGGACGGTGAGATGAACCATTGAAGCGTGGGGTGATTACAAAGGTAACTGTTATGCTCAAGAGAAAGGTGGAGCTTGGATGGCATAATATGGTGGCTAATAAGCAGAAAATCATTAACAAGTAAACAAAGTTGAATAAGTATTCAATGTAGGAAATTGTTGCTTGTCAACCAAGTGCTCTAGGGCCTAGCACAACACAAAGAAGTAGCAAGGCAAAAGGAAGACATAATGATATAACCAACAATCACAGCACACGTAGTATAGGCCAATTCTTTTAATATGCGTGCTCTACACTATTTTTTTCTTTTTTTTAATATTTTTATGATATTTTTTCTTTACTCAGGAGCACGAAGATATGAATCACACAAATTTGCAGCTCAATTGGATGTAATATGCGGCCTATAGAAAATCAAGAAAATTCTTTAAAATTCGTGCTAAAACTTCAGAGGCTGATAGCCTATCTTCCGAGGGGAATTTGGGCAATCTAACTTCGCCGAAGGCGGCTATGCCGCGGAAAATCAGATGCGAAATTTCGCGTAGATGAATTTGAAAAAAATTCACCCAATTTCGAGTTCGTATGCGAAAGTTATGACCGTTTTAAAGTAGGCTGTCCGAGTAACGATTTTTGGATGTTGATTCCAACTCGGGTTGATAACAGAACTCACAATCGGATATGAAAACGATCGGAAATTTGCACAAAAACTAATGGGGTGGTGTGTAATGATTCAAGAATGAGTGGCACAAGGGTTTGTCACCTAATCTAGGGCTGGCGATGCGGGAGTTCACGCAAGGCGGCTAGCTAGGGCAAACCGATGAACATGGTGGATCGGTTTGTTATTTAGGGATTGTGGAATAGGTGTCAAACAGCAAGAAAACAAGGACAAAACACGATAACTAGGACCCAAAATACAAAGCTAAACCAGCAACAAGACTCGACCACACGAATGCAAATTCAACAATGCAAACTGAAAAACGAAACTGCAGGCACTATAGTATAGAAAGCGGGAAAAACAATCTATTTTTTGTGGCTTTTCTGTGGACTCTAGGTACGAAACAAAATCGATCTAATGGAAGGAAAACAAAGATACCTCATGGGCAACCTAGAAATCTGATACCAATTGATGAGTAGGTTTAGGCCCGATCTTCCGAAAGGTAAGTCGATTGGGGTGGAGAACTCGACGATGATGATCCGCGGCACTCGAGCAAATCGAATACCCCTGCAATCACTACACCACTGCTCCGTTGGTTATCAACCGTGCGGAATACGATTGACCTCACCAAGAAGGCTAATCCATGCAAGTGAACTGAGAACACGAGCAAGAACGTAGAAGACAAGATCTGAAATTGAGAAGTTTGGAGTCTCACAAACCATAAAACGGCGAAATTATTATTCTAAGAAAAACCCACCGAATATGACCGGCGGCTGCAGTATTTAAAGGCTAGGGTTCATCCAAAACACGATTATATGCGTCCCTAATGGACTCTTATGGGATACAAGGCCCAAAGGCCAGATTCGGTGGCGCAGCACTAGACAGAAATCTGGACTCGAATTGTTTCGACGATTCCCAATGACTCCAAATGAATTTGGAGGTGGTACCAGAACCAATGGAAATTTGATCTTCTCCTCTTTCCGTGCATATGTAGAACGTCAAAAACAGAGTCCGTATGCCTCCTGGGCGTCCTTTTTAAGGTGGAGTGCTCCTGGACTTCGAGTTGAACTCGAGTCCGAGTTGTAAACTGTTTCCATCAACTTGTGGACGTCCCAACTGGTTCTCCACGCTCCCAAGGCCTCTATTCGTCACTTGTTGATCTTCTCCATTATTCCTAATAATAATTAAATTATCACATAGCAATCTATTCTCAAACTCACATGCAAAAGAAGTTAGGAACGAATTCACCTGCTAATTTATTAACTGTGCTCGTGCTCTTGTGATTGGTCCTTGCAGTTCAATGTGCATCTCCGCTATTGTGATGTACTCATCAAGTATAAAATCCACATACATGTATAATATAACGCTATCGCCCCCACCATGGCGATAGTACACACCGATCAGCCTCATTAATGACAAAGCCCGTAGATGTCAAAGTACTGTCGAACTTCTCATGCTATTGCTTAGGTGCTTGTTTCAGGCCATACAAGGATTTCAACAATTTGTACACATTTGTCTCTTCATCTTGTACTACGAACCCATCAGGCTGTTCCATATAAATCTGCTCTTCCAGATCTCTGTTAAGGAAAGCTGTCCACATCCATTTGATGGATGATTAGACCATAAGAGGCAGCGAAAGAAAGTAGTACACGAATGGTCATCATTCTGGCGATTGGTGAATAGGTGTCAAAATAGTCTTCACCTTCCTTTTGAGTATAGCTCTTTGCAACTAGCCACGCCTTTTACTTTTCAATAGTACCGTCACGCTTGAGCTTCTTCTTGAACACCCACTTGAAGCCTACTGGTTTGCACCCGTACAGTCGTTCAGTTAACTCTCAGGTTGCATTGGAAAGAATTGAGTCCATCTCACTATGAACTGCTTCTTTCTAGTATGCTTCTACTATGAATCTAGTATTATCGTCCATAAGGTACACAATGAATTCATCACCGAAGGATTTTGCAATATGTGATCTCTTACATGATTGAGTTATTTCATTGCATTCCTCCTCTGGGACACTCTCAAACGATGTATCAAGAAACTCGCTAGTTGTGGTGGATTCAGGACAAATTACGGAAAAGATCCTAGCAGTGCTATGCATATCTTTCACAGGAAAAATATTCTCAAAAAATGTTGCATCGCGAGATTCTATAATAGTATCACTATGCATATCAGGTACCTCATATTTAACTACTAAAAATCTATATGCGATGCTTCGATGCGTTTCTTGGTAATTGGAACATTGACATTTGCCAAACATCCCAAAGTACGCAAATATGAAAGTGATGGTTTTCTCTGGACCCACTCTCGTAAGGGATTTTCTCTTTATTCTTGTTTGGAACACGATTTAGGACATGACATAAAATAAATAGAGCCTCCCCCACCATGCCTTAGATAAACCGGATGTGTCTAACATGGCATTCACCAAGTCACAAAATGTGGGGTTTTTCCTCTCGGCTACCCCGTTTGATTGGGGCGAATAGGGGGCATCCTCTCATGTATAATACTGTGTTCTTCACAAAAATCATCAAATATTTTGGGAAAATACTAGCCACCACGATCTGACCTAAGACGTTTCATACTTCTCTCTAATTGAGTTTCTACTTCAGATTTATAGATTTTGAAGTAGTCTAAAGCTTCATCCTTAGTCTGCAACAAGTAAACATAGCAGAATCTAGTAGAATCATCTATTACTGTCATAAAGTATTTATTTCCACCTTTTGTCAATACACCATTCATCTCGCATAGATCAGAATGTCTGAGTTCTAATGGTGTCAAGTTTCTCTCATCGGCTGCCTTGTGAGGCTTTTGAGGTTGTTTTGATTGCACACAACTATGGCACTTAGAACCTTTGACAATGGTGAATTCCGAAATTAATTTGAGACTACATAACCGATTCATTAAATTAAAATTAATGTGACATAAACAAGAATGACAAAAACTTGCATCGTCATTAATATTGCCACAAATATGATTCACTGACTTATTATTAAATTACAAAAGAGAAGCGGAACAAGCCTCCACATTCATAGCCTTTACAAATAAATTGTCCACGCTTGGACACAACTATTTTATTGGACTCTAAAACTACTTTAAACCCATCTCTACATAGAAGGGTACCGTTAACAAGATTCTTGTTCATTGTAGGAACATGTTGTATGTTCTTCAGCTGGACAATCTTTCTCAAAGTGAACTTCACATCGACCGTGCCAACACAACGAATAGAAGCATGTGACCCATTCCCCATTAGGATGGCGGAATCCCGAACGAACTGGTAAGAAGTAAACATGAATATGCCAGAATATACATGAAAATTAGCACCTGTATCAAACCACCAAGATGGTGTTTGAGAAACAGAAAGAGCAGTAAAAGAATTATCGTACCCATCTGCATTGCCAGTCGTCATGATGTTGACATTCTTTTTCCCTCCGCGACCTGCCTTGTCAGGATAGTTCTTGGAAATATGTCCTTGCTCCCCACATGTGTAGCAGCAGCCATCGTTGGCTTTTTTTGACTTCTTCTTCTTCTTGAAAGTAATAGTTTTGTTTGGCATGAATTGAGACTTGTGGTTCCCTTTGTTCTTGACATTGGGTTTCTGCACCATATTAGCATTGGCGCTAGATTGACTTCCATCTCCTTTCTTAGTAGCGTTTTAGCCCGATCCTTCTCCTCAACATAAGAGATGCTATCAGGTTTTCAACTGATATTTCCTGTCTCTTATGTTTGAGAGCTATGGCGAAGTTCCTCCATGAAGGAGGTAACTTTGCAATAATGCACCCAACAACAAACTTGTCGGGTTAAGGACACTTAAGGAGATTGAGCTCTCTTGCAAGGCACTGTATTTCATGAGCTTGTTCAACTACGGGACAGTTGTTAACCATCTTGTAGTAATGAAAATTCTCCATGTTATATAGTTCACCGCCTGCATCGGCTGCACCATACTTGGCGGTAAGTGCATCCCGAAGCTCCTTACCATCTATGACTGTCAGATAAATATCACATAGTTTGTTGTCAAGAACACTTAAGATACATCCTATCATGGCAGAATTGGCTTCCTCGAACTTCGTCTGTTCTTCAACTGACAAAGGACCTTGAGGCCTGTCCTCGGCTAACCAGAAGATCTTAATTACTTGAGCCAGAGCGTGGCCTTAACTTGCCACCTCATGAGGTGCGCACCAGAGAATTTCTCCGGCCTCAGTGCATCGGTTAAAGTCATCATGTTCAACTCAGGAAATTGCCTCATAATGTTTTTGGATTGTTAGAAAATACGAGTCGATTTACAGATCAATTCCGAAAAAACATGCGAAAAACTAGCAGCGATTAACAGTAGTAGACAAAAGGGACGAGTTATATCACGTACTGATTTGTAGCCGGAGGAACCGCTGTAGATATGACGGCAAACAATCCTTGCAGACGTTGGTGACGACGTTGGCTCGCAGCACCCGATCTCCTCGGTAGACGACCCGTGGTGAAGAACGCGAGCAGTCGCGCATGGAACGCGAACGAGGGAACAATCTGATCGTGGGATGTGGGCCACCCCTCTTCTCCTCTTCTCTCTCACTCAAGGAGTGGAAGAACAACCTCTCTTATATGTAGGGGTTTCTCACCTTCCACTTCCTATGTGGGACTAAACATTTAGCATTACCCTCTCTTGCCCTATGGGTCTTTGAGATTTTTTAGGATTTTTTCTGAATTAATATTTGGCCAAGTCCATTAATTCTATCAGTAAAGTTACCAATTTTTATGTCAGCTTGCAAATGATTTCACGCATCCACTGAATAGGAATAGATGCTGTTGTAAGGAACTTTATGGATAAAGTTTAATTATACCCTGGTGCTCCTCCTAAGACCGATTAGTAAGCACTACTACAATAAGCCTCATCGCAGGCGGTTCTAAACGTATTATCACACGCAGTTTCTAAAACCGCCTGAAATGAAGAGCCTGTGATAATCTACAATTTCACAGGCGGATAAGTGAAACCGCTTGCGAAGACATATTATCACAGGCGGTTCTTTACATAGGCTAGCCGCCTGTGAAGACATATTATCACATGCGGGTCGTGCAGCATATATAACCACTAGAGATAATTGTGTTATCACAGGTGGATCTTTACCTATGACAAGTCACCTGTGGAGACAGTTCATCGCAGCCGGTTTGTACCATAACAATAACTGCCTGTGCTAATTAGGTTATCACAGATGATTCTTTACCTATATCTAGCCGCCTGTGATACTGGTATTTCACGGGCAGGTCTAGCCATAGGTAAATAACCGCCTGTGATAAGGTATACCCTATGTTGTACTACCTGCTGTTATTTCTAATTTCCAGGTCAATTAAATATAATCACAAAAGTCAACAATATCATCACAGAAGTAAACAATATAATCACAAAAGTCATCTCACAGAAGTCAATTTCACTAAAATAATATACATATGTACAAGTTACACATACAAGTCATCTCATAGTTTACAAGTTTCACTAAAAATTGTTTCTATTGGCATAGTCGTAAAGTTCTCGCACATAAGCTATTGTACCATTCTCATCAAAGAACTCCCCTCTTTTGTGCAAAATTTCGCGACGCACGAAGTTACACAGTTTAGCAGCAATCTTGTCGGCTCCTCCACTAGGCATACTTCTACAAACTGGCCATTCTTCATTCACATTCTTTGTGTGCTGCAATGAAACACATAACAAGATTTAGAATGTGTTGGTTTGAATAATCTCAAAGTATAGATCAAAGTGAGAGTATACAAGAATTTATTTGGTATTTTTGGAGCAGTTGTACTATGAGCAATTGAATTTTGAAGTTGGAATCAAAATCTGAAAATAATGAAACTCAAAAGTAAGAAAATAAGATATCGACATTAAGGATAACATACATCCTCATGATTCACTCTATTTTCGCTGGCGGTCCGAATGTCCTCGCATACATAATACCCGCATAAGACACTCCTAGCAGGCTGCTTCGGATAAGCATAATATGTTTTAATGTCCAATGCAATCGTATTAGGAGGTCTCTGACCGCCAAGTTGTTCCGTGTAAAACTGCCAAGTGCTGTAATACAAGAAATGTCATATAAAACTTATCAACACATTCTAAATGTGTGTAAATTAAAAGTATCAAATAAATGTATAGTTTCAAAATGGAAAGGAAATATTTGTAACGATTTGGTGGGTAATTGGTTGAGTCCAAGACTGTTGCCAAACCCTGCGTTGGCTTGATGAAGATTGTTATGTAGTGATTAATGCGCACATACAAACACACGTGTTAACATATAGCAATAATTGCTATTTTAGTGTCATGTGTCTAACTTACTCGAAGTGGTACGGAGCCTTCACGAGGTCCCTGCTGTCTCTGACAAATTTAAACATTGCATGTCCATTGTAAGCTGCAACTTCTGTCCTTCTATCCTTCTTAAGTTTTTCGATTGATTTTTCAAAAAAAATCATGTGCTTGAACTGTACTGAGTATCGTTCCGCCTTGATGTCGAATAGCGTCTTTGCAATCTGTGTAGGGTCAAGGATACCTGTCTTGCATTTCATCATTTCATTATGCATGTATTGCATCCGATTGAAGAAGTCTAGAATTGTTATAATCTCATGAAATATGTATGCATGTAGTAAGAAAAGCAAATGCAAAATATTAGAGGCACTTACAGGAACCAGACGAGTAGCAGGTTGATTTCGAGCATGCCCCGATTGAAATGGGTATGTAGCTCATCAAATAAAATGACTCATTTATCTATTTTAGTGCTCCAGAATGCATCTTTTGGAACATGAAGTGTGATGCAAGAAAGATCATATTTTGTGTTGGCAGTGATGTACCACTCATGCATTCTTTTGAGAAGGCCAGGTTGTTTGCTAAGTTGTATGGATGTCATGAGCGGCTTCCCATTCTCAAATTTAGGAGGAACATCCTCAAGCTTGTATGTTGGAACTCCTGGTTTAACTAAAGCCGTCCGCCGATTATACATGGCACCATCTTCTTCTCACTCCTCGATATCTTCTAGTGCTGGCTCATGAGAAGAATGAGATACACTCGATTTTCTAATATTTTCCTTCATATATTCCAAATACTTTGACACTTTTGATGAAGGTTTCCTAATTTCGTATGAGCTAACTTTGATAGGCACTAATGATCGAGGAGAGGTCGTCAGAAGTTGGACACTGGCTTGTTGTTGAACCTGTTGTTCAACTGATTGTTCTTTACTCCCAGCAGCTGGCTCTAGTACTACTTCAAGTTGTTGCTCAACTGGTTGCTCTTTACTAGCAAAAACTTGCTCTGGTACTGCTTGAAGTTGTTCTCCAACTTGTTGCTCTTGGTTATCTTTATTAGCATGGTTACTATCATCCTTGCTGAGACATAGGGGGAGTGGATCTTTCTGGACTGAGACTGGATCTTCTTGGACTTTCGCCTTAGAAGACGGGGTTGCAGTATTTTGAGATGCGACGGGGCTAGAAATCGGCTCATCGTCCAACACAATATCGCGTCGGTGCTAAAGGATTAATTGGTTGACAGCCTGCCCCAAAGTCGTGATCCCCTCATGTGTGATGTGGTCTATTTCATAACCTTCATAATCATTATCAATGATCTGAAGAACTAGAACCACAACATAATACAACAGAAGTGGATTGATGTTGAAGTCACGATCAGACTTTGCCATAGCAGTGGCAACCTGTTGGGTTTTGTTCCCTGCTCTGCCGATCGGGACAATAAGATGACAATATTTGTCCTTAGTAATATCATTGACAGCGAACTTATGGGTTGACCCTAAGCCTGGCACAAAACCTACACTGCTAGGGTAGGCTGTTGGAGATACGAATTGCTCCTTTGGCACGGGAACCATCGCTGTACTCGGTGCCACTAATTGTCCCGATTATCTAAGTTGTACCATTATTTCTTGCACATTTTCCTTGACCTTTTGAGCAATCATTTCATCAAGTGTTTTCTTTAACTTCTCACGTCTTCTATATGTCTCTTTATCTTTCGGGAAACCATCTAGCCAAGACATTTGAGAAGAGATTGCTCGAACTCCTCCACTGTGTTTAGGGTCTCCTAGGATAGCGGTAAGTTCGTAATTCTCCCTCTTTGGCTTGAAGAGACCCTTCTGTTGCTTTTCAATTACTTCTTTCATTTTTTTCCTCTACTTCATTCACAGAGTCGGGATTTTGAAGTTTGCCCTTGCTGGTCAAACTTAACCGAGCAAAGACCCACCGCTGAGTTCTCTCATCGCAACCTTCTAACAGGTGAGGATTGCCCTTACTAGTAATTTTGTCCAATATCTTATTCCATTTCTGGACTTTGGGGGCATATCTGGCAGACCCCAAGCGATGATGGTATTTGATCTTTTTGGCAAGCTCTGACCTAGTTGCACTTAGGGCTTTAGCATCAGGTGTGGTGTTTTGATGAATAATTTCTTGCCACTGAGCTTGTGTGATTTTTCCCATCTTCCTCGGGCTAGGGACCTTTCCGTCCTTAACATAAGCATTCATTTCACTCTTCCAGCCACGAAACTTCTTGCCGCAAGAGACCAATGTTGCTTTCTTTATAGCTTCTTCTGTGCCTTTCGAGAACTTGAATTGTTTCTTTATCCTTTCCCACAACTCATTCTTGATCTCCTCATGTAATTTTCTCCAATCTCGGTTGTGATCGGCACGAGCTCTCTAACAAGAAAAGTGCATGCATTTCGGTATTTGGTAACTAAATCCAGTGGTTCTTAGGGAAGCCCACCTTGACCGACGCTTGTTATGTACATGATGCGGTCCAGTGGACCCTTATTAGGACCTCGTTGGCCTTGTTTCCGCTGGAGTGAACCTGAGGATTCATCCATTGGAGAACCTTCTGCAGTTTTAGGGGCCGAAGTCACCTCGTTGTCTTCGCGATTAATCTAGGTAGAAAAGAATTATAAGACTTCGTATACTTGACAACCAACATTAATTTGAACTATTGAAGTTAACATTCGTGATCCATACCTCGTCGGCAGGATCATATTCCGGGTCGAGATCCGCTGAAGTCTTTTTAATTTTTATATTTGAAAAAGGATCTGATGGACCGTAAAAGGAGTCTGAACTGCTAGAGTCTCTAAACTCCGTATTGTCTTCTTTATTGTTACTACCAGCACCAGTCTTCTTAGGGCTTTCCATGCTAGAACTAATAAGACAAAAAAATATATTGAATGGCATATTAACTCTACATGAAGCGTTGCATGAAGAAAAAGATGGAAGCGTTCTAGGGTTTGATAAGGCATTCTAATGTTTAAGGCGACTGACCAAGGTGATTGACCAAGTTCCATTCTAGGGTTTGAGGCGACTGACGGCGTCTAAGTGATTTCACCTGGGTTAGGTTTTTTCCAACACAGATAAAATAAAACGAAATCTCTTGATCAATCAATCAAGCCAAAAGATAAAATGAAACACAAGAAATCATTATATACCAGTGTGATCAGAAGAACTTTATTGAATCACATAATTTTTTTGGCATAGAAACCTATTGAAGGTATTCGGCAAGAAAGAAAAGATCCTATTGTATATTCAATAGGAGAATTAAAGTCACAGTAATCCCACCGCCAATCTACGGCATACGGATTTGTGGCACACATATTTGGTATTACTATCATATCATATCAGGGCTCAAAACAAAAATTACATATTACATTTGTTTGTTCCACCAATCCTTCATTATTAATCTACTCTGCACCTCAATCCATGATCTACAACTAATGTAAATAAATCATAATGAAGAAAAATTGGAAAACAATACACAGTTAATGTTGCATGAGACGTAAAGTGCATGAATCAGCATGCTTGTATATACATTGTACTACTACTACTGACAAATTGTCTTAACAGCAAGCAAAGGCAACAAAAAGGAGTGTTAGTAGCAGCCATGAGCATGAGGAAACGAACACAAAATTCTTCAAATCAAGCATAACTTGCAGCTGCAATGTTTTTCCAAATTTCATAAATCCTTAACCCATAAAAATACTCCACCTATTATTCCAATCCAGAGAGCTATAGCATGCACAAAAGTACTTCGTAATTCACTGAATTATGTACAGCAGCGCCATGATAATGGTGAAATCAGGAGAATCGTAATAACAAAGGTGCAGGAAACTAATTTAGGGGCAGGACAACAAGAGATTGTACCTAACCAAAAACTACC
This sequence comes from Tuctoria greenei, assembly GCA_036927565.1. Taxonomy (NCBI): domain Eukaryota; kingdom Viridiplantae; phylum Streptophyta; class Magnoliopsida; order Poales; family Poaceae; genus Tuctoria; species Tuctoria greenei. The sequence goes on from JAYESD010000007.1 coordinate 78,560,642, forward strand.
AGCATAGTTTATCATGTCCGAACCCTAATACTACGACTGCGATTTGGCACAAAAACACGATCGACAAACTGCGTCCAGTACATGGAACCAAACGAACGCGTCAGAGGTGTCGTGCGTTAACGCCATGGTCCACCACCACCACCAGAATGCCTACCCTTTCTGAATTCCCGAACCCTAACCAAGGAAATCTATGCAAGGCACAATTTGACTCGGCCGGCGGCGAGGGCGGGGAGGGAGGCGGCACGGGGACAGGGGAGGGAAGGTCGATGGGTTTAGGGTTTATCGTGAGCTCGGCGGCGACGGCGAGGGCAAAGCTCGGTGTAACTGGAAGTGGCGAGGGCGAAGCAAATGTACAATGGCGAAGCTCGGTGGTGACGGCGAAGCTCGGTGGCAACGGTGAAGCTCGGCGGTGACGGCGGAGCTCGGCAGTAAGAGCGGCGAAGACTTGGCGTCAAATGAAATTTTGGCAGTCTGACGACGTCTAAGTGATTTCGCCCGGGTTAGGTTTTTCCAATGCAGCCGGGGGCTAAATATAGACTCCTATGTTTGCATGCGGTTATTAAGAACCATACACCTGAGAAGATGATTATCTCAGGCGGTTGACCCTTAATAATCGTGAGAAGATTTACTTATCCCAAGCGGTTGGTAAGTAATAACCGCCTGAGATAATATTTCCCAGGCGGTTATTCAGTATCAACCGCCTGAGAAGAACTTTATGTAAGCTTAATTAATATTCTTGATTAAATGTGAGGCCTTTCAAAAGCCCAAATTCCACTTTCTTGTAATATGATTGAGTATTAAAGGTTACCATTAAATTTCACTTCATAAAGCCTTTTAAATTGGTCAGAACATAAAAAACATAAAACAATTGCTATTTGTCATTTTTCTATCTTGATGAATATAATGATTTTTTCATTTAGTTTTTCAATGGACCTTTTTAGTCATCATACCAACCTCTATGAATTTTTTCAGATTTTTTAAATTTTTTTGAATCAATGTGTGTTCAAAATTTGATGAGTGCCTCATATGCATATGAGCATTTGGTTAGAATGACGGATAATTTGAATTTTAGCATGTTGGAATGCTTTAAAAAAATTAACAAAATTCATACATGTATAAATAATACAAATATGTTCATACAAACAAATTTCAGTGAAGGATCCCTTTTTTTAGGATATACACAAATGTGAATAATATGTGAGTATAAATTAATTTGATATTTTACAATGTTAGCTATAAAAGTTTTAAAATATTTGGTCCAGGTGCTAGATGTTAATTTTTGAAAAATATAGAAGAAAGCATCATTGAATTTGGACTCAATTTGCAGAATCAATACAAGTTTGAGTATTTATATTGGAATCTAAATAAAATAGAAGCATGGAAAAGAAAACTAAACAACCGGTCGGGCAATTATCCCAAACGGTTGGTAAGTAATAACCGCTTGAGATAATCTTTTTCTCAGGCGGTTATTCAGTACCAACTGCCGGAGAAGAACTTTATGTAAGCTTAATTAATATTCTTGATTAAAGGTGGGGTCTTTCAAAAGCCCAAATTCCACTTTCTTGTAATATGATTAAGTATTAAAGGTTACCATTAAATTTCGCTTCATAAAGCCTTTTAAATTGGTCAGAGCATAAAAAACATATAACAATTGCTATTTGTCATTTTTCTATCTTGATGAATATAATGATTTTTTAATTTAGTTTTTCAATTTACCTTTTTAGTCATCATACCAACCTCTATGATTTTTTTTCAGATTTTTTTACTTTTTTTTGAATCAATATGTGTTCAAAATTTGATGAATGCCTTATATGTATATGAGCATTTGGTTAGAATGATGGATAATTTGAATTTTGACATGGTTGAATGCTTTAAAAAAATTAACAAAATTCATACATGTATAAATAATACAAATATGTTCATACAAACCAATTTCAGTGAAGGATCCTTTTTTTTAGGAGATAACACAAATGTGAATAATATGTGAGTATAAATTAATTTGATATTTACCAAAACATTACAATGTTAGCTATAAAAGTTTTAATATATTTTTTCCAGTTGGTAGATGTTAATTTTTGAAAAATATAGAAGAAAGAATCATCGAATTTTGACTCAATTTGCAGAATCTATACATGTTTGAGTATTTATATTGGAATCTAAATAAAAAAGAAGCAAGAGAAAAGAAAACTGAAGAACAGGCTCGGGCAATTATCTCAGGCGGTTGGTAAGTAATAACAGCCTGAGATAATCTATTACTCAGGCGGTTATTCAGTACCAACCGTCTGAGAAGCAGTTAAAAACCGCCTGAAAAAACCTCTTGAACTTTATTAATTTTTATCCCTGGTTGTTGTTTCGTTAAAAACCGTCTGTGAAAACTGACGCCTATATAAAGACCCCTCGGGCACCACAAAAAACCTAACCCTGGAGATTTTCTATCGACACCGCCAAGCTGCCAAAATTTTCCACCGTGCACCCGCCGATACTGCATTCATTAGTTGATCAAGTTTCGAACGGACAAAATGTTAGAAAAAACTTCTTCTTCACTATCATGTTTTTAATTTGTTCCGTTTTCAGTTTTGTTTTGTTGTGTTTGCATATGTCTCCAGCCCCCCCCCCCCCCCCCCCCACCACTTGAGATTTGCAGTAGATCTGAATGATTAAAGGTTGAAAGATGTAGTTTAATCTATCCTTGAGCTCACCAATGAATTTTACAGAACAAGAAGTAGATTTGAAGGATTAAAGGTTGAAGATGAACACAAGCACATCACATGTTAGATGAAATGTTTCAGTGAATAAGCCTAACTTCAAAAATCCATTGGCCACTAGGAAGCTGAGAAAATTATGAAACAAATTTTCTTAGAACCCTTATGAACAGACCTACATGATACCAGTATTCACTCATATGATACAGACTTGTTATGTCTCTATAAATTCATGTTATAGAAGACCTTTGGGAGATATCTGTGGCCAAATTTTGTAAATCTTACAAAAAAATATGTTATTGAAGCATGGATCATTGAGCGTGAATGTATAACATGTCAAGACCCGATCCTATGTACATTTATAATGTTGCAAATTTTATTGAAGCATCCAAGAGACATGTGGAGTTGCAAAAGATAGATGACATATTATGTCCATGTATCGTCAACGAAAATAAGATTGCTTGGATAGATATTATAGTAATCCAATCTCATTTGATGAAAAGAGGTTTCAAAAAAAACTACACAATATGGACAGAGCATGGTGAGTTAGATAGACATGAATTGGATAAAGATGATGAGAGAGGTTCAGATGACGATAATGTTCATATCGATGATGGTACTGACAATCAAGATGGTTATGATGATGATGAGTTCGATTGTGAGGAGATGTTGCATCATATTGAACCATATGTATTGACTTCTATGAGAGCAAATAAAGGTTTAAGTAAAATGGAGACATTGCAGAATGCGGTGACAGAGCTTTTATATGATGAATCGAACGGTTATGATAAAGAGTTTACTACATTGCGTGAAATCCTAGAACTACTAAAGTTGAAAGCCGCACACGGATGATCCGATTGTAGTTTCTCTGATCTTTTCAATCTTATGGCCGAAATTCTTCCAAATCCAAATAAACTGGCCAGAAGCACTTATAAAGCGAAAAAACTTCTTTGCTCAATGGCACTAGGTTTGACAAAAATACACGCTTGTGTGAACCATTGTATTCTGTATTGCAAAGAGCATGAGCTCGCAACTAGATGCTCCATCTGTGGTGTCAGTAGATATATGAAGGACTACAATTACCAGTATGTTACCAACATGAAAAAGTCTCAGAAGAATAAGAAGTTTATTATTGGTCCTAAAGGTGACGATGACGATACTTTTGGCTATGCAGACGGGAAGAATAGAGAAAATTCCTGTCTTGTTGATGTGGTACCTTCCGGTAATTGATCGCTTGAAGCGTTTGTTCTCAAACCCTAGGGAGGCTAAACTTATGCGTTGGCATTCCGAGCAGCGCAAGAAGAATGAAAAACATATTCGACACCCTGGTGATGTAACGCAGTGGAAAAATTTTGATATTCAATATCTAGAATTTGCAAAGGAAATCAGAAATGTAAGGTTTGCCTTGCGTACAGACAGAATGAATCCGTTTGGTGAAAAAAAGAGCATACACAGCACATGACCCGTGGTCCTAACGATGTACAAGCTACCGACGTGGTTGTGTCATAAAAGAAAATATATATTGTTATCTGTTCTTATCCAAGGTCCGAAACAACCCGGCATCAAAATTGATGTGTTCTTGGAACCTTTAATAGAAGATATGGATAAATTGTGGAATGAAGGGGTACGTATATGGGATGAGTACAAGCGGGAGTATTTCATGCTAAGAGCAATGATATTCGTTACCGTGCATGATTATCCTGGACTGTTTACATTATCAGGACAAATGAAAGGGAAGAAATGTTGTGTAAGGTGCGTGGATAGAACTGGATTTCTATACCTCACTTCATCCAGAAAGACGTTGTACATGAGACACCGGCGGTTCTTGACAGATACACACAATATAGGAAGATGAAAGAACAATTTGATAACAAAATCGAAAAAGATACTGCACCAAAACCTTATAGTGGAAAACTTGTGTTCAAAATGGTCAAGAACATTCATATTGGTTTCAGTAAGGGAAAAAATGTAAAGGAATCAAGAGAATGAAAAGTACATCTTCGGGTGATACAACTCACAAGGCTTTCAAGAAACAATCAATTTTTTCAAAGTCTTCCGTATTGGAAGAATCTGGAATTTTTCCATAGTATTGATTTGATGCACGTTACAAAGAATGTATTTGACAGCATCATTGGGACCTTGCTAGACATGCCGAGAAAAACAAAGGACGGATTAAATTCACGTATGGACCTAGTAAATCTTGATTTGAGACCAGAGCTTCATCCAGTAGAAAAGGCAAACGAGAAGCATTACCTTCCCCCAGCCAGCTACAACTTGACACTAGATGAGAAAAAAGCAATTTGCGAATGCTTGCGTGGGATCAAAGTGCCCACGCGTTTCTCATCTAATATCCGCAAACTAGTCTCGATGAAAGACTTGTCTTTATTCAGCTATAATTCTCACGACTGTTACATGATGATGACAGTGTTCCTTGCCATTGCAATAAGAGTCATCAAACCTGAGCATATAAAAGTTGTCATCACACGTTTGTGTTACTTCTTCAATGCACTATTGCAAAAGGTGATAGCACGTGAAGATTTTAGACTATCTGAAAACCTACATCATCGAGACTATGTGCAAGCTTGAGATGTATTTCCCACCATCCTTTTTTGATATGCAAGTACACCTAATCATACATCTTGTTGATCAGATAAAAGCATTGGGGCCACTATATTTACATCATATGTTTTTGTTGGATAGATATTTAGGAGTATTAAAAGGTTATGTGTGGAACCGTGCTCACCCAGAGGGTTCAATCATGGAAGGATATGCCACTGAAGAAGTGATTGAGGGTTGCGCTGATTACATCAAAGATGGAAAACCGATAGGTGTGCCTATACCAGTAAATGAGGGTAGACTACGTGGGAGAGGCAATGTGGGTAAGAAAATTTTTATTGTTCAAGATTACAAGAATGTACACCATGCAAATTTTGGTGTACTACAACAGCTCGCAATAGCTTAGGCGTACATCGAGGAACACAAAATTGAGCTTTGCGAAAAAAACCAAGACCGCACAGAAGACTGGATCATGAAAGAGCACAGAAGATGTTTCATTGAATGGTTAATGGAAAAAAATATACTATACGGAAACTCTATAGAAGAGACAACAATGAAGAAGTTAGCTTCTAGCCCATCTGCTTTGGTGACATCATGGCAAGCATATGACATCAATGGTTACACATTTTACACTAAAGAAAAAGACTGTAAGAGTGTTGCACAAAATAGTAGTGTTCGTATTGAGGCTTATGATTCACAAGGGCAGAAGACCAGATACTTCGGGTTCATAGAGGAAATATGTGAATTCGATTATGGCGAAAGAATGGTAATACTCGTATTTAAGTGCCAATGGGTCAAGCATCCTGATGGTGTGAAAGTGGACAATTACGGGCTGACACTGATAGACTTGAATAAAGTGGGTTATAAAGATGACCTGTGAGTTCTTGCTGATAGTGTTGCACAAGTTTTTTATGTACAAGATCCAGAAACTGAGAAGATGCACTTAGTTGTTTCTGAAAAGCAAAATATTGTTGGGGTTGAGAATGTGAGAGATAATAAAGAGGAATATAAGATGTACCTTGTCACCGAACAAGAAAATATCAAGCGCTTAGAGAGAAGCATTAAAAAGGATTTGAAACCCTATATGCGTGAAGATGTCAATGCTGAAAAAAATGTATAACATATATTATATATATTTGTATCCTTTGAAATCAACTTAGAACAATGTTCTATTTCAGCTTTAGATAGCATGTTTCAAACATTATTAAATTCAGCTTTTGTAGAGAAGACTAATTAGGACAAGTGATCCTTTTTGGATTGTTGACTATCATGTTTATCACCTTCACCTGTTCCATAAGTTATCAAATTTTATGTGTATATAAATTTCTTCTGACCTATGATGATCAGACTTGCCTTCCAACCGCTTGGTTCCAAACAACATCTAGAAGCACCACTCTTGAAGCTCCTGTCAAGCTAATCCCTTCACAGCAAGCTCTTGTAGATGCAAGTAACACCTGTGACTCATCATTTGGATTGTTAAAAGCTTCAATTGAAGTCTGACGATACTTCCCATCCATTTTAGTTCTTGTTCGGATAGGAGTGGATCCACTTCAATATAAGTGGTTTGAGGTGGATTGAGGAAAAAATTAGTTCATTCTTCACTCCAATCCACTTCAATCCAATTACATTGGGTACACCCAAACAAGCCTTGAAAGATTTCTTTCTCTTCTCTCCATTTTAAAGACTTACGAAGATGCTACTTTATCAGTTCTAATGGCTGAATATATTGACTACAAATTAGTATCATATCTCTTAGTGCTTCACACAAGCGACAAAGCGAACAACTTCAATCACAAATCTTGTTTTTACCCTTTTCATAGGAATTTGACATTAATCTTTCAAGCATAGATTTATCAATAAGTGAAGCTTCATTATCAGACATGTTAATGAGAGTTACAAGTGAAGGGTGTGTTGAAGCTAATGAAATATCAATGGGACTGAAGAAAAAGATATGCTGCATATGAGTGACAATGTCAAGGTTAGACAACATGAAGCTATGATGGCAACCTTCAACAACATGAAAAGTGATGTCAAGGTTATGCTTGCATCAACCAAGGCATGTTGTGAGGGCATAACACTTGTTGAAGCATCACGGTTATGATTGCCCCAACAAGTGTTATACCCTCACAACATGCCTTGGTTGATGCAAACATAATCGGAACATCACTTTTCATGTTGTTGAAGGTTGCCATCATAGTTTCACGCTGTCTAACCTGGACATTGCCACTCATATGTAGGATCTTTTTATCTTCAGTGCAATTCAGATTTCGTTAGCTTCAGCACATCCTTCACTTATAACTGTTATTAACATGTGTGATAAAGAAGCTTCACTTATTGATAAATCTATGCTTGAAAAATTAAGGTTAAATCCCTATGAAAGGGTAAAAACCAAGATTTGTGATTGAAGTTGTTTCGCTTCCTCGCTTGTGTGAAGCACTAAGAGACTAGGTACTGATTTTTAGTCAATATATTTAGGCATTAAAACTGAAAATGGAGCATCTTCCTATGTTTTCAAAAGGACAGGAGGGAAAGAAACCCTTCAAATGGATGGAAAAATCATTCCAAGGATCGTCAGGCTCCAATTGATGCTTTCAACAATCCAAATGATGAGCCACAGATGTTACTTGCATCTACAAGAGCTTATTGTGCAGGGATTAGCTTGATGAAAGCTTATCAGCATCAAAGGCAGTTCTTAATTAACAAGCAGCCTGTGGAAACAATGACTTTCCCCAAGCTGTTCTTCAATAAAAACGCTTGTGATGATTGAACCAGTACATACGGTTCTTAAACAATGAGCGCCCGTGAAAATCATGTATTTACCCAAGCGTTGGTTAATTAAGAACCACCTGTGAAGTTTGTTATATCACAGGCGATTCTTAATTAATAACCGCCTGAGAAAATCATGTATTTACCCAGGCGGTTGTTTTTTAAAATCCGCCTGTGATGTTCTGTCATCACAGATGGTTATTGTATCATTCGTCATTACAGTCGCATTTTTTTACGGACCGTGTGGGTTTGAAAAATCTAGGCCCCCGTGAAAAATTCTTTCTGTAGAAGTCAAGGGATCTTGTTCCATAGCTTGTTTTAGTACATCTTTGCTTTCTTTGAAGTCTCATGTCTTTTCATGTGCTACATGGCTCTTATACATGCTAAAAGGAACAAAGAGCAAGGATGAGATGCAACGTAGGGAAGCTTTTGTCATGGGATACTCCACAGTAATAGCCATCTACATAGAAGCAAGCGATCTATGATGAGTGAGATGGCTACTTCAATGGAAGCTATGGTGAACCAAGTGGGTAGGCCGTATAGGTGATAAGCAAGAGGCACGTTCCTGGTGCTGGCAAGAGAAAAGGGAAAGGGAAGGACATGGAAGAAAGAAAGACGGCACGACGAAGGAATCGAAGCAGCAAGGACAGACAGGGACAGCCAGACAGCAAGATCCCCCGCCCCGCACGCCCGCGCTCCCCCTCCACTTAACTCGACAGTCCAGTCCACACTCCAGACCACTCGACTCCCCCCGGCTCACAAGCGCCCCCTCCATTGCTGCCCATCGCTTTCTTGCCACCTCCCCTGTCCCCTCTCCACGGCAACCTAGCTCGCCTATATCATCATTGCCGGCACGGAACGCCGCTCTGCTCTGTTCTCTTCGGCTGTTGACGCACCAGCTAGCGCGCCAACAATGGAGAGGAGGCTGAGGCGGCGGCCGGGCCAGCCCTCATTCTCGTCCACGCTGCTCGACGCTATCTGCGACGCCATGGACGAGCAGCCTGGCGGGCCAAGAATGAGGGCCGAGACGGCCACCGAACGCGCTGTCGCGACAGCCGCCGCCAGGAAGCAGCGGGAAGAGGCGCTGCACTGCTACTACTACTACAAGCCCTCCTTGGCCGCCAGCCACCGCGTGGCACGGGTGCCGGGTGCTGACGACTGCCACGGTCGCGGCTACTTCTCGTCGTCGGAGGTCGAGTATTCCCTCCGCCGCCTCCGCCCCATCCGTACCACTGGCGCCGGCGGCAGGGCGGCCGCGGTGTCTCAAGCGGAGAAGCAGCAGCAGCCGACGGAGAAGGCGAGGAGGGCTAGGAAGCCGTCAAACGGCTCCGCCCCTGGTGGCTGCCGCAGGCCGGCCTCCCCCGGCGCGCGCCTTGCCAGCCTGCTCAATTCCATCTTCACCGGCAAGCGACACTCGGCGCGGCAGCACCCGACTCCGCCAGAGGACGAGCCTGCGTGTTCTACGGCGCCGTCGACCGCGCGGCCCTGCCTCGCCAAGACGCAGCCGTCAGCGCGGGCACCGTCGCGGACGAACCGGAGACGGATCAGGACAGTGCGGTACCTGGACATCGACGGCGAGGTGGCCGTGGCCGCCGCGGCCGCTGGCTTTCGGCAGATTCCGGTGGTGGAGGTGGAGGAGGTGCTGTTCCGGCCGGCCGACAGCGACGTCGGAGAGGAGAGCAGCGACGCCAGCTCCGACTTGTTCGAGCTTGAGAACCTGGCCGCCGTTGGTCCGGCAGTCAGTGGGGGTGCTCATCGGCGAGCGTGCGGAGATGAGCTGCCGGTATATGGGACGACAGGCGTTGGGCTCCGCCGCGACATTGGCAGACGCCGTCCGTTCGGGCATGGCAGCCTTGGCCGGAGCTATAGCAAAGTTGTGTAGATCGAAATGGGAAAAAGGGGTAACTGTAAAATAATCGTATGTTAACGTTTCTTTTATATAAATATTTTCTGTCCAGTAGAACATTCATGAAGAAACCAAACGATTAGAGGATTTAAATATGCTACCGTGTAAACTAAATAGGGTTTGTATATATTTCAGTTGCTCCCACCAGATAATTAGCAGCTAAGTACTACCATTTATCGCTAATGTTTGTAATTAACAATTAATTTTTAATTATACAGATTAGTCAATCATAAAATTATTTTATATGATTATTTTACAATTAACATAATACTTACAAATTACGAATTAATAATTAATAAATTAGCTAAACGAGTTGTTAACTCTCAGGTGCAATCCTGTGTCGCGGCCAGCGCTCTGTGCCAGTCGCGTGAAACCACCACCGCACTCAGGCGGCTGTAATTTGTCTTTCGAACAAAATAAGTTGCCAATCTAAATGCAGGTTAAAAAACTGCCCTGGTCCAATTGGCGAAAAAGCATTTTTAATAATTTTATGCCCATGTCTAGATTTCTGTCGTCTGAAAATGAGCTAAAATTTAGGTGATGGGTAATTGAAAACTAACTACTATCACTAATATTTAATCACTATCATTAGTTCATAATCCTTATAATTAAATTAACAGTTTGTCCTATGATCTATGCATTGACAGACTCATTTTATTTGATTATTTTATAACTAATATATTCATTACAAATTGAAAAAGATTAAAATTAAAAAACTAACATCTTTAGCTGCACCGCACTCGCCGAGCGCCGCCCACTGCTGTGCTCTGCCGCGCCTCCCGCCATCGCGCTCGGTCCCCGTTGCTCGCTATTGGGCTCCATCACGCCGCGAGATGCCGCACTACACGCCGGAGCTGTCAATCGGGATCCAGAGCTAAGAGATTAGAGTTGGGGGAGATGATGGGGGAATAAAGAATTTTACAAAATTCTCAAAGCATGATGGACGGTGTCGCTTGAATCAATCGATTATTTCAGGCGCTGCAGGGAAGGATTTCCGTTTTTTATGGAAGCATTTCTAACTAGTTTACCCATGCAGAGTAACTTTTGTCATGTGACTATTAGGTCATGAATCCACATTCTCATCTTAATTTAAGGCTCATATGTAGAGAAGTGAACCCAAGACCTAGCCCCCGCATCGTCCCCGAACAGGTAACTCGGGCAGCAGCCGCATCCCAGCACGCCGCCACCTCCCACTGCCCATCCCCCTGTCACGCCGCCGCCAGAGCACACTGCCAGCATCGCGCGGCTAGCTGAGAAGGCACCAGCGAGGCAATAGAAGTAGTTTCATTGCTACGTTCGGGAGAAACACCGTGGAGTGGTGGTCGCTGATGACAAGGGCGGTGGCGATGGATCTGGTGACCAGCCACCTGGATCTAAAGTTTTCGCGACCGGATCTAGTCAGCTTGGGCCTGGAGTAGGCGGGGTGCGTGCAGTGCAGGAGCTTGGCAGCGACAGAAGAGGAAGATGGTGTCGGGCATGCGCAACATGGATGGAGCCGATGGAGGTCAGAAGAAGCCCGACGAGAGCGAGGGAGACGACACTGTCGACAAGGCTCTTGCAACGCGAACACACAAGGAGCAGGCGAAGGCTATAGCACATGTGCTCAGGCTGGGCATGCGCGACCGGGATGGCGCCAATGGAGGTTAGACGAAGGCCTATTTGAGCGAGGCAGTCGGAGCCTTCGGTAGGGCTCACAAGGCGTGAACACACGTCAGGCGCTAGAGAGGACGATGACAAAGGCAAGGAAGACGATGTGTAGGATCGAATAGCACGTGAAAAGCTACTAGAGGTGGGAGTGAATGGTAGATTAAAACTTTTTTAGCGGAAGCAACAAAACCCCTCGGTAGAAAATCAATTTGTTAAGAAATCGTGTGTGTGACTAATCTAATCATGATCAATCATGACAAAATCAATATAGATTGCGGAGAATCATGTCACGAAGACGTCAGAACAAGAACCACAAAAATTCATCGAGAGAAACTCAAGTTACGATCGAAAGATCAAACAAAGGTCAATCTGTCCTACCCGAGAAAAACAGTTCTGGAACACTGCAAAGAAACGGGTGTAGATCAGAAACCACAAATCCAATGACCCTGAAACTTTCACAGATGATATAAAATCAAGATATAAAATCAAGTTGTGAAGACGACCCAAAAAGAATCACGTCAATCGGATCTATAAAACTTGAGTTATGATAAAACCACGAAAGAAAGGTAGTGTTGTGCAGAAACTCGACGAGAAAGACTTGACGAAAACATGTCGGACGAACAAGGCACAAAAGTTCTATTAAACTACGAATTTTATTGATCAAACTACAAGAGGAACAGTCCCAAAGTCGTCTCCCACGAGCTCTGGCCTCCCTTGCTTATATAACCAGCCCGAAAGACAACTCAACTCTAACTAGGACTCTAATCCTACTCAATTCACGAACCGAAACTTTCTATAACTGCTCAAGACTCTTCTATACGCATATAGAAGCCATCTTAAGACTTTCAAACACCTAAGGAATGTATCCCACATTCCTAAAACAACTCAAATTTGTGACCCATACGAAATCCTATCATAAAAAACTCACAACTTTCCATATTTGAGTCAAACACGACTCAGCCGTAGCATGAGTCTATAACCGAGTCCGTTGGACCTTTTCGACCAATTTTTTTACGTCCACATCTCTTCATCACGCCTCGGAACCATGTAGCCACGTCCATGCACTCCTTACACACGTGCAAACATCTTCCAGCGATGTCCACAATATTCTCATATGCATTGTTCTTGATTCAAACATGTTGCGCAACCTCCTGATCAACTCAAGCAACACCTGCACATGAATAAACAACCAGTACTTCCGAGCACAAGTCGTCGACTTGACTCTCGTTAGTTCCGAAACCACAACACCTTATGTGAGCACCTCACATAAGCATGTTGCAAACCTTAGAAAAAACAATATCAGCCATAACCACCAAAACACACCAAAAACTTAGTAAAAGATTACTAAGCATACTTTTCATCAATGTAAAGCAAGTACGAATCATTGCAAGTTAAAAGCAAAACCACTGCGATCAAGCTCCGAACCTTGCCAAAGCTAACCGGACCTTGAACTGGAGCTTACCAAAACAAACAGGATGTAGCGCCGGAACTTACCAAAGCTAGTAGGACCTAGTGCCGGAGCTAACCAAAGCTTAGTCGGACCTAGCGTAGGAGCTTACCAAAGCTTATCGGACCTTGCCGGAGCTACCCAAAACAAGCTGGACATATTGTCGGACCTTGCTGGAGCTCGGACCTAGAGTCAGACCTTGATGATAAAGGTGTTTTGGTAGTATTCAAAACTTTTATCTCCATAGCCAATGTATTCAGCACACATAGGTCTCACAATCTCCCCCTTGATGAATGCTTTGGCAACACCAGTTAAAATTCGAACATTGGCATGAAAAGTTTTGAAAACAATTTCTCCCCCTATTTTAAAATAAAATGAGATAGAAATAAATTTCTCCCCCTATAAATATTTCTCCCCCTTGCACACTTCTCCCCCTTTGACAATGTATGCAACAAGGTACAAAAGAAAAAAATTTAATTTGTTATGAGCACATTATAACATATAGATATAAAACAAAGCTCATCCAAGTTATACTATCAAGTAACTTACACTATCACAACAATGAGAAACGTAAATTAGTGTAAGCCATGCTAGAGATCAAATGTAATTTTCGATTTTAGCAAGTCATGATCTCACGAACATAACTATTTCAAAACCTGAAAATATAACACTTGTTGCTGCATTTTATTATTTTTCAAAGCACAAATTTAGATCATATGATATTTGTAAGAGATTATATGTGCATCTGCCTTATTTCAAGCCTATGTCATTTGACAATCAGAAGCTTAAGGACATGGTTTTAATCATATACAACTTCTTCCAAGTTCATATCTAAGTGCAATGAGAAGACATCTCAAAAGAAGAAATGCGATGCATGCATATTCTCTTGATCTTTTCTCATTTTTTTATTTGTACATAAAAGCTCAACATGTGGATAGTTGATTGATTAATTTTTCATTATTAAAAGCACTTGTGAGTGTGCAACAAGTTCAAAACAGCAAGAAAGTTCGATCATGACCAGATTTAGTATAAGTAATTATTCTAATTACTAGTCATGGCAAAAACTATAAAATGTATAACATGAGTAATGTAGTAAGAACTTTCAGGATGTAAAAGGAATCAATAAGTCATATATGTATGAAATACTATGCTCATATTATTTTAAGTTCAGATTCACACATAGACTTCCCAAGTTTCAAAACTCTCCCTCAATTTAAGCCATGAGGATGCATAACCCTTATTTCACTACGAATGTAACAAAAACGAGTGAAATACAAAGGTTTTGTGAAAATGTCAGCTAATTGTTGTTCGGTATCTACATGGTGAAGCACAATGTTTACTTCTTCAACATTATTACGGAGAAAGTGATATCTAATATCAATGTGCTTAGTTCTAGAATGTTGCACGGGGTTTTTAGCAATGCAAATGACACTAGTGTTATCACAAAACAGTGGAAAACTATCTAGATCAACCCCATAGTCCTTAAGTGTTTGAACAATCCAAAGAATTTGTGAGCAAGCACTAGCGCCAGCTACATATTCAGATTCAGCTATGGATTGTGCAATTGAGTTTTGTTTTCTAGAGGACCAAGCAACAAGTGAATTACCAAGAAAATGAAAAAAATAGAAAGTACTTTTCCTATCAATACTACAACCCCCCAAAATTAGCATCCGAAAAGCTTTCAAAGTAATGGTTGAGGAAGAAGGAAGAAAAATACCAAATTCTTGAGTTCCATGTAAGTACCTGAAAATCCTTTTGACGGCTTGATGATGTGAAGCACGTGGAGAAGCTTGAAACCGTGCACAAAGACATACGCTGAATTGTATGTCCAGTCTTGATGCCGTGAGGTACAAAAGTGTTCTGATCATGCTTCTATATTCTTTTTGATCCACGGGTTCACCATCTTCTTCAAGTTGAAGTTTTGATGTTGTTCCCATTAGTGTCCGAAGAGCCTTGCTCTTGTCCATGTTGAAGCGCTTGAGAAGGTCCCTTGTATGCTTCGTTTGATGCACAAAGGTACCTTCCTCGGTTTGCTTGATTTGCAGCCCCAAAAAGTAAGTGAGTTCACCCATCATACTCATTTCAAATTACGAACTCATCATTGCTAAAAACTTGGACACAAGATCATGAGAAGCACAACCAAAGATAATATCATCCACATACACTTGAATGAATAATGAGTCATTGCCATGCTTAAGCAAAAAAAGAGTTTTATCAACCTTGCCCATGGTAAACCCCTTTTTAAGTAAGAATTTTTTTGACCTATCATACCATGCTCTAGGAGCTTGTTTTAGATCATACAGGGCTTTAGTCAGTTTGAGAACATGATTAGGAAAATCAGGATTTTCAAAACCAGGTGGTTGCTTAACATAAACCTCCTCATCTATGTATCCATTAAGAAAAGCACTTTTTACATCCATTTGATATAACTTGAAACCTTTAGATGCAACAAAAGCTAACAAAATTCTTATGGCTTCTAATCTAGCAACAGGAGCAAAAGTTTCATCAAAATCTAGACCTTCAATTTGTGTGAAACCTTGAGCAACCAATCTAGCCTTATTCCTAATCTTAACCCCATACCCACTTTGTTTATTTTTAAACACCCATTTAGTTCCAATTAAAGTGTGATCTTGAGGTGGAGGTACAAGTTTCCAAACATTACTTCTTTCAAAATTTTCTAACTCTTCTTGCATGGCAACAATCTAAGATTCATTAGTGAGTACATTTGATATATCTTTGGGTTCAAAAGAAGCAACAAAAGCAGAATGAGCATGAGAATTGGAGTCAGAAAACCTGGATCTTGTAACTCGTTCATGCAAGCTTCCAATTATCTGTTGTGGGGGATGATTCTTGTAAATCCGTAGGGGAACAGATGTCTCACAAACTTCTTCTTCATGAGGTTCATCGCAGATTGATGAGCTTGTGTCTTGTGGACGATCAGGACCAGTAGAGATAGTAGTCGGAGCTTGTTCAAAGTTCGGATCTGGACACCTGTCAGCTTTGGAACTATCAGGTAATATCACCGACCCTTCTCCTTCTTAAAAAATACCCTCCCCCTAAGTATATGGGTCCGAACCTGCAATGTTTGAGCTAGTACCTAGGCTAGCTTCATCAAAAGACACCTCACAAGTCTCCACAATTTTTTTAGTGTCAAGTAAAAGCACACAGTAGCCTCTAGTATGAGATAGATAACCAAGAAACATGCCATCAATGGATTTAGGTTCAAATTTATCAAGATTACCATGTTTCCTAACAAAGCATTTGCAACCAAAGACCCGAAAGTGTGTAACACTAGGCCTATGTCCAAACCGGAGCTCATATGGTGCTTTACCTTGCTTAGCGCGCAAGCAAACACGATTTGAGACATAACAAGCGGTTGCAATCGCATCAACCCAAAATTTCCTAGGAATTTGATATTCATCAAGCATAGCCTAGCCATTTTAACTAAGGTTCTGTTCTTTCTTTCTACAACACCATTTTGTTGAGGTACATATGGTGAAGAAAATTGATGATCTATTCCATTTTCAGCACAAAAGTGATCAAAAGATTGATCATTAAATTTGGTTCCATTATCACTTCTAATTGCTTTTAATGATCCTGGGTGATCAATTGATAATCTAAGAAATAAAATTCTAAAGTGACTAAAAGCTTCATTCTTATATGCCATAAAGTAAACCCAAGAGTATCTAGAATAATAATCAACAATCACAAGAACATACCATTTACCTCCGAAGGATTGAACACGTGAAGGTCCTACGGTGTCATGGTGCAAAAGTTGACCCGGTTCAGTTGTCATGATCATTGTGAGAGGAGTATGTGAACCTGCAACCATCTTAGCATGTTTACAAGAAGAGCACACAATTTCTTTGTCCCCTTTAAGCTTAGTCAGCCCACGTATGTGATCAAGAGCACTAACACGCGTTAGATGATCAAAGCCTACGTGACTAAGTCTACGATGCCAAAAATATAAGTCCTTTGAATCACTAGCAACTAGACACCTATGCTTAGAGGAAGACATATCAAAATCAGCTTTAAAAACTCTTCCAAACCGAGATATGTTGAAAATGAGCTCATTATTGGAATTTACAACTTTGCAGCAATTTTTAGTGAAAATAATTTCTAGATTTTCATCTAGCAGTTGTGAAACATAAGCAAGATATATTTAAAATTTTTAACAAGTGCCACATCCTTCAAAGTGTAGTGATCATTTACTCTAACCGAACCCTTAGCAATTATAGGAGTTGAAGATCTATCGGCAAAAGTAACATTTTCTACACGTGACACAAAAGAGAGGGAGGAGAACCATTCTTTGTTACTGGTCATGTGGCGTGAGCAACCTGAATCCACAATCCAAATGTTTTCCTTACTCAAGCGTGTAACCTACATAGAAGAACAATACGTCGATGACTCAATACTGGGTTAGTCAAAAGGCATTTAGGAATCTACTGAGTCACACGATGTGCGGTAGGAAAAACACGCGAAAGCTGAGATAAAACAGCAGGTTTATGAGTCAAAGTTTGAGATTTTTTGTTATTAACTACTGACCTATAAGGTGTTACTCGTGTAGCACAAAAATCAGTAGCTCCGGAGGCAAAACAGAAGGTCCAGAGGTAACAACAGAAAGTCCAAAGGCAAAACTGAAGTACCGGAGGTAAACTTTGAAAGTTTTTGACTCATAACAGCAGGTTGCATGTTTCTGACATTCGGTTTAGTATGTGCAGCAAATTTTGCACGAGAGTTATAAGATCTAGCTTGCATTCTTTCCCTTTTCTGTAATTTAGCTAGTCTATAACAAAAATCTATGACATGACCATCTCTATCACAGTAGGTACAGTGAAATTTAATTTTGTGTTCATGTCTAGATGAGCAAGCAAAGTTTTTATTTGAAACCGAATGAGACAACACTCCTGCAGATTTGAAAACCACTTCCTTTTGTTTAGAAACGGTTTGAATCAAACCACTTCCTAATGACTTTACAATTTTAGGTGGATGTGCCTTAGCATGAGCATGAGAATAAAAACTTAAACCAGATTTATCATTGCAGGATTTAGAGGAATTCAGCAGCAAGTTTAGGTTCTTATTTGCATTACAAAACTGATCTAAAGTTCTATGCATGTCATCAAGTTTATTTGACAGATCAAGGCAATTTTCACATGAAGTTTTTCCTTTTAGTTTGAAATTGGAATAATATTTAACTTCACGAGAATGTAAAGCATTGTTCAATATAGAAATTTCATTCATAGCAACTTGTAGTTTCTTATCAAGATGATCACAAGTAGAAAATGCAAATCAATTTTGGAATATCAAGCATCTTTCAAGTTTTTATCATTAAGTGCAACAAGCTTTTTGTTCTTTTCAATTTCAAGTTCAAGTTTATCAAGTGTGTAGGTGTGTGTACTTCTTAAAGAGGACAATTGTTCATATATTAAATCACACGAGGAACAAGAATCGTCACTAGGAATCAAAGGTTTCAAATTATTAATTTTAGATTCTAGTGACTCAATTTTAACAGAATTGTCCCTAAGCTTTTTGTCCTTTTTCTTAACTATAATAGTGGCATGAGAAATAGCATCACACATTTCTTCGCAAGTAGGACATACCTCTTCATTGTCGCTGTTATGTTCTGCCTCCTCCATACTTGATCTTGACTTGCCCTCCATGAAACACAAGTTTGCAAATCATCTTCATCTTCATAACTTTCGATGTCCAAATCGCTCGAGCCAAGTTCTTGAAGTGCGGGGATCAAACTATTCACCAATTTGTGTCATGTAAGACCCTTATTTGTCTTGTTGTTGTTTGCAGAGGAGTGCTTCATCCTTGTTTGCTTTTCATCATGGGAAGTAGCACTTGAAAAGTTAGGGCAATCTGTGTGAAAATGTCCTGTCTTACCACATTCGAAGTATCGTTGAGGTCCGACACTTCCTCTCCCTCTAGTTCTAACATTTTGCAATGCTTTTGAGAACCGAGTAGTGATGAGTCCAAGTTCTTCGTCTGGAAACTCTTCAATCTGTTCAAGGGTTAAAGATGACAACAAATCAAGTGTTCCACAAGAAGAAGATTGGTCGGAGCTAGGCATGTCACATTGAGAAACAAATGCAAGAGACTTGTTGGGGTTCTTATGTGAGATTATGCCAATTTCATGAGTTTTCAATTCAGAATATAGAACATCTAAAGTAAGTGTACTCATGACAGTAGATTCACGAATTGATGTGACTTTCATCTCCCAAATTGACATGTCTAATGCACTTAGTAATTGCCTAGCATTCTCAGTATCTGAAAAATTAACATTGACGCTGAGCAAGTTGCTGAGAATTTTATTAAAGCGAGCAAAGAAATCGTCGATGGATTCACTTGGTTGCATCTCAAAGCGCATGTCATCCTTTTTGAATATGTCTTGACTTACCTTTGAAAGTGCATATAGGCATCCCTTGTGAGTTTTGGTTGATTTATGACAAACAAATGAGATCCTAACCAAATTGTTGAGATGAGCACAAGTTTTACTAAAATTATGAAGAAATCGCAAAAAGAAAGGAGAATGATGATCTATATGGAAAAGAGCTCAAGAGCTGAATATATTAGATCAGTGTGTATGGAGTGTGTTGGAGAAACACACACCAAGAGCTCAAGCACAAGAAAACTCATTCACTGCACAATTTTACACAGGTCCGGACTAGTCCGATATACCCCGGACTAGTCCGATAATCCCTCTGTTCAAAATAGGACAAACCCTCCCAGTGCAGACTTGTCTGCACAGTCCAGGTTTACACAGACCGGACTAGTCCGATATCACCACGGACTAGTCCGATATCTTTCTGACTAAGATTGGACTAGTCCTCCCTGGTGCGGACTAGTCCTGAACACTTCACAGTTTTGCACAAAATCGGACAAGTTCGATAATATCCGGACTGATCCAATAACCTTTCTGAATAAAATCAGACAAGTCCTGCAAGTGCGGACTTGTGCCCAAACTCACTAAGAAAGTCACCTAGCCAGACTTGTCCGATATGTGCCGGACTAGTCCGAAGATCTCCAGAGCCTCAATCGGACTAGTCCGCTCGAGGCCGAACAAGTCTAATATTTCTGAGAACTTAGGATTTCCTACACGCCGCACACCGAACTAGTCCGGACTCTCGAAACCCTAACGATAACCTTTGGAAACCTCTATATAAATAGATGTGCACGGCACTACTTTCAACTCTCTCAACTCCCCGCGCCGTCACACACTCCATAAACCTAGAAAACACGTCTTTCCACACAACCAACGAAAGAAAGATCAAATTTGTTTGGATCAACTCTAGATCAAGAGAGAGGCACAATTCTTCACGTTTGAGCTCTTGGGTTTGATTCTCTAACACACTCCTGTCATTTTATTGTGGATCTTACGAGTGTGTTCTTGGTGGTGTTCGATTTGTAATCTTGGGGAGCCCTCAACTTGTGAGAAGGCCCCTTGAACTTGGTGATTTACCCTTTGTGATTAGTGGAAGAGAATTGTCCTTCGTGGCGATTCAACGAGGGTAGGGTTGGAGAAGACCTGGTCCTTTTGTGGACTCCTCAATGTGGACGTAGGTTGCCTCTTTGGGAACCGAACCACGGGATAAACTCTTGTGTCAATCATGTTCTTAGTTCATCATATCACATTCTAGGGTTTACTTAATCTTGCATATCTTACGTTAAAACATTGAAACCAAAGTTAATTTGTGCTACACTTAATTTCATTGACTCAATACCTGCAAGTTACATACTATATTCCGCTGCGTACTATGCTGGTATTAAGATCATTGATCTAACTATATCAATCTAGTCCACACGCACCAGACTAGTCCGCACTCTACCGGACTAGTCCGATTTCTCAGGATTTGATCAAGTTGCTGAGTGTTGCAGGTTCCGACTAAAATTCCAAAAGGCCTATTAACCCCCCTCTAGGCCACATTCAATTGGTATCAGAGCGGGACTCTTCAAAAGGAAACTAATCGCTCGAAGAGAAAATGTCGAACATGAAGGATGTGCACAAGAGCCTCAACCAAGAGAAGGTTGAAGATGAAAAGGCGCAAAAGTTGGAGAAGCTCCTCGACGCCATTCAGGACTTCGAGGATGATGATGAGGAGATGCTGGAACTCAAGGCGCTCCTAAGGAAGAAATCTCTCTCCAAAGGGAAAATAAAGATCTAGGACAAGAAGAAAAAGAAGGGGAGTAGTCACACTGACTACTCCCAATATCCTTTCAACTACGATCGTCTAAATTCTAACAATAGCCATTATTTGTCTATTCCTCTAGGAAAAGCCCCACACTTTGATGGCAATGATTACTCAATGTGGTGTCAAAACATGAAAATGCATTTAATCTCACTTAACCCCAGCTTGTGGCATATAGTGTGCACAGGTATAGATATCCCAGACGACGATGAAGAGCTCACACCAAGCCAAGAGCAAGCAATTCATCGGAATGCTCAAGATGTAGTGGTCATCATGACATCACTAAGTCGGGATGAGTTCACCAAGGTGGATGGACTCGAGATTGCAAAGGAAATATGGGACACATTGAAAATTGCACATGAAGGCGACCATCATGTAAAAAAAGCTCATCCAAGTCATACTATCAAGTAACTTACACTATCACATCAATAAGATACATAAAGTAGTGTAAGTCATGCTAGAGATCAAGTGTAACTTTCAATTTAAGCAAGTCATGATCTCAAAAACTTAACTATTACACTTGTTGTTGTATTTTCATGAGAGGGGAAGATCGAAATGATTGAAGGCGAATTGGGAAGATTTGCCATAGAAGAAGATGAGTCACCGCAAGACATGTACAACCGATTGAAGACTCTCATAAATAAGGTTCGAGCATATGGAAGTAAAAAGTGAAACAATCTAGAGGTGGTGAAGCTCATCCTTAGAGCTTTCATGCCTCGCAATGTTACCCTATGCTGGATGATAAGAGAAAGCCCCAGGTACAAGAAAATGACTCTGGATGAATTGCTTGGAAAGATCATCAACTTTGAAATGATGGAGAAGCAAGCAAAACATGTCAAGGAAATTGCCGACCTCACCTCGTCAAAGAAGAAAGGGGTCGCCTTAAAATCCACTTGCAAGCCCTTGTGAAAAGAAGCTCGAGAGGCTCAAGATGAAGATGACAGTGATGATGAGAGTAGCAACATAGATGAGGAAGATATGATCCTCTTCATGAAGAAATTCAAGAGAATGATGAAGAGAAGACAAGGGGGAAAATCAAGTGAAGGAAAACTCAAAGAAAAGTCAAGACCAAAGTTGAGGCGGGCCTGCTCTAACTGTGGTGAATATGACCACTTTATAGTTGATTGCCCTTATGAAGAAAACTAGAATAAGACCAAGGAAACAAAGCCTCAACCTAAGAATTTCTTCAAGAAGAAAAAGCAGGCTGGACAGGCGCACCTAGGAAAGGAGTGCGAATCAAATGATGAGTCCTCGTCCGAAGAGGAAGAGGAGATGGCTAGCATAGCCATCAACAAGACGACCAAGAAATCGACCCTCTTCCCCAACATTTATGCAAGAATGGACTATGACACATGGCTCATGGCGAGGGAAGGTAAAAGAAAGGTAACATCTAAATCCTCCTCCTCGCATTCTTACTCTAAAGATAGTGATGCCAATAGTGATAATGAAGATATGCTTGTTGGACTTGATAAGAAAACCGCCGGAAAAATGAAATTCTTAATGGATAAACTTATTGATAAGGAGGAGCTTGTTGATCGACAAGAAAATATGATCATACTTCAAAAGGAGGAGTATCTTAAGATCAAAAAGCACCTTGAACTTTAAGAGGAGCGAAGCAAGTCACTTGAACTTGAGCTAGCTTCAAGCAAGGAAGCTTGCTTGAAGTTAAGCGACTCAAATGCTATCATCAAGGATGAACTTGCTAACTTAAACAAAGTTAACAAGATCCTTGAGGTACAAGTTGAGTCACTCAAGCGCAGTGACCCTTTATCCTCTTCAAGCTCATCTTCTAAACACCTAAAATCTGAAACTGCTACTACTTGTACATGTGCTAAAGTTGAATCTGACATGTAGGATAAGTCGAACTTGGCAAAGGACAAGCATCCTTCCCGCAGTGGCATATTTGACAAGGAGAAGATCAAGTATGCACGTAGTGCATACTTGACCAAAAGGCCTCCTAATATCAAATATGGCATTGGGTATTCTTATAGTGAAAAGCAAACTGCTAGAAGCCATAAGGATAACAAGGAGCGCATTGCCTTTATCAAGGGAAACTCCCCTTAAGCTAGAAAGGCTAATAATGTTGACAAGTCCAAACATATTAATTCATATGAGCAACAACTTTTGTTTAGAACTTCTGATGCATCTTATGTTCTTATGAAAAGCAACTTTGGTAAAGTGTATGCCAAATATGTTGGGCCACGCCATGGGAACACCAAGTCCCATGTGTGGGTGCCCAAATCTCTTGTCACTAACCTCAAAGGACCCAAGAAAGCTTGGGTACCTAAAACCAAGACATAATTTGTTTTTGCAGGCCTACTCCTCCGGTGGTGCGAAATGGGTGCTAGACAGTGGATGCACAAATCATATGATTGGAGAACGAAGAATGTTTGTAGAATATGAAGAAAATGAAAATCCAAGCGAGGTCATCTACTTTTGAGACAATAGTCAAGGAAGGGTGCTCGGTATCGGTAAAATTGCAATATCATCTCAACACACGCTTTCTCATGTTTTGCATGTCGACTCCTTAGATTATAACCCTGTGTCCATATCTCAATTATGTGACAAGGGTTATAATTGCTTGTTTACTAATGAGGGTGTGATCGTTTCTAGAAGGAGTGATGACTCGGTTGCATTAAAGGGTGTGTTGAAGGGAAACCTTTATCTTTGTTGAAGTTCGGCTAGCACATGTTGGTATGAGAAATCTTCAAAAAGTCTTCAAGGGAGATCACATCCAAGGTTTGAAGGATGTTGTTTTTGAGAAAGACAGGCCTTGTAGCGCGTGCCAAGTCGGGAAGCAAGTAGGGGCACCTCATCCCTCGAAGAACGTCATGACAACAACAAGACCGCTCAAGCTACTTCACATGGATCTATTCGGTCCAATTAATTACATAAGCATCGACGGTAACAAATATGGCTTAGTAATTGTTGATGACTTTTCACGCTTCATGTGGGTTTTCTTTTTTGCATGATAAGATAAAAACTCAAGGAACCCTCAAGAAGTTTCTCAAGCCTGCCCAAAATGAGTTCTCATTGAAGATCAAGACGAAGCAACAACGGCATGAAGTTCAAGAACACTCAAGTTCAGGAGTACCTAGACGAAGAGGGCATCAAACATGAATTTTCAGCACCATACTCACCTCAACAAAATGGAGTGGCCGAAAGAAAGAACCGAACCCTCATAGAGATGGCTAGAACAATGCTTGTCACGCCATGAACCGACTTTATCTTCATTGCTTACTCAAGAAGACATCATATGAACTAATCATCGATAACAAGCCTAATATTTTATATTTTCGATTTTTTGGTTCCAAATGCTATACCTTGAACAAGAAGCCTAGGTCTTCAAAGTTCGCTTCGAAGTCCGATGAAGGTTTCTTGCTTGGCTATGATTCGAACTCTTACGCCTATCGTGTCTTCAACAAAGTCTCCGGACTTGTTGAAGTAGCACGTAACATAGTGTTCGATGAAACTAACGGCTCTAAATAAGAGCAATTTGAATAATGTGTGCTATATAGAGAAGAAGCTCCATGTCAGGCATTAAGAAGAATGGAGTTGGCGCGATGTTTGACCACAAGCGCCACCTCCAAATCAAAATGAAGAAGATGAACCACAAGTGGAGGTAATGGATCAAGGGGGAGCTTCTAACAAGATCAACCTCAAGAAGACAAAGATGATCAACACACAAATGAGGGCAATCATCTAGGGGGAGTAGAAGATGACCATGAAGACTCAAGACCACAAGTGCCACACCCAAGAGTACACCAATGCGTCCAAAGAGATCACCCCGTCGATAACATAATCAGGGACATCCAAAAGGGAGTAACTACTAGATATCGAATTGTTATTTTTTGTGAACATTACTATTTTGTATCCTTTTTGGAACCGCACGGGATTGAGGATGTATTGAAAGATCTGGATTGGGTGGTGACAATGCAAGAAGAACTTAACAACTTCAAACGAAACGAGGTGTGGGAACTAGTCGAAAGACCCAAGTTCAACATCGTCCGCACCAAATGGGTCTTCCGCAACAAGCAAGACGAACACGGGGTGGTGACAAGGAACAAGGCACGACTTGTGGCCAAAGGGTATTCACAAGTCGAAGGTTTGGATTTCGACAAAACCTTTGCTCCCGTAGCTAGGCTTGAATCTATTAGAATATTACTTGCATATGCTACTCACCATGATTTCAAGCTCTATAAAATGGATGTGAAAAGCGCCTTCCTCAATGGACCAATCAAAGAGGAGGTGTACGTGGAGCAACCCCCTGAATTCGAAGATCAAGAGTTCCCCAACCACGCGTTCAAACTGCGTAAGGCACTCTACGGCCTCAAACAAGCTCCTAGAGCTTGGTGTGAGTGCCTTAGAGATTTCTTAATTGAAAATGGTTTTAAAATCGGCAAAGCTGATTATACGTTGTATACAAAGCATTTTGACAATGATCTTTTTATCTGTCAAATTTATGTTGATGATATCATTTTGGTTCAACTAACAAATCTTTCTGTGAAGAATTTAGTAAGATTATGACAGATAGGTTTGAAATGTCTATGATGGGAGAGCTAAAATACTTCTTGGGATTCCAAGTGAGGCAACAAAAGGAGGGGACGTTCATAAGCCAAACAATGTATACTCAAGACATACTCAAGAAGTTTGGAATGGATAAGGCGAAGCCCATAAAGACTCTCATGGAAACAAATGGACACTTGGATCTCAATGAAGACAGACCAAGTGTGGATCAAAAGGTATATCGCTCCATGATTGGATCCCTACTTTACTTAAGTGCATCTAGGCCTTACATTATGTTGAGTATGTGCTTGTGTGCAAGATTTCAAGCGAATCCTAAGGAGTGTCATTTGACAGCCGTAAAAAGAATCTTGCGGTATTTAGTTCATACACCCAACCTAGGCCTTTATTATCCTAAAGGTTCCAAATTTAATGTCATTGGATACTCCGATGCAGATTATGCCAGATGCAAAGTAGATAGAAAAAGTACCCCCGGTACATGCCAATTTCTAGGTAGATCCCTTGTTTCTTGGTTCTCCGAGAAACAAAACTCTATTTCCTTATCCACGACCAAAGCAGAGTCTGTTGCAGTCGGAAGTTGTTGTGGACAACTTCTTTGGATGCGACAAACTCTAAGGGATTACGATTACAATATGAGCCGTATTCCACTTCTTTGTGATAATGAGACTGCCATTAAAATTGCCCATAATCCCGTTGAGCACTCTAGGACCAAACACATAGACATCTGACATCACTTCTTGAGAGACCACTCAATGAAAGGAGGCATAGCCATTTCCCATATCAACACCGAAAAACAACTAACCGATATCTTTACCAAGCCACTTGATAAAAAGCGTTTTTGCGAGCTCCAAAATGAACTAAATATCCTTGATGCTCAAGACGTGGCTTGAAAACTTGCATATATGTACGGCTTCTTCAAAATATGTTGTTTGTGTTGTGAAAATCATCTCTCCATTCTTCTCCGAAATACTATTTCAATTGCTTTATCTTGGTGAATTATGATCATTGCTTGATTGTTGTATGTTTACTGATCATATTCATCAAGATTATTTGATTGTTTTGGCCCCTATTTTTCTCTATAAGAACCTTCAAATATATATGAATGGGCTAATTAAATCTGTTCTGGTGACCACGGACTAGTCCGCAGAGGTCCGATAGTCCAGACTAGTCCGACCAACCACGAACTAGTCCAATTTTTTTACTGCATAACCCTAGGCGCTGCCAAAACCTAATCTCTTTCATCCCCACTACTCACCTCACACTCTCTCTCCTCACTCGAGAGCCCCCAAGGCGATTTGGCATTCTCTCCATCAAATCCCTTCAAGTTTGGGTGGAAATCAATCTCCATTGATAGGGGGTTGAAGACCACAGACTTGTCCGCACCTCCAACTCCTCCTTCGTAAAAAATTGAAGAATTTCGATAAATTTCCCTCCAAACCCTAGAAACTTCGATTTCTTCTGTTTCGGATCAAATAGCATAGTTCCTTTCAGCTAATACATGCTTCCTTGCTGTATTACATCTATGTTAAGCTATTTTTGCATTGAGCAACACCGTTTGTCTCATAGTTAGGGTTTGAGGTGATGAATACCCGACTAGTCCGGTTCCCGTATGGACAAGTCCGGTCCCCCGGACTAGTCCGTACCTGAACACCGGACAAGTCCGATTTTCAACTGAACTCAACCCTAATTTCCAACTACTCATTGCACTTCCTTGCCATCAATTCTCATACATACATTGTATAATTCCCTCTCAGGACAATGTCAAATGAGAACATCTCCAACTTTGAAGATGAGATGGAACAAGATTTGTTGCTACGTGCTTTGGAGTCTCGTACTAACAAGAGGCAAGATCGTGCCTTCGAGCCAGACCTTCTCCACCTCAGGTGCGACACAAGGTTCTAGCCAAGAAGCCTACGTCCAATGCCAATGATGTAGCTGGCCCTAGCTCGGCGGCTTCTCGCCAATCTAAGGGCAAGAGAAAAGGAATTGCCTCGGACCCAATCAGCCCTCTCAAGATGGCAGCTATGAGGCGAGGGAACAGAGGTCCCTCCGAGGAGAAGTTTAATGGCAATGGAAGCGATACGGCTTCCAAACTCAGATTTGTGGACTGTTACAACCGGTCAAAGAAGGCAGCAGATGCCAGATTTTGGAGTAACTTCCACGCAGATTTCTATAGCTCTGTGTACCTCACCATGAAGTCTCGAGTTGTCCGCAGCTAGTGGATTGACTGGAATCATTTTGAAAGGAAGAGTTGTGGTGCCTTTGATCATGTGGTGGAGGCTGCAGCTAGGTATGGACTAAGAGACCTGTTTGCCTTCAGATATAACTGGAATGATGAGATTATTGCTCAGTTCTATGCCACATGCTTCTTTTCTAGTGATGAGGAGGAAAGGGTGTCTTGGATGACTCATGATTCCAAGTACACTATTACTTATGATGATTTTGCAAGACTGCTTCATGTAGAATACACCAGAAACAATGAGCTCACTATCCACAACATTGGTGTGTTGGAAAAAGATAAGATGGACTTTCGTTATGATACTAGCCTAAAGTACAACCCTCCATCAACCAAGAACATGAAGCCCTTCTTCATGGTTCTTAATAGGGTGCTGAGGAAGACCATAGCACCTAAAGATAGGGATGAAGGAAGTGTGCAAGGGTACTTGAGGACCCTAATGAAGGTGATTAGCAAGAATCGGATGTTTGATACCTTCGACTACATTTGGAATGACATGGTCAACATCTCCTGTACACTGAACAGATCCTGTGGCTATGCCCCTTACTTGATGTTTATTATTGAGAAGGTCACAAGAATCGAGTTTGTGAAGGATGTGGAGCACACTCCTTTGAGGCCCCAGAAGCCTCCCCAAGCTACTCTCCCAGCTGCTCCATCTCCGGTGTCCAGTGAAGAGGCCCCAAGGAGAGCTCGAAGAGATGTGAGGACTGCTCCCGCCACTAGAGCCCCTCCTAAAAAGGGTCCCCCAGTGGCATTTGCAAGTACTTGGCAGCAATTTTTGGCTCATGCAAGAAGGCTGATGTAAAGCTTCACAAGCTGAACAAGGTGAGGAAGGCAGATATGAGGTATGTCAAAGAAAATGTCAAGCATATTTTCCAGAAGCTAGAGATCGAGCCTATTGGATCCCCTGTTATCTCTGAAGATTCAGCCTTTGATTTCACTGAGCTTGGACCTTTGACTCCCTCTGGTCTTGCGTACTTTGGCATTGGGGGCACTTCGAGTGGATCCGCTCCTCCTCCCCCACAGCCTGAAGATGAAGATGAAGATGAGGAAAGGACCGACAGCGAGGAATGAAGGCACTAGATCACTCCTCTCCTTTCTTTTTGGTGCCTTGATGCCAAAGGGGGAGAGATTGAGGGGGAGTCACTAGATCCTAGCCGTAGGTTGAGAGATGAGAGCTTCATTTGTGTATCTTTTTGTGTCTCTTTTGGGCTGTAAAACTTTAATTCTGTTATCTCTACCTTTAGTATTGTGGTGTGATGGAATGACTATGTTTATTCTTATGTTATGAAATTTTTGATGATGATTTGAGATAATATGTGATTTTTCTTTGGAATTGACATATATGCTTGATATTGGTATTTCCATGTCAATCATTTCATTCTCATCACGATTATTGCTCACACTCACGTAGTTTTGCACCCCACCATAAAGAGTGCACATAGGTCTTATGTTTTAATTGCTCAATTGGTTCCAAGCTCATATGTGCACACTTTATGAAAATTTTGTATTTTTATCATATTTTGTGAAATCTCAATTGGTTGTAATCAATCACCAAAAAGGGGGAGATTGAAAGTGCATCTAGGCATCCCTTGTGGGTTTTGGTTGATTTATGACAAAGAAATGAGATCATAACCAAATTGTTGAGATGAGCACAGGTTTTAATGAAATTATGAAGAAAGCGCAAAAAGAAAGGAGAATGAGGATCTATATGGAAAAGGCTCAAGAGTTGAATAGATTAGATCAGTGTGTATGGAGTGTGTTGGCGTTTGAATCCGACAGATCTCCCGACACAACCTTTGGTAGATCGAGGAGTTGTAGTTCGGTGAAGGGCGTGTAGATATTCAAGAAGGTGAAAGACACATGTACACAGAGATTTACGTGGTTCGGGTCGCCTGAGCGTAATACCCTACTCCACGGGGTGTGTTGGTGATGTATTAAGCTTGTGAGTCTAGAAGAAGGTCCAGAAGAAGAAGCTCGACTAGCTCAGGGAGTTCAGTAATGGTCTAGAACCGTCCCTTGTGCATCATCGACCAGTCCTTTTATAGTACAAGGATTGGCCGTTACATCTTTATCCTGGCCCCACAGTTGGCCCCGACATTTACACATGTTTGATACGCAATAAATGGGGTTAATTACTCTTAATAGCCTGGTAACGGGCCTTAACAGTGCTGTTACCAATATTAAGGGCCATCCGATAATGTGTCATTAATATGGTATTAATGACACTTAATCGGGTCTTGAGGTCTTTGATTGCTCCTTGAAGGTCCAGAGCTCTTGGGGGGTCCACCAGCCTGATTGTTGAAGTTGAAGGTTCGGCAGTTGCCACGTGGCAGCACCGAAGCTTACCGTCGTGGATAGGTAAGTCCGGCGCTACTGGACATGTGTCAGTACCGGAGCTTCCCTCTGTCTGGGGTTAGGTCCGGGGGCGCCATACTGGTATTCCGACCAGAGCTTCCCATGTGTGGGTGATAGCTCCGGTCTTATGATACACGTTGCGGCCCTGGGACTAACCATGTCGGGGAAGCAAGTCTGGTTATGCCTGACATGTGGGGCCTTCGGAGGTCTTCAAATCTGGTAGATAGAGTTTCCTTGTGATCTTTGCAATCCCAAGGGGTCTCCGGTACGGAGGGTACCGACAGTGGCCCCCTGGGCTCACCTCCGGGAGAGACCTTTTGGATGAAGTCATTTCGCCAGAGGTGGGTCCATTCTTCGGTCTCTGAGCCGTGTCTTCAAGGGCCTTTGGTCGTGCCGTTGGTGATAGTTCGCAATTCTAGGAGGCGGCAGGTGAGATCTCAGCGTGCGGATCTCACGCAATTGAAGGTCGCCGGTTCCCGATACGAAAATCGTATCGGTTCCGCGCGCCTTGTCAGGCCGCCGCCTTCGGGTTTCCCGCCTTTCATGACGACAACTGTTCGCCTGGGGTCAGAACCTCGACTTGATCATCGGGGTGGCCCCCGGGCCCTCTTGTCATTGGCGGGGTGAAATTTTTGACTGGTATCGTCGGCTCCTTTGCGGTTTCCATCCAGGCGTTGCGGGGGCTTACTTAAGAAGGAAAGCACGCACTGTTTGGGGTTCTTTACGCCTTTCAATCGATCTTGCACTCAAACCTTCCAAACTTTTTATTGCCTTTCCTCTCTTGCCTCACTGTGCCGCAATGGAGTTGGGTCTCCGCCAGAGCCGACTGAAGACCGATGACGATTTGAAGATGGTCCGGGCCCTCATGGGATGGTCCCCTGACTTCTTCAACCACTTGGTCCGCGCCAGCAAGCTTCCGTTTGAGAAGGAACATGCCGGTGACATGGTGTACTTCTCCGCGTACGCCATGGTGGGACTGATCCCACCATTCTCCTCTTTCTTCTTGATGCTGCTAGACTTCTATGGTCTACAGCTGTACCACCTTGGCCCCCACTCCATTCTACCGGTGTCAATCTTTGTCCACTTCTGCGAGATGTGGGTGGGCGTTCCCCCCTGCATTGAGCTTTTCTGCACCTTCTTCACTGTCCAAACCACAGGCAGGAGTGACGAGTACCTTGGCTTCTACTATTTTGTGAAGCGCAAGAAGTGCCCATACAAGTACTTGCGGTCGTTCCCTTCTGGGAAGTGGGATGACTGGAAGAAGGATTGTATTGTCACCAGGGTGGAGGAGCACGAGAAGCATGAGCTGCCGAAGGTCACCCCAACATCGACACTGCAGTTTGGAGTGAAGCTCCGGTGTTGTCGAATGCCTTCAACCCTGCTCTGACCAGGATCCGCCTGTGCGTGGAGGGAGGGGTGACTCCCCAGGCGGTGTTTTGCAACTTCCTGACCAACAGGTGGGCTCCGCTGAAGAGGAGGGAGAAGTTGGCTTGGGCCCTAAACAGTGTGCTAGACGATGACCGGATCGAGACCGGTTTGATGTCCAACATGGAGGGTGCAACTTTGGAGTTCCACCTCAAGAAGTTCCAACACGGCATCGACGTCGAGGGCGACGACTTGGCTCTGCCGGTAGCTTTCCTTCCTCTGAACATGGAGGCATAATTCAGCGGGAAGCTCCAGCGAACGATGCCGGTTCTTGACGACCTTGGTATCGTTGAGAGGCGTTCAATCACCGGAGTGGTGATCTCTGAAGCTCCTGAAGGCGGCTCCGTCCCTGCTCCGAAGCCAAGAACCAAAGTCATCGGCAAGGGCAAGGAATTGGCCGAGCCCTCGAGCCATAAGAGGAAGCATGTCGACAGAAGGTCTGCCATGCATACTTCTCCCACGGCGTCTCCTTCTCCCCGGAGGGGGAGGTCTATGAAGGCGGCATCTACTCCAGTAGCGGCTTCTTCCTGGGGTGCTAGCTCCGGTCAGGTGACTCCGGCTCTAGGGCCAGCTGAGGGCTCCGGGTCCAGAGGTCCTTCCTGGTCAAGGGGGGCCTCGACTAGAGAAACGACGATAGCAGCATCAGGCTCCAGGGGACACTCCGGGACTACCACGCCAGTGACGGCTGGGGTCAGTCCGGAGTGTCTGGAGAAGAGATTCCGTGGTAACTGGTGTGGAAGCCTTCCAAGGTAATTTTTGTTTTTTTACCTCAGTCAGTTGTTTTGTTGTTAACTATATTTTGAGCCTCTTCGTCCTTCATCCACAGCGTGCCTAAGAAGAGGGCTGATGCTCCAGCTCCTACAGCAGCGGTTGAGGCTGTGCAGGCTGGAGCTCTGGTCCCGGTTCCAGCACTACCCCAAGAGGTGGCTGAGGCTGCGGCAGCCCGGCGCTGGCTGTCGTGGTTTTGGACGACTCATCCCCAGAAGCCCCCGTGGTACCGCTGGACTACGGCAATGATGATGTAGCGGCGCCAGCCGCGGAGGTTGAAGCTTTGGGCTTGGATGCTGAGATGTTGAACGCTCCGGCCGTAGAGCCGGAGGGAGCTGCAATTCCGGCCCTAGAGTCAGATGTTGTCGAAGCCCCGGCACTCGAGCCGGTGGTTGATGAGGTCCCGACGGTTGAGCTGGGTGTTGATGAAGCTGCGACACTTGTGCCGGTTGTCGAGGAAGATCCGGTGGTAGAGCCAGTTGATGCAGAAGCCTTAGCCGTGGAGCTGGCCGTTGAAGAGGTTCCGGCGTCCGAGCTAGTTGCTGTGGAGGCATCAGTGCCTGAGCCTATGGCGATCGAGATGCCAGCGGCAGAGCCCATGGGGGTCGAAGCGCCAGCACTTGAGCCAAGGCAGAGGAGGTGTCTGCGCCGGAGCCAGAAGTAGCTTCTGCTCCGGTCGAACCTTCAACACTCGCTTCAGAAGCAGTGATTTCAGAGGTGCCCGATGCTGAGCCAGGGTGCCAAGATGAAGCTGCTGGCCCCCCGTCTGAGGGGCCAGTTGTTGATGACCTGGCGGCTGGGCCTTCGGAGCCAATTCCGTAGGTTGGAACTTTGGCTGCAAGTACTTCCTCAGCGGCGGCCGAGGCTATCCCGTAGGATGACCCTAGTGCCGTTGAAGCTTAGGGGACCTCTCTCGTGGAGTGGGACCCATTTTTTGTTGTTGAAGATCCGCTGGAGCCAACGGAGATGACCCCGGCAGGTCTGGACCCGATCCCCCTATCGTTGTCTATTGACAACGCTTGCTCCAGTCTTCGCCAAGTCCAACTGAACTTCTACCATGACAACAAGGCCCTCGAGAGGAGTGCCAAACCCTTAGGAGGTGGCACAACCGACTCCATTTTGAGACCAAGCTGGCGCAGTCGAGGCTGGCTGACGACAAGGAGTGGGTGCAAAGGGAGAAGGTCTGCCAAGAGTACTGGGGTAAGTTGTTGGATGAGAGGGAAAGCATGACGCGGACCCTCAACAACCAGTCCCAAGCCATCTATGAGCATGCCAAGGCTGCAAATAGCGCAGCGGATGAACGGCAGGAAAGGCTCACCGCCATCCACGATAGTTTCGTCAAGCGCCGGAAGGCTCTTGAAGCGCGGGAGAGACGGCTCGAAGATGAAGAGTAGAAATTCCTGGAGCTGCAGGACGACCTCGTGAAGAGGGAGGAGGAGCTTGTCCAAAAGATAGCTCTGGCTAATAAGAGCCTCGAAGAACGCACCAAGAAATTGGATGAGCGTTGCAAGGAGGAGGAGAAGAAGGCCTAGGAGCGAGGGCAAGATCTCTACAAGCAGGAGGATGCCATCGCCGCCAAGGAGAAGAAAGTACGGGGCCGAGAGAAGGATCTGGTCAACCGCCGGAATGAGATCCACCTCTGAGAGGAAGAGCTCAGCAAACTCGAAAGGTAGGTTGCTGAAACGATTCAGCAGAATGCCAAAGAGGTGGAGCGTCTTGCTCGGGAGAGCTCGGAGCTTGCGGCGGCCAAAAGATCCTTGGCAGAGATGCGGAGCGGAAGGGTTGTAGAGTCCCAACAAGTTTGGGACTTCCTGGGCAAGGCCAACGACGCGCTCACGCCAATGGGCTTCAGTCCCGTGCATCCGGATGATCCGGAGCTGGAACAGGCGTTGGAGGCGCTGAGTTCAGCAGGCAACAAGCTCTCCAAGATGGGCGATGTCATCGCGGACCAGCTGGAAATAGAGGGTCAGTCCCTGGTGAAGAACTTCCCAGAGTTTGTGTTGACGTGCTACACCAGCCGAGACCCTCAATTCCCCCTGGACCCGGTTTTTGAAGGCCCCATCGAAGGAGAGGGTGAAGCCGCCCGAGCCAGCGTGTCGGAGGTGGGCCAGAAGGTCGCCCAGTTCTTCCATAGGGTCTAGAATCATCTCTCAGTAGCTCCATCTTGTATTCTCTCTTCTTCTTCTCCAATTTTGTAATCTCTTGTCTCCAGATGAATGAAATCCAAATTTTTTCGAATTTGAATTTCATTTCTTGTCTTCAACACCTTTGTCTCACTTGGCCCCCTGGTAGATGTACACAATTTGATTGTGATCATGTACCAAGAGGATGTAACAGTTGTTGAAGACTTGCGTGCTTCGAACTTGTAGAATGTAGGTCCCAAGTCTTCGATAGTGTAGGCCCCCTGAGGCTGTCGGAGCTTAGTAGCTCTGGCATTGACCATCGCTGGAGCTTAGTAGCTTCGGCAATAGTCTTCATCAACGCGTAAAGCATCGATGGTTAGCCTTCTGGGGTGTCGGAGCTTGGCAACTCCGGCAGTGGTCTCCGTCAACACGTGTTGTGTCAACGTCAGACTCCACTTTAGAGTCTTTCCACCATCTTCACGTTGACGACTTGCCTCTTAGCTTTCCCAGAACTGAGTAGCTCAAGAGATGCTCCACGTTAATGTTTGAACATCGACCACAAGCCGCCTAGAGGATGTCGGAGCTTATTTATTTTTCCTGCACACTAAAGTCAAGAAAAACAGTAAAATCCGTTTCCTATCTATAACTTCATTGCGTCTTACTATTCCCTAGAAAGTTTTAGGTCGAACACAATTCTAAATACAATCAAGAGCACCGTCTTGCTTCCTTCAAGTTCGATCGTTTCTGGACTCGCCTTACTTCGGCCTGCCGGGGTGTAGGTAGAGTGGCGTACTTAGGGTGCATGACCAGGCTAAGTCGATAGCACACTCCGGCCCTAGATTGGCTTGGCAGCATTCAGGCAAGTTGGCCATCAACAATGTTTGAACCTAGAAGGATAGACAATGCAACTCAAATTGTATATGAACTGGTCGAGCTAAAGTTCCTTAAGAACTGCACAACTTTGTTATAGACAAGAAAGATAAAAATAAAAAATATTGAGCCTATACAAAGTAAATGCTTGTGGAGTCTGTTTTCACACAATGATGTCTTTCATTATAGGTCCGAGGTACAGGGGAAACAAGTACACTCTTAGGGTACGAAACCAGGCTAAGTGTGTTTTGTTTATCGTTTGACCCAAGGTAGCTAGCTACACTTTTAGTTCTGAGACTGTGACAAGTGTTGCATGGACGTTGCAGACCTAGCGGGGTAGGTCCGGCTGCCCTCCTGGAGGAGCTACCTGACTCTGTACAATGACTCTATAACATACACCACATGTAATTATAGACTCACCTCCGTGATATTAAGCATAGAACTTACGGAGGTGCTCAATGTTCCAAGGATTTGGGAGAGGTGTCCCTTCCTCGATTGCCAAGCGAACACATTCGGGACGGGATACTTTGATCACTCGGAAGGGTCCCTCCCAGCTGGGGGAGAGTTTGTTTAACCCTTCTCTGGATTGTATTCTCTGTAGCACTAGATCGCCTTCCTCGAGCTTTTGGCTGTGAACATGCCGTTGGTGATAGCGCCGAAGAGCTTGGCGGTATTGGGCATTCCGAACAGCTGCTCGACACCTTCCCTCTTCAAGGAGGTCAAGGTCTTCACGCTGGAGCTGGTCGAGCGTGGCTTCGTCGGAGGTCCGGACCCGAAGCGACCCCAAGGTGATTTCCGAAGGAAGGACTGCTTCAGCTCCATACACCAGGAAGAAGGGTGTCTCTCCAGTTGACCGATTTGGAGTTGTCCTGTTGGCCCATAGAGTGGGCGGAAGCTATTCAATATAGTTGGCTCCATGTTTTTTCAGGTGCTCATATGTGCGCGTCTTGAGTCCTTTCAAGATTTCTGCATTTGCTTTCTCGGCTTGACCATTGCTTGCCGGGTGAGCTACGGAGGCGTAGCTGAATTGGATGTCGAGGTCTTCGCAGTATCCTTGAAAAGCAGAGCTTGTGAATTGGGTCCCATTATCTGTTATGATTTTGTTCGGGACTCCAAATCTGCATATGATGGACCGCAAGAAACTGATAGCTGATTGCTTGTTTATTGTCACAACTGGAGTTGCTTCCGGCCATTTGGTGAACTTGTCAATGGAAACATACAAGAACTTGTAACCTCCGACGGCTCTTGGGAAAGGTCCCAAGATGTCCATCCCCCACACAGCGAAAGGCCATGTAGGAGGTATCATTTGTAGAGGCTGAGCCGGTGTATGAATTTGCTTTGCATGGAATTGACATGCTTTGCATTTCTTCACCAGCTTAGTTGCATCCTGGAGCGCTGTAGGCCAGTAAAAGCCATGTCGAAAGGCCTTACCGACCAGTGTGCGGGAAGACGCTTTGTTCCCACACTCGCCTCCATGGATTTCTGCGAGGATCTCGCAGCCTTCTTCCCTTGTGATGCACCGCATTAGGACGCCGTTGGCACCGCGCCGGTAGAGATCCCCTTCTACCAGCGTGTATCTTTTAGCCAATCTGGCTATCCGGTCAGTGGATACATCATCGTCGAGAAGGATGTTGTCTTTCAAGTAGCTCCGGATCTCCGATATCCATGCATCGGAGCTTGCTTGAGCATTTGAGTCTTGCGTGCTTGGTTGCTCGGAGCTTCCGGCAGCACCTACGACCCTTGATGGCTGCCATGGTAACAGGGCCATTGTGACCGCCAGCTTCGAGATGCTGGTCTTGCCCCCTTCGCTCAGTTCGGCAGGCTAAGCTGTAGGTTTTGACAACCTCCGGACAAAGGTTCCGTCAGGAGCCGGAACTCCGGTTGACACTTTCGTCGAGAGTTTGTTAGCTTCAGCATTATGGACACGCTGGACATGTTGGAGATCCAGGACTTCGAAGTCCTTCTGAAGCCTCTGGACTTCAAGGAGATAAGCAGCTAGTTGGGGATTGTTACAGGAGCATTCACCCTTCACCTGTTTAATGATGAGCTGTGAATCTCCCTTGATCAACAGCTGCTTGACACCGTATAATAGTGCCACCTTTATTCCATAAATGAGTGCTTCATACTCCGCCATGTTGTTGGTCGCCTTGAAGTCAAGGTGGACCATGTATTTTACCTTCTCCCCGGTTGGAGCGAGGAGAAGGACTCTAGCTCCGACCCCCTGTTTTTGCATGGAGCCATCAAAGTAGAGGGTTCAGTGAGGTTCGGTGAAGATCGAAGCCTTGAGTTCCGGCTTCTGCTCACTAGGCCCCCCACGGTTTGATGGAGAGGGGGTCCATTCCGCCATGAAGTTTGCCAATGCTTGACTCTTGATCGCTTGTCTTGGGACAAATTCAAGATCGAATTCGGCCAATTCCGCTGCCCACTTTACAATGTTCCCTGTAGAGTTGGGATTATGCAAGATCGCACGCAGTGGGTAAGAGGTCACTACTGAGATCTTGTGAGCTTGGAAGTAATGGCGAAGCTTCCTGGAGGCAATGAGAATTGCGTAGAGCAGCTTGTGCACCTCTAGGTATCGAGTCTTGGCATCATGTAGTACTTCGCTGATGAAGTACACTGGGCATTGGACTATCCGGACCCTTCCGGAGGGGCCCGGAGCTTCCTCCACATCGAACCGGACCCTGCTGGAAGGGTCCGGACCTGCTTTGGGGACCTCCGGGTCCTTGCTGGAGGAACCCAGAGCTTCTATTGGATCGACCCGGACCCTCCCGGAGGAGTCCAGATCTTCTGGAATAACCTCCTGTAGATCCAAGTCTGGGGGCTGGGACCCAGACTCACCTTCAAGAACCTCCGGACCCTCTCGGAGGGGTCTGGATTACTGAGCTTGGGATGGTTCTGGTCTCTCCGCAACTAGGACCATGCTGACAACCTCGTCGGTTGCTGAAATTTAAAACAGTAAGGGCTCACCGGGGTTCGCAGCTACCAAGGTTGATAGAATGGTGAGGAGCTGCTTTAGCTCCTGGAACGCCTTTTCTGCTTCTTCAGACCATTGAAATGGTCCGGACTTCCTCAATAGCTTGAAGAAGGGTAGCGCCCGTTCTGCCAGTCTTGAGATGAACTGGCTGAGGGCAGCTAGACATCCAGTCAGTTACTGGACGTTCTTGATGCGGGTTGGTGCCGCATCTCCTCAATGGCTTTAATCTTCGTCGGATTTGCCTCTATGCCCCGGTGGTTTACCAGGAAATTAAGAAGCTTTCCGGAGCTAACCCCAAAGACGCACTTGTTTGGGTTTAGCTTTGTGCGGGTGACCCGCAGCTTGTCGAAGAGAGCTTGCAAGGTGTCAAGGAGTGACTCCTCGTCCTTGATCTTGACGACGATGTCGTCAACATACACTTCCACTACGTCTCTGATTCGCTCTCCAATGGTTTTGTACATAGCTCGTACAAATGTTGAAGCTGCATTCTTGAGACCAAATGGCATGGCAGTATAACAGTACAATCCATCTACTGTGATAAAAGAAGTATGTTCTTCATCTTCCCTAGACATTCTGATTTGATGGTACCCAAAATATGCGTCTAGGAAACACAGTAATTCACACCCGAAGGTAGAATCCACTATCCGATCTATACTAGGTAGTGGAAATGGATCTTTTGGGCATGCCTTATTTAGTGTTGTGTAGTCGATACACATCCGAAGCTTCCCGCCGGCCTTGGGTACAACGACTGGGTTTGCCAGCCATTTTGGATGGAAGACTTCTCGGATGAATCCAGCTTTGAGCAACTTCTTCACTTCTCGTCGTATGAAGTTCTGTCGCTCTACGGATTGCTTCCGAGGCTTCTGATGTACGGGCCGAGCGTCAGGATAGATCTTCAGATTATGCTCGATCACTTCCCTAGGGATCCCAGGCATTTGTGATGGTTGCCAAGCAAACACGTCGACATTAGCCCGAAGGAAAGTGATGAGCGTGAGTTCCCATTTGTCATTCAGACCTCACGATATACGGGTGTTCTGAGCGGCATTGGAACCGATTTGGATGACTTTGACGATGATGTCGGTGTCGCCGCTTGGTTGCACACGAGGTGCGGAGGTTGAGCCTCGTTGACAAATGCTCGGGGGTTTCAGAGCTTGCTCCTGCCAGGATTCTTCCTCCTGCGCTGTAGCAAGCGCATCAAGTTCCTCCAGAGCAGTCACTCTGGCAGTACGATCTTCGCGAATCTGGAGAACGCCAACTGGTGTTGGCATCTTCAACACCAGGTAGCCATAATGAGGAGCAGCCATGAAATTGTACAAGGCGGGCCTGCCCAGAATGGCATTGAAAGGCAAGTTGATTTGAGCGAAGTCAAAGATCAACTTCTCAGTGCGATGATTCTCCCGAGCCCTAAAGGTCACGGGGAGAGTAATGGCACCGAGCGGTGTTATGGCCCCTAGACCTACTCTGGAGAAAGGTCGGGAGGGGCGAAGGTCCGCAGTTCGGAGTTGAAGCTTGATAAAAGCTTTGAGGCTTATGAGGTTCAGCCCCGAACCTCCGTCCACCATTACATGGTGGAGTTGAATGTTGTTGATGGTAGGTGATACCATCAAAGGTAGCTGGCCAGCTCCGATCATGTTCTGATGGTAGTCCGAAGCATCAAAAGTGACGGTAGTGTCCATCCACTTTCGATGAGGCTCCGCCCTGGCTGTAGGAGCTAATGAGGCCATGTCCCGCCGCATAGTCTTGAGGACACGATGGGTGGTGATGTCGCACGAACCACCAAAGATGGTGTTAATGGTCTTTCGATGCTCATTGTCGAAGACGTCAAAGTCGTCATCAATGGAGGTGTAAACAGCCTTCAGGACCTTTTTAGGGTCCTGGAAGCCTAACACCTCTTCAGCCAGAGCTTCATCGACCTTCTGTTTTCCTTCCCTCTGACAGAAATGAACTTCTTCCCGGCGCTTGTTGTAGCGCTCGACATGGTTTTGGACCTCCCGACAATCCTACAAGTTGTGGCCATTCGATTTGTGGATAGGACACCACACATTGGAATTGCCACCGTCTTCATAGGATGGTCGAGGTCGTTTCTCGGGGCATGGCCCCCGACCACCCAGAGCCGCTGCAGCTGCAGATGTGGATGTGCCGGCTGACGGCTTCTTCTTGCCATTAGACTTTTTCTTCTTTTTGCCACTCCCGGAGGTAGTGGCTTCGCCTTTGGAGGATTTTTGCCATCCTCTGGAGGTGGTTTGGAGTGCATCTCACGGCCCTTCGCAGCTTTGGCACACCTGTCTGCCAAGCTGAATAGCTCTGTGACGCTGGTGATCTCCTTAACCGCCAGCTTCTCCAGCATCTTCTTATCTCGTACGCCCTGTCTAAATGCCACGATAACAGAGGCGCTAGAGATAGAAGGAATGGTGTTTTGTACCTGGGAGAATCTCTGGATGAATGAGCGCAGGGATTCTCCACCCTTCTGCATGACTGCAAAAAGGTCCAGTTCGATACGTGGCCAGGTGTATGAACTCCCAAAATTGGCGGTGAACTGTTGGCACAATGCCTCCCAACTATTGATGGAGTTGTGAGGAAGGCTCATGAACCTGGACTTGGCGGTCCCAGTCAAGGCCACTGGGAAGTGGCCATTACGGCCTTGTTACCTCCAGCCGCAAGGATTGTAGTGCTGTATTTGGTGAAACTCGACGGGTTTAACAGTCCCGTCAAATATCTCCGGCAAGTGAGGCCGGAACTTTTGTGGCCATCTGACCATCCGTAAGTGCATGGCTAGTGCAGAACAGCCTCCTCCTACTCCCTCAGGAGCAAGACTGTCTGGAACCTCTCGCCTTTCGCGAGCACGCTCGATATGGACACGGCCGTCCTGTTGACGGTAACGGCGATCAAGCTCCGCCCGAAGGTCATGAGTTGAAAGCCTGGTAACCGTATGAGTACATCGCACCCCAGAAGGTAGCGACATAACTTGCTGTGACGCAGCATGCCTCCTATTCCGGGAAGCATGCGAACCAAGTCTGCCAGACACGGTCCGGCGCTGCGATGGGGCTCGCCCCGAAGGAGGAGGACCTTGGTTGCTGATGCGGTCGGCTGCTGCTGCAACAAGATGTTCCACATCAGCCCTCCACTACTCCATCGCACCTTGGGATGCGCTTGGAGGTGGTGGACGTTGGAGGAGATCATGCGCTACATGAAGCGCATGTTCAGGGTTGTTGTTATTCGCCGATGCAGTGACCGACGCTGATGCACCGTCACGCTGCTCAGCTTGATGTGCTGGTGCAGGTGGTGGCGGTGGAGGCATGACTCCTGCTGGAGTCACGGCACCTGCTGGTTGCTGCATGTTGGAAGGATTGCCTCCAGTGGGTTAAATAGAAGGGTTGCCGTTGGATGATCCAGCAGCTGAGTTCACCATACTCAAAATCTCGGGCACCCCCTTCCTGGTGCGCCAACTGTCGGCGTTTGGATCCGGCAGATCTCTCGACACTACCTTTGGTAGATCGAGGAGTTGTAGTTCGGTGAAGGGCGCACGGAGATTCAAGAAGGTGAAAGACACGTGTGCACAGAGATTCACGTGGTTCGGGCTGCCTGAGCGTAATACCCTACTCCACGGGGTGTGTTGGTGATGTATTAATCATGTGAGTCTAGAATAAGCTCTAGAAGAAGAAGCTCGACTAGCTCAGGGAGTTAAGTAGTGGTCTGGAACCGTCCCTTGTGCATCGTCGACCAGTCCTTTTATAGTACAAGGACTGGCCGTTACATCGTTAGCCTGGCCCGACAGGTGGCCCTGGCAGTTACACATGTTTGATACGCAATAAATGTGGTTAATTACTCTTAATAGCCTGGTAACGGGCCTTAACAGTGTCGTTACCAGTATTAAGGGCCATCTGATCGTGTGTCACTAATATGGTATTAATGACACTTAATCGGGTCTTGAGGTCTTTGATTGCT
Source organism: Tuctoria greenei (assembly GCA_036927565.1). Lineage (NCBI taxonomy): Eukaryota > Viridiplantae > Streptophyta > Magnoliopsida > Poales > Poaceae > Tuctoria > Tuctoria greenei. The sequence goes on from JAYESD010000007.1 coordinate 78,603,081, forward strand.
CCTTGAAGGTCCGAAGCTGTTGGGGGGTCCACCAGCCTGATTGTTGAAGTTGGAGATCCGGCGGTTGCCACGTGGCAGCATTGGAGCTTACCGTTGTGGACAGGTAGGTCCGGCGCTACTGGACCCGTGTCAGTACTAGAGCTTCCCTCTGTCTGGGGTTAGGTCTGTGGGTGCCATACTGGTATTCCAACTGGAGCTTCCCATGTGTTGGTGATAGCTCCGGTCTTATGATACACGTGGCGGCCCTGGGACTAACAATGTCGGGGAAGCAGGTCCGGTTACGCCTGACATGTGGGGCCTTCGGAGGTCTTCAAATCTGGTAGATGGAGTTTCCTTGTGATCTTTGCAATCCCAAGGGGTATCCGGTACGGAGGGTACCGACAGTGGCCCCCTAGGCCTACCTCCGGGAGAGACCTTTTGGATGAAGTCATTTTGCCGGAGGTGGTCCATTCTTCGGTCTCTGAGCCGTGTCTTCAAGGGTCTTTGGTCGTGTCGTTGGCGATAGTTCGCAGTTAAACTTTCGCCGCGTGGCGTATCTAGGAGGCGGCAGGTGAGATCTCAGCGTGCGGATCTCACACAATTGAAGGTCGCCAGTTCTCGATACGAAAGTTGTATCGGTTCCGCGCGCCTTGTCAGGCCGCCGCCTTTGGGTTTCCCGACTTGCATGATGACAACTGTTCGCCTGGTGTAAGAACCTCAACTTGATCGTCGGGGTGGCCCCGGGCCCCCTTGTCATTGGCAGGGTGAAATTTTTGACTGGTATCGTCGGCTCCTCTGCGGTTTCCATCCATGCGGTGCGGGGGCTTACTTAAGAAGTAAAGCACGCACCGTTTGGGGTTCTTTACGCCTTTCAATCGATCTTGCGCTCAAACCTTCCAGACTTTTGCTTGCCTTTCCTCTCTTGCCTTGCCGTGTCGCGATGGAGTTGGGTCTCCGCCAGAGCCGACTGAAGACCGATGACGATTTGAAGAAGGTCCGGGCCCTCATGGGATGGTCCCCTGACTTATTCAACCACTTGGTTCACGCTGGCAAGCTTCCGTTCGAGAAGGAACACGCCGGCGAGATGGTGTACTTCTCCGCGTACGCCATGGTGGGACTGATACCACCTTTCTCCTCTTTCTTCTTGATGCTGCTACACTTCTATGGTCTGCAGCTGTACCACCTTGGCCCCCACTCCATTCTGCTGGTGTCAATCTTTGTCCACTTCTGCGAGATGTGGGTGGGCATTCCCCCCTGCATTGAGATTTTCCACACCTTCTTCACTGTCCAACCCACAGGCAAGAGTGACGAGTACCTTGGCTTCTACTATTTTGTGAAGCACAAGAAGTGCCCGTACAAGTACTTGCATTCGTTCCCTTTTGGGAAGTGGTACGTTTGGAAGAAGGATTGGATTGTCATCAGGGTGGAGGAGCACGAGAAGCTGGAGCTGCCGGAAGGTCTCCCCAATATCGACACTGCAGTTTGGAGTGAAGCTCCGGTGTTGTCGAATGCCTTCAACCCTGCTCTGACCAGGATCCGCCTGTGCGTGGAGGGAGGAGTGACTCCCCAGGCAGTGTTTTTCAATTTCCTGACCAACAGGTGGGCTGCGCTGAAGAGGAGGGAGAAGTTGGCTTGGGCCCTCAACAGTGTGCTGGACGACGACCGGATCGAGACTGGTTTGAAGTCCAACATGGAGGGTGCAACTTTGGAGTTCCACCTCAAGAAGTTCCAGCACGACATCGATGTCGAGGGCGACGACTTGGCTCCGTTGGCAGCTTTCCTCCCTATGAACATGGAGGCAGAATTCAGTAGGGAGCTCCGGCGGACGATGTCGGTGCTTGACGACCTTGGTATCATTGAGAGGCATTCGATCACCGGAGTGGCGATCTCTAAAGCTCCTGAAGGTGGCTCCGTCCCTGCTCCGAAGCCAAGAACCGAAGTCGTCGGCAAGGGCAAGGAATTGGCCAAGCCCTCGAGCCGTAAGAGGAAGCATGCCGATAGAAGGTTCGCCAGGCATACTTCTTCCGCGACGTCTCCTTCTCCTTGGAGGGGGAGGTCTATGATGGCGGCATCTACTCCAGTAGCGGCTTCTTCCCGGGGTGCTAGCTCCGGTCAGGTGACTCCGGCTCCAGGGCCAGCTGAGGGCTCCGGGTCCGGAGGTCCTTCCCATTCGATGGGGGCCTTGACCAGAGCAACGCTGATAGCAGCATCAAGCTCCAGGGGACCCTCTGGGACTACCACGCCAGTGGCGGTTGGGGCCAGTCCGGAGCGTCCGGAGAAGAGATTCCGTGGTAACTGGTGCAGAAGCCTTCCGAGGTAATTTTTGATTTCTTACCTCAGTCAGTTGTTTTGTTGTTAACTGTATTTTGAGTCTCTTCGTCCTTCATCCACAGCGTGCCTAAGAAGAGGGATGATGCTCCGGCTCCTGCAGCAGCGGTTGAGGTTGTGCAGGCTGGAGCTCCGGTCCTGGTTCCAGCGCTGCCCCAAGAGGTGGCTGAGGCTGCGGCACCCCCGGCGCTGGCTGTCGTAGTTTTGGACGACTCATCCCCAGAAGCACCCGTGGTAGCGCCAGAACACGGGAATGAAGATGTACCAGCGACGCCAGCTCTGGAGGTTGAAGCTCCGGCGCCTTCCACTCACTAAGGAAGTCACCTTGCCATACTTGTCCGATATGTGCCGGAGTAGTCCAAAGATCTCCAGAGCCTAAATCGAACTAGTCCACCAGAGGCCGGACAAGTCCGGTATTCCTGAGAACTTAGGGTTTCCTACACGCCGCTCACCGAACTAGTGCGTACTCTTGAAACCCTAATGTTAACCTTTGGAAACCTCCATATAAATAGATGTGCACGGTCCTACTTTCAACTCTCTCGACTCCCTACGCCGTCACACCCTCCAAAAGCCTAGAAAACACGTCTCTCCACACAATCCAACGAAAGAAAGGTCAAATTTGTGTGGATCAACTCTAGATCAAGGGAGAGACACCATTCTTCACGTTTGAGCTCTTGGGTTTGAATATTATATCACACTCCTGTTGTTTTATTGTGGGTCTTACGAGTGTGTTCTTGGTGGTGTTCGATTTGTAATCTTAGGCAGCCCTCAACTTGTGAGAAGGCCCCTTGAACTTGGTGATTTACCCTTTGTGATTAGTGGAAGAGAATCGGCCTCCGTGGCTATACAATGAGGGTAGGGTTGGAGAAGACCCGGTCCTTTTGTGGACTCCTAAACGTGGACGTAGGTTGCCTCTGTGGGAACCGAACCACGGGATAGACTCTTGTGTCAATCTTGTTCTTAGTTCTTCATATCACATTCTAGGGTTTACTTAATCTTTCATATCTTACATTAAAACATTGAAACCAAAGTTAGTTTGTGCTACACTTAATTTCATTGACTCAATACCTGCAAGTTACATATTATATTCCACTGCGTACTGTGCTAGTATTAAAATTATTGATCTAACTAGATCAATCTAGTCCGCACGCACTGGACTAGTCCGCACTCTACCGGACTAGTCCGATTTCTTGGGATTTGATCAAGCTGCTGAGTGTTGCAGGTTCTGACTAAGATTCAAAAAGGCCTATTCACTCCCCCTCTAGGCCACATTCAACCTCCTTGATCGTGTTAGATCTTTCATGGTAGTCACGTAGTGCTTTCCACACATCATATGCAAATCGGAGGTGAGCAACACGGTCGAAGTCGCTTTGAGTTAATCCTTGTATGATCAAGTTGCGAGCCTTGTTGTTGTTGTCAACATCTCTTATGTTTGTAGCTGTGACTTGATTGTTTGACGGCACATCGTAAGGCTTGTACACCTTTTCCCATATTACAAAGCCTTGTTCCTGGATGAAAGCTTTCATACGTGCTTTCCAAACCTAAAAATCAATACCTCTAAAAACACAAGGTTTTGCGGAGTACTTCTCCATGATGATTAGTCAAAAACACGTGCAAATCACAAAGATTAGAGCAACGTGGCTCTGATACCAATTGTAGGATCGAAGAGCACGTGAAAAGCTACCAGAGGGGGGGGTGTCAATGGTAGATTAAAACTTTTTCAACGGAAGCAACAAAAACCCCTCGATAGAAAATCAATCTGTTAAGAAATTGTGTGTGCAAGTAATACAATCGTGATCAATCATTACAAAATCAGTATATATTTTGGAGAATCAAGTTACGAAGACATCACAACAAGAATAACGAAAATCCGTCGAGAGAAACTCAAGTTACGATTGAAAGATCAAACAAAGGTCAATCTGTCCTATCTGGGAAAAACAGTTCTGGAACACTGCAAAGAAACTCGTGTAAATTAGAAACCACAAAACCAATGATCGTGAACTTTCACAAATGATAGAAAATTAAGTTTCAAAGACAACCCAAAAATAATCACATCAATCGGATCTGTAGAACTCGATTTATGATAAAACCATTGAAGAGAAGTAGTGCTGAGCAGAAACTTGACGAGAAAGACTTGACGAAAAAAGTCGGACGAACAAGGCACAAAAGTTCCATTAAACTATGAATTTTATTAATCAAAATACAAGAGGAACAGCCCCAAAGTCGTCTCCCACGAGCTCTAGCCTCCCTTGCTTATATAACCAACTCGAAAGCCAACTCAACTCTAACTAGGACTCTAATCCTACTCAATTCACGAACTGAAACTTTCCATAACTGCTCAAGACTCTTCTATACGCAGATAGAAGTAACCTTAAGACTCTCAAACACCTTAGGAACATATCCCGCATTCCTAAAACAACTCAAATTTGTGACCCACACGAAATCCTATCATAACCAACTCAAAACTTTCCATATTTGAGTCAAACACGACTCAGCTACAACCTGAATCCGTAACTGAGTCGGTTGGACCTTTCCGACAATTTTTTACGTCCACATCTCTTCATCACGCCTTGGAAACATGTAGCCACGTTCATGCACTCCTTGCACACGTGCTAACATCTTCCAACGACGTCCACGATACATTCATATGCATTGTTCTTGATTCAAACATGTTGCGCAACCGCCCAATCAACTCAACCACAATTCCTCCCGAACATGGATGTTGAACCTCATCTTCTCCCTAAGACTAGTTCAATGGATCCCGTCACCAGCCATGTCTTGAACTCAAGCAACACCTTCACATGAATAAACAACCAATACTTCTGAGCACAAGTCCTCGACTTGACTCTCGTTAGTTCCGAAACAACAACACCTTACGTGAGCACCTCACATAAGCATGTTGCAAACCTTTGAAAAAATGATATCAGCCATAACCACCGAAACACACCAAAAACATAGTAAAAGATTACTAAGAAAACTTTCCATTAATGTAAAGCAAGTATGAATCATTGTAAGTTAAAAGCAGAACCAATGCGATCAAGCTTTGAACCTTGCCAAAGCTAACCGGAGCTTACCAAAACTAACAGGATGTAGCGCCGTAACTTACCAAAGCTAGCAGGACCTAGCGCCAGAGCTAACCAAAGCTTAGTCGGACCTAGCGCAGGAGCTTACCAAAGCTAGTCGGACCTTACGTCGGACCTTGCCGGGGCTACCCAAAATAAGCCGGACCTATCGTCGGACCTTGCTGGAGCTCGGACCTAGAGTCGGACCTTGATGATAAAGGTGTTTTGGTAGTATTCAAAACTTTTATCGCTATAACCAATGTATTCAACACACATAGGTCTCACACAATGCCCTATTGAGTCATAGTCGTGCATGTCGCAGGTGCAGGAGACGAAGATGGCAACGGTGAGCTTGGTGTCCCTCACAATGTTGCTATCATCGCCTCAAGCTTCGAGATCTCGCAAGTTCCAAGGTGACCGAGCTACTTCGACTACCATGCATTTATGGTGGCGAGCCGTTGCCAACAATGGTCGCAGAGGTGCTGCAGTGCAAGAGGCGCTGAAGCGTCGGTGATGCACCTGTCCGGACCGCTATGGACTAGTCCGGTTCTATAGCGGACTTGTCCGACCTGTGAGAACTTGGCCAATGTTTGAATTCTAGAATTCCCTAAATTTCCACCAATTTCCCTAGAAATGCCTCGAAACCCACGTAAACACGGAAAACCTAGTTGCAACCAATTAGTAAGCAATAGTAGTGACTTGTTAACATGTATTACACCATAACTATCTCATGCATGCATATCACGACATATTGATTAATATATGAGAATTTTATTGATTGACATGTTCACTTCACAAGTGTGTTTCGCGAAATAGAAGGAAACGACCAAGAAGGCACTTACGAGGACCTTCAACACCAGAACGTTGAAGCACTTGATCCAAACCAGCTACCGGAGCAAGGCAAATGCCATTGGACATTTTGGTCCCGTTTTTTAAAATGCTTTGTTTCAAACTTGCATACTTGAGTCAAATTGATGGGAAACCCATGAATATGAGTTTTTTGAGACCTATATACTGAATACATTGACAATTATATTAAAAGTGAGTGTTTACATGCAAAGTTTTGAGTATACCTGAGAAACCCACTTCGGATTGTCCGAACTTGCGGAACTTGTTTTGCACTATCTGAACTTAGCCACACATGAGCTGCACGTGTTTTTCACTCTGGACTGTCTGAACTTTTCCTTTTATGCATAGCGGTTGTTTTGCATTGTCCGATCTTTCTATCGCTGAAATAATCATGTGGTTGCTATGTTTTTAAGTTGCAATGTTTCAAACTTGATTTACACTTATGGGAAGATTTGCTTAATACTTTTGGACTAAGTTTTTGATGTGTTTGGCTAATCATGATGGATATTATCCTGCTATGTTTGCAACATGCTTATGTGACATGCTCAGATAAGGTGTTCTGGTATTCGGACTAATGCTATTATCTTGCTACTACAGGACTGTGTACATAAAGATGAAAACGCCAGTGACAGATGCTCGATGGATTGATTGGGACTGCATGGCTGAGAAGAACCACATTGCTTTTAATGTTATCATCAATGCAGTAGAGCGTCATGGTCTCAATGACCTCATGGACTTCAAGTATGATTGGAATGTTGAGATCATTGTGCAGTTTTACATCACAGTGTACTTCCACAAGCATGGAGACAAAAGGATCACTTGGCTCACCAATGGTGAACAACACACAATCACTTATTCAAAGTTTTCTCAAATTCTTGGCTTGGAGGATTAGTTGAACAACAAGATCATCATCTCAAATCTCAAGGCCATTGATAGAGATGATTTGGACTACATGTATCCGAGCTATGCGGTCTATGAGGTGGGACACACAAGAAACATAAAGCCATTCTACAATGTGTTCAACCGAGTTTTGAGTAAGACAATAGCCTCCAAATATGGAGATGCGGGGGTCATACAAGGGAAATTGAGACACTTGATGGTGTTGATTGATGGGGAGGAAAGATTCAACGTTGTTGACTATATCTATGTTGATATTTTCAACATCTCACACAATCCCAACCGGTCTTGAGGCTATGCGCCTTCTGTGATGTGCTTAATTGAGAAGGTGTCAGGGATCAAATTCAAGAAGGATGTTACCCATAGAAGACTTCATCCTAAAATTCCTCCTCCAGAGCCTCCTATCTAAAGAAGGAAGAATACCGACCCTCATGCCTCTTTCTCTCACCCCGTGGTGCCTCCATTCCTTCTCCACCACAATCCTCGACTGGATCCTTCAAGTGCTTTAAGGCACTTTTTGCCTCTTGGCGACATGTGGAAGTTCATACTCGTTGAATGGAGCAACACCAAGTGAAGTACCTCAAGGCAGTGTGTGATAAGTTAGAGTTTCCCATGTCTCTCACCGAAGTGAGTGATGGATAATTCACTCCATATTCTGAGTTCACCGCCGATGAACTCACTTAGTTCGAAGAAGATAGAACCTCCAAGGAGGCACCTTCATATGATGAGGAAGATGATGAATACAAAGAAGACCCGGAGGCCACCGAGAGTGACTACAAGCAAGGTGGCTACGACGACAAGGAGTAGACTTTAGGACTCTCTTCCTCTTTTCCTTTTTGGTGTCTTGATGCCAAAGGGGGGAGATTGAAGGGGGTACTTCTTTTAGTGTTTTCTCTTTTGTTGATCCTATGGACTTGTATTATGTTTTTGAAACTCGCATTTCAATTTGTGTAAGACTTGATATGTGCCAAGGGTTGTAAGCACTATGTGATGTTTGCTTTAACTTAATTGTGATGTGATGCGTAAGTTCATTTGCTTATCTCTTATGCATATTCATTGCTTTATTAGTGCCTTATCACAAATCATGGACACAACACGTGGGCAACCCACCATAACATGTGTATGTATGATAACTCCCTTAATATTTTCATTCATGATGCATACATTGAGGGGGGTTACTCATACATAGACTTGTTATGAAAACCAATTTATATCATTTTTGTTGAAGCTTAATGTGTTGTCATCAATCACCAAAAAGGGGGAGATTAAAAGTGCATCTAGGTATCCCATGGGTTTTGGATGATTGATGATGATAAATTAACAGACTAATAAGCTTAGTTGATCTTAAGCATAGGCGTGGAATTGAAATGGATGAAAAACCCTTAAAAAGGAAAAGATTGAAATGTGTGTCGAAGACTCAAGTGTAGAAATTAGGGTTTCTAATGAGTTGAGTTTATATTAGCCTATTGTGTGTGAGGGTGTGTGTATCAAGTGCATTGAGATCATAGAAGAGGGCTCAAAGTCTTAGTTGAGAGAAAACCTATGTGGGAAGCTTTGTCGAGAGAAAATCTAGTTGGCCGGACTTGTCTGGGTTCTGGGCCGAACTAGTCCAGGTGTGTCGGCTTAGTCTATTTTGGGACGGACTAATAGTTTCTGTTTAGTTCGGACTTAACTGTTTGGGGACAAACTAGTCCGTTGTACACTTGGTGAGAGTTTTTGAGCTAGGTATCTAGAGGCCGAACTAGTCCGGCCCTACCAGACTTGTCTGTTTTCACACGGACCAACAGGTACTGTCTGACTCCGAACTAGTCCATTGAGGGTCGGACTAGTCCATGGTTGTGTGTCTCAGTGGGCTTCTGGGACTAAGTCCTGGTGGCCGGACTTGTTCGCCCTAGTGGCCGGACTAGTCCGGTGTCGCTAGACTAGTTCGTTTTTAGACAGGCCAAGACATTCTGTTGTAGTTCGGACTAGTCCGAGGTGCCATGACCATTTGAAATTAAAATGTTGGCGGGTACGAGACACTTTTGCAGAGTGTGATGTCGAGTGGACACAAAGGCTCAACAAGACTTAACCGTCTTACCTAAGCATGGAAATCTACATGCAGGGATACTTAATATAGGAATAGATATTGCAGTAAAGGACTCGCCTATATGTTGATCTTTATTTTTCAAGTTATTAGCAGCAGGTTAAAGGTTCTTAACTTTAATGAGCATATTCTGTAGAAATCATAGTTGCAAAGCAATTAGAATTCAATACATCATATTCTTTTGGCTTCTTCAGTATTACTAAGTCACAGTGTAGTGAACAAGCGGTACTCGATCCTTAACCGTGAGGGACAGTGATAGTAATCAATAACACCCGGATTGCACGACATGCACACCCATACGTAAGAAGCGTGCAGTGCTACTCACGACGTCATACGCATCAACCTTTCACAAGGAACTCAAACACCGAACCGGTTCTACCATCACTGGTAGAAGGTCCTTACACGGAGCGTGTTTGTGCCTGTTAGCGGATTTACACCTTGCTGCCCTCCACCCACCCCTATCGATAGTGGGCTATGCCTCGACACCCAAGTTATCAAGTGTGACACCCGGTTCCGAAAATGAATCAAGTTCAATGCATATGTGTGCCCAAGATGTTCAACACACATACACGAGTGCATCAGAAACGATATACAGAAATTACAATAGCACAAACTAGTAAATAAGTACTTTTATTACAATATTCAAATAATTCTCAAATTACAACTCTAATGATCATCAATACCGATAATTCAGCAGCAGAAATAATCTTAGCATTTAGCTAGGCAAACTAAGCATATGGGGTAGCGCGGCTCCAAGCACAACCATAGGCAAGTCGACGGCAACACACAACCTAGAACTCCGTATTTTTCGCAGGGTACTCCCAAACATCACCTAGAACAGTTGGTGGGGGAATCGCAAGGGTGAGCATATGTCGTACTCAGCAAGTGTGGGAAAATAATGACATGTAGCTTAAACAAGGAAGATAATAAGTAATGACTATTCGCAAAAAAGTACATTTAAAACATATAAAAAACATCCTACGATGTCTATGTGAATTAATCCCATCATAACCAAAATAATTAACATAATACGAATCCATCATCCATTATCTATCCATATAGCATATCATTACCATCATCATCAACCACGTCCATTTGTCAAAATCCAATCCGTAACCATACCCGTAACCAAACCATCCCAAATTCCACTCTAATTATGTAGGTCATCCAGGTGCTCTTAACCGGGAGCACGACTATCATGATAGTTTTTAACAATCTGCATAGGTTGTACCACTTTACTCATAAGTTCATGATTTCATCACCCTTCAGCGACTAAGAAACCTCCCGTATGCTAGATACACTACCTTACATGTATGGCCAAGAGATCACAAAATAGCCTTTACAAAGGGAGTACTAGCATATTTAGACCCACTTAGGTTTCACCTGTGGTGATGACTTCAACTGAGCACATCCAACTAAGGGCCCCCTCTTGTGCCGTTCGGATCCCAGGGCAGTCCCGCCACTATTGCAAACCCAACCGACTCCCATTCCCTGCTCCCCCGAGTGATCTGAACAATGCTGGTTGTACACCTAATTAATTGGCTAAGCGGCACTCATACTTGACCTTATGGTGCACTGTTGTCCTGGCATATTCTTGCATGAACTGGTCTTTAGATCTAAAGCAAGCGAAATCACCATAACATCCAACCTAGTCCACAATCCATGCTTTCTTAGATCTCCCAAGTCCCATGTTACCCTTTGATCATACTCATCAATTCACATCATCCATACGTTCATTAATTCATAATTAAGCCATTTGGTTGTTTCCCATCCCAATTATTTAGAGCAAAGCAAAAAGGTAAAAATACCCTTCCCGACTCTCTACAACATATTCCAAGCGAAAGGGATGGTCAAGCAAGACTAGTAAACACCTATCATGGGTTTCCCATAAATTTGACACAAACATGCAGTTTTGCAAACAAAACATTGAAAATAGGATCAAAATGATCAAGGACACTTGCCTTGCTCTTGAGATTAGTTAGGATCAAAAGCTTCAAAGTTCTGGTGCTGAAAGTCCTCGACAGCACCCTGTAGAGCAAAACCTTCTATTCCGTGCAATAAACATACAAAACAAGCATCACAATCAATAAATGCTCATATATTACTCAATATGCCATGATATGCATGATTTATGCAATTATGTGGTAATGCATGTTATCAACTTGCTATCATTGCTTACTAACTAGTTACAATTAAGTATTACATGTTAGAACAAGTTTTAAGTCATTTTGGAGGATATAAAAGAAGTTCCAGGAATTTTCAGAACAGGAAGACCTGACTAGTCCGTAGTAAGGCCGAACAAGTCCGTTCTAGAACAGAAAGGAAATCGGACTAGTCTGCAATAGGACCGAACAAGTCCGTTATGACTAGGGTTTTGGTGAATTTTCAACTAGGGCATAGTTTGTTTAGTCATGGAACCATAATTTACAAAGAAAAGATGAATCTAAGGTGTTTACCACGAATCCAAGGGTTCAAGGGTTAAGGAATCGACGAAACTAGAGATCTTGACGTCTAGATCGATTGGAGACGAAGAATTGGCAAAGGAGGATGTCGACGATGAAGGGTTGATGATGGAGATCGCAGCAGCGACAACGATCTTGATTGATCCTCCTCCTTCCTTCCTCTTCCTTCTTCTCCATGCGATTGAGGCTTCTTGATGGCAGCTCCTATGAACTAGGGTTAAGGGTTTTTTCTAATGTGGCAAAAATATGAAAGGGTGGGTGGTGGTGTGTTTATATAGGGTGGAGGTGGTAGGGTTTGGGTGGAACTCAGGTATAAGGTGGTGGGGGTCTGGGCTGGGTCCCACCTGGGCTCCATAGGGGTTGGGCATGACGTTCTTGGGCCCAATTAAGGTAAATACCAAAAACTCGTCGGGAAGGAAAAATAGAATCCGAGTGGGGCACACTAGACTACTTTGAAGGGAGTCCAAACAAGTCCGATATGGAACGGAATGTTGAACGGACAGGTCCGGTGGAAGTCCGGACAAGTCCAATCGGTTCCATAGAGCAAAACGGACATTTCCGATACGGGGCCGAACAAGTCCAGAGGTTTGTCAAATTTTCAAAAATCGGACTAAGGTTAAGGAATTAACGGACAACTCTGAAAGTTTCCAGTAGCGAAGGTCGTACTAGTTCGTACCAGATAATGAACAAGTTCGGACAACTATAAAAACATTTCCAAACTAATCTGCAGCAAAGATGGATAAGTCCAAGAAACAACAGAGGGAAAATCGGACTAGTCTAGGGTCTAGTCCGGACAAGTCCACACTGACACGGGCTTTTAGTTAGTGTTTTGGTTCTTATTCATTTTAAACTTGTTCCTTTTGGTGTTGCTTAATGTTAAACATGTATCAGAATGTATGCAATGCATGATGAATGAAAATGAGGGTGTTACATCAAGTTACATTGGTTCCCTGGGTTCCATATGCTCAGTATGCCTTCCGGTACAATTCAAACTTGCTCAGCAGGGCTGCACACAGATCGGTCCTCAATCGACACAAGCAGGCTACGCAAGTGAGACCCCGTCTCACTACATCGTATCCTACTGCTCAGTCTCGTATTCATATTCATAAACCATTCTTATACTCAAATTAATCCCGTGTGATATAAACCCTATCTTGCAAGTAGATTCCAACTACTCGACTTCTACCAGATTCCTTACAACATTAGCATGTCATGTCTACTTGTCGAGTTGTAAACCTACCTAATACTCCATGGGGTTTGTTGGTCGTGCAAGTGGAGTAACAAGCACCTTAGCCCTAATGCACAAAACTCACCTTAGACATAAGTTATACAAATAAAAAATTTGAAATAGAACCTAAATGTAAACCGGGGCTTGCCTGGCTGCGAGTTAGAGAGAAAGTTAGCTTCTGGTGGTATGCTCTCCAAGGGCTCCGGCTCCTCCTCGATCTCGGCCACTATATGTTATGCAGTATATAAAGTACATGAGTGATATTGATGTAAAAGCCCTAAATCCATAGTGCAAAGTTCAGCTAGGAGAATTAAAAATTTGAATGGGAAAAAGAAATAAAAAGAAAGTGAGAAAATGAAGATGAATTAAAACCCTTAAATAGGGAATTCAAATTCCTATATAGCTACTGCTCAAACCTTGTCAACATAAAAATCTGAGTTTACCAAAAAATTTCAAATAATTCAAAAAGCACTCCTGCCAAGTTTCATGAATTTTGAAGCAGGTTTACTACTTAATTCAATGTGTTCATTGAATCTCATTTGAATTCAAATTCCGGTTTGAATTTGAACGAAACTTGGCCAAATCAAGATTTTGATAAATCCTAGATATTTGTTTTAGACTCCCTGCCAAATTTCATGTTTTTTGGACTAAGTTTGGTAGGATATTTGATGGAGCAGAGACGGGGGATAAGTATTGGGGGTGTGGGACCCACTGGTCAGCCTACCAGTTGATCAAACCGCCTCTGTTCTGTGTCCTGCGCCGAGCTTTGCCGCTGCTGCTCGCCAGCCCATCAAGCAGTCAAGCAAGCACCTGAGTTTTGATGACAACCTCATCCATCTGATTCTCCATCTACTCCTCTGCTGAGCTGAAGCAAATCTTTTCTGCTCTTTCACTCCCTCACGGCAAAATAACACACGGTCTGTTTTGCTCACCGTGAGCTCACCCTGCGCCTCTCTGTTCTTCCGGTGAGGCCAGCTTTGGTGCATATTCTCACCATCTCTCCAACAGCAAATTATTGCACACGAGCTCCCTCTACCTTCTCTAGCTTTTGGTTCCTTGTTTCGTCGGCTACAACGCTGGTATTTTGCTGTTTTGCGGACGCCCCCATTGGCCGCCAAGGAGCTAGCACTTTGCTTCCCTGTGGCACCGGCGAACTAGGCCCTTTCAAGCTTCGACTCCAACATACAAAAGGAGCACCGACCATTAACTTTCTCATGGTGAAAACCTCAAACCTTTTCATCCCCTATCGAACGAGTATTTCTCATTTTTGTCCGGCACGAGTTTACTCTTCAAGCTAGCTCATCGATTCAATTCTGTTTCTAGACAGAAATATCGTCTAATCTAGTGAGGAGATAGCTTCTACATGTTTGGGCGCATCACCTTGATCAAAAACCAAGGGAAACCATCGACCAGAGGTGTTTCTTGGTGAGTTATCCTCACCAGTGGCGATTTTTGGTTAGGTCAATGACGAACATCAGGCTACAGCTGTTTACACCCCTTTTATCATCCATTTTCGTGTTTCTGAGGCTCCAAAGAAACTCCCAGGCCTTGTCCCAAGCCTTTCGGTGTAGCAACGAAGAAATCCGAGCTCACCGGCGAGCCTTTTCCGCCGCCGATCGTCACCGAGGGTATGCCGGCCATTTCCTAGCCAAGCCGAGAGTAGAACCGAGTTCCTCATCAATTTTTAAGTAGGGGCGGCCAGCCTCCGTCCAAGATGATGAAGGTACAACCATGCTGGCGTTGCACCGCCGTCGGGTGCCGCCGGGAGCCACCGGACGCAAGGTTGAAGAAGACCCGAGTGGGCCCCGGTTGGCAGCCTTTGTATTGAGTGCACCGGATCATCTGTGGCTACTGGATCTTGTGTGGCCATGCGGTTAATGCCGTGGCCCCAGGTGTGGCTCCGAGATGATTGGCCCATTTTAAATGGGTGGGACCCAGGTCAATGAATTCAAATTTTTCATTAGGAAAATAATTCTAGATTTCAATGAAACTTCAAAATTCAATTAATCCTAGTAGACTTGCTCACATAAATTCAAATAAACTTTTGTAGACATCTTGATCCCAATTTTGCAATGGTGCAATTGGTTGGACATGAAAGTCCCATAATGTTCTTAACTAATTTCTTTGAGCTAACTGCTTGGGAAATTAATTACTCCTATTATGTTAATTGGAAAATTCCCAATTTTGGTCAGAATACTCATTCAAATACACTTGATCTCCAGTAAAAATTTCAAGTTACGTGGACTTCATTTACTGGGTGAATTAGTGTTCCAATTCTCTATGTCATTTGAAAAATCAGAAATGTACAGAAACATTTCTAGAATTCATCCCAAACTTGTAAAAGCAATTCCTCCCTGTAGAAAGCTCAGTAAATTATGAAATAAATTTTCCTAGAACAAGTGAGACCTCCTCTACCAAGATCATAAACTATTAGCTCTGTTAAGCCTACATATTTTGGTATTAAAATTCAGAGAAGCCTTTTATTTGTTGGAATTTTAGAGACAACAAGCTTCCTTGAACATTTCCAATTCTTGGCACGGATCCTCATCATAGTACATAGTATCCACTATAAAAATCTCAAATCCAATTAAAATATCTTCATACCTGATCAATATTTAGAAGGTCTTTTATATAGTTTCAATATCACTCATGTACTTTATATATTGCATAACATATAGTGACCAAGATCGAAGAGGAGCCGGAGCCCTTGAAGAGCATACCACCAGAAGTTAACTTTTTTTCTGACTCACAGCCAGGCAAGCCCCGGTTTGCTTTTAAGTTCTATTCCAATTTTTTGATTTGTATCACTTATGTCTAGGGTGCGTTTTGTGCATTTGCTTGTTACTCCACTTGCATGACATACTAACCCCACGGAGTATTGGGTAGGTTTATAGCTCGACAAGTAGAAATGCCATGCTAATGTTGTAAGGAATCCGGTAGAAGTCGAGTAGTTGGAATCTACTTGCGAGATATGGTTTCTATCAAACAAGATTAGTTTCAGTATGAGAATGGTTTATGAATATGAATATTAGACCGAGCAATGGGATAGGATGCAGTGAGACGGGGTCTCACGTGCGTAGCCTGCTTGTGTCAATCGAGGATCAATCCGTGTGCAGCCCTACTGAGCAAGTTTGAATTGTACCAGAAGGCATATTGGGCATATGGAACTCAAGAAACCGATGTAACTTGATAACTTGGGTGTCGAGGCATAGCCCAATATCGATAGGGGTGGGTTGAGGGAAGCGGGGTGTAAATACGATAACTAGTACAAACACGCTCCGTGTAGGGACCTCCTGCCTGTGATGGTGGGACGGTTCGACGTTTGAGTTTCTTGTGAAAGGTTTATGTGTATGATGTCGTGAGGAGCACTGCACACTTCTTATGTATGGGTGAGCGTGTTTTGTAATCCGGCTGTTATTGATTGCAAGCATCGTCCCTAGCGGTTAAGGATCTAGTACCGCTTGTTCACTGTGCTGTGATATAGTAAATACTGAAGAAGCCAGGAGAATATGATGTATTGAATTCTAATTGCTTTGCAACTATGATTGCTATAGAATATGCTCATTAAAGTTATTTTTATGAACCTTTAACATGCAGCTAATAACTTGAAAAATAAGGATCAACATGTAGGTGAGTCCTTTATTGCAATATCTATTCCTATATTAAGTATCCCTGCATGTAGACTTCCATGCTTAGGTGAGACAGTTAAGTCTTGCTGAGCCTTCGTGCTGACTGTTGCTATATTAAGTTGTTTGCAGGTGAGACGTATGTGGAAGGGCCCGAGGACGAGGCGACGCCCCTATCAGGGTATACTGCCGAGTGGGAGCCTTGCACGCCACCGTGATCTTGTTGTGTGCTGTTAGTGTGTAGTGTCCCCGGACTGGACGGCTACAATTTTGCATAGCTAGCTAAGAGTTTAGCTATGAGTATTATCTTCCACTGTACATTAAATATTGTAAAAGACTTCTGCTGTTTATATCAATGAAACTTTGTATTTTGTTGTATTCTTTTCGTGTGTGCTGTTGGGTGTCACATCGCACAGCACCACCCTCTGAGATTCCTAGAATGTGTGGACCCGATCCTCACAAGTTGATTGATTGTTTGCTTCAACTTGGCTTCTTTAAAAGGCCGGTCCAAGTCAGTCAGCTTAAAACTCGGCACCCCAAGGACATCAAACTCAATATTGTGATTTTTGTCCTCGCTATGACCCAACAGGCCATTGTCAAAATAATTAATCAAATTAACATTGTCTACATGACTTGTGTAAACTTGAGCTCCATCAGTGAGCTTCGTAATAAGTTTCTTCCTCTTTCCACGTCGAGCATAAAGGTGGAACAATCTATAGTTCGTATGCCTGTCTTTCAACCATCCGATTCTTGAGTGCATCATTGCTATGGTTCGCTTAAATGACGCTAAAGCCAAACAATGCTTCTTGAGGTTGTTTTTTATCCAATTCTCTCCTGGAGTTAGAGATCAGCTATCTTGCACTATTTTAAACTGATGAAGGATCTCCCTAGCCAAAGCTAACTAAGAAGTAACATGTCCTATCTTTTTATGACTCCAAGCTTGAAGCCCCTTAGCTGTTTCCTTGAATTTCTGATCAAGAGTTAAGAAAGGACATGAACCCACAGGGATTGAGTCCCAAGCAGATTTCACTGCATTCTGGAAGCCTTCAATTTTAGGCATAAGGCTTCAAAATAAAAACGAGGTCTACCCGACTTCAAATCGTTGATCTCGAGAATCAAAGGGCAATGATCCGAGTCATCAGACACCATGCTTTGCAGCAGAAGATTTGGGAAGAGCTCCTCACAATCAACAGTGGAGAACACCCTGTCCAACTTTACCAATGTTGGCTGGTCCTGAAGGTTGGACCTGGTGAATTTATGTCCATGAAGTGGAACCTCTTTCACAGCCAAATCATCATTTAACCTCCAAAAACAACCCATCATTGCTCGGTTGAGATTGGAATATCTTCATCTCTAAGAATAAGGTTAAAATCACCGGCAATCATCCAAGGCCCATTACAATCAGCTCTAAGGGTTCTTAGATCTTGGAAAAATTGAAATTTTTGGTCATTTCCCTAAGGGCCATAAAAACACCACTACAGGAATCTGTCGATAGGGCGTCGGCCATATGAGCGTCGGTTGCCTACACAAACCGACACACAAAAAATAAATGCGTCAGTGAACTGACGCACATAGCCGATGACGAATTTTGGACGCCTTTAACGACTAAGTGTGTCGGGGCCGACGTATTTACTGCCTATGAGCATCAGGTTCCAGCGGCTGACGCACTTAATGTGTTGGCCAGGGTGACCCCTGCACTTAAGTGAGTTATATGCGTTGATTTCGGCCCAACCGACGCACATAAGAGGACACGTGGCTGCTCCATCGAGCGCGGGTGTGTGCGTCGGTCCTGTAGAAACCGACGGATATAATGAACTTAAGTACGTCGGTTTCAGGGGCCGATGCATATAATGTGCCGCGTGGCCGTCCCCAGTGGCCAGATATGGGCTTCGGTTTAGACAAAACCGACGCACATAACGTATTTTTTAATAAAATGTTTATTTTCCCCCCCTCCCCGAAAGGGGAGCCTCCATTTTACACACAATAGCAATATATATAGAGCATATCAGTTTTCAAACATATGACCATACACAAGTTATCAAACATAGCACTGTACACAAGTTTTAAAACGTTTCGAACACAAGCACAATAAAATACAAGCACAACAGTTCAAAAATGAGTAAACTAAATTCATATGTCGCCGTGGGAGCCTCCACTCGCATGTCCTCCACTCCCATCTCCTCCACTCGCACCTCCGTCGTTGATGTTAAAGAAAGCATCGACACCTTCAGGTGTTCCGTGACGAGATCCCTGCAATAGATAAAAATGAAATAGAAACTTAATAACGTAACATGTTAACTCCTACTTACTTAATAACATAACTTTGAAAAGGAGAAGCATATTGGTTTGAACTAAAACTTATCAACACACTCGTATTTCCTCTCACTCTCTCTAACTCTCTCACCCTCACTCGCTCTCCTACTCTATCTCTTCTCCTCTCCCTCTATCTCTTTCTCTCTAGCTCCCTCTCTATCTATCTCTTCTTTTCTCTCTATCTCTTCCCCTCCCCCTCTATACATTTCTCTCCCTCTCTATCTATCACTTCTTTTCTCTATATGTATTCCTCTCCCTCTCTATCTATCTCTGCCTCTCTCGCTCTCTCACTTGTTCACTTTTTCACTTCATCTCTCCGCTAGGATTTACCTTTTCTTTTTAATATTGTGGTAATAAATATGTGATGTTATAATGAAAATATTGTAACAAGTATGCATGTCATACATACCACTGCATCTCCTTGTGATGGGTGAGTCTGCACCGGAGGGAAAGGCATCGGTGGGAAAACCGCTTGAAGTTGTCAGATTATAATTATAATCATTTTGGAATCAAATAAAGTGGTCAAATGCAAAAATTACAGTTTACCTTGATTATTTGCTGCAATCCAGAAGCCAACAGTGACATAAATCCGTAAGGTTGTGGAACATACGATTGACCACTCTCGAAACCCTGCAACACAAATAGTTACGATATTACATTATATAACTGAAGTCAATAAGATAAGTAGTTTTACCTGTGAGGAGCCAATCTGTGGTAGTGCTGGCTGCATTGGTCGAGGACCAAACTGAGAACTGGAGCTACCTTGACCCATGATCTGCATCAAGTAAATTAGTTTTGATGTCTTGAGTAGATACATTTGTAAATCGAATAATATTTTCAAATAAGAAAATTACATGTTACCTGAGACATATACAAATAATGCATCTGTTGCTGCAACATCTGTGTCTATTGCTGTTGTTGTTGCAGCAACATATGTGTCTCTTGTTGTTGTTGTTGTATCTTCTCCTTTGTGCGTCTTAGTTCTTCTCTTAATTCAGCCTCTCTAGATGATTGAAATCGACTACCACCAACATTGGACAGTCGTCGTCTAGCATAAGCCTCACGTTCTACATATCCGTCTTCTAACCCAAGTCTACAAAAAAAATAAAAGTGCGAAGAGTCGATATTCTTTAACATACAAATCAACATTAACTTTACACATACCTCTCATGCGGTAGACCTCCGCCGACATCGTATGCTGCAGCGACATCCAACGGCTCTCTCAAATAGTCTGAATCAGGTCCATGATTCTTCTTGAAACACTCAACATACTTTTGCTGTGATACATTTAATTAACAGATTAATGTAATACAAGATAAATTGAGTTGATGGATAAAAGCAACAAAGAATCAACATATGTACCAATTTCTACGTTGATGCCTCGTCACAAAACACCTCCGGGCGATTTGGGTCTGGACCTTTGTGCCCCTTAAGATAAACCTCAAAAAATGTAGGAGGCGCACCAGTTTGAGCTGTCTGCAATATCAAAATCAATAATTTAATAAATGCAATTAATTGAAGCAATCTAAGTATGAATATAAGAATTCATACC
This sequence comes from Tuctoria greenei, assembly GCA_036927565.1. Classification (NCBI taxonomy): domain Eukaryota; kingdom Viridiplantae; phylum Streptophyta; class Magnoliopsida; order Poales; family Poaceae; genus Tuctoria; species Tuctoria greenei. The sequence goes on from JAYESD010000007.1 coordinate 78,623,463, forward strand.
ATCCTTTGTTCCATCCGAACATAACCATCCGGCCGGAAGAAATGCTTTCTTGGCTTGCATTCGTTATAACCTCAAGCCAAGACGATAGCAAATATCAGCTAAGTCTTTCCTCGCACTCAAATTATCTTTAGTTTGACCGGTAAAATCAAAATACATGCTTATGATGCTTTCAGCGACATTACGCTCCTAGTGCATCAAATCTATGTTGTGCGGTAAAAGCAACGCTTTTGCATATGGTAGCTCCCAAAGAAAAGAAATATGAGTCCAGTTGTGTTCTGTACCATACCCTTTGAAACCACCTTCAGCGAACTCTTTTAACTTTTCATGCCATGCCATTTTCCGCTCGCTTGTCAATCGAAGAGGGGGTCCTTCTGTAACACTTTCGCCTTTTCAAAATGATCGTGTATCACTCCAGTAAGGGTGATTTGAAGGAAGGAATCGTCGATGGCAATCAAAGAAGCTGACTTTTTTTCCATACTTCAACCTGAAGGCATCGGTATCAGCCATACATATGGGGCAACACAATTTTCCATGGACACACCAACCAGCACAAATGCTGTATGCCAACAAATCATGTATAGACCATAGATATGCGGCACGTAAAGTAAATTCACATTTCATAGGACTGTCGTATGCCTTTACACCTTGCCATAACTCTTTCAACTCCTCAATCAAAGGTTGCATAAACACATTAATTTTCGTCCCAGGATGTTTAGGACCAGGAATGATGGCCGCGAGGAATATGTATCCTTCTTTCATGCACATGTTGGGAGGGAGATTGTAAGGCATGATGAAAACAGGCCAACAAGAGTATGGACTGTTACTTGTGCCGAAAGGAGTGAAACCATCTGTTGACATCCAAGACGCACATTTCTTGGATCTTTACTAAACTCCAGATCGAAACGGTCTAGAGCTTGCCATGCCGCGCCATCCGAAGGATGTACCATAATATCTTTGACATCGCTCTCACGTAACCCTTCTGAATGCCACCTCATCTGCTTCGCATTTTCTTCAGAAAGGAACAACTGTTTAAGCCTGGACGTGATAGGCATAGACCGAAGCTGTTTAACCGGTACCTTTATACTTATTCCCCCCCATCATCATTCAAAACTTCACATGTCTAGATGCATTGCAATGCATACATTGAGTATCGTTCTGGTGTTCCTTCCAAAACAACATGCAATTATTTTTGCGCGCTTCAATTTTCTCATAACTCATGCCCAAACCTTCCAAAATCTTCTTTGAATGATATATGTTTTCCGACATCTTATGTTTTACCAGATGGAGATCATTGATTACCTTCAGGATACCATTGTAGCAATTTTTTGCAAAATTGAACTTAGACTTCAGCCCCATAAGTCGTGTGACTGCCTACAGAATGGTCACACTAACGCCCTCATATACTTTTTCATCTGCGGCGGCAAGAAGTCTGTAAAACTTCTTCACCTCCTCTGGCAGTGACTGCTCTTCATACTCTCGACCAACATCCGCCATCATCTCATCCATCCGATCTTCATTCTCGTTTCCGTCTGACTCACTAGCATGATCCATCTCTCCATGCTCACGCCACACTAGATAGTATTGCATAAATCCGTGCTAACAAAGGTGCAGCATCATTTCAGACCTCTCGAAACATCGACAATTCTGGCACCTGCTACACGGACATTTCACAAAACGAGCACCACTAGGAAATGCTTGGTTCACGAACACATTTGCCGTTTGTGCCCATTCCAAAGTGTACACACCATCTGAACTCCATCCATCATACATCACCTTACGGTAGTCACCCATTTTTCAACTTATACCTTCAAAGCAGAAAAATCATTATAATTAGGTTATTTTCATATTATTTGACGGTCACTACAACTAGGCAGATAGGTCCTAAACCCACCCAAGAGTGGTCGAGTGGGGCGTGCTTATGACGACACGCGTGGTCTGGATCCAGACGAAATTTCGGCAGCATAACCCCGTTGTTCTCCACTGCAGGCTCGAAAATGGTGCAGCAGAGAACATCAGGGTTATGCCGTCGAAATCTCGTCCAGATCCAGACTCGCATCTCCTCACAAGCCACGCACCCCTGATCCACTCCCAAGCTGTCCAAAAAGGGACAATTCCGAACCTTCACGTCTCACATTCCAATGGCATGTGATACGTGCCGATTCGAAACGGGTAATCAAATGCTATAGGTTATGTTCCTCATTTTCATTTTTCAATAATTTACGAGAGAGGAAAGAACAAGACAGGGGAGAAAAGTTGGTCAAAGTTGAAAGTTCTAAGTCCGGATCCACCGTGCAGGCGCGGTTAATTAGTCGTCCTCATTATCGCCGTACGCATCTATGCTCGTATAAACGCATACTTCACAACTAGAATTATCTTTCACTACAATCCTCTGAATCTACCATAATTACAAAAAATATTTACTATATTACAAACACATAATTAATCATCATACTGCAAATGCTAAAAAGAAGCAATCACATGCATGATATGAACTTTTAATCACATTCAAATCATATAGCATAATGAATATGAATCACATTGACGAGTTAGCAACTATATAATATGAATTATTAAGGAATTAACACTAATCACAAATATAATATGCTCACATATTTAGAAACTATTAATCATGCTCAGATATATATGTTAAACATGTAAATTTGCATATAATTTGAGAATTATCTATTAATTAATCTTACATATCCACATTACCTATGAAATAAGCTCACACATAGAACATCACATATACAAACTAATGCACCAAACAAAGATCACACATAAAGTTCAAATATATGACTTCATGATTTTACCTTATGCGCCGAGGAGGAGTGAACGGGGCGCCAGAGGGGGGGCGGACCAGAGGGCTCCCGGGAGCGACGGAGGGGGACCGGACCAGGGGGCTCCGGGGGCCAGACCAGAGCGTGCCGGAGGGGGGCGGGCCAGGGAGCGCTGGGGGCAGGAGCGCTGGCGACCAACAGACACCAGAGGGGGGCCGGACTAGGGGGCAGGAGTGTCGTTGACTGGGGACGCGGGCGGGGGCAGCGGGCGGGGACGGGGGCACGGGCGTAGGCGAGGTGCGGGGGAGCGGGAGCGGGCGAGGGGCACCGGCGAGCGGGGGCGTGGGCGGGGGCGTGGGCGAGGGGCGCGGGCGAGGGGAGGGGGCGCGGGCATGGGCGAGGGGCACCGGCGACACGGCGGTGGGCGGGGGCGCGGACGAGGGGTGCTTGCGACAGGCGGGGGCGCGGGCGGGGGCACCGGCGAGGCGGCGGGCTGGTAGCGGTGGCGACGGGCAGGGCAGGAGCGGGCTCGGGCGAGAAGTGTCGAGGCGCGTGAGAAGAGAAGAGCCGCGAAGGGTTTAAGCCCCTCTTAAGAGCGTCGGTTTGGCCCTAGCCGACGCTCTTAGAGCCTGAGCGATCCGGGCCAACATAAGGGTGCCGGTGTTGTCCCAACCGACGCTCTTAGAGGCTCAGTCAGCCAAGCCCACTTTGAGTCTCGTGTGGGGCCTGTTTAAGAGCGTCGGTTAGGCCAACACATTTAATATATGTGTCAGTTCGACCGACGCATCTATTATGTGTGTTGGTTTCTTCAAGAACACCGACGCCTCTAACTTATGGGTCTCAGTTACCTTAAAATGACACCCTTAGATGCGTTAAATGCGTCGGGGCCAACACATCTATTAAAACCGACACCCTATTCATCATTTCCTATAGTGCACGTTAACCACCATGGCTGGCAAAGAGTGGAATTGAACTACAGTGAAACGCTGTTAGTATCAACTCACCTCTGCTCTGTAGTACTCAGATTATGGCGCCAGGCCATCAACACGCCACCACTGGCACCACTAAAAGGAAACTCAATAATGTTAGAAAAATCTGAGCCAAGTATTTCCAGCAAAACACAGTGATATATCTTCTCCATTTTAGTCTCTTGGACACACACCACGTCTGCACGACAAGAATCAATAAGATTCCGAATGCAGTCTTGGCGAGGCACTGAATTCACTCCTCTCACATTCTAAACAAACAATTTTTGTGGATCCTTTAACACAAAAGAATCAAACATGCGGCCACAAGGGGATCCATTCCTTAAACTTGTGCCATTGGTGGCTCCTCCTCTATGAAGTTGCCGAAGAGTCCATCCAAACAAAGCAGCCAAAGCTGAAATCCATGATTGAGCTAGGGGTTGAGAGAACAGTTTTGCATATTCATCTAGTGCTTGTTGGTTGAGGCCTTCAGAATCAGACATGACATTCAGAGCTCTCATCGCTTTTTTCTTTGACTTCCTAGAAGTATCAGTCACATTGACTTCCACTTCAACACCCGTAATACAATGGATTCCATGGGGAGTGAAGTATTTCTTGTTCATCAACGTAATCTTGCAATCTAATCTCTCATACTTGTCAATCCAACCTGTATTAGGTTGTTATATTGTGTATCCACTTTTCATTGAACTAAAATAAAAGTAAAACCAACAAAAATCAAGTTTCTAGGGCTTCACTACGCACAGTATGGACTAGTCCGACCATTGTGCTTTCATATTGTTGTATTAAGTCATTTTAGGCCATTTCGCCTATTCACCCCCCTCTACGCAACTTTCAATTGGTATCAGAGCCGTTCTCAACATCAAGAGTCTATCCACTCGAAGAGAAGATGATCGCAAGGGGTGAAAAAGAGATTTCGGTGATCGTCGAGAGAGATGACAAGAAGAAGAACGTCGATGTGCTTCAAGATGATCCCAATGATGACGATGAAGTCCCGAAACTAGAGGCATGACTTTGAGAGAAGCTAGGTCATCCCAAGAAGTAGACCAAGGAGACCAATGTGACTAAGGATGTCAATGGGAGTGGTCCAGAAGACTACTCCCGATATCCTTTCAATTATGAGCATTGAACCTCTAATAATCATTACTTGTCTATTCCATGGGGAAACCTCCTCAGTTTGATGGAAATGATTACATCATGTGGAAGCATAACACGAAGATGCACCTAATTTCCTTAAACCCTAGTTTGTGGCAAATTGTGTTGACAGGTGTTCATCTTCCAAGGAATGAGGAGGACATCACCCCGAAGCAAGCCATCCTACTCCACCGCAAATCTGGAGCGGTTCAAGTGATCACCTCCTCCTTTCCTCGAGAAGAATTCAATCGAGTCGATGGGTCGGAGGTGGCCAATGACATTTGGGACACGATCGAGACGACACATGAAGGGAACCGAGTCACAAGGGAGGCGAAGATCAAGATGATCGAAGGAGAACTTGGGAGGTTCACCATGATGGATGGTGAGGCCCCCAAGACATGTACAACCTCCTGAAGGTCCTCATCAACAAGAGCCCTTCATATGGATGCACAGATGGACAGACCACAAAGTAGTAAAGTGGATGATTCGAGCACTCATGCCCTGAAATGTTGCTCTTTGCTCCATGATCCATGAGAGTCCGGGATTCACCAAAATGACTCTAGAAGAAGTGATTGGAAGAATCATGAAGCACGAGATGATGGAACAAGAGGCTATGTTATGCAATGATCTTCAAAAGATCACCTCCTCAAAGAATAAGGATGTTGCATTCAAAGCAACATCATCAAAATTCCAAGAACAATAAGAAAGTGGTGAAGAGAACCTCGACACCGACGAGGAAGAGGCGCTCTTCATCAACAAGTTAAAGAGGATGATGATATGGAGGAAAGAGAGTTACCATAATGACAACAAGAACAAGTCCAAGACAAGAGCAGAGAGGGCATTCTACAATTGTGATTAATATGGCCACTCCATTATTGATTGCCCACATGAAGACAACAAGAGGAATAAGGATAGAAAGTCCCAAGAGATGAAATTTTTCAAGCCGAAGAAGCAATCGGGACAAACTCACCTTGGAAAGGAGTGAGGATCAAATGAAGACTCCTCCTCCGAAGATGAACAAAAGGTGACAACAATTGCCATGAAGGAAACAACCACAGACAACAAGCTCTTCAAAATTTTGGAGAGCTCAAGATCAACATGCCTAATGGCCAAGGAGGGAACTAAGAAGGTTACCTCTAAACCATATTTTTCAATTTCATCGCATGATAACTTTGATAGTAGTAGTGAAAATGAACACATGCTTAAATATATGAGTAAAAGCACCTTGAAAATAACAAAGTTGTTGTCAGATGAGATATTTGAGAAGGAAGAGCTCATCAATCATCAAGAGTACATGCTCATACAAGAAAAGGAGAGATGTCAAGAGTTTGAATAACTCTTAGAGCTTGAAAGAGGAAGAAACAAGGCACTTGAGCGTGAACTCGCTTTGAGCAAGAAAACTTGCTAAAATCATGAAGAAACAACAATTGTGCTAAAGGATGAACTTGTTAACTTGACAAAAGTTAACAAGATCCTTGAAACACAAGTTAAGTCTTTCAAGGTCAATGCACCTTCTTCCTCCAAGAGCTCAACTTCTATAAATGTCAAATACGAAACAACTCAAGCTTGCAAGTGCTATAACTTAATTCTAAAACAAAAGGATGAGCTCAAATTTGCACAAAACAAGCAAGCACCCAAAGGTGGCATATTTTACAAGGAAAAGATGGCGTATGCACGTAGTGCATATACCAGCACAAGACATCCTCTTGCCACGATCTTGATTATTCTAGGGAGAGGAAGCTAAATGCTGAGACTCCCAAGAATGGCAAATACTTGATTGTTTTTGTCACGGAAGGTTCATGCCACAATAACAAGGGAAGGAACATTGCTACTTCACTTGACTTGCCTAAAGATGAACCTCATCCATTGTTCCATGATTTTGATGCTTCATATGTTTTATTAAGTAACAAGTTTGGCAAGCCTTATACTAGGTATGTTGAGCCACTCCGCAAGAGTCCAAAACCTTGCGTGTGGGTGTCCAAGTGCCTCTTGACAAACACCAAGGACCCAACACTGCTTGGGTGCCTAAAACCAAAGCTTAGCTCTACTTTGTAGGCATAGTCCTCCAGTGGCTCAAAGTGGGTCCTTGATAGTGGATGCACAAATCACATGACCGGTGAGAGGAAAATGTTCGTGGGGTATGAAGAAAATGAAGATCCAAGTGAAGGAATATACTTTGGGATAATAGCCAAGGGAAAATCCTTGGTACTAGTAAATTTGCTATATCCCTTAATCACACTATTTTCAATGTTTTTGCTTGTTGATTCACTTGATTATATATTATTGTCCATGTAACAACTATGCGACGAAGGTTATAATTGTCTTTTCACTAATGAGGGTGTGACCGTCACAAGAAGGAGCAATTACTCAATTGCCCTTAAGGGCGTGCTCAAGGGAAATCTCTATCTTGTGGATTTCTCCATGGAGAAAGCCCAACTTGACATGTGCCTAATGGCAAAAACCAACATGGGAAGGCTTTGTCATAGAAGACTAGCCCATGTTGAGATGAGAAATTTGCAAAAACTTCTTAAGGGCGAGCACATCCGTGGTTTGAAGAATGTTGTTTTTGAAAAGGATAGACCATGTAGCGTATGCCAAACCAGAAAGCAAGTTGGAGCTCAACATCCATTCAAGAACATCATGACGACAACAAGACCATCGAAGCTTCTACACATGGACCTCTTTGGGCCAATCACCTACATAAGCATTGGCGGTAACAAATATGGTCTTGTAATTGTTGATTATTATTCACGTTACACTTGGGTATTCTTTTTGCATGACAAGATCGAGACACAAGGTGTCCTCAAGAAATACTTGAGGAGAGCTCAAAATGAGTTCTCCTTGAGAATCAAGACTACAAGAAGTGACAACGGCCCCGAGTTCAAGAACACTCAAGTTGAAGAGTTTTTGGATGAAGAAGGTATCAACTCGCCCCCCTAATCCCCTCAACAAAAATGGGGTGGCCGAGAGGAAGAATAGGACTCTCATTGAGATGTCTAGAACCACGCTTGATGAGTACAAGACGTCGGACCGGTTTTGGGCAGAAGCGGTTAAAACCGCTTGCCATGCCAGAAACCGGTTGTATCTCTATGACATATTGATGAAGACATATTGTGAAATTCTAACCAGTAACAAGCCTAATATTTCATAATTTCGTGTTTTTGGGATCAAATGCTATATTCTCAACAAGAAGACAATGACTTAGAAGTTCGCTTCAAAGTCTGCTGAGGGTTCTTACTTGGTTATCATGTCTTCAACAAATCCTCCAAAATTGTTGAAGTAGCACGTGACGTGGTGTTTGATGAGACTAATGGATCCCAAGTGGAGATAGTTGCTCGTGGTGTGTCATATCAAGAAGAGACTACACAACTGGTGACAGGGAGGATGGCACTTGGAGACATTCATCCAGATGAACAATCTCAAGGATCAAGTGACCATCATGTAAATCAAGCAAGCTCTTCCTCACATGATCAAGCTCAAGACCCTCAAGATGCACCTCAACAAGATCAAGATGATCAAGATGAAAATGGAGGCATTGATATAGGGGGAGACGAAGAAGATGAGGAAGAAGATGATGAAGTTCCAAGAACTCAATCTCCACACCCAAGAGTACATCAAAGCGTACAACAGAATCACCCTGTTGACAACATCCTTAGAGACATCTCCAAGGGGGTAACTACTCGATCTCGTGTTGCAAATTTTTGAGAACATTACTCCTTTTTTCTTCTTTGGAACTCACAAGTTAGAAGAAGCACTACGAGATCCGAATTGGGTACACTACAAGGATTCCGGTTTATCGCAACGAAAAAATTTGTCGCAATAGGTCGTTTTTTGTTACAATAGGTCACTGTTTCAACGAAAAAGGAATGTGGCGATAGTTCTTGTGAATCATTGGCATAAGTCCCATGGCGTTAGGTTATTGCGACAACTTGACATCCATGGAAAATAGTATGGTATTGCAAAGATTTCACATCGGTGGCAAATAGTATGTTATTGCAATGATTTCACATATTGCAATGATTTAACATATTGCAACAAATAGTACGATATTGCAATGATTTCACATTCAAGGCAAAAAGTACAGAATTGCAATGATTTCACATTGATAACAAATAGTATGGTATTGCAACGATTTAACGTATTGTGATGATTTAACATGTTGCAACGAATAGCATGGTATTGCAACGATTTCACATTCGTGGCAATAGTATGTTATTGCAACGATTTCACATTTGTGGCAAATAGTATGGTATTTCAATGATTTAACGTACTACGACGATGTAATGTATTGCAACGAATAGCACGGTATTGCAACGATTTCATATTCGTGGCAATAGTATGTTATTGCAACAATTTTGTAGCCGTGGTAAATATTATGGTATTGCAACGATTTAAAATATTGCTACAATTTAATGAATTACAACGAATATCATAATATTGCAATGATTTCACATTCGTATAGTATGGTATTGCAACCATTTCACAGCCATGACGAATAGTATGATATTGCAACAATTTAATGTATTACGATAATTTAACGTATTGCAACGAACATCACGGTATTGCAACGATTTTACATTCGTGGAAAAGAGTATGGTATTGCAACAATTACACGTCCATGGCAAATAGTATGGTATTGCGACGATTTAACGACTGTGGCAAGTAATATGTTATTGCAAAAATTTTACAAGCGTGGCGAATTACTGTATTGCAACGATTTCATATCCGTGGGAAATAGTATGGCACTGCAACGATTACACATCCCCGGCGAATAGTGTGGTATTGCAACGATTTCTTATCTGTGGCAATAGTTTCATAATGCAACGTTTCCTGATCTGTGGCAATAGGTTTGTAATGCAACTTTTCCCGATCGGTGGCAATAGTTCGTAATGCAGCATTTTCTGATCTGTGGCAATATGGTTGTAATGCAACGTTTAATGGTTTATGGCGATAGGGTGTAATGCAGTATTTTCTCATTTGTAATGCAACGTTTTCTGAGTGGTGGCAATAGCAGTCTAGTGCAATATTTTTTGAGTCGTGGCGAAATTTTTATACTGAAATGTTTTGTAGTTTGTGGCAATAGCTTCCTATTGCAACAATTTATCAGTCGTGATAATAAATTCGTAATACCGTGTTTTTATAATTAGTGGTAGTAGAATCCTAATGCACCTGGTTTGAAAATTATTGGCAACAGAATCAATTTGTTCGCACACAATACGTATATCGAGTTTAAAAATAAACATCCATCAATTAATGCAACACGTATAAAAACACTCAAGAATTATTAACACGACGTCGATGCATGTTTAAAGTTTGCCTAAAAAGACCAGGACTAATTGGAACATGTGCCTTTTGTTGGCCCTTTTGTGAAGTAGTTGCTAGCGCTGTTTTGTACCCGTTCGTGGAATCTCCACCATTTTGCGCATTTCAGCCATCATTGAGAGAAGCATGTCAAGCATTTCGTGAGCTCTCTGTTCACGATCAGCTACTATCTGACCTTCTAAGTTATGGACTTGAAGGTTTAACTCTTAATTATTCTGGCTTATGCAATCTACCGGGGTAGTTAATCTATCATTTATTCCTTCCAACTCCTGCACTTAGTGATTGAGGCCTGCATTTCTATCTCCTAAGTTTCGAACTTGGTCATTGAGGTGTTCAGCCATCTCGATAAGCATACGTTCACGTTCAGAATCATTAGGGTTAGCCATATAACCACGCCCTTGAACCTGTGATCCTGCACAACCGATTGAGGATCTATAACAACGCTGGAAGATGTGTTTTCTCTTCTCATTTGGAATTGGGCCTCCGTACTCAGCTTCCTTGTTGTTCACTTGGGCACTTGCCTAGCTCTATATATGAAAAAAAAGTCACAGGTACATTGCAAATATTTATTTAAATGGGGATTGTTTGAAGTGTTACTCACATGTACAGGTTCTGGCTGCTCGTTTGCCCATTCACGGTTCTTCAAATGGCTTGCCTCCGGTCGCTGGGTCTCGCTACACAAAATACAACTAAAATTCAATGTGTAGGTATACATATTGATTGCAGCGCAAAATAAAAGCATGATTTTTTTTCATACCTTCTCGTAACTAAGTTGGGCGTAAGATTTGGAGCCAAGCAAGTGTTTCGTCTATTGTCTTCTTCGATTTTGAGAACTGGTCCTGCTTAATGACTACAATTTTAAGAGTTAATTCCACGAATGAATGTAAATCAAATAGTTTTGTATGATGTAAAGCTATTTAAAAGTTAGCTGACCTTGAATCACTCATACCAAAAATATTCTATTAGGTGCAACCACTTGGACACCGGTACGTCATCAGGCTTTTTTCGTATGCGTTCTTCATTGGTCAAATAACTCTTATAGGTGGCATTCAAAGTCGAGCACCACCCCTTGTAGCACTCACCAGTAATTTTCAAAATGTTCTTGTGCTCTCCTCTGTGTCCTCCTGTAAGACCTATGTGTGCTGAATACATTGGCTTGTAGTGAATACACTTGGCTTTGATGATAAAAGTTTTAAATATCACCAAAATACCTTTTTATCAAGGTTCGACTCTAGCTCTGAGCTACAGCAAGGTCTGACGGTAGGTCCGGCTTGGTTTGGGTAGCCCGGTTACGTTCGATGCTAGGTCTGACTAGCTTTGGTCAGCTCCGGTGAGTTTTATCTTTAGCTCCGGCATGTCTTTGTTAGCTCCGGCATGTCTTTGATAGCTCTGGCATATATTTGATAGCTCCGGCATGCTTTTGCTAAGCTCGGACGTATTTTGTCTAGCTCCGGTTTTGGGTTTTCTAGTTTTGACTAGTTTTTGGTAAGCTCCGGTGCTAGGATCTACTAGTTTTGGTAAGCTCTGGCAGGTGCTTCATTGTACTAGTTTTGGTAAGCTCCGGGTCAAGCTCCGGCTTGCTGTGGGATGGTCCGGGACTTGACCGTGATACTTCTGCTTTGCATTTGCAATGTTTCATAATTGCTTTACATTGTTGTAAAGATTGCTTAGTATTCATTTTCTAAGTTTTTGGTGCGTTTTGGTTGATATGGATAATATTGTGTTACTGTGGTTTTGCAACATGCTTATGTGAGGTGCTCACATAAGGTGTTGTGTTCGGAACTAACTTGGGTCAAGTCGAGGACTTGGGCTCGTATGGATTGGTTGTTTATTCATGTGCAGGTGTTTCTTGAGTTCAAGACATGGCTGGTGACGGGATCCATTGGACTAGTCTCAGGGAGGAGATGAGGTTCCAACAACCAAATTCAGGAGGAATTGTGGTTGAGCTGATCAGGAGGTTGCGCAACATGATTGAATCAAGAAAAATGCATGTGAAGGTATCGTGGACGTCATTGGAAGATGTTTGCACGTGTGCAAGGAGTGCATGGACGTGGCTACATGGTTCCAAGACGTGATGAAGAGAAGTGGACGTAAAAAGTTGGTCGGAAAGGTCCAACCGACTAGGTTATGGACTCAGGCTGCGGCTGAGTTGGGTTTGACTCAAATATGGAAAGATTTGAGTTGGTTATGATGGGATTTCGTGTGGGTCACGAATTTGAGTTTTTTAGGAATGTGGGATACATTCCTAAGGTGTTTGGAAGTCTTAAGATTGCTTCTATCTGCGTATAGAAGAATCTTGAGCAGTTATGAAAAGTTATGATTCGTGATCTGAGTAGGATTGGAGTCCTAGTTGATATTGGGTTGGCCAAAGGGCTGGTTATATAAGCAGGGGAGCCCAGAGCTCATGGAGTACGACTTTGGGGCTGTTCCTCTTGTGTTCTATTGAATAAAATTTGTAGTTTGAAGGAACTTTTGTGCCTTGTTCGTCAGACTTGTTCCAGACAAGTTTTACTCGTCGAGTTTCTGGACAGCACTACCTTTCGTCGGTAGTTTTATCATAACTCGAGTTTTACAGATCCAATTGATGTGATTCTTTTGGGTTGTCTTCACAACTTGATTGTCTATCATATGCCAAAATTTCACGGTCATTGGATTTGTGGTCTATGATCTACACGAGTTTCTTTGCAGCGTTCCAGAACTGTTTTTTTTCTCGGGGTTTGGGGTTTAATTGTTTCCGCTGCGTAAGATTTTTAAATCTACTATTCACCGCCCTCTGGTAGATTTTCACGTGCTCTACGATCCTACACCTCCAAGTCCTAGAAATTCTGTACATTGTATAACACATTGGTGTAAACGTACGGATGGAGATTATAAGAAAAAAATAACTGTGTGGAGTGTGTCAACACTAACCAGAATGTCTCGTACTATTTCTCTCTTGTTAGTATCGCCAACCTCTGCTCACTTCCTTGCACCGTTGAGAGCTGCATGTTTTTTATAAATATAACCACATCATCCACAAAGTGCCGCTTATTAACACCAACCGCAACACCCAACCTAGTGGAGAACTGAATTGGTAGCTTCACATTCTTCATTCTACTAACATGGACTGCATAGAGTATGCTGGCAACCTTAAGTCCTTTAGCCACACCTCTTCCAAACTTCCTTCCTTCTGTTACATTGATTCAAACAGTAAATAATTAAAGCAAATTACCACCTGACCAAGTCTAGTATCATGTACAAATAGTGTGAAAAGAAGAAAAGTTTGATGTTCGTACCATCTTCAGTACGAGTGCGGCAAATACGAGCATGGGACGACCGCGTCCCAGTAGCATTTTGTTCTGTATTACTCCCTCCCGGCTTATATTAATTGTCGTATCAGACCAATAAATGAATTAAAAAATTAACTAGTTAGAACTGTCTGAATGACAATTATTTTGATCGAGAGGTAGTATATTGTTGACTTCTTTGTTGCTGTTCATTCCCTAAAATGAGCCATCAAGCACACATGTCAGTGGTGCTACTGCACCCATAGTACTGCAAAGGATTTTTAGTCCAGCAGCGAAGCAGGCAAGACTGAAAGGCGGGCATGCAGCTGGCCATGCTCGAATTAGACAAAGATAGGTTTCACCGATTCGGTCTGAATAACATCAGCTGAAGCGCGTCACAAGGAGAATTGGTTGCAGGGCGAGTAATAAACGCAAGCGGTAGTAGGTGACGAATGCATGACAGATGAGGCGGGCAGCTTGCGGGATTGAAATCCTCTGTAGTACTGCACCTATAGTAGCTGCCACTGACATGTGGGTCCATGAGACATCGGGTCTACTTGCCAGTGGTAGCTACTGCAGCTGCAGTACTGCACAATTCCAGCTTGCGACGCTTAACAAAGCAAGGGTTCGGTTTGGCCGAGATCACCCAGAGCAACTATCAAGGAGGGTTGGTGGCAGGGCGAGCAATGGCTAGGGATTTGCGGGCGGCGTCGTCATCATGGAACGCGAAGGATGGTACATGGCGATGGGCGAGGGAGACACGTCGGGAAGGACACTGAAGTGACCAGCGGCAGGGTGTGGGTGCCGGTGCCGGCTGGAGTGGCCGGCGGCAAGAGAGCACAATGTTGAGGCATAAAAATCATGCTATCACACATGCTAATGAAGTGTTAACTGGGACTATGAAAGTAGAATCGCAAGACATGCTAAAACAATTAGTAGAGCCTAATACATATTTTTGGTTTGTATATCTATACCTGTTGTTGGTTCATGCATTGTAGTACCAAGGAATGAAGAATCTCAGGGTTCTTGAACATCATTTGCTGCAATATTCTCTGCATACCATGCAAAGGAATTAATGTTTTCTAAAAAAAATTTAATTTTGATAGTAAACACACTTATAGTTATACCAGGTGCTTGTTGGCCACCATGAATACTTGTAGACAACATTGCGGTTTGGTGTCATGTTCCTAAAGTAAAGAGCATATATTGTAAGTAGTTATTCCAAATAACAGTGATAACGTCAGATTACATGACCGATGTACTTTTTGGATCGGATGGTGTGGTTTCAATAAACTGACAGTGTTTGTTTGGAATGGAGGAATTAGAAATGAAGGAATAGGAAAAAACGTACAATCCGAGAAATCCACAAAAACGAAAAAATTGTAAAAAACGTGGGAACTGAAAATCTTAGGAATACAAATTTGTAACACGGGAATGAGAGTACAACATTTGGAGTGGTTGATTATATAACCCGTTCGCCATTTACTTCTAAATCTAGAAATTAGATACTACCTCCGATTTTTAATATATGTCGTTCCCGACAAGTAATTGAATTAGAAATACACTACCGTAATAAGCTATTGGAGCGACATTTATTTCAGGACAGATGTAGTATATGCTATATATATATATATATATCTATAACTATATTCGTGGAACATAAGAGCACATTTCTTCTATGTTAATTTATTTAATCTTCGTATATAAGCATTGATCGTTTAGAACTTACCTAGCCAATATAGCTCTATAAAAAGATGGCATGGATCGTGTAGAACTTACCTAGCACAAAACTGGAGTTCGAGATGTCGTAGGGAGGTGTCGGCAACGAAGAGGTTCGGTGGAGCCCGTCAAACATTGTCGCCTGCGTTGTACCCACGAGTCACCATTAAGAGCTTTGATGCGTCACTGCCAGAACCATGGGGAAAAAATTGTAAAAACCATGGGAACTGAAAACACGGGAAATTCTGAGGAAAAGAAGTTTGGAACACAGGACAGAGACTACAACACATTTTGAGTACTGCGAGATCACCGGAAGGGCGGGGCAGTGGTGTGTGAGGAACAGAGGCCAGGGTACTATGGGATTAGAGGCCAGTGTTTCCATTTATACTCATCGTGGCTGAAATAGGGTTACAATAGGCGGGACTGAAATGGGAGGCACAGGAAGTGAATTTGAATCGTCAAAATCTCAATTATAGCGCGCTAAGAAGAACAAAAATATTTTTGTGGGCGTGGAGAATTTTGCTCTAGCCGTGCCCTTGTACATGCATGCAATCGTGGTTAAATTCATGTCATGTCACGTCAATTCCTGTGCATGGTGCGTGTAACTAGAGGGGTAGACATCTTTGGACAACTTGCTCGCTTCTTAATTACAGTATGGCCTAGCTTCTTGCTCGCAGTGCGACCACTAGCTCCCCTTCATCTTTGTTGTGATGCATGGAGATCAAAATCTAAAATCAGTCATGTGCTAGCTAGTGGGACGTTCCAAAAAATACGAACAAAAATATGAATCGCAAAATGTATATGTGCTAATGCAAATGACATGCAAATACAGAACACCCAAGTCCATGAAAGGATGATGGCAAATCCATGGTATAGTAAAAGGTAAACAATCATCATTCTATAACATTGATCACAATGAAATGATGACATATATATTCTACTACTAAAATAAATTTTCACATGCGCCACTATTTTTTATACAGGTGGACCGACCGTATAAATTTCCGCTATGATGTCTAATCTTCAGGCCGTCGATCCAAAGCCGCTTGTGATAGGAGAGTATCACAGGCAGATACGATACAGCAACAATGTCATTTGTTATTAGTTACAATGGATAAACTACTTTTCAGGCACCTGATGCATCAGGTGATGGACTAATTATCAATTAATATGACATACTTTCCTAATCATGTTAATTATGCATCATGTTAGTTGTTAATTATATTAATTGTAAATATTATTTTAGCTGTCGAATTGGTAAATCTTTTTTTGTCAATGTGTGAGCTATAGAAAAAAATAATCTCATCAATTATGAAATTTTACCGGATTAGTGTTACCTAAGGTTGCCTGAATTTTTACCGAATTTCAGCATTTCAGACACATGCAATTTGAACGGTCCCAAGTTACAAACACACAGGAGATATTTTCGATAAAAGGAGATGTTTTTCGATACTGCTTAGGACAAATTGTTTATGAACATAAAATTCATTGTTCATTAACATAAAAACAACATATATATTACAAACAAGAAATACGAAAACACATAGGAAACAAGAAAAAGAAAAACTACTCCTAATCCTACTCCACTCGGAGGAAGTCTCCTCAACCTGCGCCGCCGCTCTCTTCCTTCTCCTCCGGCACCTAAGTCCGAAGCTTCCGGGCGACAGTGTGTAGAAGGTGCCGGTGGCCCTCCACCCCAGCCACCTCCACGATCGTCTCATAGAGGGTGTGACACCCAATTTTGAAAATTAATGAAGCATGATGCATATATGTGTCCAGGATGTTTAACACACATACACAAGTGATCCACAAATGATAAATAGATTAAACTATGTCTCGAATAATAACACTAACAATAGTACCTTATTACAAACCAAACAGTCTTGAATACAAACTCTAAAAGACTACAGCGGAAGATACTAGACACTAACGACACCAACTCCACAGGCAAGCTTGACGGTAACATGCACGCCTAGAACTCCTCAAAGACCTCCTGGTACTCCACATTGATGCGTGTGTCTGAATTTGTTGGAAGAATAGCAAGGGTGAGCATACGTCTTACTCAACAAGTGTGGGAAAGTATGACATGTAGCTTAAATAAGGAATGACAATAAAAGGATAATTGCATAAAAGTACATTCAAAACAGTTGAAAGTGCAATTATATGATTATTAAGTGTGGTCCTTCCCAAAATAACCCAAATAACATTAATTTCAACTTATGTAACCAATAGAAGCAATAGTAATCCATAATCAGGTCATAACTGCTCGTTGTGTCTCAATTTCATCAATTCCATATACCCAAGCCAATTACTGAACTAATACTAATTCCCAATTCAATTCCAGCGATTAAACCATGTTCAGGGTGGTTCAGGTTGCTCATAACAGGGAGCACGGCTATCATGATTGTTTCTAACACACTCTGCAGATGTTGTACCGCTTTACCCACAAGTTCGTGATTTTATGACCTTTCAATGACTAATGAATCTCAATTATGTTGTCTCACACTTCCTTAGGTGTGTGGCCAAGAGATCACAAAATGGCCTTTACAAAGTGATTACTAGCATATTTAGACCCCACCGAGGTTTCACTGGTGGTGATGTCTCCAACTGAGCACATCCAACCAAGGCCCCCTCTTGAGCCATTCGGATCCCAAGGTAGTCCGACCATCACTGCAAACCCATCCGACTACCCCTTCCCTGAGCATTCCTAATGATACAAATAGTCCTAACAATACACTAATTAGTCAGCTAAGCCGCACCCATACTCGGCCCTATGGTGGCACTGTAAATCCTGAATGGTCGCTCCATGAACCGGTCCTTAGATCTAAAGCAAGCAAAACCACCAAAACAGTCCAACTCAAGGCTTGGTTAAATCCCTAGGCACCAAGTGGCTAAAGGGTCATTATTATCAATTATCATCATTTAAGTGTTCAATAGTTCATTATTAAGCAATATGATTGTTTCCCAAACCCAATCGAGTAATGCGATGCAAAAGTGTAAAATACCCTTCCTGACTCTCTACATTGTGTTGAAGCGACAAGGGTGGTCATACAAAACTAGTAAAGTCCTATAATTGGGTTTGCCCATCAGTTTGACACAAGCATGCAATTTTGCAAACAAAACATTTAAAAACTTAGATCAAAATGATTAAGGACACTTACCTTGCTCTTGAGCTTGGTTTGGATCGAAGGCTTCGAAGTTCTGGTTCTGCAGGTCCTCAAAAGCACTCTCTACAGTGACACCTTCTATTTTCCGCAAAAAATTCAAAATAACCATTACAATCAAATAATGCTCATATATTACTCAATATGCCATGATATGCATGATTGATACAATTTTGAGATAAAACTTGTTAATGAGTTGCTATTAATTTTTACCAACTAGTTACAATTGTTTTTAACAAGTTTGAACAAGTTTTGAGCTGATTTGAGTCAAATTGGAATTAATTCAGCCAAAATAGATTAGAAGGGCGGACAAGTCCGGTTCCAGGGCTAGACTAGTTCGCCCTTTCCAAAACTTGCGAGATAGGGTTTTCGAGACAGCGAGATTCAGGGTTTAAATGTCGTGGGAAATTAGATACAGAAGGTATATCGTGTGTTTAGAGATCCAAGGAGCAAGAATTGGGCATGAAACTTGAATCTTGACAATCTAGGGCTTGATTAGAGGTGATGAAGACAATTTGATGATGAAGAACATCGATGTTAAGAAGTTGATGAAGATTGTGCTTGATTGATCCTCCTCCTTCTTCTTCTCCTCCTCCTCCTTACTGCTGGATCTTCACTTGATGGAAGTACACATCAAGAACAGGACAGCGAGGGTTTCCCAATGTGATGGAGAGGTGTGGGGTATTGGGTTGCTTATATAAGGGTGGAGAGGTAGGGTTTCAGGGTGGATTCCAAGTGGATTTCGATGGGGGGCGAGTAGGGACCATGGTGGGGTCCACTTGGGCTCCTCTGAGGTTGGGCACGAACTTCTCGGGCTCAATTAAGACAATTACCCGATAACTAATCGTGGACGAAAAATAGAGTTCGAGTTGAATTTTGTAGGCTGGACTTGTCCGCAAGGATGGCCGGACAAGTCTGTATTGGAACATAACTATTTCAGACAAGTCCGGTTCTATGGGCCGGACAAGTCTGGGGTTGGCTAGAAAAGGACGATCCGGACTAAAAATTGGACAAGATCAGACTTGTCCGCTGGAAATCGGACAACTCTGGAAAAACATCAGAACCAACAACGGACTAGTCTGTGCAGTGTGCAAGACAAGTCCTGGTTATGAAGAAACCAAAGTTTCTGAAACCGAAGAAGGATACAGGAATAGTCCAGGTTGGAGGCCGAACTAGTCCGCATCCTGATAGAATTAAATTGTTATTTAGACCTAAATTGATTTTAATCTGGTTCTTTATAAGGTTGCTTTATGTTAAACATGTATGAGGATGCATGCAATGCATTATGCATGAAAATGAGGGTGTTACAAACCTACTCCCGTTAAAATGAATCTAGCCTTCGAGATTCGACGCGAAAGGAAAGCGATAGGGAAATTCCTTCTTGAGATCATCTTCTTGCTCCTAAGTTGCTTCCACGTCTGTATGATACTTCCGTTGCACTTTGCACCATCGAATCACCTTGTTCCTTGTTACCCTCTCTTTGGTTTACAAAATTTTGACAGGTTGCTCAGCATAGGTCAAATCCTCTTCAACTCCAATTCTTCCATTGGTACTTGCTCTTCCGGTACCCTCGCACTTCCTGAGCATAGAAACATGAAACACATCATGAATATCGAAAAGATGTGTTGGCATCTCAAACTTATACGCTACTTCTCCCGTTTGTCCAAAACCTTGAATGATCCAATATAGCGAGGTGCCAACTTTCCTTTGACATTAAACCGCTTGTTACCTCGCATGAGTGACACTTAGAGGTATACAAAGTCTCCCACCTCAAAAGTTAAGCTTCTTTGTCTATTATCTGCATAACCGTTTTGTCTTGAGTGAGCAGTTATGAAATTCTTGCGGATTGTCTGAACTTGCTTTTCGGCATCTTATATTACATTAGGTCCAAATACTTGAGTTTATCCTATCTCATTCCAAAACAATGGTGTCCTACACCTTCTCCCATACAATGCTTCATATGGCGACATCTTCAAACTAGCTTGATAACTATTGTTGTAGGACAATTCAGCATATGACAGACTTTTGTCCCAACTTTTCCATACTTTAGCGCGCAAGCTCCTAGCATTTCTTCCAATATCTAATTTGTTCTCTCAGTTTGTCCATCCGTTTGAGGGTGATATGCAAAACTAAAATTCAATTGAGTTCCCATAGACTTGTGCAGCTTTTGCCAGAACCTCGAGGTAAATTGAGAACCTCTATCGGATACTATTTTCTTTGGTACTCCGTGTAAGCACCTTATTCTTCTCATATATAATTCTACCAACTTTGCTCGACTATAAGTAGTCTTGATAGGAATGAAATGCGCTGATTTCGTCAACTGATCCACAATAACTCATATCGAATCATAACCAGTTGAAGTGCGAGGTAAACCAACTATGAAATCCATACTAACCTATTCCCACTTCCATTCCGGAATCTTTAACGGCTGCAATAATCCAGCTGGCCTTTGATGTTCAGCCTTGACTCATTGGCATACATCACATAGTGCAACATATTCAGCTATGTCCCTTTTCATACCATACCACCATTAGCATGTCTTCTGGTCCTTGTACATCTTTGACAGCCGGGATGGATGGAGTAAAGCAAGTCATGTGCCTCCTTTAAGATCAACTGTCGGAGACACTTCTCATTAGGCACAACAATCGGTTTCCCAAGCCCTAGAGTACCATGGTCATCCTCATCAAATCTGAATTCTCTCCCTTCTTGGGTTCTTTCTTTAATTTCCTTGATTTCTTCATCCTTGGTCTAGCCTCCTCTTATTTCTTGCTCCAGGGTCGGATTCACTTCCATTGCTCCCATATCATTCACAAATCCAAGATTCAACATTTCAAACTCCTTGCATAGCTCGAGTGGCAACTCCCTAGTGGTAAGCTGGTGGCTTGCTCCCTTTCGACTCAAAGCATCAGCCACTACGTTGGCTTTTGCTGGATGATAATTGATTCTCACATCATAATCCATAATGAGTTATAACCATCATCGTTGCCTCAAATTAAGATCCGTTGGTGTGAATATGCACTTGAGACTTTTATGGTCCTTATAAATCTCACATCTATGGCCAAGAACATAATATCTCCAAATCTTCAATGCATGCACTATGGCTGCAAGTTTGAGATCATGTGTAGGATAATTCTGCTCATGTTTCTTCAATTGCCTGGACGCATAAGCTACTACTCGGTCTTCTTGCATCAATACACAACCAAGACCTTGCCTTGAAGCATCGCAATAGATATCAAAGCTATTGCTCAAGTCTGGCAATACCAACACAGGTGCTTTTGTTAACCTCTTCTTTAGCTCCTCAAAACTATCCTAACAAGCTTGAGTCCACTTGAAAGGCTTCTCCTTCATTAATAGTTCAGTCATGGGCTTTGCTATCTTGGAAAGGTCCTTGATGAACCGACGGTAATATCCAGCCATTCCAAGAAGACTTCTTATTTCCTTCACATTCTACAGCAGTTCCCACTTTATCACACCTCTAACCTTTCCTGGGTCAACTGACACTCCTCCTCCAGAGATGACATGGCCTAGGAATGATATCTCCCTCAACCAGAAATGGCACTTGTTAAACTTGGAATACAACTAGTGCTCTCGCAATTTCTGCAACGTCAGCCTTAGATGCTCTTCGTGCTCCTCTTCACTCTTCGGGTATATAATGATGTCATCAATGAACACTACCACGAACTTATCCAAATACTCCATGAAGACCTTATTCATAAGATACATGGAGTATGTGGGTGCATTAGTCAATCCAAATGACATGATCATATACTCATAGGATCCATACCGTGTCCTGAAATCCGTTTTGTGTATGTCTGACGATCTAATCCTGATTTGTAAATATCATGACCGAAGATCAATCTTAAAGAATATTCTGGCTCCCTTCATTTGTTCGAACAGATCCTCTATGCGAGGCAGTGCATACTTATTCTTAATTGTCACCTCGTTGAGAAACCGGTAAACCACACATTCTTTGGGATCTATCCTTCTTATCTAAGAAAAGCACTAGTGCTCCCCATGGCGACGAGCTTGGGCCTATAAAACCCCTCTCTAATTTCTCTTGAATCTGCTTTTCGAGCTCCGATAATTCCTTAGTAGGCATCCTATATAGCCTCTTTTTTATAGGTGCAGTTCCAGGTATTGAATCAATGACGAACTCGATGTCACGATCAGGTGGCATACCTGGCCATTCCTCAGGAAATACTTCTGGGTACTCACGAAGAACCAGAATTTCCTTCAAGGTTACTCCTTCTGCCTGATTTACCATTGCCTTCTCGATTATAAGCTGAACTGCCATGTACTCTATACTGACTCCTCCAGCGTTTGTCAATTGCACTGTTCGAGTGGCACAATGAATCACTCTGTTATGCTTCCTTAGCCAATCCATTCCATGTATAATGTCCAATCCTTGTGAATTTAGGACTATAAGGTTGGCGAGGGAATCTACCCCCCTTATGCAAATACTTACTTTTGGACATACTATATTCGTCCTCATCTCTCCTCCAGGAGATTTAACCAACTGAGTATACTTCAAGTATGATATGGGCATGGTATGCTTTGCAACATACTTTGATGAGATGAACGAATGAGATGCTCCAGAATCAAATAATATAGTAGCGGGGTTGGAGTTTGCGAGAAACATGCCAATCACAACATCTTCAGCGTGTTGAGCCTCTTCTACAGATACATGGTTCACCTTTCCATGAGCAAAATTTTGTGGTCCTCGGTTGTCTAGGATTCTGCCTTGGAGCTTTGTTCATCTGTTGTTGACCTGATCTTGGGCATTGATTTGCAAAATGTCCAACTTGACCACAATTAAAGCAAGTTTTTGCACCAGTGGCACCAGAGAAGTTAGGGCGAGGCTGATTCTGAGCATAGGCAGTCATATTTGGACGTGGTGCAGACTGCATAGGTAAGCAAGGTGCTTGCATGGATGACCATTGCTGCATTGGCTATTGCAGTCGCGGTGGATAAGCAGGACAGTACGCAACAGCAGAGGGTCGTAATATGGTGCAACAGGTGGTGTATAGCGAGGACTAACATTGCTTCCTTGCGGCTATCCATGTTATGCCATTTGCCTTTTGTGATCTAGCTCCATCTCACGAATCTTGTTCTCAATCACAATGGCTTTGTCAAAAAGCTTCTGAAAGTTTGCATAGTTAGTATTTAGCAACTGAACTTGAATTTCATTGTTGAGGCCTCTCATGAACAGGTATTACTTCATGCTGTCAGTACTGATGTCCTCTGGAGCATACTTAGACAGCTGAGTGAATTTGTTGAGGTACTATTGATGGTTGTTATATACCAATTTCACCCGTCAATATAACTCAATTATGTGAAGGAAATATCATTTCTTGCACACATCGCCTTTCTATTTAACCTATTTCCACTTGTACTTGGAGAAAGTAGTGCATGCAGGCATTTTAAGCAAAATTGAATTGAAACAAGGGGATGGATCCTATAAAATATCATTCCAGCAAATCAAGCGACAACATGTGGCACCACATGGATCAAATGGCCCACAAACAGAAGTATCCAAGGCCATCCAATGGTGTAGCACCCATATAAGGGGATAGGGCCCACCTGGCAGAGACCTGAAGGAAGCACAACCCCAACGAGGCTGAGACAAGGTCGGTCGACCTCCCAAGTTGGCCGACTAGGGAGTGATGCCAAACTCGATCAAATGCCACGTGTTGGCTCCTCCCGACTTGAAGAAGTCATGGGTGACTGATTCACGCGCTTTTGGTGGCCGAAACCGACCCTTCTCCAAGCTGTAAATAGGACCCCTCACCCCTCACTTCAACACACACCACTTGAGTATTCATCCATTGTATCCACTACTCTCCATAGGTTTAGAGGAGTATAGGCTGTAGAGAGGAGAGTCTCTAGTCCATAGTCCAAGTAGGAGAGGAGTAGAATGAGTCTCTTCCAAATTCCTAATTGGGAAAGGTATGGGTCTTATATTCCTATTTGTATTTGTGACTTTGCTCTTAATAAATATGTTATCTCTAGTCTTCTATTGTTCATCTACTTGGATGAAGAGTTTCTTGTTTTATTGTAGATTCCATGTATGTGGTAGGAGTAGTATTTTTGATTATGCTATACCATTGTCATTATATCACCATGAACACTATAAACCCCCACTATAGTCTAATTATCTATGACATGATTATGTTAACATGAATCATGTATGCTATGAATCAAAATTGGTTAATCGATGATTTAGTTCATTGCCTTATGATGGTTTGGTCCTAGGCTCTTAAGGTAATCACTTAATATGCTAGCATGGTGCTAGGATATAGAGTAGCGTTGAATGTCTCGTAGATCCACGGATTGAAGAGGTAGGTAGTAGGTGGTGACGGCCCTATCTGTCCTTTGTAATCCTCCACATTCGGCGATGCAACAGGCTCTTGGTGGGAGTCATACTAGTATTTCTAGGTGTAAACCCGTGCCCAATGTGTTAATGCACTTAGCATTAAAATTCATAATTAATATGTTCATTAGTAACTAACCTAGGCTATGTATATGTACATTAGAAGCATCGTAGAAGTCTCTACCTAACCCTTAGCCTAGTCCCTCTTTACCTGATTTATCCCCTTAGGATAGAATGCTCTTGTGTATGTCACACTACTCCAATTATCATTTGTCCATCCTTGCTAGAACCTTGCCTAGATCACCCTAGCCTCTCCACTTGATGATTGCTTTACTTCCATCTAGCCTTCCTTTGGCAGCATATAGATGACACCCTTTGGGAATATTCTTAGAGGGGAAATGCTACATCGATAGTTTCTGTGTGCTTGCTGATGTACATGTATAATCTAAAATCTTTTAACAAGCATTTCTGGCACCACCGCTAGGGATGAATTGTTACTAGTGCGTAGGAACTATGAATAAGCACTTTTGAGGCTGTTACCGGGGAAGGTAGCCGAAGTATTGAATGATTGAGTGAATAGGAAAGAACCATGGTAGGTTTTAGTAGGATGACCCCTCTTTGTTTTCGCATTCTATGTGAGAAATGGGTAGTGTATGTCTAGTTTTTTCTTGCCAGAAAACTTTGTTGAAGATCCCGAATCCCTTCAGAGAGATCGACCTCGTGTCGTTACTCTTCAGAAGCTTCGAGCGGCAAAGCAAGCCAAACAATTGCACCAACAACCAAAACGCTAATGGGTCAGAAGACCCTTCGTGAGTTTTCGGCTCCCTCTGCTAACAATGTGCCTATTGGGCCCACTGTTAACACGGGAGACATGAACTTCGAAATAAAGACCGGCCTTAACACTATGGTGCAAGCCAACCAATTTTGTGGGAAGGCTAACGAGGATGCAAGTGCTCACTTGCAACAGTTCATTGATATTTGCAGCACTTTTAATATCAAGGACATATCTTCTGATGCTGTCCGTCTTAGGCTGTTTCCGTTCTCTCTTCTTGGGAGAGAAAAATAGTGGTTCTACGTGAACTGTAGTGCTATAGACACTTGGGAGAAGTGTTCTACGGCATTCCTCGCCAAGTTTTTCCCGTTGGGCGAGACCAACGCCCTACGTGGAAGAATTTCCAACTTCTAGCAAGATGCCAAGGAATCTATTCCCGAGGCTTGGGAAAGGCTTCAGGAGTACATCCTAGCTTGTCCCCACAATTGGATGGATGACTGGCTCATCATCCAAAACTTATACAAGAGGCTGATCCCTTCTGCCCATGACCATGTTCATGCTACTGTTGGAGGAGCCTTCTTCTCATGGTGCCCAAAGCCAAAGATTTATTGAGAAGATGGTGTCAAATATGGGTTGGAGCAATGAGCGTCTCCATACCCACCAGTGAGGCATGCACACCTTGAAGGAGGTGGACATGATCGCTGCCAAATTGGACCTCCTTATGAAGAATATTGATGGACAAGGCAATGGTGAGGTATGTGGAAATGCATATGCCTTAGACTCTCACATCACTTGTGAAGTCTGTGGCAACACGGGCCATTTGGGCAATGACTACCCAGATACCCATGAGGATGCCCTATATGTAGCCAACAATGGACAATAATGGCTATGGCCTAGGAGGTCAAGTGTGGGGCCAACCACGCCCA
This sequence comes from Tuctoria greenei, assembly GCA_036927565.1. Classification (NCBI taxonomy): domain Eukaryota; kingdom Viridiplantae; phylum Streptophyta; class Magnoliopsida; order Poales; family Poaceae; genus Tuctoria; species Tuctoria greenei. The sequence continues at coordinate 78,649,896 of JAYESD010000007.1, forward strand.
TTCTTTCAAGGAGGGTATAACAACAATGGCATCAATGGAAATCAACCCAAATTGAGAGAACTTGCCATTGGCCAGCTAAAGATCAATGTGGCAATATCCAAGATGATATCGGCCAATGACAAGACCCTAGAGAGCATTAATGCCAAGATTAAAGGACTATCCTCAGCCCTCAAGAATCAATTGAGTTTCAACAAGATGTTGGAAACTCAGTTGGCTCAACTGGCAACCGCTGGAATGGCATGATGCCAGGACAACCCAAACCCCCTATGGAAAGTGCCAATATGATTTCTCTACAACGAGGCAACTGGCTAAAGGACCCTGGATGTCCTATAATATCATGCTCAATTGGGGATCACCACTTTGACAAGGCCCTTTGTGACCTTGGAGCAAGTGTGAGTGTGATGCCCAAGGTGGTTTTCGACCAGTTGAAATTCATGGAACTTACTCCAACACCAATGCAGCTCCAATTAGCTGATTCTTCGGCCCGTTATCCAATGAGTATTATTGAAGATGTTTCGGTGAAAATCTGGAATTGCTTTATACCCGTGGATTTCGTGGTGCTCGACATGGAGGTCGAGAAGGATACGTCGCTCATTCTTGGGCGACCATTCCTAAGCACCGCGAAGGCTCGCATATATGTGGGAGCTGGAGAAATCCACATCCATATCAATAGCAAGGAGAAGAAGTTTAACTTTTGGCCAAAGTTGGAGCAATGCTCCATGATCCGTATCAAGTATGGGCTGAATGTTAAGCACATCTTAGAGGTCGAAATCACACCTCCGATTGTGGACCCCCTCATTGCATTGATGAGGAATTTTAACTATGTGGAAAACCCGTCTTATCGTCCACACTAACACCCTAGGAAGACGGAGAAATCCAGGCCTCCCCAAAGGCCCATGTCCACCAAGCCGCTAAAGAAGGTATGGCAGAAGAAGCAAGAAAAGCCGTCCGAGCCCTTCCCTCTGAGCACGGATGTCAGGAAATGAACAAGGAGGAATGTCCATCTCATAAGACGGTGGTGAGACCTAACCAATAAGTTAAATTGGTAGTTATCCTTTTCTTTGTTTTTTTCTCTTTATTTGGTTTTCCCCATTTAGTTTGATTTTTCCCCACTGCATATTTGGTTTTCTTAGTAAGTTGAGAATCTTATATTCTCAACTATCATTTTTATTATTTTCACAAAAAGAAAATTGTTGGGTTTTGAAAAAAAATGTTTTATTGGAAAACAATTTTTCTGAGCGGCAAAAGTGGTAAGTCACCTACGTGCTAATCCCAAAGCCGTTGGGGAGACACCTGCCAAAAGGGAGAAAAGGTGGGCCCACTTGTTAGTGCGGTCGACCCCCCTGTTTGGCTGACTTTGGGAAGGAGCCATTTTGGCTCTCTCTCCTCCAACGGTTACATTTGGTACCCCAGTGACCGTTAGGAGTGCACACTATAAATGGTGGCCGTGAGGGGCACTTCTCACACTTCACCTCATTTCATACCTCTCCCAAAGTCACTCTTGATCACATTGTTTTTCTCGCTCTTCAATGAAGTGCTCTTGATCAATTCCCAACTCAAAAAGATTTTCTTTTGCTTGCATTTGCAATTTGCTCTCAAGTTCTTCAAGGGAAAATTCGTCAGGGGTTTTGCTTTCAGTAACATCACCTCGTTCGAGTTTTTGCCTTGTTGTGTTCTTTTTTGTTGTGGCCATGAAAGGGATGAAGAGGTTGTTTGGAAAGAGGAAGGAGGCTGCAAGCTCAAGCAATGGTGGATACTCATGTGCGCGCCCCTCTTCCGTTGCTACGCCAAGTTCACGGAGGGGGAGTGTAGGTGAAGACATTCCCATGAGTGAGAGGAGCAACTCTCATCAATTTCTTCACGACGATGACCTCGACATGCAAAGTGAAGTTGAAGATCAAGCACGCAGGCTCCTCCAATATCGTGAGTTTTCTCATACGAAAGCTTATGATCCGGATTTGATCCCCAAAATAGGTATCGATTCTGAATTCTTTTCCATTTTTCGTGCACTAGGATGGGAAAACTTTGCTCACATAGAGGAGAGGGGTTCACACCTTCTCTCCATACAATTCCTTTGCATAATCAAAGTAGGATTTGATTGTATTACTTTTAGATTATTTCAAAAAGAATACAACATCCTATGGAAAGAATTAAGTGAAATCCTAGGCTTCCATAGATGATGTTTGCTAGATTGACGCTTTGCCTAGGTTTAACAAACATAGTTTTTGGCAAGATTTAACTTTTGAGGTCAGATGTAGTGCACCTATAAATAGCCCCTTACACAACTCTACTTTACGCTTCATGCATAGAGTGGTGGCTATGACTATTTTCCCTAGAGAAGATGTAAGGATAGTACGTGATGATAAGTTGAAATTTTTATTTACCATGATTAAAAAGATAAAAGTTGCTCCAGTTATTGCTATGATGACACAATGGTTAGATTACATTCCAAGAACAGAGCCAATTGAATGGACTTCATTGATTACTCATATTGCTACAAGGGTAGGAGCACTAGAATATTCTTTATTTGAGTATATTGAAAATGAAAGAGAATTAATTGATGAAGATCATTTAGTTCAAGGACATACCCATAAGCATGATCAACATGGCTCTTTGTTATTTTATTATCTAGGCTTTGTCAATGAAATTCGGTTACCTAACCCAGATTATCATTTGTACAAATGCCGGAGGCTAACCATTGACCTTCTTTCCATTGAGGAAGCACGAAGGAGTAATGTCTCTGGCAGGGTAACCAGAAGCCGTGCAAGGAGAGCAGCCATGCCTCCGACGACCTCCACGGTCCATGAGTACGAAGAGGAAGAGAACTCAATGGGTGATGCACCCAGATGGACTCAACCTCCATCGTATGAGACTGAAGGTCCGTCTTGGCATGGATAGCCAGGTGCCACATGGGAGCCACCCCTATCCACTTCAAGCTCTAGCAGCTTGCCTCCAATGTCCATGAGTAGATTTCGTTCCTCTTCGGCTAGAAGTCATCGTGACTATAGCCAAGGAATGACAGATTTCCCTAGACGTATGGAAGAGCTTGAAGTGAGAACGGGTGACATTTACAATACTCTTCAAGGGCATGTCCAAGGTACCCGAGATTGACAACAACACCTAGACGCTCAATTCACCAACATCAACTCCACGCTACAACAACAACAAGCCGATCTCGCGGCATACTTCCGTCATCAAGGGTTCAACCCTCATCACGGAGGTGAGTGAAGAACAAGCTTGGAGGAGGACCCCCACTTGAGCTAAATTGTATCACACCCTTTGCATATTTATTTTCCATTCACCCATCATCCACTTTGCATATAAAAAAATGTAGGATAGATTTGTTTTCAAATAAAATAAATAATGAGTGGTAAGAATGACTTGGAATTCACATAGATTAAGTGATGAATAGTTGCTCTATTTTAATTTTCCTAAGTCCGTAGTTTTTTACAACTTACTACTCTCCAACATATTGCTCTCATTGGCTAAATTTTCTTTTGCCTTGATTTGGAAATTGTGGGTAGCAAAAGCTTAATCCATTCTAAGTTGTTGTGACATATGATATAGTGATAGGGCTGCTATTCCTCGTTTAAAAGTGAGACTTAGATTTCTGAAGAAATTCTAAAAAGATTTAAGTTACTCTCGTTTAATTGGAAATAACTACCAAAGCCATATGATACATTACATTGATAGATCTTATGCATATGCTATTTGTCTTCAAATTGAGCTTTGTCAAACTAGTATAGACTTATGTGAGATTTCATTCATTACTTTTTGAATTCAATACTTCACGTGCACATGCCATACTTCTACACTAGAAGTAAGCGAATTTCCACCATACCACCATTCCACAATAAAAAGAGAAACTCCATATCATTCATACTTAGTACTATCTCAAAATTTATTGCATAAAAACGGAGTAGAAGGCATGGCTATAAGAAAAAGAAAAAGAAAATGCATGCTTACATCATAAGCATGAAAAAAGTAGCCATGTTTCATCCTGGCAAAATAAGAGAGTCCACTCAAAAAGTAGTCATCTCAAATATCCACATCCACTTCATTCCATCACACATGCATAAGTCTTGAATTAAATTGTTTTGAATTGATTTCTCCTAAGGCTTGCTCTTTTAACTTAGCAATACTATGTGCTGCAAATATGCCTACAATATTCCCTACCAAGCTCCACATACAAGCCTTATGTAGAGGTGGGATGAATTTAGGCACAATGCCTTGGTGAGGATATATTTCCACTACACATAAATGAGAGACCGAGAGAATCAAATTGAAATATTTAAAATCTAAATTGAACTCTTCAGAATTTGAGTGGAACTTGATTTCTAGGGTACGTGTGCTCCATTTGCTGTTCTATATTTCAACCACCCATGCATAGGAGATGGCATAAGCCCCATATTGACTTTAGATGGGTGAAGTACCATGCCAGTTTTTGCAATACTAGGTAGGGTATTCTGTTGTGCACATGGTACTTTTAAAAAATAGAACATTGTAGGAACTCCAGATCATCAATCTAAAGTCTTGACTTTGCTCGAGACGAGCAAAGGATAAGCTTGGGGGAGTTTGTTGATGGTTGTTATATACAATTTTCACCCGTCAATATAACTCAATTGAGTGAAGGAAATATCATTTCTTGCACACATCAACATTCTATTTAACCTATTTCCACTTGTCCTTGAAGAAAGTAGTGCATGCATGCATTTTAAGCAGAATTGAAGTGAAACAAGGGTATGAATCCTATAAAATATCATTCCAGCCAATCAAGCAACAACATGTGGCACCACATGGATCAAATGGCCCACAAACAGAAGTATTCGGGGCCATCCATCGATTTAGCACCCATATAAGGGGATAGGACCCACCTGGCAGAGACTTGGAGGAAGCATAGCACCAACGGGGCTGAGACTAGGTCGGCCGACCACCGTAGTTGGCCGACTAGGGAGTGGAACCAAACCCGGTCAAATGCCACATGTTGGCTCCTCCAGGCTTGAAGAAGTCATGGGTGACTGATTCACGCGCTTTTGGTGGCAGGGAACCGACCCTTCTCCAAGCCTTCAATTGGACCCCTCACGCCTCACTTTAACACAGACCACTTGAGTATTCATCCATTGTATCCACTACTCTCCATAGGTTTATAGGAGTATATGCTGTAGAGAGGAGAGTCTCTAGTCCATAGTCCAAGTAGGAGAGGAGTAGAAGGAGTCTCTTCCCAATTCCTAATTTGGAAAGGTATGGCTCTTATATTCCTTTTCGTATTCGTGACTTTGCTCTTAATAAAGATGTGATTTTAGTCTTCTATTTTTCATATACTTGGATGAAGCGTGTTAACATGAATCACTTATGCTATGAATCACATTGGTTCAACGATGATTAAGTTCATTGCCTTAGGGTGGCTTGTTCCTAAGCTCTTAATGTAATTACTTAATATGCTAGCTTGGTGCTAGGATAGAGAGTAGCGTTGAATGTCTTATAGACCCACGGATTGAAGAGGTAGGTAGTAGGTGGTGACAGCCCTATCTGTCCTATGTAATCCTCCACGTTCGGCTATGCAACAGGCTCTTGGCGGGAGTCGTCCTAGTTTTGCCAGGGGTAAACCCGTGCCCGATGTGTTAATCCACTTAGCATGAGAATTCATAATTAATATGATCATTAGTAACTAACTTAGGCTATGTATATGTACATTAGAAGCATCGAAGGACTCTCTACCTAACCCTTAGCCTACTCCCTCTTTACCTCATTTATCCTGTTAGGATAGAATGCTCTTGTGCGTGTCACACTACTCCAATTATCATTTATCCATCCTTGCTAGAACCTTGCCTAGATCACCCTAGCCTCTCCACTTGATGATTGCTTTACTTCCATCTAGCCTTCCTCTGGAAGAATATAAATGACACCCTTTGGGAATACTCTTAGTGGAGAAATGCTACATCGATAGTTTCCATGCGCTTGTGGATGTACATGTATAATCTAAAATCTATTAACAAGCAAATCTGGCACCGCCGCTAGGGATGAATTGTTAGTAGTGCATAGGAACCGTCAACAGGTACTCACTCACATCATTCTTTCTTGCCTGAGGTTTTCAAATTCTTTCCTTCTCAGTTACATAACTCCCTCGGGTACATAGTGAGAACAGAAGCTTTCCTTGAATTCAGCCCAGGTGATTCTTTCATGGTTAGTGTGGGCATTGCATAGAGATTTCCACCAATCTGTAGCAGCTCCAACTAATTGTTGTGAGGCAAAAAAGAACTTTTTATCTATCACTGCACTAGACAATAGCAAATTTCTTCTCTATAGACTTCAGGCAATCATCATCTTCCATAGGATCTGTGGTTTGAGCAAAGGTAGGCAACCTGGACCTCATGAACTCACCCAAACAATTGTGGGGTGGAGGGGGTGGTGGCGGCATGTGGGGCTGATTGTTGTTGCCAACTTGCAACTGTCCCATAGTCTGTATGATGGTCTGCATGAGCTGGTTCTGCATCGCTAACAGCTGCTCAAGGTTGATAGCCCCATGTCCAAGTCCATTGTGTTCTGAGGTGCTCCATTGTTCTCCTCCTCACCATTAGCAATCCTTTGGTTGCGAATCCTCGACATCTGTTGGTGAGAGAACAGTAGAGACAGAATAATTTAGGATTTGAAAAGAAATGTCCCAACTATATGCATCAAGGTATATGTAACTAAACCGATCTCCTATTAAAACTAAAAACCCTATTAGAGGATGTGAACAAGCATCCCACAATTCTCTACTACGTGCGGATGTGGACAAAACGCTAAGCGTCCCACAACTTGCGCCAAGCACACAAGCACAAGTACACACCACGGAAAATTCAGCACACCACACCAAATAACTAAAATGATCTAAACGCTTTTCTAACATTTAGAAAGGAGACCTAGACTCAATTGTGTGAGCCGTGGCCGTCCTAGCCGTGTGGCGGCAAAGGCGACGGCGGCGGTGAGGCATACATGGGTGCACGCCAAGGTGAGTTGGCCGTCCATGTAGGCACTAGAGAGATTTCTACACCATTGACCTCCACGGTGGCACGGATTTCCTCTTGCTTTTCCATGATAAACAACTTCTTATGGAGGTAGCGAATCTCTTCCATAGCATCAGCATAGCAATTTCCCAAATTCACCAATACTTCTTGAGATCTGTCAATGGCACGAGAACTGGCTTGAACATCATCTTGGGGTCTTAAGACTTCCCTTGTTCCCTTCTTTTTGTTGCGGGTGCAGTGCAAAACCAGTACCTCCAACTTGTTCTCATTAGATGTCTTTGGGGACCGGAGTCCACACATCTGAGGATCTCATTGGGTGGTGCCGTGTGATGCGGCACCTAACAGCACACACGAAAAGGATACCAAAACATATAAAGTTTTCATTTCATAATAAGAAGAGTTTACAAAAGAGTGTACAACAGGGGTACAAACGCAGCGGAAAATACATACTCATAATCTCACCTAACTAAGCAGGAGAGAAGACATCCATGCCCTAGGACGCTTCTCACTAGCAACATGAAGAACATTCAACAGCGGCGTGGTTCACATGATATTTATCTCGATACCTTGAGATCTCATGTACAACCTGAACAGCAGAAATAAACCTAATACCTACAAAAATCGTTAAAGCGCAAACGTGAGCATAAGGCTCAGCAAGACTGACCCGTCTCACTAGACATATGCAGGGTGAATACTAAGCATAGGTAAGGAAGGCATAAAGGACTCACCGACAAGTGGATCCTTATAGTCATGTTTTAAGTAGCACATGACATTCTTCAGGCACGACACATCATAGACTCCACAATCAAACAATAAACGCTTTGCCAATGATATGACATGCCTAAAGCACATAATGCTATTACAGGATAAGTATTTGGAAACTGTATACTTTTAATTGTGCTATATCTAAGCCACACAAGGTTGCAAAGCAATTATAATTCAATACATCATATTCTTCTGACTTCTTCAGTATTTACTACATCACAACTCAGTGAACAAGTGGTACTCATAACAGCGAGGGACGATGATTGCAATGAGGACACACCCGGAACACACGACACATACGCACTTTCGGAAATGCTAGCGAGTACTTACAGCAGTACTTACATAACATTTCAGTACTAGTCATATATAGCCACCTTTCACTAAACACTCGAATGTCGAACCGGTCGATCCGTCACAAGCAGGAGGTCACTGCGTGGGGCGTACTCTGACGTGCCCACCAGCTGATTTACACCTTGATGCCCTCAACCCACGCCTATAAAACAGAACGGAATGCCTTGACAAACCAGTATCAAGCTACGTCAGTTTACTGAAGCCCATTGCTCTAGTATGTCGCCGGTACAATTCAAGCTTGTCCGGTAGGGCCGCACACGAAACGGTCCTCAATCAACAAGGTTAGAGCTATACAACCAAGACCACGTCTTGTCGCTTCCTACTCATCTCTGACCGGTCTCACTTTCATATTCATAAGCCATTTTCTGATTCCAGATCCTCTCGTGTGATAAAATGCCTATCTCGCGAGTAGATTCCAACTACTCAACTTCTACAGAATTCCTATTAGCATAAGCATAGCAGTATCTACTCAGTGGGTTGTAGACCTACCCAAGACTCCATAGGATTTGTGGGCCATGCAAGTGGATGTCAAACACCTTAAATGTAATGCACAATCATCTAAAGATGTAATGTGAAATAAAATCCTCAAAAAAATGTAAGGAACTTAAATGCAAACTGGGGCTTGCCTTGTTTGTGACTCTATAACAATGTTAGTTGTTATGGCTTGGTCTTCCTGCGGAGAATCCGCCATGGAATCTTGATGTTGGAACTCCTCGGCATTCTCCTCCAAGAGAAACTTCTCGTTCATCACCTATCATCGCGTTCCTATCGACATGATATTCATATAAATAATTAATGTAATCTAATAATGGACTCGACGAGTTGTAGAAACCTTAAGAAGAAGAGGCTTGACTAGGAAGATTAGATATGTCTCGGATGGGTGGAGAAACTATGGATTAGTCAAGTGGTCATAGTAGTGCCGAGCTGTGAATTGACAGGTGCAATGAAAGCATACATTGCAACTTGGCACTCAACACTCGACGCTATGCCACTCAAGGACGATAGAGCTGAATGGTGTGGAAGTGTTGGACTGGTAGTGTAAGGATGACTAAGAGTCAAGGTGGCATCGAAAGATTAAGGCATGAGTGAACTGTGTGTAGGATCGAAGAGCACGTGAAGAGCTACAAGAGGGGGGGTGGATGGTAGATTTAAAAAATCTTACGCAGCTGAAACAATTAAACCCCAACCCCTTCGGCAGAAAAATGATCTGTTAAAGAAATCGTGTGTGAGACTAATTTAAACGTGTTTCACCATGACAAAAGTGATAGATATCAGAGAGAATCAAGCCACGAATACAACTCAACAAGAATCACTCAAATTCGTCGAGAAAAAACTCAATTTATGATCGAAAGATCAAACAAAGGTCAATCTGCCCTACCCGAGAAAAAACAGTTCTGGAATGCTGTAAAGAAACTCGTGTAGATCATAGACCACAAATCTAATGACCGTGAAATTTTGGCAGATGATAGATAATCAAGTTGTGAATACAACCCAAAAAGAATCACGTCAATTGGATCTGTAAAACACGAGTTATGATAAAACCACCGACGAAAGGTAGTGCTGTCCAGAAACTCGACGAGTAAAACATGTCTCGAACAAGTCGGACGAACAAGGCACAAAAGTTACTTCAAACTACGAATTTTATACAATATAACATAAGATGAACAGCCCCAAATTCGTGCACCACGAGCTCGGGGCTCCCTTGCTTATATAACCAGCTCGAAAGCCAACTCAACTCAAATCAGGAACCTAATCCTACTCTGTTCACGAATCGTAACAGTTCATTACTGCTTAGGATTCTTCTATACGCAGATAGAAGCAATCTTAAGACTTCCAAACACCTTAGGAACGTATCTCATATTCCTAAACTACTCAATATCGTGACCCACACGAAATCCTATCATAACTAACTCAAATCTTTCCATATTTGAGTCAAACCCGACTCAGCTGCAGCCTGAGTCCATAACCTAGTCGGTTAGACCTTTCCGACCAACTCTTTACGTCCACATCTCTTTATCACATCTCAAAATCATGTAGCCACGTCCATGCACTCCTTGCACACGTGCAAACATCTTCCAATGATGTCCACGATACCTTCACATGCATTGTTCTTGATTCAATCATGCTGCGCAACCTCCTGATTAGCTCAACCACAATTCCTCCTAAATTTGGTTGTTGGAACCTCATCTCCCCCTTGAGACTAGTCCAATGGATCCCATCACCAGCCATGTCTTGAACTCAAGCAACACCTGCACATGAATAAACAACCAATCTATACGAGCCCAAGTCCTCGACTTGACTCAAGTTAGTTCCGAACACAACACCTTACATGAGAACCTCACATAAGCATGTTGCAAAACCACAGTAACACGATATCATCCTTGTCAACCAAAAATGCACCAAAGACTTAGCAAATGAATACTAAGCAATCTTTCCAGAGATGTAAAGCAAGTACAAAACATTGCAAATGAAAAACAGAAGCATTATGGTCAGGTTCTGGACCTTGCCAGTGCAACCCGGACCTTGAGCCGTAGCTAACAAAAGCTAGTAGAACCTAGCGCCAGGACTAACCAGAACTAGTTGGAACTAGTGAACCCAAAAGACAGAGCTAGAAAAATTAACTCAGAGCTTAGCAAAAACATGCCGGAGCTAAAGACAAAACTCACCGGAGCTAATCAAACCTAGTCGGATCTTAATAAAAAGGTGTTTTGGTGATATTCAAAACCTTTATCGTCAACGCAAGTGTATTCACTACAAGCCTATGTATTCAGCACACATAGGTCTTACAATCTCCCACTTGATGAATGCATTGGCAACACCATTTAAAATCCGAACATTGGCTTATTCACATAAAAGATTTGAAGGCAATTTCTCCCCCTTTGTAAATCAAAAGTAAAATGAGAAGAAAATCCAAAAATTAACCCATATTATCTCTCCCCCTTTATTATCTCTCCTTATGCAAATATTATCTTTCTCTTCATGCTTATCTCTCCCTCTTTGACAATGTATTCAGCAAGTCATGAGCATATAAACAAATTATCTCTCCAACTTTAGTTGTTATGAGCATATTATAACATATACATATAAACAAAGCTCATCCAAGTCATACTATCAGGTACCTTACATTATCACATCAATGAGATACATAAAGTAGTGTAAGCCATGCTAGAGATCAAATGTAATTTTCAATTTAAGCAAGTTATGATCTCACGAACTTAACTATTTCAAAACCTGAAAACATGACACTAGTTGCCGCATTTTATTATTTTTCAAAGCATAAATTTAGATCATATGATATTTGCAAGAGATTATATGCGCATCTGCCTTATTCTAACCAACCAAGCCAAGCCTATGTCATTTGAAAATCAGAAGCTTAAGGACATGGTTTTAGTCATACACAACTTCTTCCAAGTTCATATCTAAGTGCAATGATAAGCCATCTCAAAAGAAGAAGTGCGATGCATGCATATTCTCTTGATCTTTTCTCAATTTATATTTGTTCATAAAAACTCAACATGTGAGTTGATTACTTGATTAATTCTTAATGATTAAAAGCACTTGTGAACATGTAAAAAGTTCAAAACAGCAAGAAAGTTCGACCATGACCAGTTTTAGTGTAAGTAATTATTCCAATTACTAGACATGGAAAAAACTACAAAATGTATAACACGAGTAATGTAGTAAGAACTTTCAGCATGTAAAAGGAATCACAAAGTCATATATATATATATATATATATATATATATATATATATATATATATATATATATATATGAAATACTATGATCATATTATTTTAATTTCAGATTCACACATAGACTTCCCAAGTTTCAAAACTCCCCCTCAATTTAAGCCATGAGGATGCATAACCCCTATTTCACTACGAATGTAACAAAAACGAGTGAAATCCAAAGGTTTTGTAAAAATGTCAGCCAATTGTTGTTCGGTATCTACATGGTGAAGCACAATGTTTCCTTTTTCAACATTATCTCGGAGAAAGTGATACCTAATGTCAATGTGCTTAGTTCTAGAATGTTGCACGGGGTTTTTAGCAATGCAAATGGCACTAGTGTTATCACAGTACAGTGGAACACTATCTAGATCATCCCCATAGTCCTTAAGTGTTCGAACAATCCAAAGAATTTGTGAGCAAGCACTAGCAGCAGCTACATATTCAGATTCGGCTGTGGATTGTGCAACTGAATTTTGTTTTCTAGAGGACCAAGCAACAAGAGAATTACCAAGAAAATGACAAGAACCGGAAGTACTTTCCTATCAATCCTACAACCCCCAAAATCAGCATCCGAAAAAGCTTTCAAAGTAATGGTTGAGGAAGAAGGAAGAAAAATTCCAAATTCTTGAGTTCCATGTAAGTACATGATAATCCTTTTGACGGCTTGACAATGTGAAGCATGTGGGGAGGCTTGAAACCGTGCACAAAGACATATGCTGAATTGTATGTCTGGTCTTGATGCCGTGAGGTACAAAAGTGATCCGATCATGCTTCTATATTCTTTTTGATCCACGGGTTCACCATCTTCATCAAGTCCAAGTGTTGTTGCTGTTCCCATTGGTGTCCGAATAAGCTTGCTTTTGACCATGTTGAAGCGCCTTAGGAGGTCTTTTGTATACTTAGTTTGATGTACAAAGGTACCCTCCTTGCTTTGCTTGATTTGCAGCCCCAAAAAGTACGTGAGTTCAGCCATCATACTCATCTGAAATTCTAAACTCATCATAGCCGAAAACATGGACACAAGATCATGAGAAGCACAACCAAAGATAATATCATCCACATACACTTGAACGAATAATGAGTCATTGCCATGCTTAAGCACAAAAAGAGTTTTATCAACCTTGCCCATGGTAAACCCTTTTTCAAGTAAGAATGTTTTTAACCTATTATACCATGCTCTAGGGGCTTGTTTGAGACCGTACAATGCTTTGGACAGTTTGTAAACATGATTAGGAAAATCTAGATTTTCAAAACTGGGTGGTTATTTCACATAAACCTCCTCATCTATGTAGCCATTAAGAAAAGCACTTTTAACATCCATTTGATATAGCTTAAAACCAATAGATGCAGCAAAAGCTAACAAAATTCTTATGGCTTCTAATCTAGCAACGGGAGCAAAAGTTTCATCAAAATCTAGACCTTCAACTTGAGTGAAACCTTGAGCAACAAACCTAGCCTTATTCCTAACCACAACCCCATCCTCACTTTGTTTATTTTTAAATACCCATTTAGTTCCAATTACAGTGTGACCTTGAGGTGGAGGAACAAGTTTCCAAACATTATTTCTTTCAAAATTTTCTAACTCTTCTTGCATGGCAATAATCCAAGATTCATTAGTGAGTGCGTGTGATATATCTTTGGGTTCAAAAGAATCAACAAAAGCAGAATGAGCATAAGAGTTTGGTTCGCAAAACCTGGACCGTGTGACTCATTCATGCAAGCTTCCAATCATCTGTTGTGGGGGATGATCTTTGTAAAACCGTAGGGGGACAGATGTCTCACAAGCTTCTTCTTCTTCATGTTCATCACAAATCGATGAGCATGTGACTTGAGGATGATTTGAATCAGCATTGATGGTTGTCGGTGCTGGTTGAGAATTAACATCCAGAGCTAAACCAAAGTCTTTAACTGCTGAATTTTCGTGCAGCAGCTCCAATTTTTCCTCATCTTCAACGAAAATGCTCCCCCCTTGAGGATATGGATCTGTACCTGCAACGTTTGAGCTAGTACCTGTGCTAGCTTCATCAAAATACACTTCACAAGTCTCCATAATTTTTTTAGTGTCAAGTAAAAGTACACGGTAGCCTCTAGTATGAGATGGATAACCAAGAAACATGCCATCAACGTATCTAGGTTCAAATTTATCAAGATTACCATGTTTCTTAACAAAGCATTTGCAACCAAAGACCCGAAAGTGTGTAACACTAGGCCTATGTCCAAACCGGAGCTCATATGGTGTTTTACCTAGCTTAGCACGCAAGAAAACACGATTTGAGACATAACAAGCTGTTGCTAACGCATCAGCCCAAAATTTCCTAGGAGTTTGATATTCATCAAGCATAGTCCTAGCCATCTCAACTAAGGTTCTGCTCTTTCTTTCTACAACACCTTTTTGTTGAGGTACATATGGTGAAGAAAATTGATGATCTAATCTATTTTTAGCACAAAAGTGATCAAAAGATTGATTTTTAAATTCAGTTCCATTATCACTTCTAATTGCTTTTAAAGATCCTGGGTAATAATCTAAGAAATAAAGTTCTAAAGTGACTAAAAACTTCATTCTTAGATGCCATAAAGTAAACCCAAGAGTATCTAGAATAATCATCAACAATCACAAGTACATACCATTTACCTCTGAAGGATTGAACACGTGAAGGTCCTATGGTGTCAAGATGCAAAAGTTGACATGGTTCAGTTGTCATGATCGTTGTGAGAGGAGTATGTGAACCTGCAACCATCTTAGCATGTCTACAAGAAGAGCACACAATTTCTTTGTCCCCTTTAAGCTTAGGCAGCCCACGTATGCGATCAAGAGCACTAACACGCGTTAAGTGATCAAAACCTACGTGACCAAGTCGATGATGCAAAAAACTATAAGTCCTTTGAATCATTAGCAACTAGACACCTATGCTTAGAGGAAGACATATCAAAATCAGCTTTAAAAACTCTTCCAAACCGAGACATGTTAAAAATAAGCTCACTATTTGAACTTACAACTTTGCAGCAGTTTTTATTGAAAATAATTTCCAGATTTTCATCTAGCGATTGTGAAACAAAAAGCAAGTTGTATTTCAAATTTTGACAAGTACCCCATCCTTCAATGTGTAGTGATCATTTACTCTAACCAAACCCTTAGCAATTATAGGAGTTGAAGAATTATCGACAAAAGTAACATTCTCTACACATGACACAAAAGAGAGGGAGGAGAACCAATCTTTGTTACCGGTCATATGTCGTGAGCAACCTGAATCCACAATTCAAATGTTCTCCTTCCTCAAACGTGTAACCTACATAGAAGCACAATACGTCGATGACTCAATACTGGGGTTAGTCAAAAGGCATTTAGGAATCCAATACTCTTCATTGTCGCTGTTGTGTTCTGCCTCCTCCATACTTGATATTGACTTGCCCGCCATGAAGCACAAGTTTGCCAAATCATCTTCTTCTTCATCACTTCCAATGTCCACGTCGCTTGAGCCAAGTTCCTGGAGTGCTGAGATAAAACTGCTCACCAATTGACGTCCTATAAAACCCTTCTTTTTCTTCGTATCTTTTGTAGAAGAGTGCTTTGTTCTTGTTTTCTTTTCATCCCGAGAAAGTAGGACCTAAAAGGTTAGGGCAATCTGAACGAAAATGTCCTGTCTTACCACACTCAAAGCATCGTTGAGGTCTGGAGCTCCCTCTCCTTCTAGTTCTCACATTTTGCAATGCTTTTAAAAACCGGGTAGAGATGAGCGCTAGCTCCTCCTCTGGAAACTCCACAATCTGTTCAAGGGTTAGAAAGGACAGCAAAGCAAGTGTACCACAAGATGATGTTTGACCGGAACTAGGCATGTCATGTTGAGAAACAAAAGCAATAGACTTG
Organism: Tuctoria greenei; assembly: GCA_036927565.1. Classification (NCBI taxonomy): domain Eukaryota; kingdom Viridiplantae; phylum Streptophyta; class Magnoliopsida; order Poales; family Poaceae; genus Tuctoria; species Tuctoria greenei. The sequence goes on from JAYESD010000007.1 coordinate 78,665,618, forward strand.
TTGGGGTTCTTACGTGAGATTATGTCAATTTCATGAGTTTTTAACATGGAATATAGCACATCTAAAGTAAGTGAACTCATGACAGTAGATTCACGAATATATGTGACTTTCATCTCCCAAATTGACATATCTAATGCACTTAGCAATTGCCTAGCATTTTCAGCATCTGAAAAATTAACATTGACACTACGAAAGTTGCTGAGAATCTTATTAAAGCGAGCAAAAAGGTTATCAATAGACTCACCGGGTTGCATCTCGAAGCGCATGTATTATTTCTTCAACATGTCTTACCTTACCTCTTTAATCGTGTTGGATCCTTCGTGGTAGTCAAAAAGTGCTTTCCACACATCGTATGCAGATCGGAGGTGTGCAACACGGTCGAAGTCGCTTTGTGTTAATCCTTGTATCATCAAGTTCTGAGCCTTGTTGTTGTTGTCGACATCTCTCAGATTTGTAGCTGTAACTTGATCGTTTGATGGCACTTCATAAGGCTTGTATACGTTCTCCCATATTGCAAAGCCTTGTGCCTGGATGAAAGCCTCCATGCGTGCCTTCCAAACCTGAAAATCAATACCAGCGAACACACAAGGTTTGGCAGAGTTTTTCTCCATGATGATTAGTCAAAAACACGCGCAAATCACAAAGATTAGAGCACCGTGGCTCTGATACCAATTGTAGGATCGAAGAGCACGTGAAAAGCTACCAGAGGGGGAGTGAATGGTAGATTTAAAAAATCTTACGCAGCGGAAACAATTAAACCCCAACCCCTTCGGCAGAAAAACGATCTGTTAAAGAAATAGTGTGTGAGACTAATTTAAACGTGTTTCACTGTGACAAAAGTGATAGATATCAGAGAGAATCAAGTCACAAAGACAAATCAACAAGAATCACTCAAATCCGTCGAGAAAAAACTCAATTTATGATCGAAAGATCAAACAAAAGTCAATCTGCCCTACCCGAGAAAAAACAGTTCTAGAACGCTGTAAAGAAACTCGTGTAGATCATAGACCACAAATCTAATGACCGTGAAATTTTGACAGATGATATATAATCAAGTTGTGAATACAACCCAAAATGAATCACGTCAATTGGATCTGTAAAACACGAGTTATGATAAAACCACCGACGAAAGGTAGTGCTGTCCAGAAACTCGATGAGTAAAACATGTCTGGAACAAGTCGGACGAACAAGGCACAAAAGTTACTTCAAACTACGAATTTTATACAATATAACATAAGATGAACAGCCCCAAAGTCGTGCACCACGAGCTCGGGGCTCCCTTGCTTATAGAACCAGCTCGAAAGCCAACTCAACTCAAATTAGGAACCTAATCCTACTCTGTTCACGAATCGTAACTTTTCATAACTGCTTAGGATTCTTCTATACGCATATAGAAGCAATCTTAAGACTTCAAAACACCTCAGGAACGTATCACATATTCCTAAACAACTCAAAATCGTGACCCACACGAAATCCTATCATAACCAACTCAAATCTTTCCATATTCGAGTCAAATCCGACTCAGCCGCAGCCTGAGTCCATAACCTAGTCGGTTGGACCTTTCCGACCAACTCTTTACGTCCACATCTCTTCATCACATCTCAGAACCATGTAGCCACGTCCATGAACTCCTTGGACACGTGCAAACATCTTCCAATGACGTCCACGATACCTTCACATTCATTGTTCTTGATTCAATCATGCTGCGCAACCTCCTGATCAACTCAACCACAATTCCTCCTGAATTTGGTGGTTGGAACCTCATCTCCTCCCTGAGACTAGTCCAATGGATCCCATCACCAGCCATGTCTTGAACTCAAGCACATGAATAAATAACCAATCCATACGAGCCCAAGTCATCGACTTGACTCAAGTTAGTTTTGAACACAACACCTTACGTGAGAACCTCACATAAGCATGTTGCAAAATCATAGTAACACGATATCATCCTTGTCAACCAAAAACGCACAAAAGACTTAGCAAATGAATACTAAGCAATCTTTCTAGAGATGTAAAGCAAGTATGAAACATTGCAAATGAAAAACATAAGTATTGCAGTCAAGTTCCGGACCTTGCCAGAGCAACCCGGACCTTGAGCCATAGCTAACAAAAGCTAGTAGAACCTAGCACCGGGACTAACCAGAACTAGTTGGAACTAGTAAACCCAAAAGTCAGAGATAGAAAAATCAACTCGGAGCTTAGTAAAAACACGTCGGAGCTAAAGAAAAAACTCACTGGAACTAATCAAACCTAGTCGGATCTTAATAAAAAGGTGTTTTGGTGATATTCAAAACTTTTATCGTCAACGCAAGTGTATTCACTACAAGCCAATGTATTCAGCACACATAGGTCTTACAGTGTGCAACAAGAGGTCATGACTCAGAAAGCGACCAATGAAGTTACACAAACTCATAAAGGAGTAAAGCTAGTTATAGCTGAGAAGTGTTGCCGTAGGGTTCAAGAATAGGATGAATCAAGGTGGATCCCTAGCGATACTTGGGAGTGAAGTAAGATCGACATTGCTTGGACTCAAAGAGTCATAACAAGCACTGCTAACCTAACGTGAGTACCACAACACGTTCAAGGGACCTTTATGTAAACCAGTCGCTACGACTATCTTCACAAGCATCGTCCAAGTTTTTACATGACACTATTGCAGTGTCCTTTGCAAGATTGTCCAGATGAGCTCGGTAAGTTACTGGGGCTTGAACATGATGTGAGATCTTGCTGTGACGGCATGCTTTGCCATCTCGAGAAGATCGGATTAGCAAGGTCCACATCGATCCGGACTTGTCAATGGTGGTGAACAGACTCCTGAACACCACCTTATGAGTCACAAGGTTAGTGATGTCGACTCGATCATCAGCAAGCGACTCGACGAACCTGTCATCGATGAAACAACACACCTAGTTAAGAAATTCTGCGGACGGTTAGGAAGCATCGTCGATACGAACAAGAAACTCTTATCCAAGGTTCCCCTTGGTCTAGTTTTCCTTGTCGGTCGTAATGTTCTTGCATTCTCAACCACAGGTGATCGGTGATCACCAATACTCGTGGTTTGACCTAGAAGGCCTTTTATCGAGCACCTTAGCTACACCCAGGACTTGACGAGTCTCGCCTCGACTAAACCCTGATTTGGCTAAACGACCGTCGACCGTTGTGTCGTGGTTGTGTTCCAGCATCATGTACGTTACAGGCATCCTTCATCTCGATGCCAGGACACAATGATGGCTTGGAACCTCACGATGACGTCATGTGGTCAACAACGTCGACACGGCTCAATGTGAAGCAACACAAGCAAGTATGGACATGCCAACACAACACAAAGGTGAGAAAGGTCAACTTGAGGTTGCTTTTGGCTAGACCTCAAGGTAGAATGCGGAAGTAGGGCTCGACGTCGCTCAAGTCAATACAACGCACACCATGAACAGCCATCGACAAAACTGTTGTCGATGGTGGCAAGCATTATGGGAGCTACTAGAGGAACAAGAGCAGTAGTAGTTTGAACACGACATGTTACTGTAGTGATAAACAAGGGGTTTGCTTACACCGTGAGGGCATGCAGGCATACGCTGCAGGTGGTGGTCACCACAAACACGGCTGCGTAGGAAGGGTCTAGGCGCGGTAGAGGCTGTTGACAATGGCTGTCGGCCACAGACAACCATGGCACGAACAGAGGCGTGATCACCACGGACAGTACGGGCGAGGTAAGGAACAGAGGCAGTCGGCAAGGGTGCACGCGCAGCACGATGCTCCAATGGTAGTGGCTAGGTACTTTAGGCAGGGAAATGAACCGGCGGAGGATCTGGCGACCGAATGGGGCTTGGGCACGCGTGTCAGGAACAACGGCAATGTTGTGCTCGCCTGAGCGAAGGAGCACCACCACATGCAGGAGCTGGAAAGCAAAGGCTATCGCCGGCGTCAACGCGCCCGGAGCATACAGAGGCAGATGGAGAAGCGGGGAGGTGAAGTTACGCACCTGGAACGACAAGCGGCCGGCGAGCTCGCCAGGAAGGTGGAGCCACAGCCGGTGCGGTTGGCGGCCCAAGACAGAACAAGCGGGCGAAGGAGCGGCACGGGTGTTCTGCACCGGAAGCGTGCCGAGCGTGACGCGCGGCCTGGCGGACGAGCGAGCTGGCGGGGGCGGGTGCAGTCGCCGTTGGGAGCAGCGTCGGGCAGCCGGGTCGCCGCAAGGAGGAGGCGGAGGCGAGCGATGCTGTGGCCGCTCGGCGAGCACGCAGCAGGGGAGCGACGGGCATAGACCGGAGGCAAGCGGACAACGGGGAGGCCCGCGGGCTGGCAGCAAAGCGAGGAGGTAGAGCAGCATGACATGGAGGGGGCGAGTGCGAGTGGGGCGCGGCCGGGAGGTGGAGCGCCGGCGTGGCGAGGGACGCGAGCCGGTGGCCGGCGTTGGCGAACGGGAGGCGATGAATACGTTCGAGAACGAAGCAGCAGGAAGATATTTATTGATCGAAAGACTCTTCGCGGTGGCAAGCAGCTGCCTGCGCAGCGCCGACAGCAGAGGAAAACTGCTTGACCTGTGGGGACCACTTGTGGGACCCACCTCCCTCATTCTTCTTTCCAATTTCAAATAGGGCTAGCAAACATGCTTCAAAAATGTTCAACTTTGTCCCAATGACTAAATAAAATGTGAAGAATTTTATGGTGCAAGTTGAATTTTTAACTCAACTTTGAATTTGAAATCAAGTGGTGATACTTGATTCAATGAAATAAATAGTAAATTAGGTTCAAAAATCCTGAAACATTGAAGTTAAACCTTTTGAACCATAAGGGACCTCGGGAAAAATTTGGAGTTGATTTGGACAAGGTTAAGTACAAAGTTTAAATTTGAAGTCGACTTTGATTAAACTCTCAGTACGTGTCCAATAAATGGAAAACGCGCTTCAAAAATTATGAAACTTTACCGAGAGTCTATTTGGAATATTAGAAGGTTATGGAAAAATTTACATCCGTAGATTTGAATATTTTTGGATAGGGTCAAATGTACAGTAGTATATTCGATTTGTATTAATTTGAATATATATTTGGTACTGCAAATTAATTTGACCTAGCAATCTCCATCTATTGAGTAGCTTAAATCTTCATGTTAACCTAGTTTGAACAGTAGCTTGAATTGAGTTTTTGAATGTCCCATTTAGGGTTGGAATAATTACTTTTTCTTTCTCTCTATTTTGTTTTCTTTTCCTCCTTAAATTTTTATTGAAAATGTGAATACATGGAAATCGAGGATTTCACACCTTAAGTTCTAATATACATTAGCAACCATGTTCTATATGTAAAATTTTAACAAGTTCCTATTTTTAGTGAGAATTGGTTACTCATATGGTTCATGTGAGTTTGGATTTCCAAGTCCACTTTCAAAATTTTTAAGTTCGCATTTTTGCGTTTTTGTTCTTCTAAAAGGCGGGCTTTTACAATCCTTCCCCCTTAAAGGAATCTCGTCCCGAGATTCTAATAAGTAGAATAACATAAACGATGAGGGGACGATCCGTAAAAGAGGGTCATTGACTAAGGAAAATGACAATGTTCTTAAAGACTTGGGTTCTATGAAATAATGATTATCTTCAGGCATCTTAAGAAATTCTAAAGTTTGCTTCAAGTGATTCCAGTCTTTAGGTTGATAATCTTGACAGGATGCTCAACATCACAATATCACATCGTAAAACTTTCACGTCTATTACTAACCCTTTACTGCTGTACTCTTACACTGACATGACATCTTATCCTGTCCTAGTCTTGACTTGAAGAATCAGGACTTGTTCCTTGCTTCTCTAGGTCACCTTGATAGTTTGAAACTATCTTTGCATTGATTCTTGGTTGCTTGTTTGGTTTTGCATAGGTCCTTACAACTTAATGTGGTATTCCCCTTGACATGAGTTAAGATGGTTTACGAGGTTAAACAACAATTATTAACCTCAATTGATGTTTAGTCAACCATAGGATTCCTTAGTTGTAGCATAAGAGTAGCAAAGCACTCAACATTCTTATGTGGGCAAAACCGCAGGAATAATGAAGATATGGCGACTACAAGATTTTTGGGTATATCAACATCTTCAAACAATAGAAATAGAAGATGAAGACCCTTTGCGGTGGCACACGAGGATTTAAAGATTCAACATCCTCATATGTTTCCAACACAACAAAGAACTCAATCAAATGGTAACTACAAGGTAATTAGTGTAGCAAGGTCACCATATAATACCGCAAGATCTTAGATGGACCCTAAGAGTTTCACGAGGTTGATAATTGAACATTATCCTCGCGAGTAAGGAGATTTCATGGATTTTTCTAGGTTTATCATCGAACTGATGACCACTCGATGACGAACGGTATAGTTGCAACAATCAAGGTACTTGAACCTAACAAGTCAAGGATGGAAGTCCAAGTGTTTGTTTAGTTGCAAGTGAGGTTGAGTAATTGGTTTCCCAGGTATTACTCAATGGAAAAGAGATCAACAATGTAAGAAGTCAAATGAACATGGTGAAATGATCGTAGTCATTAGACACCCTAGAATTGTTTGAATGGGGTACACAATCTTGCTCTAAATTTTAGTATTACCATGCATTCTATTATTGATGTTGCATTGGTAATGATGCTTCATGATGGGTCATATGTTGTATGGTGCAATGAATATGCACATGGTATGGTGTAAATGGTGCATATGTATGGTGCAAATGATGCATATGTATGGTGCAAATGATGCACATGCATGGTGCAGTAGCTTTTATAGTTTGAGCAAGACTAAATGAACCACACCCACAAAACTCATGTACTATTTGATGATTTGAAAGGATTGGATACCGTGGTCGTGAAAGACACTCAATGAGTAGCGTTCCTTTCATGACTGGACCAGAGTTAAGGAATTCATAACAGAACGATTGACAAGGAATGTGGGAAACATACCACGTTACCTCAACTTTTCGAAAGCTTGTTCATGTACTACTCCACTTGATTGTGTGTTCAACTAGGTCTTAGAGTTACCAGTTGACTTGAGGAGTATCTTCATCAGAAGAAAAACAACTAACTATATGTCAAAGATTATCCCTAGACACCTGATCGAGATCACTAGACACAGCTCTAGTGATACTTCACTTAACCTTCACTTCAATCAGTCAGGAGGAACAGATATCCTTCTCGAACACTTTAGTGGAGTTGAAGTCACACTCTTCTTAGAGTAACTCAATCTGGTGGTGGATGTTGGATCCTCTTGAAGATGTAATCTTAATTGATCGCCTTCTTGTTGACACGACTCGTTGTTACCAAGGTTGATGGTTGAACATCACAATTACTTGAGTGCCCACCTTCCCCCTTAATGTTCCAAACCAGGATGTCTAAGGGTACTTCAAACAATCCTCGTGGGGAGATGCGATGCAACTCGAGTAATTGGGACCTGCGTTCAACATCACAAGATATGATGTGGCAAGTCACATAAATCAGACACTAGTATGTCTATCCAAGGGAAAAGGACATCAAATGAGTTAAACAATCTATTAAACTTGGTAATTAGTTGAGTCCTAACTCTTGGTTGGTTGCGACACTCCTCAAATTGAAATCGAGAGCCGAATGCCTTACAAAAACCAAAAGGTTCAAACTGGCCAGACTATGGTGACAAATGACCAGTCTGGACGCAAACTCGATTTTGATCCAGTTAATGGCAAAATCAGATCTTGAGGTGAATAACAAAGTTAAAGTACACTTCAGTACCTTTCCAAGAAGTATTGGTTTGACTCTAGATCATCCCTGATTTGCATGTTATGCTATTTTAAATTCAGCAGAATTTTTCTGCACTTTCAGCAGAACCTGCTTAAAAAGTAGCACTCTCGATCTAAAGTTTTCAGGCTGTTCTGATGGAAATCTGGAAATATTATTATTTACAAAGTTTTACCAATGTAATAAGCTTTCCAGAATGTAATTACTTGTCTTCGTATAAGTCCTGGTTTTTAAGATATGAATTTTTGAAGTTGGGTAAAATTTCAGCATTCAGAATTTGAATTCAGTTCAGATTGACCACTCTGCATTCAAACTCGATTTGGAATAGGTAGATGACTGATTCAGGTTTGGAGACAATTGCAAAAATTGTATCTGAATCTCTAACCTTCCCAGCGGTTACTCGCGCGACACCATTGGATGCAAAATCTGCTAGTTATGGGTCACATTCAAAAAGTTCAGAGTGCTGTCCAGTTTCTGTAGTCCCGGACAGTTTCTGCGATTTCCAAAATTTCACCCACTTAAGAAAATATTTTAGTCTTGATCTGAATAGAGAACTTGTAGAGGACTTCCATATCTTTCCAAAAAGTGTTAATTTGCTCTCATATCACTTCTGGTTGAGGAGATATGGATTTTTAAATTTCAGTTATGTAACCAGATTTTTAATAAAAATTTCGACAGAACTTCCTTTGTTTGTTGTTCATTTTGGCCACAATTTTCAGATAGTTAAACATTGATATATGGAGAAACAATGTATTACAAAATTGTTAAATACATCCTCAGGATTGTAGAAATGCATCACATGAAGTCATTCGACAATTCTACAGCGAGTTATGCGAGAAACAGTAACTGTATACAGGACTGTCCACTCGCTGTCCAGATTTGATCAAGTTTAGAAATTTGAAATTTTGAGTATGTTAGACATGGATTATGCTCTGGAGTTCTATATAAACATTGTAAAGGACTCTCTACACTTTCCAACCACATAAAGTAGGCCTGCAGAGGTCAAGTCTGCAAAAAGTTATGATTCAATTGGTGAAGAGTTCAGATTCTGTCTCCTCTTCCGGGCTGCCAGAACCTCTTAAACGACACTTCAATTTAGACCTTGTTAATGTGAGTTTTAGACTCAGAGTCGAATAGAAACTCGTTAGAGGATTCCTTATGCTTTCCAGGCATGTATATACATGCCTATGTTGCTGTTCTATTTTTAAAAGTTATGGCTGTTCAAAGTTCAACAATTTTCAAAGTTTGTTCAGTTAGTACATATAGTCTTGTTCCAGTTTTTAACTCAAGTGTTTAAATACTTCTTATCTGAATTTGGGGCAATATTGAATTACAAAGTTGTAGTCTAGATCCTCACCTTTCCGAAAATGTATCACAAAGGCATGGAAGAGCTTTCTACGAAGAGATAGGGCAAAACACTAAAGTTGGTCCAATATTTCAAAGAAATGGGATTAGTGTTGATTTTTGGTGATGGGAATCAATTCAAAAGGCTTTCATGCCCAAACTGTTCAAAGAACAGTCGTAGAGGACTTGAAGAACTTCTTAACCATATAGCACACTACTAGGTTCTACGAAGTTTCACTAAAAGCACCTCTTGACATAATCGAGCTAGATTCCATCAAGAGTGAACAACAACCTTAATCTTCATCCTTCTTCCTATTGCACTCTCCAAGTCAAAACTTTGACCCAAAACTTTCCAGCAACTGGGAGTTGTATCTTACAAGATGATAATGAAGCCATTCTTTCGTGGGGGATGGTCAAAGTATCAATTGTGATATTGACGGTACTACGTGCCTCACCAAAAGAAAAGTCTAACCCGGTATATCCGGATATGTACATAGGTGGTCCTAGTATCGATCACTCACAAACAGTTTCTACTCGAGTCGCTACCGGAGTTAGTGTACCTGCAGAAGACAAGCAATCCCCTTTCACACCTTCACACCTCAAGGGCGGCACGGGGAAACACGGCAGGCAGTCACAATAATATATATGAAAGTAAATGCATACGACTCTGGTGTGAGTGGCCCTCGAGCGAAGTCATGTCTCGAGGTACATGGCTGTACTACGTCTGTATAGCAAAGACTCCCGCAGGAACCGGCTTATACACGCTCAGGCATACGTATTTTGCATGATCCCGTTGAACATGAATAGTTCTAGAGATGCATACTATCGGGTTATACACCACCCGATGGGGTCTCCAACTAATTTTGTGTCACGCTGGGGTACCGCGTGTCATATGTTCTTAGAAACATGGAAATTTTCAGAGACTCATATTGACTTTCCATGCTAATCCACGGAAATATCACATACCACATCTTGTATGCAGAGATTACCGAGATTGATCCGATCTCGGTGGCGTACCTTACCTCTTACCTTGAAGACGGAGCGTCGTTACAGAATAATATAACAAGTTAGTTCACCACCTTTATAACTTATGCTAGGAATAGTCCTTAATGGGCATATAGCTAATACTCACTCGACTACTTCGGAGTTTTCAAAAATAGGCACTTTTCGAGCGTGCTATTCCCAATAAAGCTCTTATACCATGTCTGTGGGGACCAGAGTCCACACATCTGAGGATCTCATTGGGTGGTGCTGTGCGATGCGGCACCTAACAACACACACGAAAAGGATACCAAAACATATAAAATTTTCATTTCATAATAAGAAGAGTTTAAAAAAGAGTGTACAACAGGGGTACACACGCAGCGGAAAATACATACTCATAATCTCACCTAACTAAGCAGGAGAGAAGACATCCATGCCCTACGACGCTTCTCACTAGCAACATGAAGAACATTCAGCAGCGTCGTGGTTCACATGAGATTTATCTCGATACCTCGAGATCTCATGTACAACCTGAATAGAAGAAATAAACCTAATACCTGCAAAAATCGTTAAAGCGCAAACGTGAGCATAAGGCTCAGCAAGACTAACCCATCTCACTAGACATATGCAGGGTGAATACTAAGCATAGGTAAGGAATGGCATAAAGGACTCACCTACAAGTGGATCCTTATAGTCATGTTTTAAGTAGCACATGACATTCTTTAGGCATGGCACATCATAGACTCCACAATCAAACAAGAAACGCTTTGCCGATGATATGACATGCCCAAAATACATAATGCTATTATAGGATAAGTACATGGAAACTGTAAACTTTTAATTGTGCTATCTCTAAGCCACACAAGGTTGCAAAGCAATTATAACTCAATACATCATATACTTCTGACTTCTTCAGTATTTACTACATCACAACTCAGTGAACAAGTGGTACTCATAACCGCGAGGGACGGTGATTGCAATCAGGACACACCCGGACAACACGCCACATGCGTACTTTCAGAAATGCCAGCGAGTACTTACAGCAGTACCTACATAACATTTCAGTACTAGTCGTATATGGCCACCTTTCACTAAACACTCGAATGTCGAACAGGAGGTCACTGCGTGGGGCGTACTCTGACGTGACCACCAGCTGATTTACACCTTGATGCCCTCAACCCACACCTATAAAACAAAACGGAATGCCTCGACAAACCACTATCAAGCTACGTCAGTTTACTGGAGCCCATTTCTCTAGTATGTCGCCAGTACAATTCAAGCTTGTCCAGCAGGGACGCACACAAAACGGTCCTCAATCGACACGGTCAGAGCTATACGACCAAGACCACCTCTTGTCGCTTGCTACTCATCTCTGACCGGTCTCACTTTCATATTCATAAGCCATTTTCTCATTCCAGATCCTCTCGTGTGATAAAATTCCTATCTCTCGAGTAGATTCCAACTACTCGACTTCTACCGAATTCCTATTAGCATAAGCATAGCAGTATCTACTCAGCGGGTCGTAGACCTACCCAAGACTCCATAGGATTTGTGGGCCATGCAAGTGGATGTCAAACACCTTAAGCGTAATGCACAATCATCTAAAGATGTAAGGTGAAATAAAAACTGCAAAACAATGTAAGGAACTTAAATGCAAACCGGGGCATGCCTTGTTTGCGACTCCATAACAATGTTAGTTGTTATGGCTTGGTCTTCCTCCGTAGAATCCGCCATGGAATCTTGAAGTTGGAACTCCTCAGCATTCTCCTCCAAGAGAAACTTCTTGTTCATCACCTATCATCACATTCCTATCGACATGATATGCATATAAATAATTAATGTAATCTAATAATGGACTCGACGAGTTGTAAAAACCTTAAGAAGAAGAGGCTTGACTAGGAAGATTAGATATGTCTCGGATGGGTGGAGAAACTATGGATGAGTCATGTGGTCATAGTAGTGTCGAGCTGTGAATTGACAGGTGCAATGAAATCATACATTACAACTTGGCACTTGACACTCGACGCTATGCCACTCAAGGACGATAAAGCTGAATGGTGTGTAAGTGTTGGACTGGTAGTGTAAGGATGACTAAGAGTCAAGGTGGCATCGAAAACTTAACGCATGAGTGAACTGTGCAACAAGAGGTCATGACCCAGAAAGCGACCAATGAAGTTACACAAACTCATAAAGGAGTAAAGCTAGTTATAGTTGAGAAGTGTTGCCGCAGGGTTCAAGAATAGGATGAATTAAGGTGGATCCCTAGCGATACTTGGGAGTGAAGTGAGATCGACATTGCTTGGACTACAAGAGTCATAACAAGCACTGCTAACCTAACGTGAGTACCACAACACGTTCAAGGGACCTTTATGTAAACCAGTCGCTACGACTATCTTCACAAGCATCGTCCAAGTTCTTACATGACACTATTGCATTGTCCTTTGCAAGATTGTCTAGATGAGCTCGGTAAGTTACTGGGACTTGAACATGATGCGAGACCTTATCATGATGGCATGATTTGCCATCTCGAGAAGATCGGATTAGCGAGGTCCACATCGACCCGGACTCGTCAACGGTGGTGAACAAACTCCCGAACACCACCTTATCAGTCACAAGGTTAGTGATGTCAACTCGATCGTCGGCAAGCGACTCGACGAACCTGTCATCGATGAAATGGTGCACCTAGTTAATAAATTCTACGAACCGTTAGGAAACATCGTCGTCACGAACAAGAAACTCTTATCTATTGTTCCCCTTGGTCTAGTTTTCCTTGTCGATCGTAACGTTCTCACATTCTCAACCATAGGTGATCGGTGATCACCAATACCTGTGGTTTGACCTAGAAGACCTTTTATCGAGCACCTTGGCTACACCTAGGACTCGACGAGTCTCGCCTCGACTAAACCCTAATTTGGCTAAACGACCATCGACCGTTGTGTCGTGGTTGTGTTCCAGCATCATGTACGTTACAGGCATCCTTCATCTCGATGCCAGGACACGATGATGGCTCGGAATGTCACGATGACGTCATGTGGTCAATGATGTCAGCACGGCTCAATGTGAAGCAACACAAGCATGTATGGACATGCCAACAAAACACAAAGGCGAGAAAGGCCAACGTGGGGTTGCTTTTGGATAGACCTCAATGTAGAACGCGGACGTAGGGCTCGACGTCGCTTAAGTCAATACAACGCCCACCACGAACAGCCATCGACGAAACTGTTGTCGATGGTGGCAAGCATTATGGGAGCTACTAGAGAAACAAGAGCAGTAGTAGTTTGAACATGACATGTCACTGAAGTGATAAACAAGGGGTTTGCTTACAACGTGAGGGCATGCAGGCATACTCTACAGGTGGTGGTCACCACGTACACGGCTGCGTAGGAACGCACACATGACACAATGACCAAGGTCGGGGTTACCACGCAACCAATATCAAGGCACCCATGGAGCGGGATCTGCACTCGGGAGGAGCCCACGACATGGTGATGTGTTACTATGGCTGATAGGTGAGGCGAGCGCGAGGAACAAAGTGAACAGCGTGTGTCGGTATTTCGTCGAACAGGTGGTGAGCGCGACAATGAATAGAGGGCAGAGCCAAAGATGATGGCTGATTCACGGAACAGGTGGAACCATGACAAACGAGACAACTAGAGAAGGGTCTAGGTGCGGTAGATACTATTGACAACGGCTGTCGGCCACAGACGACAATGGCACGAACAGAGGCGTGATCACCGCAGACAGTACGGGCGAGGTACGGAACAGAGGCAGTCGGCAAGGGTGCGCGTGCAGCACGATGCTCCAATGGCAGTGGGTAGGTACTTCAGGCGGGGAAATGAAGCGGCAAAGGATCTGGTGACCGAATGGGGCTTGGGCGCGCGTGCCAGGAATGGCGGCGACGTTGTGCTCGTTTGAGCAAAGGAGCACCACCACAGGCAGGAGCTGGAAAGCAAAGGAAATCGCCGGTGATAACGCGCCCGGAGCAGAGGGAGGCAAAGTTACGCACCTGGAACGATAGGCGGCCGGCGAGCTCGCCGGGAAGGTGGAGCCACGGCCAGTGCGGTTGGCGGCCCGAGACAGAACAAGAAGACAGAGGAGCGGCGAGGGTGTTCTGCGCCGGGAGCGCACAGCGCGTGACACGGGGCCTGGCAGATGAGCGAGCTGGCTTGGGAGGGCGCAGTCACCGTGGGGAGCAACGTCGGGCAGCCGGGTCGCCGCATGGAGGAGGCGACGGCGAGCGGTGATGTGGCCGCTCAGCGAGCACGCAGCAGGGGAGCGACGGCCATAGACCGGAGGCAGGCAGACGGCGGGGAGACGCGCGGGTCGGCGGCAAGGCGAGGAGGCATAGCAGCACGACATGGAGGGGGCAAGCGCAAGTGGGCCATGGTCGGGAGGTTGAGCGCCGGCGTGGCGAGGGACGCGAGCCGGTGGCCGGCGTTGGCGAACGGGAGGCGATGAATACGTTCGAGAACGAAGCAGCAGGAAGATATTTATCGATCGAAAGACTCTTCGCGGTGGCAAGCAGCTGCCTGCATGCAGCGCTGACGGCAGAGGAAAACTACATGGCGAGTTGCCGACCTGACGTGTGGGGACCACTTGTGGGACCCACCTCCCTTATTCTTCTTTCCAATTTCATATAGGGCTAGCAAACATGCTTCAAAAATGTTCAACTTTGGCCCAATGACTAAATAAAATGTGAAGAATTTTATGGTGCAATCAGATTTCAGAACTGAGCAAGTTGAATTTTTAACTCAAGTTTGAATTTGAAATCAAGTGGTGATACTTGATTCAATGAAATAAATAGTAAATTAGGTTCAAAAATCCTGAAACTTTGAAGTTAACCCTTTTGAACCATAAGGGACCTCGGGAAAAATTTAGGGTTGATTTGGACAAGGTTAAGTACAAAGTTTAAATTTGAAGTCGACTTTGATTAAACTCTCAGTACATGTCCAATAAATGGAAAACGTGCTTCAAAAATTTTGAAACTTTACCGAGAGTCTATTTGGAATATTAGAAGGTCATGGAAAAATTTACAGCCGCAGATTTGAATATTTTTGGACAGGGTCAAATGTATAGTAGTATATTCGATTTGTATTAGTTTGAATATATATTTGGTACTACAAATTAATTTGACCTAGCAAACCCCATCTATTGAGTAGCTTAAATCTTCATGTGAACCTAGTTTGAACAGTAGCTTGAATTGAGTTTTTGAATGCCCCATTTTAGGGTTGGAATAATTCTTTTTTCTTTCTCTCTATTTTGTTTTCTTTTCCTCCTTAAATTTTTACTGAAAATGTGAATACTTGGAAATTGAGGATTTTAGACCTTAAGTTCTAATATACATTAGGAACCATGTTCTATATGTAAAATTTTAACAAGTTCCTATTTTTAGTGAACATTGGTTACTCATATGGTTCATGTGAGTTTGGATTTCCAAGTCCACTTTCAAAATTTTTATGTTTGCATTTTTGCGTTTTTGTTCTTCTGAAAAGTAGGCTTTTACAATGTGGCACAATCTAGTAAGTGCATCTGAAGCCACATCGTCAATAGCTTGCTCCCTGGTGCATCTCCATGTGGACACAAAGTGTCGGGTGACCACCTCATCTTTGGCAAGAACAGTAACTTGAGCCCTCCATTCTTCACATCTATGGCGAGGAATCCTCTTGACATAATACTCTGGGTGCATTTTGCATAAATTAAGGAACTCCTTCAATTGCTTAGCTGCAAATCCTCCATCTGTGCCATCAGAATGGAACTCTTGGGCATCATGGTAAACTAGGCATTTTTCTTCCTTTCTGGCTTCACTTGGTTGTGATGCAATCCTTTGGGCTTGGATACTTCTTGTTGTGCAGCGGGTTCCTCCTCTTCTTGCGGTTCCTCCTCATCTTTGGCTATATCTTCATTCTCCTCATAAGCTTCACCTTCCTCTTCCTCACTATCATAGAATTCCACCATCTTACGGTCTTTGTCCTCCTCATCATCATAGGATTCCATCTCCTTAGAATCTTCCTCCATCATGTTGGAGTGTTTATGCTCAACCTCCTTTGCGGGAGAACTCACTTCCTCCTCCTCTCGGACTGATTCTATTTGCGGCTTCTTGCGAGGCCTAAGCTTGCTTCCAAGGTGTGGCAAATGGGCTCTCTTGCGGGCTATCATTTTGGTGTGAGCTATCTATAAGAAAACATGAGAATATTAGAGGGAAACGTAAATATCAGTTCTAAAATTACAGCATCCATAAATTTAGATGAGACGATGTGCATTTGCTCAAAAAGATGGTAAAGTAGCAAAAATTGTAGCAGCAGCAAAAACACAATTTTTGCCACTTTATATAGCTAGTGGGAGGCAAAATAATGCAAAATAGGCAAATTTTGAATCGGAAAGAAGTCCTAAGTGATTTTTTGTGTCCATTCCACCTAGGCTTGCGTCCTACGGTCAAACACGGCTCTGATACAAATTTGTGACACCCGGTTCAGAAAATAAACCATGCGTGATGCATATGTGTGTGCTCAGGATGTTTAACACACATACACAAGTGATCCACAAATCATTAACATATTAAACCATGCCTCAAATAATAACACTAATAATAATACCTTATTACAAACCAAATAGTCTTGAATACAAACTCTAAAAGACTGCAGCGGAAAACACTAAACACTAAAGACACCAACTCCACTGGCAAGCTTGATGGTAACACGCACGCCTAGAACTCCTCAAAGACCTCTTGGTACTCCACATTGATGCCTGCGTCCGAATTTGTTGAGGGAATAGCAAGGGTGAACACACGTCGTACTCAGCAAGTGTGGGAAGGTATGACATGTACCTTAAACAAGGAATGAAAATAAAATGGATGATTGCATAAAAGTACACTCAAAACAGTTGAAAGTGCAATTATATGATCATTAAGTATGGTCCTTCCCAAAATAACCCAAATAACATTAATTTCAACTTAAGTAACCAATACCAGCAATAGTAATCCATAATCAGCTCATAACTGCTCATTCTATCTCAATTTCATCAATTCCATATAGCCAAGCCAATTACTGAACTAATACCGATTCCCAATTCAATTCCAGCCATTAAACCATGTTCAAGGTCCATAACTCTAAACATGTGAGGGTCCAGGTTGCTCATAACTGGGAGCACGACTATCATGATAGTTTTTAACACACTCTGCAGAGATTGTACTGCTTTACCCACAACTTCATGATTTCATCACCTTTCAATGACTAAAGAATCTCAATTATGTCGTCTCAAACTTCCTTAGGTGTGTGGCCAAGAGGTCACAAAATAGCATTTACAAAGTGATTACTAGCATATTTAGACCCCACTGAGGTTTCACCGGTGGTGATGTCCAACTGAGCACATCAAACCAAGGGCCCCTACTTGAGCAATTCGGATCCCAGGGTAGTCCCACCATCACTGCAAACTCATCCGACTACCCCTTCCTCGAGCTTTCCTAATGGTCCAAATAGTACTGGACATACACTAATTAGTCAGCTAAGCCACACCCATATTTGGCCCTGTGGTGGCACTGTAAATCCTGGATGGTCACTCCACGAACTGGTCTTTAGGTATAAAGCAAGCAAAATCACCAAAATAGTCCAACCCATTCCACATTACCAGCTTGCTTAGATCCGTAGGCACCATGTTGCTAAAGGGTCTTTATATTCAATTCTCATCATTTAAGTGTTCCATAGTTCATAATTAGGCAATATGATTGTTTTCCAAACCCAATTGAGTAATGCGAAGCAAAAGTGTAAAATACTCATCCCGACTCTCTACATTGTGTTCAAGCGACAAGGGTGGTCATACAAAACTAGTGAACTCCTATAATTGGGTTTGCCCATCAATTTGACACAAGCATGCAATTTTGCAAACAAAAATTTAAAAACCTGGATCAAAATGATCAAGGACACTTGCCTTGCTCTTGAGCTTGATTTGGATCGAAGGCATCGATGTTCTGGTTCTGTAGGTCCTCGAAAGCACTCTCTATAGCGACACCTTCTATTTCATGCGACAAACATGCAAAATAACAATTACAATCAAATAATGCTCATATATTACTCAATATGCCATGATGTGCATGATTCATGCAATTGCGAGGTAAATCTTGTTAATGAGTTGCTATTAATATTTACTAACTAGTTTTAATGGTTTTTAACAAGTTTAAACAAGTTTTGAGTTGATTTGTGTCAAATTGGAATTAATTCAGCCAAAACAGATCAAAATTCGGACAAGTCCAGTTCCAGGGCTGGACTAGTCTGCCCTGTCCAGATCTTGCGAGATAGGATTTTTCGGACAGCAATATTTAGGGTTTAACTGATGTGGGAAATTGGATACAGAGGGTGCATCTTGTGTTTAGAGATCCACAGATCAAGAATTGGGCGTGAAACTTGAATATTGACGATCCATGGCTTGATGAGAGGTGATGAGGACAATTTAGTGATGACGAACGTCGATGTCGAGAAGTTGATGAAGATCGTGCTTGATTGATCCTCCTCCTTCTTCTCCTCCTCCCCCTCCTTGCTGCTGGATCTTCACTTGATGGCAGCACACGTCAAGAACACGGTAGCGAGGGTTTCCCATCGTGATGGAGAGGTGTGGGGTATTTGGTTGCTTATATAGGGGTATAGAGATAGGGTGTTGGGGTGGATTTCAAGTGTATTTTGGTGGGGACGAGTAGGGGACGTGGTGGGGTCCACTTGGGCTCCTCTGAGGTTGGGCATGAAGTTCTTGGACCCAATTAAGGCAATTACCCAATAACTAATCGTGGAGGAAAAATAGAGTCCGAGTTGAATTCTGAAGGTCGAACTAGTCCGCAAGGATGGTCGGACAAGTTCATTTTGGAACAGAAACTATTTTGGACAAGTTCAGTTCTATGGGCCGGACAAGTCCGAAATTGGCTAGAAAAGGCTAATCCAGACTAAAAATTGGACAAGATCGGACAAGTCCGCTGGAAATCGGACAAGTCCAAAGAAACATCAGAACCAATAACGGACTAGTACGTGCAGTGCGCCGAACAAGTCCGGGTTTTGAAGAAACTGAAGTTTCTGAAAAAGCAGATGGATACCACACTATAACGGATTTGAAGCCAGACAAGTCCACACCCTAACAGAATAAATTGCTGTTTAGACCTACATTTATTTAATTTGGTTTTTTAAGGTTGCTTCATGTTAAACATGTATGGGGATGCATGCAATGCATTATGCATGAAAATGAGGATGTTACAGAGGGCGTAGAGACGAGCGGCCACAAAGCTTAACCCAAAGAAGTAGTGGTCTACGCTTTGGAGTCCATGCTGGTGTGGACGGGACGGGTCCTAAGACCTAGACGTCGACACGAGCAACAACTGCTTGAAATCGCGTCCTTGAAGATATCATCAAAATCCTTAGAATCCAATGCGTGACATGGATGTCACACTCTGTGGCTCCACGCGTGAGAGGTAATAACTAAAATTTTAATGTAGACATGCACTGATGAAAACATCGGGAGCCTGATTCAGAGATCGAATCCCAAACTGATAAGTAGCCACCCATCCTTAATGTTGATCCATGAGTATGTTCTCCATCAACTTTTAGTATGAAGACAACAATAATCTTAGCCTTGACGAAGTTTGATGCCAGATCAATCACGGGCTAAGATTATGTAAAATCGGTCACCATCGGTCTTCTTATTGGAACGATGAGGATAACAATTCCAGTCACTACAGGAAATGACAAATAGGGTGTCAAGTTAAGTAGATGCGTCGGCCCCGATGCATTTAACGCATCTAAGGGTGTCAGTTTATGTTAACCGACACCAATAAGTTAGAGGCATCAGTTTTCTTGATCAAACTGACGCACCTATTAAATGGGTCAGCCGAACCGACGCATATATTAAATGTGTCGGTGGCACCAACGCTCATAATGCGGGCCCGACTGGATCAAGATCTAAGTGCGTCGGCCGGGGCCGAACCGACGTATTTAAAGTGGGCCCGGCTGGCTCAGGCTTTAGGAGCGTCGGCCAGGGGCAAACCGACGCTCTTAAGCGGGCCCGGCTGGAGGCCTAAACCCTTCGGCGCGGCTCTTCTCTTCTCACGCGCGTGTCGTTTTCTCGACTCGAGCCCGCGCCTTGTCCGCCGCCACCGCCAACCCGCCCCTAGCCGGCGCCCACGCTCGCCGCCCCGTCGCCAGCGCCCATCGCCCGCGCCTGCGCCCCCGCCCGCCGCCCCTCGCCTGCGCCCGCGCCCCCGACCCTGCCCGCGCCCCGCCCACTGCTCGTCAGGCTCCTAGGTCGGCCGGCGTCCGGCGCCCTTTGGTCCGGCCCCCTCTGGTGCCTCCTGATCCAGTGCCCTACGTCCGGCCCTCCTCCGCGCCCCCCGTCCAGCCCCCCTCGACACCCCTCGCCCCTCCTCGACGCATAAGGTAAAATGAAGTCATATATTTGAATATTATGTGTGATTTTTGTTTGGTGCTTGAGTTTGTATATGTGATGTTCTATGTGTGAGCTTAATTCATAGCTAATGTAGATATGTAAGATTAATTAATAGTTAATTCTCAAATTATATGCAAATTTACATGTTTAACTTATATATGTGAGGATGATTAATAGTTTCTAAATATGTCAGCATGATAAATAATTCCTAAATTTATGTGTGATCTTTGTTTGATGCATGAGTTTGTCTATGTGAAGTTCTATGTGTGAGCTTAATTCATAGCTAATGTTGGATATGTAAGAGTAATTAATAGTTAAGTCTCAAATTATATGCAAATGTACAAGTTTAACTTATATATGCGAGCATGATCAATAGTTTCTAAATATGTGCTCATGATTAATAATTTCTAAATTTAACTTGTATGAATAGGTAATTTAACTTGTATGTATATGTGAGCATGTTTAGATTTTAGTAGTCTCTAAATATGTGTGACTTGTAAGTGTGAATAGGTATAAGTTGAAAAATGGGTGACGATCGTAAGGTGTTGTATGATGGATGGAGTTTAGATGGTGTGTACAATTTGGAATGGGCACAAATCGCAAATGTGTTCGTGAACCAAGCATTTCCTAGTGGTGCTCGTTTTGTGAAATGTCCGTGTAGCAGGTGCTAGAATCTTCGACATTTGGAGAGGTCTGAAATGATGTTGCACCTTTGTAAGAACAGATTTATGCCAGATTATCTAGTGTGGTATGAGCATGGAGAGATGGATCATGCTAGTGTGTGAGACAAAAATGAGAATGAAGATCGGATGGATGAGATGATGGTGGATATTGGTCGAGAGTATGAAGAGTAGTCACTGCCAGAGGAGGTGAAGAAGCTTTAAAGACTTCTTGCCTCTGCGGATGAAAAAGTATATGAGGGCGCTAGTGTGACCGTTCTGCAGGCAGTCACACGACTTATGGGGCTGAAGTCTAAGTTCAATTTTGCAAACAATTGCTACAATGGTATCCTGAACTTGATCAATGATCTCCTTCTGGCAAAACATAAGATGTCGGAAGCCATATATCACTCAAAGAAGATTTTGGAAGGTCTGGGCATGAGTTATGAGAATATTTATTCGTGCGAGAATAATTGCATGTTGTTTTGAAAGGAACACCAGAACGATACTCAATGTATGCATTGTAATGCATCTAGACATGTGAAGGTTTTGAATGATGATCTGGAGGAAATAAGTACAAACGTACCAGATAAACAGCTTTGGTACATCCCTATCACGTCTAGGCTTAAACGGTTGTTCCTTTCTGGAGAAACAGCAAAGCAGATGAGGTGGCATTCAGAAGGGTTACGTGAGAGCGATGATAAATATATTATGGTACATCCTTCGGATGGCGCGGCATGGCAAGCTCTAGACCGTTTCGGTCCTGAGTTTGGTAAGGATCCAAGATATGTACGTCTTGGATTGTCAACAAATGGTTTCACTCCTTTCAGCACAAGTAATAGTCCATACTCTTGTGGCCTGTTTTCGTCATGCCTTACAATCTCCCTCCCAACATGTGCATGAAAGAAGGATACATATTCCTCGCGGCCATCATTCCTGGTCCTAAACATCCTTGGACGAAAATCAATGTGTTTATGTAACCGTTGATTGAGGAGTTGAAAGAGGTATGACAAGGTGTAAAGGCATATGATAGTCGTATGAAATGTGAATTTACTTTACGTGTCGCATATCTATGGTCTATACATGATTTGTTGGCATACGACATTTGGGTTGGTTGGTGTGTCCATGGAAAATTGTATTGCCCCATATGTATGGCTGACACCGATGCCTTCAGGTTGAAGTATTGAACAAAAGTCAGCTTCTTTTATTGCCATCGACGATTCCTTCCTTCGACCAATGCAACCAGCACTACCACAGATTGGCTCCTCACTGTTAAAACTACTTATCTTATTGACTTCAGTTATATAATGAGATATCGTAACCATTTGTGTTGCAGGGTTCCGAGAGTGGTCAATCGTATGTTCCACAACCTTACGGATTTATGTCACTGTTGGCTTCTGGATTGCAGCAAAATAATCCAGGTAAACTGTAATTTTCGCATTTGACCACTTTATTTGATTCCAAAATGATTCTAATTATAATATCACAACTTGAAGCAGTTTTCCCATTGATGCCTTTCCCTCCGGTGCAGACTCATCCATCACAAGTTGGAGACGCAGCGGTATGTATGACTTGTATACTTGTTACAATATTTTCATTATAACATCACATATTAATTAGCACAATATTAAAAAGAAAAGGGAAATACTAGCGGAGAGATGAAGTGAAAGAGGGAACTAGTGAGAGAGCGAGAGGGGCAGAGATAGATAGAGAGGGAGAGGAAGACATAGAGAGAGCAAAGAAGTGATAGACAGAGAGGGAGAGAAATATATAGAGGGAGAGAGGAAGAGATAGAGAGAAAAGAAGAGATAGATAGAGAGGGAGCTAGAGAGAAAGAGATAGAGGGAGAGGAGAAGAGATAGAGAGAGTGGGAGAGCGAGTGAAGGCAAGAGAGTTAGGGAGAGTGAGGGGAAATACGAGAGTGTGTTGATAAGTTTTAGTTCAAAACAACTTGCTTCTCCTTTTTAAAGTTATGTTATTAAGTAAGTAGGATTTAACAGATTACGTTATTAAGTTTCTATTTTATTTGTGATCTATTGCAGGGATCTCGTCACCGAACACCTGAAGGTGTTGATGCTTTCTTTAACATCAACGACGGAGGTGCGAGTGGAGGAGATGGGAGCGGAGGACATGCGAGTGGAGGATCCCACCCGACATTTAAATTCCATTTACTCATTTTTGAACTGTTGTGCTTGTGTTCGAAACGTTTGAAAACTCGTGTGCGGTGCTATGTTTGAGAACTTGTGTATGGTCATATGTTTGAAAATTGTTATGCTGTATATATGTTGCTGTTGTGTGTAAAATGGAGGCTCCCCATACGAGGAGGGAGAGAAAACACGTTGTGTGCATCGGTTTTGTCAAAACCGACGCCCATAGCCGGCTACTGGAGGACGGCCACGCGACACATTATATGCGTCGGTCCCATCTAACCGACACACTTAAGTGGAGTATATGCGTCGGTTTCTATTGGACCGATGCACAAACACGCGCTCGGTGTATTTGCCATGTGTCGCCGTATGTGCATTAGTGCAGTCGAAACCAACGCATATAAGTGATGTAAGTGCGTCAGTGACGGATGCTGACGCATTTACTTTTAAGTGTGTCGGCTGGTGGAAACCGATCCACATAGATCATAAATGCATCGGTCCCGACGCACATAGAAGTTAAAAGCATCCAATATACTTCGTCGGCTAAGTTCTTCGGTTCACCGACGCCTTTACCTTATGAGTGTCGGTTTATGTAGGCAACCGACGCTCATATGGGCGATGCCCTATCGATGAATTCCTGTAGTAAGTAATACGCTGACTTCTAATGAAAAAATTGAGTGAAAGAACACAAAAGAGGAGAAACGCAGCCTCAACCACGCTCTCAATGGAGTGCCAACCAAGAATCATCGATTGTCGCAACACAACAAATTCTTGGCTAGACATTGAATGCCAGTTATCTCGCCCCTTTTTCAGAAAGGAGTTGCTTTTCAATACTGCATACGATGCATTGTGAATGAACAGAAAAGACATTTTTCATTAACATAAAAACCACACATATATTACAAACAAGAAATACGAAAACACATAGAAAATAAGAAAAAGAAAAACTACTCCTAATACTACTCTACTAATAGTCGGAGGGGATCTCCTCTACCTCCTTCTCCGTTGCCTTCGCTGCCGCTGCCTCCACCTCCTTATCCTCCTCCTCCTCCGAAAATTGAGTCCGAAGCTTTCGGGCTACGATCTGCAGAAGTTGTTGGCGGCCCTCGACCCCAGCCACCTTCGCGATCATCTCATGGAGACGCCGAGACGATCAGCCACAAAGCTTAACCCGAATTAGTAGTGGCCAATGGTGTCCATGCTGGTGCACACGGGAAGGGTCCCAAGACCCAAACAGTTACACAAGGGAGATGTATCGAAAAATGCATCCCGCGCCAATTTGTCGAGCTTTTCTATGCTCCCGGCAGCGGCGGACAGGTCGTCAGTGGCCTCCTTCAGGCATCGATCAAGTTCTTCGACCTGGTCTTGGAGGAGGCGGATAGTCTCCTAAACCCAAACGGGATTAGGAGGTGCGGGTGCTGCGAGCAGAGACAGGGGCGGAGGAGGTGCGATCACTGCCTACAGTTCCACCAGCATTGGCTGCGACGGAAACAAAGAAGAAGGAGGTTCAGAGGACGTCGATGGCCTGGAGCGCTTTGGTGCGGGGCAACCCATTTGTGCAGCAACAGAGGCACGGAGAAAGAGCGAGAGGTGGTCAACGGTGGTGCGGTGGAGAAGCAAGAGGAGAAGTTTGGAGGCTACCATCGATGGAGTTGTGCGGCAGAGACGCAAGTGGACAGTGTGCCTTTATATCGGGTCATTGCCTAAGCACGAGAGTGGAGGTGATCGGATGCTTGAAAAACTGTGCTTTCGAACCGGTGGGTGGGTCGAAGTACTCCAAACCACGGTTTGCCTCCTCTTGATTAGCGCAACGGCTCGACGCGTCCCATCGGCTTCACAAGAAGTTTTTAATTTGACACGCAAGGGGTCCAAGGTACGCATTTGCCCACATGGCATACTTTATAGGTTCGTCCCACGGTGTTTCAGTTTTTCAGATCCAGTGTTTAAGTTTGACACGCAAATGGCCCAGGGTATGCAATGTTCCAGTTTTTTGGTTTGTCATGCAAAAGACCTCGATCATATTTCATGATGTTATGTGTTTTCTCTTTTTGTTCAAAGATCGTCATATATAGTTGAAAGATCGTCACAAAACAAAAGAAAAAAGTACAAGACACAAGCAAAGAAAAACAATAAAATAAAACCTAGATCCTCCTCCTCCTCCTTAGAGACAACACATCACTGAACTTAGAGCACATTCACTTGGTAACTAAATCATTCATTTGCCCAAAAAATAATCAAATCCTTCCTAATGAATTGTCATTCCTGAGGAACACGATGAACACACCATACATTCATTCATTAACACAATATATTACAAACCCTCGATCATGTTTTCTGTTTGACATGCAAAAGACCTCAATCATGCATGTTTGATGACGTTAGGTGTTTTCTCTTTTTGTTGAAAGATCATCATATATATTTTGAGGCTTGTTGATCATATGTTTGGGGCATAGCATGCATGGACAACTAGCATGCATGTGAGAGAGACCTCGATCATGTATGATGATGTTACCCGTGTTTTCTCTTTTTCTTTAAAGATCATCATGTTTGAGGCTCGTTGATCATGTTTGGGGCGTAGCAAGCATGAACAAGTAACATCCACTTGAATGACATCAATTATGTTTGATGAAGACGTTACATGTTTTCTCTTTTTGTTGAAACATTGTCATATATAGTTTGAGGCTCATTGATCATGTTTGGGGTGTAGCATATGCATGACAACTAACATGCATGTGAAAATGGCGGACCTAGGATTTAAGCGAAGGGTATGCGCTTTGAAAAATATAAACTTTTTAATTTGTTTAATAATTTAATAAAAAATATATAGTTTATAATTTGATACACAGGTAGTAAATAACGTCATAAATTTGATAATTTTTTATAATTCAGATTGTGCAATCAATTTTCTATCAGCTTGTTAATTGTCGAAATGTTATTCAAATTTTCCATCACAACATTAGCTAGAATCTTTTGTCATTTTTTCCTTCTATAACGGGATACATGAATATTATGTTAGATATATAAACTAAATCCTTGTTCTGTTGAATATGTATTGATCACAAGAATTCATTTGCGATAGCTACAGGAAGAAAGGATTAAGTTTGTTAGCTTGTTTAAGAGAATGCATGAGTATACTCAAATAAGGCACATTAATTGAGAACAAATAATATTATGTGCTTGAGTTTAGAAAATATTTTAGTTCAAGAGAAAATTAGTGCCTCGCTCCTGGTTTGAAATATTTGTCACCGATTAGTTCAAAAATGAACCATCCAGTGACAAATATTTCGAACCAAGAGGGAGTACTAATTAAACAATAAATACTATAGAAACTAAATAAATTTCTTGATGAGTGAATAGAATATAGAGTCTAGGGAAAGGTCTTATCCATTCTATTCTTTATTATTGTAGTTCCATTCGTCCTTATCCTTGGCTCATCGTCTCCCTCTTCTAACGTGTGGTCCAACATGAGCACTTGTTTCCTCAAGTCTGCATAATAACTTCATCTTCAAGATGTACTCACAAGTTCTCCTGTGTCATGCTCATACCCAAGCCACGACGTCAAGGGGCGTTTGTCGTCTCCAAGCACGGAGTTCATGGAAAGTGAGGCTTTAGCGCTCTTTGCTTGGTGGTAGTTTTTTTGACAGAGGGTCACCGAGCCGTAGGAAACTCAGCACCATTTTTTATTGTTGCGTTGTCCGTGTTAGTGCTAATCCTGGCTTGTGGGGCTAATGAACACCTAATGAGTTCAGGTTGTGTTCGTGAGTGCGTGCACAAGAGTGGTCTGCTGCTGATTAGTTCCCGCATCAGAAGAGTTTGCTTGGCTTATGGACAAAGAAAATACTTTGTACGTAGTACAAAGTAAGTTGGCCGGCGTTGCCGTTCCTGCACGAAGATGCGACCAGGTAGTTGCTTGCAGGTGTATGCTAATTATGTGAGTGTTTGACCGGATCATGTGCTTAGTCCACGATGCACCATAAACCCGGTGTTGAGGCTGTGTATGTGTGTACACTAGTGACATGTGACAAAGTGCTCAGTTAAAGTTAGTTGACATGTATATGTGTGATCTTTTTGGTCACGTCGTGCTCGTGCGCCTGATGGATCGTGCACACCGAGCGCCGAGTCATTCGGATCTCTGAGCAAATTCTGGACATGGAGTTTGTGTGCTCCAAGCCTATAAAAGGTGTTGTACTCATTTGTTGAAATGGCACTACGAATAATAGAAAAGCAATGTTCGTCACTGGCCTTGTTATTGGTCAACCGAGAGTGCTTTTTATTTCCTCTGTTATAGTTCGCTCACTCGTTCATCGTTAGTTCTAACAGTCCGTCGGCTTTTTCCATGCATGGGTCGCTTCACACTTTGAAACGACATTCATCGATTATTCGATTGTTGCGTTGTGCCCGTGCGCGCTGCAAGATTCGGGGTTGGCATACGTGGCACAGTCGTGGGAACCGTGCAGTACGCCCATGGTTGTATGGCTGTATGATTCAGAGCATGAACGTACTTGGAAACCATCTGGGTAGGGTCACAAAGAGGCGGTTGTGCGGCCCATCTACAAAGAATTCGATTCCCGCACCAAAGGGGTTAAAGGCAGGCCCAACTCTAGGACCCGACCGAGGAGGGGCCCACGATGTCAGCTGTTAAAGAGAAAAGAAATAAAATTAATTAGTATTTGCATCATCCATATGCGATGTATAGTTATACGGTTTAGCTTTTTATTTTCATAATTTTTTGAAATATAATACTACGTTCGTTTTAAAATAATTATCACTTCAGACAACCAAATGAACTAGAAATGAAGTAATAAAGGTTGTCCCAACGACAATTAAAATGACACAGAGGTAGTATTAATAAAGTGCTTAATATTTAGTAGATATAATATTACTAATGTGTTTATTTTCCATATGCGACTCAATAAAATGAGGAGTTTTCGATAATGCATAGGACACATTGTTCGTGAACATAAAAGACATTTTTATTAACATAAAAAAACATATATTACAAACAAGAAAAAAAAGAAAAACACATAGAAAACAAAAGAAAAAACTACTACTAATCCTACTGTACTCGGAGGAGTACTTGTCCATGTCCCCCTCCGTCGCATCCGCCAGCGGCGCCTCCTCCAACACCAGACTGAACTTCAGGTCGATGACATTCACCAGTTGCTCGTGAAACTCGATCCCAGACACCTCACCAAACGTCTTGTAGAGGGAGTCGAGACGAGCGGCAACAAAACCTAACCCGAAGCAGTAGTAGCCGAAAGAGTCCATGCTGGTGTGGTGGGGAAGGCTCCAAAGTCCTAGACAGTTACAGGAGCGAGATGTATTGTCAAATACATCCCGCGCCATTGTGTCGAGCGCTCTTGCACGCATGTCGGCAATGGACAGGTCATCGGTGTCCTCTTTAAGCCGGCGCTCGAGTTTGTTGATGAGGTCGTTGAAGAGGCGCATAGTCTCAACCCAGTCGGGCTGATGAGGTGCAGGTGCCACGAGCGGAGGAGGTGCGCGTGCCGCGGGCGGATATGCGGGCGGGCGAGGTGTAGGCGCCGCCTCTAGTTCCACTGGCATTGGCGGGGATGGTAATGGAGAAGAAGGATGTTCAAAGGACGTTGATGGCCTCGAGCGCTTCGGTGGGGGGCTACCTATTTGTGCGGCGACAGAGGTGCGGAGAAAGAGTGAGAGGTGGTCGACAGTGATGCGGCGGAGAAGCAAGAGGAGAAATTTGGAGGCGAAGATCGATGGAGAGGTGCGGCAGATAAGGAGGATGGTGTGCCTTTATAGAGGGTTGTCGTCA
Source organism: Tuctoria greenei (assembly GCA_036927565.1). Taxonomy (NCBI): domain Eukaryota; kingdom Viridiplantae; phylum Streptophyta; class Magnoliopsida; order Poales; family Poaceae; genus Tuctoria; species Tuctoria greenei. Next base: position 78,694,690 of record JAYESD010000007.1, read on the forward strand.
AAGCGCACAAGTGAAGATGATCAAACGCTTCGAAAACTGTGCTTTTGAATCGGCGGTTCGGTCGGAGTTACTCCCTCCGTCCCAACTCAACTCTATTTCTGATTTTAGTCAAACTTACCTTTGATCAATAATCGCTATAGATTCTATTAACATCAATCATATGTAAATTGTATATTATGGAAATATTTTCCATGATGAATCTAAAAGTACAATTCTTAGATTGTTAAAATTGAAAAAAATTACAAAAATTATTGTTCAAACATAAATTTGACCAGACTTAGAAATAGAGTTCACATGGGACGGAGGTAGTACTTCAAACTGCGGTTTGCCTCCTCTCGGTTTTCGCAACGGCTCGACGCGTCCCATCGGCGTCACAGGCAGTTTTTATCTTGACACGCTAAGGACCCAGGGTATGCAATAGCCCACCTTGCATACTTTGTAGGTTCGTCCTGTGGTGTTTGTAACATTTCGTGCGAACAATTTCAATGAGGTGCGGAAGATTGTCGTTAACGTGTGTGGCAATCGACCGAGAGTCCATATCTTTTTTTGAAGGATCCGACCGTTATCGACCGAGAGTCCATATCGAACCGATGATAATTGTCGTGATCATTTATGATGGTGGACATGAATATAATGCATGTGAAAGAGAGCTCGCATTCAAGCATGTTTTATAAAGTGTTGAGGATTTTTGCGCCCCCTTGTTGAAGATCATGTTAATTTGATGACGCTGAGGATCGGATGTGGCGTATATGTTTTCAAAAGTGTGTTCAGTTGTTCCTAAAATCAGAACACATAGCGGCTAGCGCCTACGACTGTCGTTTCTTCGAGAAGACGAGTACAACATGCATGTTAGAAAATATACTATATAGATGGAAGCATGCGATTAATTTGATGAACCATGTACGTGGTGAGAGCTGTGTCCTTAGATGGTAGTACATATTCCATCCTCATACCCTCGAGGGAACATCCTTCCTGTCAAACAAAATTTGTTATCTCTATTGATGACAAGATAATATTCTTCATTAGTGCGGTAGATAAACTGTCATATATGTTGAGAGTATACACATGCATGGTAGAGAATATGATATGGAAATATATATCAATACATGGTAGGAAATATTCTATTGTTGGAATACATGTTTGGGGCGCAGCATGCATATGGACATCTAACATCCTTGTGAAAGACCTCCATCATATTTGATGACATTGCGTTTTTTCCTTTTTTGTTGAGAGATCGTCGTGTTCGAGGCTTGTTGATCATGTTTGGGGCGTAGCATGCATGGACAACTAACATGCATGTGAAAGATATCAATCAATCATGTGAAAGACCTCGATGCATGTGAAATAACATGCATGTTTTTAAAAGCTCTCGCCTCGGCCTGCGCCACTGACCTAACCGCCGGCGGCGGCACGGAGGCCGAAGGTAGCGCGGCAAGACGGCAGCACGCCGACGCGACGTCAGGCGGAGGCCGTACCGATGGCGCGCGACGCTGACCTTTTGGCTCGTAGTTTACCGCCTCACAGTGGAACACGTAGGTGGGGCGTGGCGTGCGGTGGCGCGTGGAGCTCTAGGCAGTAGGAAGCTCGCAAAGGCGGCACCGCCGCCTGCTGATCGGCCAGAAGAAGGGTGAAGTAAGTTTCTTACTTATTCAAAATTATTAATATGTACTCCCTCCATCTTCCAAATTTCTTGTCGCTCTTTCAATAATTAGTTCATTTCGAACTAAAAAGGTTGACAAGTAATTTGGGATGGAGGGAGTAGTTGTAATTCTTTAATTGTAAGGACGATGTTAGTTTTTAATTGATTAATCTATAAAACTAATGGTTAATGATTAATTGCAAAATAAGTGACTAACAATAGTAAATATTACCTTCTAATGATCTGTTGCCTAAATTTTTCTCAAATGTCAGAAACATGACAAATAGACTCCAGCTAATTATTCCATCACAAGACTATTCTTTTTTCGATCAATCATCAAATATGTGAGACCTATGTGTGCCGAGTACATTTGCTATGGCGATAAAAGTTTTGAATACTACCAAAACATCTTTATCATCAAGGTCTGACACTAGGTCCAAGATCCAACAAGGTCCGACGATAGGTCCAACTTGTTTTGGGTAGCTCCGGCAAGGTCCGACGTAAGGTCCGACGTTCTTTGGCTAGGTCCGACTTCTTTGTCTAGGTCCGACTAGCTTTGGTTAGCTCCAGCTCTAGGTCCGACTGGCTTTGGTAAGCTCCAGCGCTAGGTCCGACTAGCTTTGTAATCTCTGGCGCTAGGTCCTGCTAGCTTTGGTAAGCTCCGGTTCAAGGTCCGGTTAGCTTTTGGCAAGGTTTGGAGCTTGATCACAGTGGTTCTACTTTTAATTTGCAATGTTTCAAACTTGCTTTTTGGATTATTGAAAGATTGCTTAGTTTTCTTTTACTAAGTTTTTGGTGTGTTTTTGTGGTTATGGTTGATATCTTTTTGCTATGGTTTGCAACATACTTATGTGAGGTTCTCACGTAAGGTGTTGTGGTTATCGAAACTAACGAGAGTCAAGTCGAGGACTTGTGCTCGGAAGTATTGGTTGTTTATTCATGTGCAGGTGTTGCTTGAGTTCAAGACATGACTGGTGACGGGATCCATTGAACTAGTCTTATGGAGAAGATGAGGTTCGACAACCAAGTTCGGGAGAAATTGTGGTTGAGTTGATCGGGAGGTTGCGCAACATGTTTGAATCAAGAACAATGCATATGAAGGTATCATGGACATCGTTGGAAGATGTTTGCACGCGTGCAAGGAGTGAGTGGACATGGCTACATGGTTCCGAGGTGTGATGAAGTGATGTAGACGTAAAGAATTGGTCAGAAAGGTCCAACCGACTAAGTTATAGACTCATGCTGTGGCTGAGTCGTGTTTGACTCAAATATGGAATGTTTTGAGTTGGTTCTGTTAGGATTTCATGTGGGTCATGAATTTGAGTTGTTTTAGGAATGTAGGATACATTCCTAAGTTGTTTGGAAGTCCTAAGATTGCTTCTATCTTCCTATAGAAGAGTCCTGAGCAGTTATGCAAAGTTTCGATTCGTGAATTGATTAGGAATAGAGTCCTAGTTAGGTTTGAGTTGGCTTAAGGGCTGGCTATATAAGCAATGGAGGACAGAGCTCGTGGTAGACAACTTTGGGGCTGTTCCTTTTAAGTTTTGATCAATAAAATTCGTAGTCGAAAGGAGCTTTTGTGCCTTGTCCGTCCGACTTGTTTTCTTGAAGTCTTTCTCGTCGAGTTTTCTGCACAACACTACCTTTCTTTGGTGGTTTTATCATAACTCGAGTTTTACAGATCCAATTGATGTAATTGTCTTTGGGTTGTCCTCACAACTTAATTTTCTATCATCTCGAAAAGTTTCACGATCATTGGATTTGTCGTTTCTCATCGCCACGAGTTTCTTTGCAATGTTCCAGAATTGTTTCTCTCGGGTAGGATAGATTGACCTTTGTTCGATCTTTCGATCGTAACTTGAGTTTCTCTCAACGGATTTTCGTGATCTTGTTGTTATGTCTTTGTGACATGATTCTCTACAATCTATACTATTTTGTCACAGTTGAACATGTTTAGATTAGTCGCACACACGATTTCTTTAACAGATCAGTTTTCCGCTGAGGGATGATTTATTGCTTCCGCTGAAATATTTTAAACTACCATTCACCCCCTGGTTGATTTACACATTCTCTTCGATCCTACAATTGGTATTAGAGCCACGGTGCTATAATCTTTGTGATTCGCACATGTTTTTGACTAATCCTCATGGAGAAATACTCGACAAAACCTTATGTGTTTGTTGGTATTGATTTTCAAGTTTGGTAGGCACGCATGGAAGCTTTTATCCAGGTGCAAGGCTTCGCGATATGGGAAAAATTGTACAAGCCTTACGACGTGCCGCCAAACGATCAAGTCACGGCTACAAACTTAAGAGATGTCGACCACAAGAATAACAAAGCCCGCAACTTGATAATCCAAGGACTAACTCAGAGTGACTCCAACCGTGTTGCACAACTCCAATTGGCGTACGATGTGTGGAGAGCACTTTGTGACTACCACGAAGGATCAAACACGATCAAGGAGGTAAAGCAGGATATGTTCAAAAAGGAATACATGTGCTTCAAGATGCAACCCGGTGAGTCCATTGATGACCTCTTTGCTTGCTTTAATAAGATTCTCAACAAATTTTATAGTGTCAATGTTAATTTTTTATATGCTGAAAATGCTAGGCAATTTTTAAGGGCATTAGACATGTCAATTTGGCAGATGAAAGTCACATCTATTCATGAATCTACTGTCATGAGTACACTTACAATAGATGTGCTATATTCTGAATTGAAAACTCATGAAATTGACATAATCTCACGTAAGAACCCCAAAAAGTCTCATGCATTTGTTTCTCAACGTGATTGCCTAGCTTCGACCAATCTTCATCTAGCAATACAGTTGCTTTGCTGTCTTCACTAACCCTGGAACAGATTGAAGAATTTCCAGAAGAAGAGTTAGCGCTTATCTCTACTCGGTTCCCAAAAGCATTACAAAATGTGAGAACTAGAAGGAGAGGAAGCTCCGGACCTCAACGATGCTTTGGATGTGGTAAGACAGGATACTTTCGTACAAATTTCTCTAACCTTTCAGGTCCTTCTACCCGTGATGAAAAGCGAAATAATGTCAAGTCCTCTTCTGTCAATACCAACAACAAGAAGAAGGGTTTTACAGGACACAAACTGATAAACAACTTCATCACCGCAATTCAAGAGCTCAGTTCAAGTGATGTAGACATTGGAAGTGATGAAGATGATGACGATCTGGCCAACTTATGCTTCATGGCGGGCAAAATAATATCAAGATCAAGTCAGGAGGATGCATAACACAACAGTGATGACAATGAGGTATGTTCTACTCGTAATGAAATGTGTGATGCAATTTCTCGTGCAACTATTATTGTCAAGAAAAAGGACAAAAATCTGAGTATAATGCTGCTAAAATTGAATCACTGGAATCTGAAATCAACCATTTAAAAACATTGATTCCTAGTGATGATGCATGTCCCTCATGTGACGTAATCTATAAACAATTGTCCACATTAAGAAGTGCACACTCCTCCACTCTAGATAGACTTGATGAAGAAATTGAAAAGAATAAAAAGTTGTCTGATTTTAATGTTAAAAACTTAAATGATGCTTCTTGTTCTACAAATGATCTGCATTGTTCTGCATGTGACAATCTTGACAAGAAACTAAAATATGCAATGAATAAGATCTCCATTCTGAACCATGCTTTACGTTCTCATGAAGTTAAATATTGTTCCAATTGCAAACTAAAAGGAAAAACTTCATGTCAAATCTGCCTAGTTTTATCTAAAGAACTTGACAATAAAAATAAGATACTAGAGTGGTTTTATAATGGGAACAAGAATTTAAACTTGCTGTTAAATTATTCTAATCCTTGCAATGATAAAACTGGTTTAGGTTTTGATTCGCGTGCTTACTCTAAAACACATCCATCTCATGTAGGAAGATCATTTGGAAGAGGTTTAATCAAAACTGTCCCTAAACAAAAGGATGTGATCTGTAAATTTGCAGGAGTACTTTCTAATTCTGTTTCTATTACTGGATGCTCATCTAGACATGATTACAAAATGAAATTTCATTGTACTTACTGTGATAAAGATGGTCATGTCGTAGATTTCTATTTTAGACTAGCTAAATAAATTAAAAAGGATAAAGTGTCTACTAGGTCACATAACGTTCATGCTAAACCTGCTATGAATGCTAAACCTAAAATTAGAAACATGCAACCTGCTTTAGTGAGTCAGAAATTTGAAAAAGTAGCTTCCGGACCTTCTGGTAAGAAATCTGCAAAGAAAGCTCTGGTAGTTCCGATAGCTCCGAGAGCTCCTGGACCTTCTGTTGTTCCCTTCGAAACTTCAGTCTTTGCATCTCGAGCTTTAGATTTCTCCTTTGGAACTACTGATCTTAACACCGGAGCTACTGCTTTTCGTGATAAACAAGTAAAAACTTTTAAATCAGTAGTTAAGGACAGAAAACTTCAACCCTTGACTCATAAATCTGTTGTTTTATCACAGCCTTCGCGTGTTTTTCCTACTACATGTTGTGTGACTCAGTACTAGATTCCTAAATGCCTTTTGACTAACCCCAGTATTGAGTCATTGACATATTGTTCTTATATGTAGGTTACACGCTTGAGGAAGGAGAACATTTGGATTGTGGATTCAGGTTGCTCACGCCACATGACCGGTAACAATGAATGGTTCTCCTCCCTCTCTTTTGTGTCACGTGTAGAGAATGTTACTTTTGCCGATAATTCTTCAACTCCTGTAATTGCTAAGGGTTCAGTTAGAGTAAATGATCTCTACAATTTGAAGGATGTGGCACTTGTTAAAAATTTGAAATACAACTTGATTTCTGTTTCACAACTGCTAGATGAAAATCTAGAAATCATTTTCACTAAAATTGTTGCAAAGTTTTTAATTCAAATAGTGAGCTTATTTTTAATATGTCTCAGTTTGGAAGAGTTTTTAAAGCTGATTTTGATATGTCTTCCTCTAAGCATATGTGTCTAGTTGCTAATGATTTAATGGACTTATATTTTTGGCATCGTAGACTTGGTCACATAGGCTTTGATCGTCTAACGATTGTTAGCTCTCTTGATCACATACGTGGGCTCTTCTTGTAGACATGCTAAGATGGTTGCAGGTTCACATACTCCTCTCACAATGATCATGACAACTGAACCGATTCAACTTTTGCACCTTGACACCATAGGATATTCATGTGTTCAATCCTTCGGAGCTTTCCCACGTGCTTCACATCGTCAAGCCGTCGAAAGGATTCTCAGGTACTTACATGGAACTCAAGAATTTGGCATTTTATTCCTTCTTCCTCAACCGTTACTTTGAAAGCTTTTTCAGATGCTAATTTTGGGGTTGTAGGATTGATAGGAAATGTACTTCCGATACTTGTCATTTTCTTGGTAATTCTCTTGTTGCCTGGTCCTCTAGAAAAAAAACTTAGCTGCACAATACACAGCCGAATCTAAATATGTAGCTGCTGCTAGTGCTTGCTCATAAATTATTTGGATTGTTCAAACACCTAAGGACTATGGGGTTGATCTAGATAGTGTTCCACTGTTTTATGATAAAACTAGTGCCATTTGCATTACTAAAAACCCCGTGCAACATTCTAGAACTAAGCACATTGATATTAGATATCACTTTCTCCATGATAATGTTGAAAAAGGAAACATTGTGCTTCACCATGTAGATACCGAACAACAATTGGCTGACATTTTCACAAAACCTTTGGATTTCACTTGTTTTTGTTACATTCGTAGTGAAATAGGGGTTATGCATCCTCATGGCTTAAATTGAGAGGGAGTTTTGAAACTTCAGAACTTTATGTGTGAATCTGAATTTAAAATAATATGAGCATAGTATTTCATACATATATGCTTTGTGATTCCTTTTACATGCTGAAAGTTCTTACTACATTACTCATGCTATATATTTTGTAGTTTTTGCCATGACTAGTAGTTGGAATAATTTCTTATACTAAATCTGGTCATGATCGAACTTTCTTGCTATTTTGAACTTGTTGCATTCTCACAAGTGCTTTTAATAATGAAAAATTAATCATCAACTATCCACATGTTGAGCTTTTATGTTCAAATGAAAACAAAATGAGAAAAGATCAAGAGAATATGCATGCATCACACTTCTTCTTTTGATATGTCATCGCACATAGATATGAACTTGAAAGAAGTTGTGTATGACTAAAACCAAGTTCTTAAGCTTCTGATTGTCAAATGACATAGCCTTGTCTTGGTTGATTACAATAAGGCTGATGCACATATAATCTCTTGCAAATTCATATGATCAAAATTTGTGCTTAAAAAAAAAAGAAAATTGCAGCAACAAGTATCATGCCTTCAGGTTTTGATTAGTTAAGTTTGTGAGATCATGACTTGCTTAAATTGAAAATTACATTTGATCTCTAGTATGGCTTACACTACTTTATGTATCTCTAGCATGGCTTACACTACTTTATTACATTTAGTGTAAGTTACTTGATAATATGACTTGTATGAGCTTTGTTCTATATATATATATATATATATATATATATATATATATATATATATATATATATATATATATATATATATATATATATATGTATATATATATGTGTGTGTGTGTGTGTGTGTTATAATGTGCTCATAACAAATTAAAATTTCTCTTTTGTACCTTGCTGAATACATTATCAAAAGGGGGAGAAATTGTTTTCAAAACTTTTCATGTGAATAAGCCAATGTTCGGATTTTAAGTGGTGTTGTCAATGTATTCATCAATGGGGATATTGTGAGACCTATGTGTGCTGAATACATTGGCTATGGCGACAAAAGTTTTAAATACTACCAAAACATCTTTATCATCAAGGTCCGATTCTAGGTCCGAGCTCCAGCAAGGTTCGACGATAGGTCCAGCTTGTTTTGGGTAGCTGCGGCAAGGTCTGACGTAAGGTCCAACTTTCTTTGGCTAGGTCCGACTTCTTTGTCTAGGTGTGACTAGCTTTGGTTAGCTCCGACTCTAGATCCGACTAGCTTTGGTAAGCTCCGGCGCTAGGTCCGACTGGCCTTGGTAGCTCTAGCGCTAGGTCCTGCTAGCTTTGGTAAGTTCCGGCGCTAGATCCTATTAGTTTTGGTAAGCTTCGATTCAAGGTCCGGTTAGCTTTGGCAAGGTTCAAAGCTTGATCATAGTGGTTCTTCTTTTAATTTGCAATGTTTTGAACTTGCTTTTTGGATTATGGAAAGTTTTCTTAGTTTTCTTTTACTAGGTTTTTGGTGAGTTTTGGTGGTTATAGTTGATATCTTTTTGCTAAGGTTTGCAACATACTTATGTGAGGTTCTCACGTAAGGTGTTGTGGTTATCGGAACTAACGAGAGTCAAGTCGAGGACTTGTGCTCGAAAGTATTGGTTGTTTTTCATGTGCAGGTGTTGCTTGAGTTTAAGATATGGCTGGTGACGGGATCCATTGAACTAGTATTAGGGAGAAGATGAAGTTCAACAACCAAGTTCGGGAGGAATTGTGGTTGAGTTGATCGGAAGGTTGCGCAACATGTTTGAATCAAGACCAATGCATATGAAGGTATCATGTACATCGTTGGAAGATGTTTTCACATGTTCAAGGAGTGCATGGATGTGGCTACATGGTTTCGAGGTGTGATGAAGTGATGTGGACGTAAAGAATTGGTCGGAAAGGTCCAACCGGCTAGGTTATGGACTCAGGCTGCAGCTAAGTCGCGTTTGACTCAAATATGGAAAGTTTTGAGTTGGTTATGATAGGATTTTGTGTGGGTCACGAATTTGAGTTGTTTTAGGAATGTGAGATATGTTCCTAAGTTCTTTGGAAGTCTTAAGATTGCTTCTACTTGTGTATAGAAGAGTCTTCACCGGTTATGGAAAGTTTCGATTCGTGAATTGAGTAGGATTAGAGTCTTAGTTAGGTTTGGGTTGGCCTAAGGGATGGTTATATAAGCAAGGGAGACTAGATCTCATGGTAGACGACTTCGGCGCTGTTCCTTGTAAGTTTTGATCAATAAAATTTGTAGTCGAAAGGAGCTTTTGTGCCTTGTTGGTCCGACTTATTATCTTCGAGTCTTTCTCGTCGACTTTCTACACAACACTACCTTGCTTCGGTGGTTTTATCATAACTCGGGTTTTACAGATCCGATTGACATGATTCTTTTTGGGTTGTCTTCAAAACTTAAATTTGTATCATATGTGAAAATTTCACGATCATTGGATTTTTGGTTTCTTATCTACAAGAGTTTCTTTGCAGTGTTCCAGAACTGTTTTTCTCAGGTAGGACAGATTGACCTTTGTTCGACCTTTTGATCGTAACTTGACATTCTCTCAAGGGATCTTAGTGATTCTTGTTGTGATGTATTCGTGACTTGATTATCTACAATCTGTACTAGTTTTGTCACAGTTGAACACATTTAGATTAGTCGCACACACAGTTTCTTTAACAGATTGGTTTTCTGCCGAGGGGTGTTTTGTTGCTTCCTATGAAAAGATTTAATCTACCATTCACTCCCCCCTCTGGCGGATTTACACGTTCTCTTCGATCCTACAAAAGAACTACTAAAACATTAACTTAAATGCCAAGACAGTGGCGATGAAATCCTCTGCCATGCAGTTACTGCAGTTGACATGTGGACCCGACAATGGTGGGGTACACATGTGATATGAACCCAAGATAGTGTTTCCTCAAGAAAAAATAATTTTCAGAGAGATTGAGCACAAGCAGAAAAGGTAAAGCATGAGTGATGTACCAGCGAATTCCCTGCTGTGATGATTGATGGCAGCCGATGCACAAACTCGGTGGTTAGATCAGTAGTCGCCGAAGAGCAGCTTGCGGCCGACCTTGAAGGAGACGAAGGCATCAATGCAAGCATAGTTGATCTGCTCGCTGGAGAGATTATACGCATCACAGTGGCTTGTCCTCACCCGATAAGGCTTCTCCATGTTGGCGCTCATCACGACGCTCACGATGTCCTTCATCTTCGCATGGTACAGGCTCGGGCGATCCATCTCCTCCACCGCAAGCTCGGCCAGGTCCACTATTTCGGCCACCTTCAGCTGCCAGTCCTTTCGAAGTCGATCGGTGTCACCCTCCACGCCCACGCTGATGAAGCGGTAGTCGGAATCGCTAAGGAAATCTTCCAGCTCAGTTGGGAAGTAGCCAACGTGGTTGACCTGGTAGATGAGGCAGCAGCGGCCAACGCAGAGCTATAGAACGGCGATGGGGTTCTGGTTGGTGGAGTAGGTGGGGCGCCACTGAATGTAGAGCCCGACGACAAGCTTGTGAAGGCGCTGATGATGGATGGAGAGGACCTCGTCGAGCCAGTCCTCCACGGCCTCGCCGGAGGATGTCATGGTCATGGTGATCAAGTCGTCCTCGAATGTCATGTTGTACACCTGAGTCATGAATGTGCATCTAGGTCCCTTATGGATTTTGGTTGATCAATGAGAAACAATTAAAGAGCTAATGAGTTTGGTTGAGTTCTTGCAGAAAATGTAGTATGGACTGAAATTCACGAAAAAGGAGAAAATGCGCGAAAAGTGGAGTAGAAATAGGTTTTCTATTTCTCCTTGAGTCATAGGAAAGTTCGTACTATTAAGAGGAACACGACGTGTTGAAACTTAGTGGGTCAAATGGGAGCTCAACCTCTTGGGTAGGTTTCAGGAAAACCCCTTATGTCAGAGTCAGACTTGTTCGATGCCTTGGATCAGACATGTCCAAAAAACCTTCTGTTTAAGGTCAAACTTGTCCGACACCTTTGGTCGGATAAGTCCGAAATTCCTCTGGGTGAATTCAAACATGTCTGAACTGTATTTCGAACATGTCCGAAACTTCTTTGGTAGTTCTCAGACATGTTCGAAGTTGGTCGGACATGTCTGAGGTACTTGATTAGAAAAATCTTATAAGTGACTGAAACTCGGATTCAGACATGTTCAAAGTAGGTCGGACATGTCCGAGGTGAAATTCTTTGGCTCAGTGCCTCGGATAAGTCCGAGTTGAAAAACCTCCCCTTGTGTGTCAGACTTGTCCCATGTTAGTCGGACTTGTCCAATGCCACTTTTGCGCGCAGATTCAAATTTGAGTGATTAGCTGTACATATTATGTTGCTAGTCTGTCAGACTTGTTCAAACTTTAGTCGGACTTGTTCGAGGTAGGGATCAACTAATGGCTAAAAACACTTTTTGTGTATAAATTGTTGGGGATTTCTTCTCCAATCAAATCCTAACCCTAATGAAACTCTCAGAGCTGCCTCAAGCCCTCAAGAAACCCTCCTCTCTTGTTCTTCACCCTCTTGAGCCCAAATCCAAAGATTTCTGGGAAGTGTGAAGGAGATATTGTGAGAGTTGGCAAGAGAAGTCCATAGAGGGTTAAGAAACGTTTGATGTGGCCGCTTGTTTGTTACTCTTGGGGTTTTCCCCTAGAAGGTTAGGCGTCACCCCAAAGTTTTCTTGCGTAATTTCTTGATCTGGGGAAGTTTGTAATCTTTGTTATAATGGAAGATCCAAGACTTGACCTTTGAGGCTCCTTAGCGAGGATAGGGCTGTTAGGCCCGACCCTTTGTGGGTTTCTCAACGGAGGTGTAGGTTTCTTCGTGGAACTGAACCTCAGGAGAAAATCCTTGTGTTCATTGTCTCTATTTACATTTCCGCAAAGTCCTTACTTTCTAGTGATCATCTAGGTTGACTTGTTTTGAGCACTTAATCTTATTTCCATCATCTACTAGACCTGCTAGGATGAATTTCTATTCACTAGGTTGAGTAAAAACTCCATTTTTGTCACTGCCCTATGAATTCTGTCTGACTTCAGTCAGACGAGTCCGATTTTAAGTCAGACAAGTCGGACTTGTATTGACAGAACAAATTTTAATTAAGTCTAGATTTATGATTATTGCCTATTCACCCCCCTCTAGGCCACTTTCAATTGGTATCAGAGCAGGTTTGTCCACAAAGAGTCTAACAAATCGGAGAGGTGATTGCCGGAAGGGGTGACAACGAGGTCCCAGTGATCGTCAACGACGACAAGACGAAGAACGTTGATGTGCTTCAATACAATCCCAATGACGACGAGGAAGTGCATCTACTAAAGGCACGACTTCGGGTGAAACTAGGTCTTCCCGAGAAGGAGACCAAGGTGATTGGTCCAATCAACAACGACAATGGGAGTAGTTCACAAGACTACTCCCAATATCCTTACAACTATGAGCGATTAACTGCTAGCAATCACTATCTGTCTATTCCTATTGGGAAACCTCCCCAATTCAATGGAAATGATTACTCTATGTGGAATCATAACATGAAGATGCATCTCATTTCCTTAAACCCTAGCTTGTGGCAAATTGTTTTTACAGGTGTTCATCTTCCCAAGAATGAGGAGGACGTGACCCTGGAGCAAGCTGTCCTACTCCACCGCAATGCTCAAGCGGTCGGAGTAATCACCTCCTCCTTGACTCGAGAGGAGTTCAACCGGATCGAAGGGTTGGAGGTGGCCAAGGAAATATGGGACACGCTCAAGACGGCACATGAGGGAAATGTGTCATTAGGGAGGCCAAGATCAAAATGATTGAAGGAGAACTTTTGAGGTTCACTATCATGGATGGTGAGACCCCCCAAGACATGTACAACCGTCTCAAGACCCTCATCAACAAGAGTCGATCTTATGGAAGCACCTGACGGACGAACCACGAAGTGGTGAAGAGAATGATTCGAGCATTCATGCCTCGAAATGTTACTCTTTGCTCACTAATTCGTGAAAGTTTAGGATTCCACAAGATGACTTCCAAAGAAGTGCTAGGGAGAATCATCAACTATGATATGATGGAGCATGACGCTATGTTGTACAAAAACCTTCAAAAACTCTCCTCCTCTATGAAGAGAGATGTTGCATTCAAAGCAACATCCTAAATACCCCAAGAAAAAGAATAGAGTGATGAAGAGAGCCCCAACAACGATGAGGAACAGACACTCTTCATCAACAATTTCAAAAGGATGTTGAGAAGGAGGAGTGGGAGCTACCATCGTGAAGTCAAGAGCAAAGACAAGCCCAAGACAAGATCAAAGAGGGCTTGCTACAATTGTGGGGAATACGACCACTTCATTGTGGATTGCCCACATGAAGAGAACAAGAACAAAAAGCAGGGAAGTCCCAAGAAAAGAAATACTTCAAGAAGAAGAAAAATCGGGACGTGCCCACCTTGGGAAGGAGTGGAATTCAAATGAAGAATCCTCCTCTGATAAAGAAGAGAAGATAGCAACTATTTCTATGAAGAAGTAAACCAAGGAGAAGAAGCTCTTCTCAAACTTGGAGAACTCAAGGCCAACCTGCCTCATGGCCAAGGAGGGAATAAAGAAGGTTAAATCTAAATCATCTTCTTCAAATTCTTAAAGATATGAGTAAGAGTACCTTGAAAAGATGGAGATATTATCGAATGAGATATTTGGGAAGGAAGAGCTCATCAACCATCAAGAGGATATGCTCATCGAACAAAAGGAGAGATCTGAAGAGTTTGAGGAGCTCTTGGAGCTTGAAAGAGAAAGAAGCAATGCACTTGAGCGTGAACTTGCTTTGAGCAAGGAAACTTGCTCAAACCTTGAGAACACTACAATTGTGCTAAAGGATGAACTTCTTAGCTTGAAAAAAGTTAACAAGATCCTTGAAACACAAGTGGAGTCTCTCAAGGTCAATGCACCTTCTTCCTCTAAAAGCTCACCTTCTACAAATGTCAAATCCGAAACATCTCAAGCTTGCAAATGCTCTAACTTTATCCTAAAACTAAAAGATGAGCTTTAGGTGGCACAAAACAAGGAAGCACCGAAAGGTGACATCTTTGACAAGGATAAAATGGCATATGCACGTAGTGCATACGCCAACACAAGGCATCCTCTTGTCAAAGATGGTCTTGGCTATTCTAGGGAGAGGAAGTAAAATGCTAAGACTCCCATGAATGGCAAATACTGGATTGTTTTGTCAAGGAAGGTTCCTACCACAACAAGGAAAAGAACGTTGCTACTTCACATGATATGCCTAAAAATGAACCTCATCCTTTGTTTCATGATTTTGATGCTTCATATGTCTTGTTAAGGAACAAGTTTGGAAAGCCTTATGCTAGGTATGTTGGGCCACACCGCAAGAGTCTAAAATCTTGCGTGTGGGTGCCCAAGTTCCTCTTGACTAACATCAAAGGACCTAACACCGCTTGGGTACCTAAAGCCAAGGCTTAACTCTATTTTGTAGGCATACTCCTCCTATGGAACCAAGTGGGTTCTTGATAGTGGATGCACAAACCATATGACCGGAGAGAGGAAGATGTTTGTGGAGTATGAGGAAAATAAAGATCCAAGTGAGGGAATTTACATTGGGGATAATAGCCAAGGGAAAATCCTGGGTACCGGTAAAATTGATATATCCCCTAATCATACTCTTTAAAATGTTTTGCATGTTGATTCACTCGATTATAATCTCTTGTCCATATCACAATTATGTGACAAAGTTATAATTGTCTTTTCACTAACGAGGGTGTGATCGTCACAAGAAGGAGCAATGACTCTATTGCCTTTAAGGGTGTGCTCAAGGGAAAGCTTTATCTTATGGATTTTTTCGCAGATAAAGCCGAACTTGACACATGCTTAATGGCAAAAAGCAACATGGGATGGCTTTGTCATAAAATACTAGTCCATGTTGGGATGAGAAACTTGCAAAAACTTCTTAAGGGCAAGCACATCCGTGGTTTGAAGAATGTTGTGTTTGAAAAGGATAGGTCATGCAACACTTGCCAAGCCAGAAAGCAAGTTGTAGCTCAACATCCTTCCAAGAACATCATGAGGACAACAAGACTATTCGAGCTTCTACACATGGACCTATTCGGCCCAATTGCCTACATAAGCATTGGCGGTAAAAAATATTGTCTTGTCATTGTCGAGGATTTTTCACATTTCACTTGGGTGTTCTTTTTGCATGACAAGAGCGAGACTCAAGGTGTCCTCAAAAAATACTTGAGGAGAGCTCAAAATGAGTTCTGCTTGAGGATCAAAACCTTAAGGAGTGACGATGACACCGAATTCAAGAACACTCAAGTTGAATAGTTTTTGGATGAAGAAGGCATCAAGCATGAGTTCTCGGCCCCCTACTCCCCTCAAAAAAGTTGGGTTGCCAAGAGAAAGAATAGGACTCTCATTGAGATGTCAAAAACCATGCTTGATGAATACAAGACATCGGACCGGTTTTGGGCGGAAGCGGTCACGCTTGTCATGCCATAAACCAGTTGTACCTTCATCTCATATTGAAGAAGACGTCCTACGAGCTCTTAACCGGTAACAAACCCAACATTTTATTTTTTCAGATTTTTTGGAGCAAATGCTATATTCTCAACAAGAAGCCTAGGATCTCGAAGTTCGCTTCAATGTCCGATGAGGGTTTCGTGCTTGGTTATGACTCAAACACTTACACCTATCGTGTTTCTCTGGAATTGTTGAAGTAGCATGTGAGCAAGTGTTTGATGAGACTAATGGCTCCCAAGTGGAGCAAGTTGATCGTCATGTGCTATATAAAGATCAAGCTCCGCATGTGATGATAGGAAGGATGGCACTTGGAGACATTTGACCACAAGAACAACCTCAAGACTCAAGTGATCATCCCACACATCAAGCAATCTCTTCCTCAAATATTCAAGCTCAAGACCCCCAAGATGCGCTCCAAGAATATGAAAATGGAGGCATCAATCAAGGGGGAGACGAAGAAAATGAGGAAGATGAAGATGAATATCAAAGACCTCAAGCACCTCACCCAAGAGTGCATCAAAGTGTTCAATGGGACCATCCCGTTGACAACATCCTTGGAGACATCTCCAACGGGGTAACTACTCAATCTTGTGTTGCAAATTTTTGTGAGCATTACTCTTTTGTTTATTCTTTGAAGCCTCATATGTTTGAAGAAGCAATACGAGATCCGGATTGGGTGATGGCCATGCATGAGAGCTCAACAATTTTGAAAGAAATCAAGTATGGGAGCTCGTGAAGAGACCAACCACCAATGTTGTGGGCACCAAGTGGGTGTTCCACACAAGATGAGCATGGTGTGGTGACAAGGAACAAAGCACGACTTGTGGCCAAGAGGTACTCACAGGTTGAAGGTTTGGATTTTGATGAAACCTTTGCTCCCGTAGCTAGGCTTGAATCAATTCGTATATTACTTGCATTTGCTACTCACCATGATTTTAAGTTATACCAAATGGACGTCAAGAGTGCATTTCTCAATGCTCCAATCAAAGAAGAGGTGTATGTGGAGCAACCTCCGAGCTTTGAAGATCAAGACTTCCCCAACCATGTCTACAAATTTCGTAAGGCTCTCTATGGCTTCAAACAAGCTACTAGGGCTTGGTATGAGTGCCTTAGAGATTTCCTAACTCATAATGGCTTAAAAATTGGGAAGGCCGACTACAATCTATTTACTAAGAATTTCAATGATAATTAGTTTGTTTGCCAAATAAATGTCAATGACATTATATTTGGTTCTACTAAGAAAACTTTTTGTGATGAGTTCTCTAAGATTATGACCGAAAGGTTTGAGATGTCGATGATGGGGAAGTTGAAGTTCTTCCTCGGATTTTAAGTGAAGGAACTCATGGAGGCACATTCATTAGTCAAACCATGTACACACAAGATATTCTCAAAAAATTCGACATGGATAAAGCCAAGCCCACCAAGACTCCAATGCGAACTAATGGGCACCTTGACCTTAATGAAGATGGTCCATGTGTGAACCAAAAGGTATATCGCTTCATGATAGGTTCATTGCTTTACTTATGTGCATCTAGGACCGATATAATATGAAGTGTCTATATGTGTCCTCGATTCCATGCTGCTCCCAAGGTGTGTCATTTGATCACCGTAAAGAGAATTCTTAGATATTTATTTCACACACCGAGCCAAGGACTTTGGTACCCCAGGGCCTCTATGTTTAATCTCATTGGATACTCCGTTGCAGATTATGCGGGGTGCAAAGTCGATAGGAAGAGTACCTCCAGAACTTTCCAATTCTTAGGTAGGTCCTAATGTCTTGGTCTTCAAAGTAACAAAATTCCATTGCTCTATCCACAACCGAAGCGGGGTATGTTGCAGGCGGGAGTTATTGTGCACAACTTCTTTGGATGCGGCAAACTCTTAGGTACTATGGTATAAACTTGTGCCATGTCCCTCTCCTATGTGACAATGAGAGTGCCATAAAAATAGCCCACAATCCAGTTGAGCATTCTAGGACCAAGCACATTGATATCCGCCACCACTTCTTTAGAGATCACTCCATCAAAGGAGACATAGTGATATCCCATGTGAGAACCGAAAAACGATTGGCTAATATCTTTACCAAGCCCTTGGATGAGAAAATATTTTGTGAACTTAGGAGTGGACTTAACATCTTATATTCTCAAAATGTGACTTGAGTTTTGCAAATATGATTGTTACTTGAATTTGCTTCAAAATTCATGCATGCTTGCGAAAAACTCTTCCCACTCGATTTTCTATAAAACAATTTGAAATTATCAGATTTTTGTGAATTATAGTCATAGTTTGGGTGTTGATTGCTTACTGACCATGTTTGCAAAAAATATTTTGTGAAAACTTGTCCATAATGTCAATTATCTGACCCCTCATCAAAACTCTAGTTGCACACTACAACTATTCAGGGTGAGTTGGACAAGTCTAACTCTCAAGTCAGACATGTTTAACTAAGTCAGAAATGTCCAACAACAAAGTCAGACAAGTCTGACGTGGGTCAGTTAGGGTTTCAGGAGACTGTCGGACAAGTCCGACGTGAGATGTCCGAGGTTCTCCAAAAGAGTCCGACGGCTCTTCTCCCTCTCTCTCTCTTCACTTCATCCATTCCAAATCATGTTCCTCTCCATTTGTCTCAAGATCCCCTTTGATTTTGAGCTTCTGGTGACCAGTGTGTGAGGTCGATCCATCCTAGGCTTGAAGATCTTCAACTTTTTTTGGCTTTCTCCCTTTTTTCCCCATCTCAAGCTCTCTACTCCATTCTTATCTCATTTCTTTCGGATCATGTGGGAAGTTGTTGTTTTCTTGTTAATGAATTTGTTCACTAGCACGATTAACAAATTGTGGTAGAATCTTGTTGGTAGAAAAATTGATTTGTATAGTTTAGATAGAAGTTATGGTTAAAATTGTACAAGTCCGTCTTAGTTTGTTGGATATGTCTGACTTTCAGGTCAGACAAGTCTGATCCTGTATAGCATTAACCTCTTAACTTCTATAGAAACTATCAATTAATGATTCTATCCATATTGCTTTGTCTCTTACCTATCCTTTATGTCTATCTCTAGCCATGGCTCGTGACAATCAAGGTGCAAAGAGAGGAAAGCAACCCGCAAGTAGTGAAGCACCCACTCAAGCCCCGAAAAGGGTCAAGCAAACTGCCCGTCGCATTAGCTCCACTCAGGGAGCCATTGTTATGTCACGAGGATCCAGTGGCGGTCCTCAAGCTGCTCCAGAGGATGCTGAGATTGGACCCTTGGTAGTCCATGCACCGAAAGGCGACCCTCATCGTCCGGCGGACTGAGTCAATTATAGAAGGAATCTCCCAGAGACACAAACTCAGAGGGATTCCATGTGCTACGAGATGCCTAAGGTTGGGAGAGACCCTCAATTTTGGAGCTATTTCCTCATGGACTACTATTGATCAGTGCTTATGACTAAGCAAAATCCAGTGACTGAAATGCAATGGGTTGACTGGGGGACAATCCAAAAGAAGAAAGATGTGTTATTTACTGAAGTCAAGGATGCATGTGAATTTCATGGTGCAAAGGACATCATGGGGCTGCAATACCCATGGAATATCGAAGTGATTCTTTCAATTCTATGCTACCATTTTCTATTGGACAAACAAACATGGTTTCACTTGGATGACCAATGGTGACAAGTACTTCATGAGCTATGAAGATTTTTCCAACATATTTGGCATGGGACTCTATTTGAGGCATCCATTGAATATTCATGAGGAGCCTCTTGTGACCACTGAGGAGATGTTGGATTTCTACTCAGCGGGATACCCCACTCAGCCTCCTCACATCCACGGGCTACGTCCTTTTCCATGTTGTGCTCAATCGTCTCATCTGAAAAATGATAGCCCCTAAAGATGGTGATGCCAATCGAATCAACCACAACAGCCGCAATATCATCAAGCTTCTCGCCAGCCAACAGAAGTTTAATGCATTTAACTACAATTATGAGAAGATCTACATTGCTTCAGAGACTCTGCCAGGTCTTTCTGTAATGCTCCCTACATCATGAAGCTTATTAAGACTGTCTCTGCCAAGAAATTTATGAAGGAAGTGGTGCATATGCCTCTAGTGCCTCAGAAGCCCTCGAAGCTTCATCATCCTGTGCGAGCTCCTTAGACACCGTCTCAATCTAGATCACCCAGGAGGCGCTCAGCTCAACCTCCTACTCCTCCTCCTCCTGTGCCATGGCAGCCTTCTTGCTCTTCGGGACTTTTGAAGGTTCTCAAGGCGGTGTTCTCTATGTGTCGCTCCACTCAGATTTCAGTTCAAAAGTTAAAGAAGAGGCAAAAGAGAGACATGGTAGCCATTCGAGAGCACCTCCGGCTTCCTCCTGCCCCTATGTCAGATGAGAGTAAAGATGAAGTACCTCCATAGTTTCCCGAGTTGTGAGAATCTAAGTTTGCATTCTTCTCGGGGATTATCAGTTCTTCTAGTGCCCCCGCGGCAGCTGGTGCTATTGATGATGATGAAGAATGCGAGTATGAAGAGAAGCGAGAGAGTGGAAGTTCTGATGAGAGTGCTGACAATTAGATACTTAGGCTCCTTTTAGCTTTTCTCCTTTTTGGTGCTTTGATGCCAAAGGGGGAGAAGTATTTTAGCTATGGAAATGGACTTGTACTCATTTTTTTATTTGTGTGTGTAAACTCTTTACCTAGTAATGCTTAATTCTTGTGATGTTCATGTTTCACTCATGTTTTGAATGCTTAGTTTATTTCGAGTCATCAATGTTTATTCACTTCCAATCATCAATGCTCATCACACAAAATGCACGTAGGCACCCTACGAGTATTAAGAGTATGTGAGCTCATTTAATATTGTTTTAATGAAAAGCTCATAGACCCTTAATATTCAAAATCAAATTTTTATCAAATTGTTGGAAGCTTTAATTGGTTGTCATCAATCACCAAAAAGGGGGAGATTGAAAGTGCATCTAGGTCCCTTGTGGGTTTTGGTTGATTAATGATAAACAATTAAAGAGCTAATGAGTTTAGTTGAGTTCTTGCAGAAAATGTAGTACGGAGTGAAATTCAAGAAAAAGGAGGAAAGGCGCAAAAAGTCGAGTAGAAATAGGTTTTCTATTTCTCCTTGAGTCATAGGAAAATCCGTACTATTAAGAGAAACATGACGCGTTCAAACTTAGTTAGTCAAATAGGAGCTCAACCTCTTGGGTAGGTTTAAGGAAAACCCCTTATGTCAGAGTCGGACTTGTCCGATGCCTTGGATCAGACATGTCCAAAAAACCTTCTGTTTAAAGTCAGACTTGTCCAACACCTTTGGTCAGATAAGTCTAAAATTGCTCTGGTGGAATATAGACATGTTTGAACTATATTTCAAACATGTTCGAAACTTCTCTGGTCCCCAATCAAAGCCTAACCCTAGAGAAACTCTTAGAGTCGCCTCAAGCCCTCAAGAAACCCTCCTCTCTTGTTCCTCACCCTCTTGAGCTGAAATCCGAAGATTTTTGGAAAGTGGGAAGGATAGATTGTGAGAATTGGCAAGAGAAGTCCATAGGAGGTTGAGCAATGTTTCATTTGTTGAGTTTCTTTGTGGTCATGTGTTTGTTAGTCTTGGGGTTTTCCCCCGGACGGTTAGGCATCGCCCCGAAGATTTCTTGCGTGATTTCTTAATCCGGTGAAGTTTGTAATCTTTATGATATTGGAAGATCCAAGACTTGACCTTTGAGGCGTCTTGGCGAGGATAGGGTTTTTAAGCCTAGCCTTTTGTGGCTTCCTCAATGGGGATGTAGGTTTCTTCGTAGAACCAAACCTCAGGAGAAAATCTTTGTGTTTATTGTCTCTATTTACATTTCCGCAAAGTCCTTACTTTCTAGTGATCATCTAGTTTTACTTAGTTTCTAGCACTTAATCTTATTTCCATCATCTACTAGAACTGCTAGGACGCATTTCTATTCACTAGGTTGAGTAAAAACTCCATTTTTTCAATGCCTTGTGAATTATGTCGGACTTATCTGATCAGGATTAGACTTGGCTGACTTCAGTCAGACTAGTTCGATTCTTAGTCAACCAAGTACGACTTGTATTGACAAGACATATTTTAATTAAGTGTAGATTTAGGATTACTGCCCATTCGCACCACCTCTAGGCTACTTTCAAGTCCCCGCCATTTGGTCCTCTCGTTGTCCCTAAAGTTGCGGTCTGCGGCGGCACGACAAAACTTCTCTCTTGTGCAAACCTTCCTCTACACCTCTAGTTTGGATTTTGGAAATGGGCGTGGATATATAACTGATGCAGTTACGATATGAGTGGCTGAGTTTCCGAATTTGACAGGCCTGAGCCCCGAGTAAAGAAAGTAATGAAGATTTTTGAATTTTATATACTCTTTATATTTTTAATTGTTATTGTTATGACCACGAGTTGCATTGTCTCAACCAAACACTACGTACATCAACAACAACTTTTCTCAGGGGCGCACCCACTGGGAATGCCGAATGGGCCACGGCATACCCTGGGTCAAGCCACCAGAGAGTATCTAGTGTGAATGCATGCTAGAGAGAGATCAGCGGAATCGGGAACTGGCCAATGAACATGGAAGACAGCAGTCTCACGGTTCATGGATCGAAACGCGCGCCATCCTTTTCCTTCTTCCTTTTTTCTTATATTATTTTTCTAACAATCTCTAGCCCTCCTTTGTTTGAAGTTGTACGGTTGGATCAGGATACGTGGCCGGCGTGAGGCGAGAGCCGCATGTGCAACAACAAGTGGAACGTCATGGAGAAAATTTGCTCCCCTTGTTGAGGATCATGTTAATTTGATGATATTGATGATCGGATGTGGCGTACGTGTTTTTAGAAGTATGTTCATTTGTTCCTAAAATCAGAACATGTAGTAGCTAGCCCCTAGAGCTATCGTTTCTTCGAAAGGACGAGTACAACATGTTGGAAATTATGTTGTACTACATGGCATGCGATTAATTTGATGAACCACATAGTGAGCTGCCTAGATGGTACATTCTATCCTCGAATCCTCTAGGGAACATCCTTCATGTTAAACATGTATGCCAGGGCCGCCCCCGCAGTCAGTTTTTCATCAAGAAACTTGCATGCCGAGGGTTGCATCCTCTCATCACTTAGGCTTTACTGGTTTGTCTGGTGTTGAACCGCACGCGTCATCGGAAGGCTAAATGGAGTTGGAGGACAGGAATCGGTGCATACCTGCAAGGCTTTTCCCAACAACCACCGGGGATTCATGACTGGGGTTAAGGTACACCGGCACACCCGGACCTTATGTGTACCTGGCCAGCCGTGCAGCTTCGTTCGAACCTCCATCTCGCTTCCTAGATGGTTCTGTCTATCCTGAAACCCTTGAGGAAACATCATTAAGGCACGCCCGGGTGAGCTTTGAACTCCTCTGAGATCTCCTTACAAAATCCAATCGATTGGCCGGGCGGCCTGCATCGACCACATCGGCCGCCGCACACCCAATTCTGAACAGAGCGATTGGATGTGGAAGGACGAGGGTGAAAGGAAAAAAAGGTAGATCAAGACAACACACAATCAGTAGACGTGGCTAAAGGGAGGGGCAAAGTGATGAAAGGGAAGACAATATAACAAGGAAGGAGGCTGCACCCAACAATTTTATCTGCGGTCAGATGCGGCTTCTCTCCTCCCAAGCGTGCTCCCGCTGACACGTCATATTTTTATTGGTTTTGAAAATGTGGTTATTAGACTAGAAATAAATGAAGAGACGAATAAGGTATGACACGTCAGCGGGACCATGCATGGGAGGAGAGAAGCCGGCAGTTTCTGAGGAATGTAATTATTACGTCAGCAGGGAGAATGGGAGGTGAGAAGCCGTATCCGTGTCTAGGGGGAGGGGAAGACATAGCCAGGACGACTACGGGAGCGGCGCGTCCCATCGCCTCGTGGATAACCAAAGTTTAAAGTAGTACTCTCAATAAAGCTCGAAGGTCGTAAGTCGCTCTTTTGCTCTTCCCTAGACTTGAAATTAGACTTCACTTTTCCTCTGTTTGCTCTTCCCCAGGCTTGAATGTTTTATATTTTACAATATTTTTACATATGTAATATGACATAGGATATATCACTTGATAGTTTTGCAAAAAAATGGAAGAGACATATGTATATCCCATGCAACTACGTAAATCCACCCCAATTAATTAGCTAGTTACTTTTAAGATGATTAAAAATTATTATCTTTTTCTAAGTGAGGAGGGTCAGGGTAGATGATGTGGCATAATAGCTTATGTAGCATGCCAATGTGGACGTCCAACTCAGACTAAGGATGAAAGTGAAACGGCTATGTGAATAAAGTTGAGGGACTAAATTGACCAATTTGAAAGTTCAAGGACCAAACATAGTTTTGATTGAAAGTTTGAGGATGTTGTTGAGTATTGTGCCAATTCTAAACGAGCCAAGCTTGAGCTTGCGAGCCTGATGAGCTCAAGATTGAAAAGCTCAAGTAAGCTCATTTATTGTTGTTATATATGATATGTTTGTATGATTAACTAAACTATATAATTCTATTGAAAATGTTTTATGGGACACAATTTTTATATATGATAGCAACAAATAATGTGCAACATCGTCCACCTTCCTACTCCATTAGTTGTGAACCTAAATTTAGTAGATTCTATTGTATATACATGAATTATGGGCTCGACTCGAGATCGACTCGGTGTTTTATCAAACTCAAACTTACAAAGACAAGCTCACTCGAGTTCGACTCGTTGACAGCCCTAGATGCAATCAAAGTTTTGGTGCAATCGTGTAATCAATGATTTTCATCTGTTGGATCTACATATTATGGTTATTACATCTTTTCATTTAACTCCTTCCACCACCACCCCTCAACTTGGTGGAGGGGGTTAAATAAAAAGGTTCAATGATCGTAAGATGTGGATGGATCCAACGGTTGAATATTGATTGGACGGTTGCACCAAATATCTGATTACATTCTAGTCATTTCCAACTTTAAAACGGAAAATCTTTTGACACATATTAATTCAGTCGTAATGTTTTCTCTTCTTATTTTGTGATGTTGTTTTTCTTGTTTTGTACTTCCTCCTTCCCATATCACTTGTCATTAATAATTAGGACAATTTTCCTAGTTCAAAAAATAAACTAAAAAACTTGTTCTATCTTGTCGTTAATAATTAGGACAATTTTCTTGTTTCATAATGTCTTATGATAATGAACTCAATGTCGTTTGTCTGTTTCATCTCTTATTTTGTTTTCTATCTGCTTTTTAGTGAACTATCTATTCTATATGTATTCTTTGTTAATGAACGACCCTCGACACTGCTGGTGGCTTCTAAAGTGGTCTGTATGGTACTTTAGCCGCTGGAGATGCCAGGGGATCGCTTGTAGCGGGACCTGCAAAGTGTTCTGTAATGTAGTATAGTAACAGGAAAATGCAACAGGTAGTTACGACTTGTAAGAAAAGTGAAGACAATGAATAGAGAGAAAAGAAAAGAGAGCACGAGAAAAATGTTAGAGAAAGATAGGTGGTACGTACGAATTTAGGTGAAAGAGCGTGGACAACCAAACTGTAAAACAACAAATTTTTAGCGCAGATTACTCCAGTCTTAGGCTTTGTTTGGGAATACAATTTTTAATATCAAAGTTTTGGTAAACCACATTTTTAAGATGTCATGACAATATCAAAGTATTTCAATACCACCGTTTTGTAATACCGCAGTTTTGCAATACGTAAGACTTTTTGGGAGCAAAGTAGCAAGCATCAAGAGCAAGCAAGCAGACAAAAAACTTTGGTTCGGACCAAAGTTTTCTATACACCAAAAATACCGTAGTATACACAAAGCCATAGTTTTAAATACATAGTTTTTGAGTTAGTTGCCAAACACCATTCTATAAAAATACCATGGTAATGTCAAATACCAAAGTATTGTGTTCCCAAATATAGCCTTAATCGTGTCAAACATAGTATGTTATCTTTATTGATGACATGATATTATTCTTGTTCTGATGTTGAAAATAGAGCAATTCCATTACTTCGCACATCCCATCAGTGCATGCAGAGAGGCGTGGGTCCTATAGGCTATGGTGTTCACATGTTAGCCACCCTTAATGCACCTGCAGTACTGCAGAAGATGTGAATCCACCACCGTCGGAAGCCGAACCATCACTGCGCGCGACCCCATCAGTACGCCCAGAGAAGATGATAGCGTGTATCTTTATATAATGTATCCATCGTATTCTTCGTGCGTACTCTAAAGACACACAGTCGTCTTCTCCGCGCATACTCTAGCATCCTCTTTGTCTCCGCTACGCGCAACCTCATTGGTTCATTGGTTCTCTTTGCAGCACGGTGACGCCAAAGCCTATGGAGTTGTCATTCACGCCCGATATTGCGGTCGGAATCGCGGTGTGCCTCGCCGCAAGCTCCCTACGAACCTTGGATGACCTCTCCAGTCTCCGTGCCACCTGCAAGGCCATGCATGCGACATGCCGGGATGGCATCGTGGGCAGGCGCGTGGTGCTAGAGCAGGAGACTCAGAGGATGTGGCGCAATTTGGGGCGCTACGAAGCCCTCACGGAGAACCTCGCCATCATCGGAAACCCTCGTGCGTGCTACATCACCTGGGTCAAGATCGTCTTCGAGGACGATCGCACGCAGCCTGGAGCCCAGTTTCTCGCCCTAGCGACTGGGGTGGCCCCATGGAGGCGGCCTACATCCTTGGCCTCCTCCGCTACAACGCAGATCACGGGGCCCGCGGCACTGTCGAGTATATCCTTCAGGTTCAAGGCGAGGTTGACGTCGGTGAGAAAGCGGTCGGGTCGGTCGCCATCATAGGGACCAACAATGAGTGCAGGCAGTATCGGATTCAAGCCCTTGCTGAAATCGGTAATATGACGTGGACGCATCTGCGCCCGCCTTCGAGACCACCGATGGTGTCACTGCCCAACAAGGAGGTTGACCCATGCACGGTTGCTGGCTGCGAGAAGCAAGGGTGGAGCTGCTACAAGGGTCTTCTGTAGTGAAGGCTGTAGGATTTGGCACGAGCATGTCACATTCTGCCGTGCGTTGTTATCCGATATGGGCTATATATAAGTTGGACTTCTAAGGCCGTGATGTTGTTTTTCTCGATCAATGATATCACTTTTCTTGGTTTTTAGTAATGTTTTATGTTAATGAGTTCAATGTTGTTTGTGTGTTCCATCTGTTGTTTTGTTTTCTATCTTTTTTTAGTGAACTATTTGTTTTATATGTATTCTCTGTTAATGAACGACCCTCCCCACCGCAGGTCGCCTCTAACGTGGCCTGCACGATACTTTAGCTGCTGGAGGTGCTAGGAGATCCCCCGTAGCGGGGCTTGCAAAGCGGTCTGTAAAGTAGTATACAATACTAGTACGTAGTAACAGGAAAACACAATAGGTAGCGGCGACTGGAAAGAAAAGTGGAGAAAATAAAATCTAGAAAAGAAAAGAAAGGATGAGAAAAATGTTAGAAAAAGATAGGTAGTACTCCTACGTACCACTGGCCCTATTCCCCTAAATGCGTGTCCACATTACCACTACTCCTATACATGGCCGGAAGTTATTACCGATGCTGTAAGGGAAGTGCTACGAACTAGATGTATCGATTAGTTTATTTTGTGTTTATTGGAGATTATGTAACAACTAGTTCTGTCAAGTTAATTAGTTTGTTGCTTAGAATTGTACGTTGAACACTACTGTTTGGTTCCATTGATGTTTATATCTAGTGTTTAATCCTTGTTTATATCACTGTGTTGCTGCGGTTCAAGTGATTTTATGCGTATGCTTTATTTTGATGGGAATACCACCCACATCGCTACATTAACTTATTTAGATAACAAATTGCCAGAGCCACACGCGCGCCTGTAGATGGGCTAACGCGTCATAGGGACGAAAAACAAGCGTCCCAGCGCAGTTTCGACCCACGAATACAAAGTGACTCAGCGCAGTTTCGGCCCACGAATAACAAGCGGCCCAGCGCAGTGTTGGGCCTACTCTGATAGCTTCACATACGCTTTGTCCTGGCTGCCTGCCCGCGGCAGTCAATTTTTTCACGCCAAATAAAGAAGGAGAATAAGAAACGAAAATAATTTTTTATTACAGTACCCTTCGATCAGCAACGGCCCTTCTCCCGACTGTACGAAACACGCTTGGAGGTGCATCCGCCAGCAGCCACACTCCTGGAGGAGCATCCGCTGGCTGCCACGCTCTTGGAGGAGCATCCGCTGGCCACCATGCTCTTGGAGGAGCATCCTCCGGCCGCTATGCTCTTGGAAGAGCATCCGCTGACCACCACGCATGGAGGAGCATCCGCCGGCCGCCGCACGTGGAGGAGCAACAACGCTCGGTACAATTGCTTACACAATGTTATTGTAGATATCCTCTTACGGATTGGCTGATTGAATCGTAGGAAGAGATGTTGGAAGATAAGACATAGATGGGAAAAGACAGGTGTACGAAGGAGTTGCTATATGGAATGAAGTCATTTGTAAATTTTGCATTCCATGGCCCTCGGGAAGGAAGAACTATGCCTTGTACTTGCACGAGATGTCGTAATATTTGCCACGGGACACGCAAGGAACTTCATCTTCACATGCTTGATAATGGGATGTCATTGGATTATACTTGTTGGGTACACCATGGAGAAAAACGAGTTGAGAAAAATATTGTTGAACAATCAGCAAATAATGAGGAGATAATTTCTGATGATGATGCTATGGAAAATATGTTGTCCAGTCTACTTAGAGGCACTGATCATGGTGGTACTTCAGCAGATGTTGATGATCCAGAAAATTCTATAAACCAACACGAGCCATCTGGGTGTGCAAAAGCATTCTATGACTTATTAAATGATGCCAAAAAGGAGTTGTATCCAGGTTGTGAGAAGGTGACCCAATTGTCCTTCATTGTCAGGTTGTACCAGCTAAAGTGTTAAACTGGTTTGGGCAAAAAAACGTGTGAGTTGATCCTTGAACTATTCTCATATGTGCTTCCAGAGGGCCACTGCATTCCTTATACACATGATAAAGTTCAGAAGGTTGTTCGTGACCTCAGGCTGGACTACCAAACGATCGATGCATGTGTCAATGACTGTGTGTTATTCCGGAAGGACTATTCTCTGCTGGATTGATGCCCAAAATGTGGTGAATTAAGATGGAAAAATAGTACTAGTGGGGATGTAAGAGAGACTTTACCTTGTGGAAAAGCCAAGAAACTTGTAGCACGCAAGATTCTACGACACATGCCTCTTATTCCCTGTCTTCAAGGGTTTTATATGGCCGAATCAACGGTATCAAACATGCGCTGGCACAAAGAAGAATGTATTGATGAAGGAATATTACACGATCATGCAGATTCGAAAGCATGGAAGCATTTTATAGCATTAGCCCAAATTTCTCATCTGATCTTCGCAACATAAGACTTGGGCTAGCATCTGATGGTTTCGATCCTAATTCTAATCCCTTATAATCTACCATCTTGGTTGTGTATGAAGCAACCTTTTTGGTTGATGTCAATGATAATTCCTGGGCCAAAGTCACCTGGAAACAAAATTGATGTGTATTTGCAGCCTTTGGTTGATGAGCTACTGAAATTACGGTCTGATGGTATTGAAACATACAACAGTTCAAAGAAAGAGACATTTCTCATGCGAGCTTCTATATTGTGGACAATAAATGATTTTCCAGCATATGCAATGCTATGTGGATGGAGCACAAAAGGTAAGCTAGCATGTTCATACTGCCATATAAACAATGACCCCTTGTGGTTGAAACATGGACAAAAGTATTACTACATGGGTCATCGTCGTTTCCTACCTCGGAATCACAGGTGGTGTCGAAACAAAACTTCTTTCAACAACAAGATGGATAATAGAGAGGCTCCTACAAAACTTCTTTTATCATGTGAGTTTTGGACAGACGAATAATAAGATAAAACGCACTGAGGAAAATAGGTGGCATAGTTGGAGAAAAGTATATCTTTCCAGCTCCCGTATTGGAAGAAATTGCTAATAATACATAACTTGGATGTCATGCACATTGAGAAAAATATTTGTGATAGCATATCGTGGACATTGATTAATATGGATGGTAAAACAAAAGATGGTCTACAAGCTCGTCTTGATATGCACAATATGGGTATATGGACACATCAACATCCGGTTGTTATAAATGAGAAGTATGATTGTCCACCAGCATCATATACTTTTCATAAAGATGAGAAGACCACCTTGTGCAAGTTCTTGGGGATGTGAAGATGCCCGATGGTTATGCCTCAAACATCAAGAGACGTGTGGACATTAAAGCATGTAAGGTATCGGGTCTAAAAACTCATGACTGCCATATTATATTTTAGAAGCTCCTTCCTATTGCAATACATGACATATTGCCTAAAAAGGTTGTTGCACCTTTTATTGAGTTTAGCAGATTCTTTTCTGGAATTTGTTCTAAAGAATTGGCAGAACCAGATTTGGATAAGATGATCAAATAATTTCCTGAAACTATTTGTAAGCTTGAGATGTTGCGTCCTCCCGCTTTCTTTGATATCATGGTACATCTTCGAACCCATCTTACCGAGGAAGCTCGCTTGGGTGGACCTGTTTTCTACAGATGGATGTATCCGATTGAGAGGTACCTTGGTACATTGAAGAGAATGTACGTAACAGAGCTCACCCGGAGGGTTCCATAGCTGAGGGATATATTATGGAAGAATGTATGACTTTTCGTAGTCCGTTTTTGGATAACATTAGCACCAAGCTTAATATGCCAAAACATCATGAAGCTGCAGCTAGGAATGAACATTCTCTCGAGTCTAATATATTTATAGTAGTTGATAATTCTAAAAAAAGGCTTAAATGGGGCCAATTTAATATAGTGGAACTACATAACATTAGACATTATATTATTTATAATGCTGAAGAGGCCGCTCCATGGATCAACTACGTATAACATAGATGTTCTATACTATATTGGATCATGGTTATTGTGGATGGCTAATTAAATTTTGTACCCTTTTCAGTGAGCATATTGAAGAACTAAAAAAGATTCATTCTCGTGATGTTGTAAAATGCCATAGAGATGAGTTTGTTTATTGGTTTCAGAAATTTTGTACATGCAAGTTTTTACTTTGATGCAATATTAAACAAATATGTGTTCTGAAGTATGTTTATTGATGAAACCTTGTATACTAATGTGTACACATTTCGACGTTACACAAAGAACGCAAAGTAACTGATTATTTGTATGCATTATCTAGAGGATCTGATCATCGGGCACGTTTTTTTGAGTTGATCATTCATCAATGGCTTCTTCTTTCGAACTGCAGAGGTGGAAAAAGATTTACGGTCACAAAACAGTGGTGTTGTTTTTCGGGATGGTGATCATGATTGTTTTGGAGTAATCAAGAAAATGATTTCTCTTGATTTTGAAAAAAAGCAAGAGGATCTTTTATTTGAATGTGGCTGGTTTGATCGGCCTTTTTATAGTCAGAGGCAAAGCAAAGGCTTCAAAAAGGATCAATACGGAATGATAGATATTGACACACTCTTTCTCGATTTAAGTATGAGCCTTACTGTGGGGACCGGAGTCCACACTTTCCAGGAATCGCATTGGGTGGTGCCGTGCGATGCGACACCCAACAACACGCATGTTGGTACCCTAGAAACCGTACACCCCTTGAGGTTATAAAGATCTCAAAGGAAAATCATCTACTTGGTTTGAAGACCCTCGAAGGCCCACATGTCAAACATAACCGGACCCGCTTCTCCAACATGGTTAATCCCTGGGTCGCCACGTGTACTACCAAACCGGAGCTACCGCCCACAAGGGGGAAGCTCCGGACCATGTACCGAAATGGCACCTCCGGACTAAGCCCCTGATCGATAGAAGCTCTGGACCTGACACGTGTAAGGTAGCCCCGGAGCTACCTGCTTCCACAGTATGCTCCAGAGCTGCCACGTGTCCGATCGTTGGATCTTGAACTTCTAACCTCCGGAAGACCCCGCGACGGCTCCGGATATTCAAAGGAGAATCAAGGACTTCAAGACCCGATTAAGTGTCATTAATACCATATTAATGACACTTAAACAGACGATCATAATACCAATAATGGTGCTGTCAAAGCCCGTTACAAGATTATTAAGAGCAATTAAACGTGTATCAATACTAGTAACCGCCGGGGCCACATGTCGGGCCAGGCTAACCTGTAACGGCCTACCCTTGTGCTATAAAAGGACAGGTCGACGATACACAGAGGACACGCGTCTCATACGCTCCCAGACTCACACACACGCCTCATACGCTCATTACAAGCTCATACTACTAATACAACACCAACACACCCGTGGAGTAGGGTATTACGCTCAGGCGGCCCGAACCACGTAAATTCTTGTGTCTCCTGTGTCAATTCTTACTCACCTTCTTGAATCTCCGTGCGCCCACACCGAACATCAAACTCCCCTATCACTTTAGTAGTGTAGGGAGATCTGCCGGTTCTCAACCGCCGACAGTTGGCGCGCCAGGTAGGGGCGCCTGAGATTTTGAGAATGGTGAACTCTGCTGCTGGATCATCCAATGGCCAACCTGCTGCTCAGGCTGTTGGAGGCAATCCCTCCAACAGGCAGCCACCAGCAGGAGCCTCAGCACCGGCAGGAGTCACACACCCACCACCACTGTCTCCTCCAGCAAATCGTGCTGGGCAACGTGATGGTGCGCCGGCGTCGCTTACTGCGTCGGCAAATCATGACAATCCGGAACACGCGCTTCATGCAGCGCGTGCTCTTCTCCAACGCCCACCACCTCCGGATGCATCTCGGGATGCACTGGAGCAGTGGAGGGCCGATGTGGAGCATTTGGTTGCAGCAGCAGCCGAACGCCTCAGCAACCAGGGCCCTCCTCCTTCAGGAAGAGCCCCGTCGCAGCGGCGGACTTTGTCTGGTAGACTTGGTCCGCATGTCTCCAATAGCAGGAGACGTGCTGTTTCCCAACAAGTGACGTCATTGCCTTCCGAGGCACGACATACTCACACGGTATCTAGGCTTTCGACTCACGACCTCCGGGCGGAGCTTGATCGACGTTACTGCCAGAAGGACGGCCGAGTCCATATTGAGCGTGCCCGTGAGAGACGGGAAACTCAGGACCTTTCTACTCTTGAAGGAGTAGGAGGAGGCTGTTCAGCCCTGGCCATGCATCTGCGCATGGTTAGATGGCCACAGAAGTTCCGGCATCATCTGCCGGAAAAATTCGATGGGACTGTCAATCCCGCCAAATTTCTTCAGATATACTCCACTGCAATCTTGGCAGCTGGAGGAAACGAGGCCGTGATGGCCAATTACTTTCCAGTGGCCCTAACTGGGACCGCTAGGTCCTGGTTTATGAGCCTTCCACCCAACTCTATCAACAGTTGGGAGGAGCTGTGCCGTTAGTTCACTGCCAACTTCGGAAGTTCATACACCCGACCAGGCACTGAACTGGACCTTTTTGCAGTCGTGCAAAAAGGGGGAGAATCCTTGCGGTCATTCTTTCAAAGGTTCTCTCAGGTACGAAATACTATCCCTTCTATCTCTAGCGCCTCTGTCATTGTGGCATTCAGACAGGGCGTATGGGACAAGAAGATGTTGGAGAAACTGGCGATCAAGGAGATCACCAGCGTCACGGAACTCTTCAGCTTGGCAGATAAATGTGCCAGAGCTGTGGAGGGCCGTGAAATGCACTCCAAACCAGCCTTTGAGGATCACAAGAAATCCTCCAAAGAAGAAGCCGCTACCTCCGGGAGTGGCAAGAAGAAAAAGAAGACCAACGGCAAGAAGAAGCCGTCGGCCGGCACATCCAATGTTGCAGCTGCTGCAGCTCCGGGTGGCCGGGGGCCACGCCCCGAGAAGCAACCTCGACCGTCTTCTGAAGACGGTGGCAAACCCAAAGTGTGGTGTCCCATTCACAAGACGGGCAGTCACAGTTTGGAAGACTGCCGGGAGGTCCAAAACCTTGTCGAGCGCTACAAAAAGCGCCGGGAAGAATCTCCTTTCCAACAGAGGGAAGGAAAGCAAAAGGTCGACGAAGCTCCGGCTGAAGAGGAGTTAGGGTTTCAGGACCCCAAAAAGGTCCTGAAGGCCGTCTACACCTCAGTCGACGGTGATTCTGACGTCTGTGACAACGAGCGTCGGAAGACCATGAACACCATTTTCGGTGGATCATGGGATATCACCTCTCGGCGCGTCATCAAGACTATGCGTCGGGATATGGCCGCTGTAGCTCCTACAGTCCAGCCGGAACCTCATCGAAAGTGGATGGACACAGCCATCAGTTTCGATGCTTCGGATTGTCCCCGGAGCATGGTTGGAGTAGGACAGTTACCCCTGAGGGTATCTCCTACCATCAACAACATCCAGCTTCACCACGTCATGGTAGACGGAGGTTCGGGGCTTAACCTCATCAACTTCGAAGCTTTCACTAAGCTTCAGCTTCGACCTTCGGATCTCCACCCCTCTCGACCTTTCTCCGGAGTAGGTCCGGGGGCCATCACCCCACTCGGAGCTATTACTCTCCCTGTGACCTTCGGGACACGGGAGAAGTACCGCACCGAGAAGTTGGTCTTCGACGTCGCGCAGATCAACTTACCCTTCCATGCCATCTTGGGTAGACCTGCCTTGTACATATTCATGGCAGTTGCTCATTATGGCTATCTGGTGTTGAAGATGCCAATGCCAGTAGGTGTTCTCTGGATCCGTGGAGATCGCACCACCGGAGTTACTGCACTGGAAGAACTCCATGCGCTCACCACAGCGCAAGAGGAGGACTCCAGGCAGGAGCAAGATCCAAAACCCCCGAGCATTCGACAACGAGGCTCGACTTCTGCACCTCGAGTACAGCCAAGCGGTGACACCGACATCCCCGTCAAAGTCGTCCAAATTGGTTCCAATGCTGCTCAAACCACCCGTATATCGGGAGGATTGAACGATAAATAGGAACTTGCGCTCATCACTTTCCTCCGGGCTAACGTCGACGTGTTTGCTTGGCAACCGTCACAAATGCCTGGGATCCCCAATGAAGTGATTGAGCACAATCTGAAGATCTACCCCGATGCCCGACCTGTGCATCAAAAGCCTCGGAAGCAATCTGTAGAGCGGCAGAACTTCATCCGGCAAGAAGTAAAGAAGCTGCTCGAAGCTGGATTCATCCGAGAAGTCTTCCATCCAAAATGGCTGGCAAACCCAGTCGTTGTGCCCAAGGCCGGCGGGAAGCTTCGGATGTGCATCGACTACACCACACTAAATAAGGCATGTCCAAAAGATCCATTCCCACTACCTAGAATAGATCAGATAGTGGATTCCACCTCCGGGTGTGAATTACTGTGTTTCCTAGATGCATATTCCGAATATCATCAAATCAGAATGTCTAGGGAAGATGAAGAGCATACTTCATTCATCATAGTAGATGGATTGTATTGTTACACAGCCATGCCCTTTGGTCTCAAGAATGCAGCTTCAACTTTTGTACGAGCTATGTACAAAACTTTTGAAGAACTCATTAGAGACATAGTAGAAGTGTACGTCGATGACATCATGGTCAAGATCAGGAACAAGGAGTTACTCCTTGACACCTTACGGGCTGTCTTCGACAAACTGCGGGCCACCCGCACGAAGCTAAACCCCGACAAGTGTGTCTTTGGGGTTAGCTCCGGAAAACTTCTTGGTTTCCTGGTAAGTCACTGGGGCATAGAAGCTAATCCGGCAAAGATTAAGGCCATTGAAGACATGCGGCCACCAACCCTCATCAAGGACGTCCAAAAATTAACTGGATGTCTAGCAGCCCTCAGCCGGTTCATCTCAAGACTGGCGGAACGGGCACTTCCCTTCTTCAAGTTATTGAGGAAGTCCGGACCATTCCAATGGTCCGAAGAGGCAGAAAAGGCATTCCAGGAGCTGAAACAGTTCCTCACCACCCTACCAATTCTGGTAGCTCCAAACCCTGGTGAGCCTTTATTGCTTTATATTTCAGCTACTGACGAAGTCGTCAGCATGGTTCTGGTTGCGGAGAGATCAGAACTACCCTACACTTAGGAATCCAGACCCCTCCGGGAAGGTCCGGAGGTTCCTGAAAATGAGTTTGGGTCTCAGCTCCCAGATTCAAATCCACAGGAAGCCGTTTCAGGAGACCTAGACCCCACTGGGAGGGTCCAGGTCATTTCTGAAGAAGCTCCGGGTTCCTCCAGCCAGAACCCGGAGGTCCCTGAAGAAAATCCAGACCCTTCCAAGAGGGTCCAGGTTAGTGAAGAGGAAGCCTCGGACCCCTCCGGGAGGGTCCGTACCATTCAACGGCCAGTGTACTTCATTAGCAAAGTACTACATGACGCCAAGACTCGATACCTAGAGGTGCATAAGCTGCTCTATGCAGTTCTTATTGCCTCCAAGAAGCATCGACATTACTTCCAAGCTCACAAAGTCTCGGTGGTGACCTCCTACCCACTACGAGCAATCTTGCATAATCCCAATTCAACTGGGAATATTGAAAAGTGGGCAGCGGAATTGGCTGAATTTGATCTTGAATTTATTTCAAGACAAGCAGTCAAAAGTCAAGCATTGGCAGATTTTGTGGCGGAATGGAATCCATCTCCATCAAACCCTGGGGGCCCCAATGAGCAGAAGACGGAGCATCAAGCTCCAACCTTCACCGAGCCTCACTGGACCCTTTACTTCGACGGCTCCATGTAGAAGCAGGGGGCCGGAGCTGGAATCATTCTCCTTGCACCGACTGGGGAGAAGGTGAAATACATGGTACACCTTGACTTCAAGGCAACCAACAACATGGCAGAGTATGAAGCACTCATCTACGGACTAAAGGTGGCACTGTCATACGGTGTCAGGCAACTGCTGGTCAAAGGAGATTCACAACTCATCATCAAGCAGGTGAAGGGTGAATGCTCCCGCAACAATCTCCAGCTAGCTGCTTACCTCCTAGAAGTCCAGAGGCTTCAGAAGGACTTTGAAGTCCTAGACCTCCACCATGTTCAGCGTGCCCACAACGCTGAAGCCGACGAACTCTCGACGAAAGCTTCAACCGGAGCTCCGGCTCCTGACGGAACTTTTGTCCGGAGATTGTCGAAACCCACAGCTCAGCCTGCCGAACTGAGCGAAGGGGGCGAGATCAGCATCCCGAAGCTGACGGTCCCGATGGCCCTGTTACCATGGCAGCCATCAAGGGTCGTAGGTGCTGCCGGAAGCTCCGAGCAACCCAGCACGCAAGACTCGAATGCTCAAGTTAGTTCCGATGCATGGATCTCGGAGATCCGGAACTACTTGAAAGACAACATCCTTCCTGA
This sequence comes from Tuctoria greenei, assembly GCA_036927565.1. Lineage (NCBI taxonomy): Eukaryota > Viridiplantae > Streptophyta > Magnoliopsida > Poales > Poaceae > Tuctoria > Tuctoria greenei. The sequence continues at coordinate 78,731,893 of JAYESD010000007.1, forward strand.
CGACGATGTATCCGCTGACCGGGTAGTCAGATTGGCTAAAAGATACACGTTGGTAGAAGGGGATCTCTACCGGCGCGGTGCCAACGGCATCCTAATGCGGTGCATCACAAGGGAAGAAGGTTGCGAGCTCCTCGCAGAAATCCATGGAGGCGAGTGTGGGAACCACGCGTCCTCCCGCACATTGGTTGGTAAAGCCTTTCAGCATGGCTTCTACTGGCCTACAGCACTCCAGGATGCAACTGAGCTGGTGAAGAAATGCGAAGAATGTCAATTTCATGCAAAGAAAATTCACACTCCGGCTCAGCCCTTACAAATGATACCTCCTACATGGCCCTTGGCTGTGTGGGGGATGGACATCTTGGGACCTTTCCCAAGAGCCGTCGGAGGTTAGAAGTTCCTGTATGTCGCCATTGACAAGTTCACCAAGTGGCCGGAAGCAACTCCAGTTGTGACAATCAACAAGCAATCTGCTATCAACTTTCTGCAGTCCATTGTATGGAGATTTGGAGTCCCAAACAAAATTATCACTGATAATGGGACCCAATTCACAAGCTCTGCATTCCAAGGATACTGCGAAGACCTCGGCATACAGGTTTGCTATGCCTCCGTAGCTCACCCAGCCAGCAATGGCCAAGCCGAGAGAGCAAATGCTGAAATCCTTAAAGGACTCAAAACGCGCACCTATGAGCGTTTGAAGAAACATGGAGCCAACTGGATCGAAGAGCTTCCGCCCACTCTATGGGCCAACATGACATCTCCAAACCGGTCAACCGGAGAGAGACCCTTCTTTCTGGTGTACGGAGCTGAAGCAATCCTTCCTCAGGAAATCACCTTGGGTTCGCTCCGGGTCCGGACCTTCGACAAAGACGCGCAGGACCGGCTCCGGCGTGAAGACCTAGACCTCCTTTAGGAGGGAAGGTGCCAAGCAGCTGTTCGGAATGCCCGATATCGTCAAGCTCTACGGCGTTATCACCAATGGCATGTACACAACTGGCAGCTCGAGGAAGGCGATCTGGTGCTACGGAGAATACTATCCAGAGAAGGGTTAAACAAACTATCCCCCGGCTGGCAGGGGCCCATCCAAGTGATTAAAGTATCCCGTCCCGGAAGCGTTCGCTTGGCTACTGAGGATGGGATACCTCTCCCAAATCCTTGGAACATCGAGCACCTCCGTAAGTTCTACACTTAACACCACGGAGGTGAGTCTTGAGTAACTTGAGATGTATGTTATAGAGTCATTGTACAGAGTCGGGTAGTTCCTTCGGGAGAACAGCCGGACCTTTCTCGAAAGGTCCGCAAAGTTCATGCAGCACTTGTCATAGTCTCCGGACTAAAAGTGTGGCTAACTACCCTGGGTCAAACGAGAAATGAAACACGCTTAGCCTGGTTCCGTACCCTAAAAGTGTACTTGTTTCGCCTGTACCCCGGACCTATAATGAAAGACATTTTCATGTGAAATAGACTCCACGTGCATTTATTTTGTACAGGCTCAACATTTTTATTTTTCTCTTTCTTGTCTATAACGAAGACGTGCAATTCTTAAGAAATTTTAGTTCGACCGGTTTATATACGAGTCGAGTTGTATTGTCAGTTCTTTTGGATTCAAATATTGTTCATGGCGAACTCGTCTGAAAGCCGCCAAGCCAATCTAGGGCCGGAGTGTGCTATCGACTTAGCCTGGTCAAGCACCCTAAGTACGCCACTCTACCTACACCCCGGCAGGCTGAAGTAAGGTGGGTCCGTGTACAGTTGGATCTAAAAGAAAAGACATCACATTCGGTTGTATTTAGAATCGCGTTTGACTTAAAATTTTCTTCAGAGTCATAAGCCGCGATAAAGTTATAGACAAGAAACAAATTTTACTATTTTTCTTGGCTTAAGTATGCAGGAAAAATAAAATCCACGTTGATGGAGAAAAGCCGGAGCTAACTAAGCTCCGACTCCCATTAGGGGGCCGGCCGTCGACGCCGAATAAAAGATGGTGAGAAGACCCCGTAGATGGAGTCTGCTGCCAACATACTGAGTGTTGGCAAAGGTCCCTGCCGGAGCTGCTAAGCTCCGACACCCCAGAGGGTTAACTATCGATGCTCTACGCGTTGATAAAGACTATTGCCGGAGCTACTAAGCTCCAGCGATAGACAATGCCGAAGCTTCTAAGCTCCGACAACCTCAGGGGGCCTTTACTATCGAAGACTTCGAACCTAAATTCTACAAGTTCGGAGTAAAAGAGTCTTCAACAATGCACAATATTCTCTTGGTATATGTTCACAATCAAATTGTGTACATCTACCAGGGGGCCAAGTGAAGATAAAAGTGTTGAAGACAAAAAAGTGAAATTTGCAAAATTTGGGGATTTCATTTATCTGGAGACAAGAGATTACATCTGGAGACAAGGGATTACAAAATTGAGGAAGAAGAAGAGAAAATACAAGTGAGAATTACAAAGATGGTCCTAGACCCTATGGAATAATTGGGCGACCTTCTGGGCGACCTCTGATACGCTGGCTCGGGTAGCTTCGCCTTCTCCTTCGACAGGGCCTTCAAGCACCGGGCCCAGAGGAAATTGAGAGTTACGGCTGGTGTAGCACGTCAGCACATATTCTGCGACGTTCTTCACCAGGGATTGCCCCTCAACCTCCAGTTGGTCCGCGATGACAGCACCCACCTTGGAGAGCTTGCTACCTGCTGCGCTCAACGCCTGCAGCGCTAGGTCCGGCTCCGGCTCCGGATCATCCGGGTGCACGGGGCTGAAACCCATCGGTGTCAGCGCATCGTTGGCCTTGCCCAGGAACTCCCAAATCTGTAGGGAGTCCGCAGTCCTCAGGCCCTTCATTTCTTCCAGGGATCTCTTGGCCGCTATCAGTTCGGAATTCTCACGGGCGAGGCGCTCAACCTCTTTGGCATTTTGCTGAATCTTTTCAGCAACCCGCCTTTCGATTTTTCCGAGCTCCTCCTCCCGGAGGTGGATCTTGTTCTGGCGCTCGACCAGGTCCTTCTCCCTACCCCTCACTTTCTTCTCCCGTGCAAAAAGGGCACACTCTTGTTCGTAGAGTTCCTGCCCTCGCACCCAGGTCTTCTCCTCTTCCTCTTGGCAGCGCTCTTCCAATTTCTTGGCGCGCTCCTCAAGGCCCTTGTCAGCCAGAGATACTTTCTCGGCGAGCTCCTCTTCCCTCCTCAGGACATCATCCCGCAGCTCAAGGAGTTTTGGCTCTTCATCCTCGAGCCGTTTCTCCCATTCTTCAAGTGCCTCTCAGCGCTTGATGAGTGCGGTGTTAATGGCCTCAAGCTGTTCGTGGCGCTCATCGGCCGCGTTATTGGCAGCTTTGGCCTGATCATAGATCTCCCGAGATTGAGCGTCGAGGGCATGAGTCATACTCTCCCTGTCATCCAGTAATTTACCCCAGTACTCCAGGCGGACCTTCTCCCGTTTGACCCACTCCTTGTCATCCGCTAGCCTTGATTGAGCCAGCTTGGTCTCGAAGTAGAGCCGGTTACGCCACCACCTAAGGGTTTGGCGCTCCTCTTCAAGAGCCTTGCTGTCGTGGAAGAAGGCTAGCTGGACTTGACGTAGACTGGAACATGCGTTGTCAATGGACAGCGACAACGGGATTGGCTCCGGGCCTGCTGGGGTCTCCACCGTTGGTTCCAGCGGGTCTTGAGATACAAAAATTGGGTCCCACTCTACAAGAGTGGTCCCCTGAGACTCCATGGCACTAGGGCCGTCCTCTGGGATGGCCTCAGTCGCCATCGAAGAAGGCCCCGCCACCAAATCTTCGTTCACCCCCTCAGGCTGGGGGCCAGCGACTTCGCTGGGGCACTCCGGCTCGGCCGCAGGCACCTCCGACGTCGTCGCCTCTGAAGCAGGAGCCACTACTTGCTCCGGTCTGGGCACCTCTTCTGACGGAGGCTCAAGTTCCGTCACCTCTTCAACCACCGGCACAGGAGCCGGAAAATCTTCAACATCGTCCGGACCTGTGACCGGAGCTCCAACAATGACCGGCTCAACGGCCGGTGCTTTGGAGGTAGCCGGCCCAACTGCCGGAACTACCTCAGTTTCCGGCTCGCATGTCGGGGCTTCAGTCACCTCCGGCTCAACCGCCGGGGCTTCAACAATTACCGACTCAGAGGCCGGGATTACTACTTCCTCCGGCTCAATAGCCGGAGCTTCCATCATCGCAGCACCAGGACCCGGAGCTTCAACCTTCGGGACATGTGTCGTTGGCATGTCTTCACTCCCGTGGTCCGGCGCTACCACGGGAACTTCTGGGGACGAGTCGAGGTCCATGACCATGACAGCCGGCGCCGGAGCTGTCGCAGCATCAGCCACCACTTGGGGCGGCGCCAGGACAGGAGCAGAAGCTCCTACCCCCGCGGCCTCAGACGCTGTGGCCGAGGGTAGAGCCTCACTTCCCTTATTGGGGACGCTGCAGACGATGGACGAAGAATATTAGCAAACAGTTGCTGCAATTAAAATAATTATACAAGGTAGAGATTAAAAACTACCTTGGGAGGCTTCCGCACCAGCTTGCGCGGAACCTTTTTCCAGGGCATTCTGGGCTAGCCATAGCCGGCGCAGAAGCTCCAGAAGGCTCCCCGGAACTTGTCGCGGCCGCAGGTGTTTTGCGGGTTGAGGCTCCTCTCGATCGGGAAGAACCCCCGGACCTGGAGGCCTCCACCGGCCCAGGAGCTGGAGTTGTTCGACCGGAGCTAACACCCCGGGAGGACCCCACTGCGGGAACAGCTGCACTCCGAGAGGACCCCACCGCGGGAACAGTCGCATTCCGGGATGACCCCACTATGGGAACAGTCGGCGCAGCTGCAGAGGACCTTCCCCTACGGGGAGAAGGAGCCGACGCAGAAGTAGCGGGCCCGACGGGCCTTCCGTCAGCATACTGCATCTTCCCCTTCCAGCTCACTGGTTCTTCCGCCAGCTCCTTGCCCTTGCCGACAACTTCTCCCCTCGGCTTAGGAGCAGAGCCGGAGCCGTCCTTGGGTACTCCAGGGATCGCTACCCCGGAGGTTGGTCTTCTCTCGACGACACCAAGGTCGTCAAGTACGGGTATCTTTCGCTGGAGCTCCCTACTGAACTCCACTTCCATGTTCAGACAGAGGAAGGCCGACGGGGGAGTCAAGTCATCACCGTCGACGTCGATGCCATGCTAGAATTTCTTGAGGTGGAACTCCAAGTTTTTCCCCACCATGTTGGACTTCAACCCGGTCTCAACCCGGTCGTCGTCCATCACGCTGTTGAGGGCCCAAGCAAGCTTCTCCCTCCTCTTCAGCGGCGCCCACCTGTTGACCAGGAAATTGCAAAATACCGCCTGAGGAGTCAATCCTCCCTCCACGCATTGGCGTATCCTGGTCAAAGCGGGGTTGAAAGTGTCCACCAGCACCGGAACTTCACTCCAGATCTTCGTGTCGATGCCGGGAAGACCATCGGGCAGCTCCAGCCTCTCGTGCTCCTCCACCCTGACGACTATCCAGTCTTTCTTCCAGTCATCCCACTTCCCAGAAGGAAACGACCGGAGGTACTTGAATGGGCACTTCTTGCGCTTCACGAAGTAGTAGAAGCCAAGGTACTCATTGCTCCGGCCGGTGGTGTGGACGGTGAAGAAGGTCCAGAAGAGTTCAATGCAGGGGGGTGCCCACCCACATCTCACAGAAGTGGACGAAGATAGACACGAGGAGAATGGTGTGAGGGCCAAGGTGCTATAACTGCAGACCATAGAAGTCAAGCAGCATCAAGAAAAAGGAAGAAAAAGGCGGGATCAACCCCACCATGGCGTACGAGGAAAAGTACACCATTTCGCCGGCGTGCTCCTTCTCGAAAGGGAGCTCTCCGCCGGCACGGACTGAGCGGGTGAAGAAGTCTGAGGACCACCCCATGAGGGCCCGGATCTTCTTCAAATCGCCTTCGGTCTTCAAGCGGCTCTCGCGGAGTCCCAACTCCATCGCGGCACAGCTAGGCAAGAGAGGAAAAGTGAAGCACAAGTTGGGAGATTGATCGCAAAAACAGATGAGAGGCGTAAAGAACTCCCGACGGTGCGCACTTCCCTTCTTAAGTAAGCCCTCGCAACGCTCGGATGGAAACCGCAAGGAAGTCGAAGGTACCACCCAAAAATTCAACCCAGCCGATGACAAGCGGGCCCGGGACCACCCGACGATCAAGTCGAGGTTCTTACCCAGCTGAACGGTTGTCATCAAGAGGCGGGAAGCCCAATGGCGGCGGCCTGACAAGGCACGCAGAACCGATACGGTTTTCGTATCGGGAACCAGCGACCTTCAATTGCTTGAGATCCGCACGCCAAAGATCTCATCTGCCGCACTGGGATACGCCACGTGGTGAGAATTTAATTCTAAGTCCTTGCCAACGGCACCCTCGAAGACCCTTGAAGACTCAGTTCAAAGGTCGCGAAGATGGACCCACCTCCGGCGGAATGACTTCCCTGAAGGTAAGTCTAGGGGGCCACTGTCGGTACCCTAGAAATCGTACACCCCTTGAGGTTATAAAGATCTCAAAGGAAAATCATCTACTTGGTTTGAAGACCCTCGAAGGCCCACATGTCAGACATAACCGGACCCGGTTCTCCAACATGGTTAATCCCTGGGTCGCCACGTGTACTACCAAACCGGAGCTACCGCCCAAAAGGGGGAAGCTCCGGACCATGTACCGAAATGCCACCTCCGGACTTAGCCCCTGACCGAGAGAAGCTCCGGACCTGACACGTGTCAGGTAGCCCCGGAGCTACCTGTTTCCATAGCATGCTCTGGAGCTGCCACGTGTCCGATCATCGGATCTTCAACTTCTAACCTCCGGAAGACCCCGCAACGGCTCCGGATCTTCAAAGGAGAATCAAGGACATCAAGACCCGATTAAGTGTCATTAATACTGAAAGTGCATCTAGGACTCCCTTGTGGGTTTTGGATGATTTATGACAAGCAATTGGGATCCTAATCCTTTTGTTGAGATGAATGCAGGAAAATGATGAAAAATGAGCAAAGTGCCAAAAAGAGGGAAATTGAGAAGGAAAATGAATTTGAGCTCAAGGAGAAGAAATTAGTAGTTTAGTATGTATGGAGTATGTTAAGGAAACACACCCAAGAGCTCAATCTCATTTAATCACACACACACAATGCACAAAGCTATACAGGACCGGACTAGTCCGATATCAGCCGGACTAGTCCGATATCTTTCTGTTCCACTTCGGACTAGTCCTCCCCAGTGCGGACTAGTCCTCAACACAATGCACAAGTCACTAGATCGGACAAGTCCGGTCACCACCGGACTAGTCCGATATTCATTCTGATCCACTTCGGACAAGTCCGGTGTCCACACGGACTAGTCCGATATACACTCTGATCTAAATTGGACAAGTCCTCCAAGTGCGGACTTGTCATCCTAAACACTTAGGGTTTCACAGGTCCGGACAAGTCCGATGACAATCGGACTAGTCCAAAGCTTTCCAGTAGCTAAATCGGACAAGTCCGTTTTCAATCAGACTAGTCCGATATTCCTGGACACTCAGGGTTTGCTACACACAACACACCGGACTAGTCCGGTGACCACCACGGACTAGTCCGATCTTTCTGAACCCTAACGGTCACTTTTAGAAACCCCATATAAATAGAGGTGCACGGCCCACTTTCACCTACTCTCGAACCCTAGCGCCGTCACACCTCCCAAGAGACTCAAAAACCATCTCTCTCCACGAAATTAAGTGCAAAATCAATCAATCCATTGAAGATCACTTCTAGATCATTGGAGAGGCATTTGGCACATGATTGAGCTCTTGGTTTGAATCTCTAACACACTCTTGCATCTCAATTTGTATATTTCGAAGTGTGTTATTGATGGTCTTGAAACTTGTAATCAAGGGAGCTCTCGACTTGTGAGATCGCCCCTTCAACTTGGTGATTTACCCCTGTGTGATTAGTGGAAGAGGATTGGCCTTCGTGGCGATCCGACGAGGGAAGGGTTGGTGAAGACCCGGTCCTTTTGTGGGCTCCTCAACGTGGACGTAGGTTGCCTTCGTGGTAACCGAACCACGGGATAAATCTTGTGTCTTGTTCGTTTGTGTTCATCATTCTAGTTGATCAACATTATCTAGGGTTTGATTCATTTTGTTGAATTCAAGTTAAATAGTTGAACAAGAATCATACTTGCAATAGAACTTGACATACAACTATTGAACTGTTATTAAAGTTTATATTTCTGCTGCAAACGTCAACGAAACAATCAAATTGACCTAACTTGATCAACCTAGCCCGTGAAATCCGGACTAGTCCGCACTTTACCGGACTAGTCCGATATATCTGGTTTTGACCTTGTTGTTGAAGTGCTACAGGAACCGAGAAAATTCAAGAAGGCCTATTCACCCCCCCTCTAGGCCTACATTCAATTGGTATCAGAGCAGGTTCTTCAAGAAAGAGTGCAACCACTCGAAGAGATCATGTCGGACATGAAGGAAGTCCAGAAAATCAACAACCAGGAAGAAATGAACAATGACAAGCACCAAAAGCTTGAGAAGTATCTCGAAGCCATTCAAGACATCGATGATGATGATGAGGAGACATTGGAGCTGAAAGCACTCCTTAGAAAGAAAGCGCTTTCCAAAGGGAAATCTAAAGTCGAAGAAAAGAAGAAGGGGAGTAGTCACACCGACTACTCCCGATATCCTTTTAATTATGACTGTTTAAATTCTAACAGCAGTCATTATCTATCTATTCCTCTCGGAAAAGCCCCACACATCGATGGGAGTGATTACTCCATGTGGATGCAAAATATGAAGATGCACTTGATTTCCCTTAACCCAAGTTTATGGCATATTGTGTGCACAGGAATAAACATCCCTGATGACGATGAAGAGCTCACGCCAAGTCAAGAGCAAGCCATCCACAGGAATGCCCAAGCCGCAGCCGTTATCACCTCATCTCTAAGTCGAGATGATTTCACAAAGGTGGACGGATTGGAAATTGCCAAAGAAATCTGGGACACACTACAGACAGCACATGAAGGTGACCGGCATGTGCGGGAGGCAAATATTGAAATGATTGAAGGCGAACTAGGAAGGTTTGCGATTGAGGAAGATGAGTCTCCCCAGGACATGTACAACAGACTGAAGACTCTTGTGAACAAGGTTCGATCATATGGGAGCAAAAAGTGGAATGACCACGAGGTTGTAAAGCTCATCCTTAGAGCCTTTATGCCTCGCAACGTCACACTTTGCTCTATGATCCGAGAAAGTCCCGGGTACAAGAAAATGACTCCGGATGAACTGCTTGGCAAAATCATCAACTTTGAGATGATGGAGAAGCAAGCCAAGCATGTAAAAGAAATAGTCGACCTCACATCAGCCAAGAAGAAGGGAGTTGCCCTAAAGTCCTCACTCAAGCCTCTATCCAAAGAAGCAAGAGAAGCACAGCTTGAGGAGGACAGCGATGATGAAAGCAGCGAGCTGGACGAAGAAGATATGATTTTGTTCATGAAGAAGTTCAAAAGAATTATGAAGAAGAGACAAGGAACAAAATCGAGTGAAGGAAAATACAAGGAGAAGACAAAGCCGAAGATGAGGCGGGCATGCTATAATTGTGGTGAGTACAATCACTTTATAGTCGATTGCCCGTATGAGGACAACAAGAAGAAGAGTAAAGAGTCCAAGCCTCAACCGAAGAAATTCTTCAAGAAGAAGAAACAAGCTGAACAAGCACACATCGGAAAGGAGTGGGACTCAAACGATGAGTCCTCATCGTCCGATGAAGAAGAAATGGCTAGCATAGCCATTGAAAGCATGACCAAGAAACCCACACTCTTCCCCACGCTCGGTGCAAAGAAGGCAAATGGAACTTGCCTCATGGCTAAGGAAGGTAAACGCAAGGTAAACATCAAAACTCCTTCCTTGCATTCTTACTCAAGTGATGATGATCTAGATAGTGATGATGAAGATATGCTAATTGGTTTAGATAGAAAAACTGCTGCTAAAATGAAATTCTTGCTTAACCAACTTGTTGAGAAGGAAGAGCTAATTGATCGTCAAGAAGACATGATTATCTCCCAAAAGGAGAAGCATGTCGAACTTGACAATCTTCTAGTTCTTGAAAAGGAGAGAAACCACTCACTAGAGCTTGAGCTAGCTTCAAGCAAGAAAACTTGCTTGGAGTTAACCAACTCAAATGTTGCAATCAAGGATCAACTTGATGACCTAATCAAGGTCAACAAGATCCTTGAAGTGCAGGTTGAGTCACTCAAGCTTAGTGAACCTTCCTCCTCTTCAAGCCTACCTTCTCAACCCACTTCAACTAATATCGCTCATATTTGCAAATGTGATAAAATTAACACCAGGTTGAAGGAAAATTCTACCTCCACAAAGGACAAAAATCCTACCCAATGTGTAATATTTGACAAGGAGAGGATCAACTATGCACGTAGTGCATATTTGGTCCAACGACCTCCAAATGTCAAGTATGGCATCGGTTACTCTTATGATGGAAAGCAAAGAGCTGGAAATCATAAGAATAACAAGGGAAGGATTACCTTTGTGAAGGGAGGACCCTCACAACCTGGTAACTCGAAAACTAAAAACCTGAACTCTCATGAAAACCGGACTAGTCCGGTTGTGGTCCGGACAAGTCCGGTCATCCGGACAAGTCCGGTCACACAGACTAGTCCGACCCATAATCAACAGCAACTCTTGTTTAAAACCTTTGATGCTTCTTATGTATTAATGAAAAATAATGTTGGTAAAGTGTATGCTTACTATGCTGGGCCACGCCATGGGAACACAAAATCCCATGTGTGGGTACCCAAATGTATTGTTACTAACCTCCAAGGACCCAAGCAAGCTTGGGTACCTAAAACCAAGGCGTAATTTGTTTTTGCAAGCCTACTCCTCCGGTGGATCCAAATGGGTGCTAGACAGTGGATGCACCAACCACATGACCGGAGAAAGGAGGATGTTTGTGGAGTATGAAGTGAACAAGGACCCAGACGAAGGCATCTACTTTGGGGATAACAGCCAAGGAAGGGTCCTCGGTACCGGTAAAATAGCAATATCCTCTGAACATACTCTTTCGCATGTTTTACACGTTGAATCTTTAGATTATAACTTGCTGTCCATATCTCAATTATGTGACAAAGGTTATAATTGCCTGTTCACTAACAAGGGTGTGACCGTCTCAAGGAGAAGTGATGGTTCTGTTGCATTCAAGGGTATGTTGAAGGGAAAGCTTTACCTTGTTGACTTCAACAAGGATAAAGCCGAACTCGACACATGCTTGATTGCAAAGACCAACATGGGTTGGCTGTGGCATAGACGGCTGGCACATGTTGGTATGAGGAACCTTCAAAAACTCCTCAAGGGCGATCACATCCGAGGTTTGAAAGATGTTGTGTTTGAGAAAGACAGGCCTTGTAGCGCGTGCCAAGCAGGGAAGCAAGTTGGAGCACAAGATCCTGCGAAGAACATCATGACCACGACAAGACCGCTTGAACTACTTCATATGGACTTGTTTGGTCCAATTGCTTACATAAGCATCGGCGGTAATAAATACGGTTTAGTTGTTATTGATGATTTTTTCCCGCTTCACTTGGGTGTTCTTTTTGCATGACAAGTCAGAAACACAAGGAACACTCAAGAAATTCTTCAAGCGAGCGCAAAACGAGTTCTCACTATCAATCAAGAGTATTCGGAGCGACAACGGCACGGAGTTCAAGAACATACAAGTGGAGGAGTACCTTGATGAGGAAGGAATCAAGAACGAATTCTCAGCACCATACTCTCCACAACAAAACGGAGTTGCCGAAAGGAAAAACCGAACGCTCATAGAGATGGCAAGAACAATGCTCGATGAATACAAAACTTCGGATCGATTTTGGGCGGAAGCAATCAACACCGCTTGCCATGCCACAAATCGACTCTACCTTCATCGACTACTAAAGAAGACCCCCTATGAGCTGCTCACCGGTAACAAACCGAACATTTCATATTTTCGAGTTTTCGGTTCTCCTTGCTATATTTTGAACAAGAAGCCCAGGACTTCAAAGTTCGCTTCGAAGTCCAATGAAGGTTTCTTACTTGGTTATGATTCGAACACTTACGCCTATCGTGTTTTCAACAAGGCCTCCGGACTTGTTGAAGTGGCACGTGACGTAGTGTTCGATGAAACTAATGGCTCCCAAAAGGAGCAAGTTGATCAATGTGAATTAGGTAAAGAGGAAGCCCCCTATCAAGCATTGAAGAGGATGGCTCTAGGCGAAGTACGACCACAAGAGTCATCGTCACAAATACAAGAGGAAAGTGAACCACAAGAGGAGATTAACAATCAAGGGGGAGCCTCGATACAAGATCAATCACAGGAATATGAACATGATCAACAAATCAACGAGGACAACAACTCAGGGGGAGAAGAAGATGATCACCAACATACGACCCCCCAAGTGCCACACCCAAGAGTACACCAATGCATTCAAAGGGATCATCCAATCAACAACATCATCGGCGACATCCAAAAGGGAGTAACCACTAGATCTCGTATAGCAAATTTCTGTGAACATTACTCGTTTGTCTCCTTTTTGGAACCCCGCAGGACTGAGGATGCATTGAAGGATCCGGACTGGGTGGTGGCAATGCAAGAAGAGTTGAACAATTTCAAGAGAAACGAAGTTTGGGAACTTGTGGAAAGACCCAATGCAAATATTGTGGGCACCAAGTGGGTCTTCCGCAACAAACAAGACGAACACGGGGTGGTGACAAGAAACAAGGCACGACTTGTGGCCAAAGGTTACTCACAAGTCGAAGGTTTGGATTTCGATGAGACTTCTGCTCCAGTAGCTAGGCTTGAATCAATTAGAATATTACTTGCATATGCTACTCACCATGATTTCAAGCTGTACCAAATGGACGTGAAAAGCGCCTTCCTCAACGGACCGATCAAGGAGGAGGTGTACGTGGAGCAACCACCTGGGTTTGAAGACGAAGAGTTCCCCGACCACGTGTATAAACTGCGTAAGGCTCTCTATGGCCTCAAACAAGCTCCTAGAGCTTGGTATGAGTGTCTTAGAGATTTTTTAATTGATAATGGTTTTCAAATTGGCAAAGTAGACTATACATTATTCACAAAAAATCTGGATAATGATCTTTTTTTTTGCCAAATCTATGTTGATGATATAATTTTTGGATCAACTAACCAATCTTTCTGTGAAGAGTTTAGTAAAATTATGACAGACAGATTTGAAATGTCAATGATGGGAGAGTTGAAGTACTTCTTGGGATTCCAAGTGCGGCAACAAAGGGAAGGAACATTCATAAGCCAAACCAAGTACACACAGGACATCCTCAAGAAGTTTGGCATGGACAAGGCAAAGCCCATAAAGACTCCCATGGCAACGAATGGCCACTTGGATCTCAATGAAGATGGACCGAGCGTCAACCAAAAGGTATATCGCTCCATGATTGGATCTTTACTTTACTTATGTGCATCTAGGCCAGATATTATGTTGAGTGTATGTTTGTGTGCAAGATTTCAAGCCAACCCTAAGGAATGTCATTTGACAGCCGTAAAGAGAATCCTAAGATATTTAGTTCATACACCCAACCTTGGTCTTTGGTACCCAAAAGGCTCAAAATTCAATCTCATTGGGTATTCCGATGCAGATTATGCCGGGTGCAAAGTTGATAGAAAAAGCACTTCCGGCACTTGCCAATTCCTAGGAAGATCCTTAGTTCCTTGGTCATCCAAGAAACAGAATTCCATTGCATTATCCACAGCCGAAGCAGAGTATGTTGCAGCCGGGAGTTGTTGTGCACAACTCCTCTGGATGCGACAAACTCTAAGGGATTACGGTTACAATATGAACCGTATTCCTCTCCTTTGTGATAATGAGAGTGCCATTAAAATAGCCCACAATCCAGTTGAGCACTCTAGGACTAAACACATTGACATAAGACACCATTTCTTGAGAGACCATTCCATGAAAGGAGACATATCCATCTCTCATGTCAACACCCAAAAACAATTGGCCGACATATTCACCAAGCCACTTGATGAAAAGCGTTTTTGCGAACTCCGAAATGAGCTAAATATTCTTGATTCTCGGAGTGTGGATTGAAAAGTTGCATACATGTATGCTTACTTCAAAATGTTGATTGATTTGTGAAAATTACCCCCTCCCCATTTTTCTCTCGAAAAACTATGTCAATTATTAGATCTTGATGAATTTTTGATCATAGTATGATTGTTGTTTGCTTACTGGTCAAATTCATCAAGATTATTTGAATTGTTTTGCCTCTCTACTCTCAATTATTGGAACTTCAATTATATATGAATGGGCTATGCAATTCTTTCCTGGTGACCACGGACAAGTCCATGGTTACCCGGACTAGTCTGCCATTGCAGACTAGTCCGCAGAGTGCCGGTTAGGCCGGACTAGTCCGACAGACCACGGACTAGTCCGATATAGGTCTCTGGATGACTTCGGACTAGTCCGGTCATGTCCGGACTTGTCCGATTTTTCGTGTCCATAACCCTAGCCACCACCAAACCCTAATCCCTTCACCCCTCACTCGCCCCCAAGCTTTCTCTCTCTTGCGCTCGAGCTCCCAAGGCGAATCCTTGATTCCTCCGTCGAAAAGCCTCAATCTTGGGCGGAGATCAAGCTTGAAGACTCGGGGATTGAAGTTAGCGGACAAGTCCGGCCTCCAACCCCCAAAATCTCAAGCTTCCTTTTATTTCTTGGTAAATTTTCTTCAAAACCCTAAGAAATCACAAATTTCTCTATTGCTTATCGTTTGGCCTAGCATTCTTCACTAGTTACATGTCTAGTTGATGTACTATGTGTATGCTAGACTAGTTTTACCTTAGGGATCAATTTTTGTCCAGTCTGTTAGGTTTTTGCAGATGAACACCGGACTAGTCCGGTCCAGGTACGGACAAGTCCGGTCCCCCGGACTAGTCCGGGCCTGTGCATCGGACAAGTCCGTTGTTTCTGAACCAAAACCTAATTCTTTAATTCCCTAATGCCTTCCATTGCCATCTTACCTCACCAATACCTTGTATAACTTGTCCATTCTCTTGATCACTCATTCTCAGATCATGTCGAGCTCCGACAACGAAATCTCCGATTTCGAGGCCGAGTTGGACCATGAGGTGGCACCTCGGTCCTCGGCGGGTCTTGGCAAGAAACGCCAAGAGAGACCCTCCGAGCCTGCTCCCTCACCTCCCCAGGTTCGGAGGAAGGTCCTTGCCAAGAAGCCTGCCTCGAAGGCTGCTCCGTCTACATGCGGCCTTCGACAAGCTAAAGGGAAGGGCAAGGGGGTTGCCACAGGGCCTGTTGAGCCCCTGAAGCTGCATACTCCCAGAGAAGGGGTCCGGGACCCCAATGAGGAAAGATTCACTGGCAAGGGCAGCGATGTGGCTGCGAAGTTGAGAAGTGTTGATTGCTATGCAAGGCCCAAGCAAGCAGCTGATGGCAGATTTTGGTCAAATTTCCATGCTGATTTCTACAAGCTGGTCTACTTGCCAATGAAGACCCCGGTGGTGCGCAGTCAATGGGTTGACTGGGCCCACCTTGAGAAGAGGAAATGTGCAGCTTTTGATGAAGTGATAGCAGCTGCAAAGAGACATGGTCTGAAGGATCTGTTTGCCTTCAGACACAATTGGAATGATGAAGTGATTGCACAATTCTATGCAACGTGCCACTTCTCGAGTGAAGATGAAGAAAGTGTGACTTGGATGACCCATGGATCCAAGTACTCCATCACTCAGGAGGATTTTGCAAACCTGCTCCACTTAGACTCTGCTGGAAACGACCACCTAATCATCCACAACATAGGGGTCATTGAGAGGGACGGAATGAAGTTCATGTATGAGCCCAACTCTAAGTATGTTCCTCCCTCCACAAAGAACATGAAGCCTTTCTTTGTGGTCCTCAATAGAGTCCTCAGGAAGACAATTGCCCCCAAGGATGGGGATGCAGGGAGTGTACAGGGCTACCTTCAGACTCTAATGAGGGTCATAAGCAAGAAGAGACAGTTTGATGTTGCAGACTATATTTGGAATGATATGGTCAATATCTCAACTACCCCCAACCGATCCTGTGTCTATGCCCCTTACTTGATGTTTATGATTGAGAAGGTCACAGGGATCGAGTTTGTGAAGGATGTGGAGCACACTCCACTAAGGACTCAGAAGCCTCAGCCAGTGAGTGTCCAGGCTGCTCCATCGCCGGCCTCAAGCCCCGAGGCACCGGCAAGGCAAGAAGAAGCTGCTAGGGCTCCTCCTCCCTCCAGGGAAGCCCCTCAGAAAGGATCCACCAGTGGGATCCTCAAGTACTTGGCTGCAATTTTCTCCTCATGCAAGAAAACTGAAGTGAAGCTTCACAAGCTAAATCAGAAGAGGAAGGAGAACATGAGGTATATAAAAGCCAATGTGAAGCAGCTGAGTGAGAAGCTGGAGATCAACCCAATTGGATCTCCAGTACTTCCTGAAGATTCTGATCCGGACATCATCGAGCTCAGCCCCCTGACTCCCTCCGAGCTTGCCTATTTTGGCATTGGGGACTCGAGCAGCTCCGCTCCTCCTCCTCCCTCTCAACCTCGTCAAGCGGAAAGCGATGAAGACGATGAAGACGATGAGAGGACTGACAGCGAAGAGTGAAGCCCTAGGACCTTCCTCTCTCTCTTTTTGGTGTCTTGATGCCAAAGGGGGAGAGATTGAGGGGGAGTCTCTAGTCTTAGCTTTAGCTGAATAGAATGCGAGGAGAGAGCTCTCTATGTATTTTTAATTGTGATTGTATTTGTTTAACTCTATTTTCATATCATGTTTGGTCCTGTGTTAAATTGCTCAATTAATTTGCAAGTGTGTGATGAAATCTGAATTTTTGCTCTTGAAATGCCATATTCACTTGATATTAGTTGATCAATGCAAATTCTATCATTCTTAATGCATTCATGCTCTTAGTATGCATCCCACCATAAAGAATGCACACATGAATAATTATCTTGTTGCTTGATGTATTTTGAGTCATATGTGCATACTTTATGAAAATCTCATTTTATACCTCATTTTGTGAAATCTCAATTGGTTGTCATCAATCACCAAAAAGGGGGATATTGAAAGTGCATCTAGGACTCCCTTGTGGGTTTTGGATGATTTATGACAAGCAATTGGGATCCTAATCCTTTTGTTGAGATGAATGCAGGAAAATGATGAAAAATGAGCAAAGTGCCAAAAAGAGGGAAATTGAGAAGGAAAATGAATTTGAGCTCAAGGAGAAGAAATTAGTAGTTTAGTATGTATGGAGTGTGTTAAGGAAACACACCCAAGAGCTCAATCTCATTTAATCACACACACACAATGCACAAAGTTATACAGGACCGGACTAGTCCGATATCAGCCGGACTAGTCCGATATCTTTCTGTTCCACTTCGGACTAGTCCTCCCCAGTGCGGACTAGTCCTCAACACAATGCACAAGTCACTAGATCGGACAAGTCCGGTCACCACCGGACTAGTCCGATACTCATTCTGATCCACTTCGGACAAGTCCGGTGTCCACACGGACTAGTCCGATATACACTCTGATCTAAATCGGACAAGTCCTCCAAGTGCGGACTTGTCATCCTAAACACTTAGGGTTTCACAGGTCCGGAGAAGTCCGATGACAATCGGACTAGTCCGAAGCTTTCCAGTAGCTAAATCGGACAAGTCCGTTTTCAATCGGACTAGTCCGATATTCCTGGACACTTAGGGTTTGCTACACACAGCACACCGGACTAGTCCGGTGACCACCACGGACTAGTCCGATCTTTCTGAACCCTAACGGTCACTTTTAGAAACCCCATATAAATAGAGGTGCATGGCCCACTTTCACCTACTCTCGAACCCTAGCGCCGTCACACCTCCCAAGAGACTCAAAAACCATCTCTCTCCACAAAATTAAGTGCAAAATCAATCAATCCATTGAAGATCACTTCTAGATCATTGGAGAGGCATTTGGCACACGATTGAGCTCTTGTTTTGAATCTCTAACACACTCTTGCATCTCAATTTGTATATTTTGAAGTGTGTTATTGGTGGTCTTGAAACTTGTAATCAAGGGAGCTCTCGACTTGTGAGATCGCCCCTTCAACTTGGTGATTTACCCCTGTGTGATTAGTGGAAGAGGATTGGCCTTCGTGGCGATCCGACGAGGGAAGGGTTGGTGAAGACCCGGTCCTTTTGTGGGCTCCTCAACGTGGACGTAGGTTTCCTTCGTGGTAACCGAACCACGGGATAAATCTTGTGTCTTGTTCGTTTGTGTTCATCATTCTAGTTGATCAACATTATCTAGGGTTTGATTCATTTTGTTGGATTCAAGTTAAATAGTTGAACAAGAATCATACTTGCAATAGAACTTGACATACAACTATTGAACTGTTATTAAAGTTTATATTTCCGCTGCAAACGTCAACGAAACAATCAAATTGACCTAACTTGATCAACCTAGCCCGTGAAATCCGGACTAGTCCGCACTTAACCGGACTAGTCCAATATATCTGGTTTTGACCTTGTTGTTGAAGTGCTACAGGAACCGAGAAAATTCAAGAAGGCCTATTCACCCCCCCCTCTAGGCCTACATTCAAATACCATATTAATGACACTTAAACGGACGATCTTAATACCAATAACGGTGCTATCAAAGCCCGTTACATGATTATTAAGAGCAATTAAATGTGTATCAATACTAGTAACCGCCGGGGCCACATGTCGGGCCAGGCTAACCTGTAACGGCCTGCCCTTGTGCTATAAAAGGACAGGCCGACGATACACAGAGGACACACGTCTCATACGCTCCCAGACTCACACACACGCCTCATACGCTCATTACAAGCTCATACTACTAATACAACACCAACACACCCGTGGAGAAGGGTATTACGCTCAGGCGGCCCGAACCACGTAAATTCTTGTGTCTCCTGTGTCAATTCTTACTCACCTTCTTGAATCTCCGCGCGCCCACATCGAACATCAAACTCCCCTATCACTTTAGTAGTGTAGGGAGATCTGCCGGTTCTCAACCGCCGACAACGCATGTAAAGGAACTCGTATTACATAAATCATTTGCTAAAATTTACAAAGATATTCAGTTTACAAATAGTTTATAAAAATAAACTACAGCGGAAGATAAGATTACAACTCTCGTACTTCAGTCTAATAAGCAAAAGAGAAGCTGTCCAGCCCACGGACGCTCCTCACTAGCCACGAAGAGCAAACAACAGCGGCATAGTTCCCATATGAGTATATCACTCGGGGAGTCCCAAGTCTCATCGGACAACCATAAGCATAAGCACAGAGGTTAGTACCTGCAAAACAACTTATCTAGCAATCATGAGCACGAAGGCTCATCAAGACTTAACCGTCTCACCTAAACATGAAACTCTAGAGAAGGGTAAGGACATAAACATAGGATTGCAGATTTGCATAATGGACTCGCCTAAATGTGGGTCCTTATTTTCAGATTTACAGAAGCAGCTTAAACCTTGTGCTGGGCAACATCGTAACTCCACAATCCAACAAGAAACACTTCCAATGTTGCATGCCCAAGGTGGAAATTAAATTTAGTGAGCACTAATACATACAACATAACAATACCATGACGATATAATGTTCATAACAGCAGCAATTAATTTTCATCTCAAGTGCAAGTATTTAACTACGTCACAACTCAGTGAACAAGTGGTACTCATAACCATGAGGGACAGTGATTCAAATCAATGATACCCGGAAAACACATTCCGTACACCCGTACTGGAAGTCACATCGGTGCACTCCACGAACGTCGTACGAAGCCACCTTTCTCAAGTTCCCCCAAGTTGAATCGATTCAATAGTCTAGGACAGTATCCCCACTCACGGTGCACCCTTCCACTATGAAGATGTGGTAAGCGAGTTTCCGTCTACTGTGCTGCGGCCGAAAGCCTGAGGCAATCGAAAAAGTCTCAACAAAAGCTTCCCAAGGTACATCGGTTTCCTGGAACCCATATATCCAGTATGACACCGGTACAGTTCAAACTTGCTCAGCAGGGCGGCATACGGATCAGTCCTTAACAGACACGGGCAGGGCTACGCACCCAGGACCACGTCTTTCTGCATCCTATGCCCCTGCCCGGTCTCATTTTCAGATTACTACTTCATTCTCTTTGAACCAATCCAATGTGAAAAAGTCCTAGCCATGCGAGTAGGTTCCAACTACTCGACTTCTACCGAATCCTATACAACATTTAGCATAGCATAGTCTACACAATGACTTGACAACTAACAAAATACTCCATAGGTTGATCTGGTCATGCAAGTGGATTTTCAATCACCGTAGCCCTAATGCACATGACTCACCCTAGACATAGGTGATACAAATCAAAATTTTGTCATAGCGCTTAAATGCAAACCTAGGCTTGTCTGGTTGTGAGATGGTATCAAAGTTAATCTCTAGAGGGATGACTTCAAGTAGCTTTGGGATCCTCTTGAGCTCGGCAACTAATCGATATGTAAAGAATTATGTAAGTTAATCAATATCGGTATTATGTTGTAGCTCAAAGGAAAGATAGTTAAGTATATTAAATTAAGCCTAATGGTTCTGTAAATTTTACAGGGGACATTAGGTGCTATGTGGAAGATCTGGACAAAAAAATGGAGATGTTCAAGGAAGCTTGTTGTCTATAAAATTCCAACAAATAAAATCCTTCTCTGAATTTTGGTTGGAATTCTGGAGGTCTATCATGGCTACAAGTGGTTGTACCATACAGAAGTGTTCTCACTGGTTATAGGAAAATTTGTTTCATAAATTTCTAAGCTTCCTGTTGGGAGATATTGAATTTAGAAGTTTGGAAAATTTTCTGAAATAGTTCTGATGTTTTTCGGCATTCTATGACCTGATAGGAAAACCTCCAGATTGAACTAGGTTATTAAAGTCCAATGAAGCTGAAATTTTTACAGGAATTCAGAAACTTACTAAAGAACATTTTGGAAAAATTTCATCGTTCTCTATGATTTGAATTAACGGATAGAAATCAAACATGATGTTGCCTTAAAGGGCTCTACGGGAAAATCTAGGGATTTTCATGATGATTGGGTTGTAGTTCTGGTTAGCGTGGATAAAGGCAAAACCAACAAAGTTAGTTTAACAAATTTTTAAGTATTATACTCAGATATATTCAATTTAGAAGTTTGCACAAGTTTCTGTAAAATTTCTAAATGAATTTGACTATTTTTGTGTGCATAGAGAATACCCAGGTGATAAGACCATGTAAAATAAGTCTAATGACCCTGATATTTTTACTGGAGTTCAAGGATATTCAAGTGAAGGCTCTGGAAAAATTTGGTATTCTTCCAAAGTGGAGAACTATAGGAATTAATTCTATAAGCATTTTGTTTATTTGAATTATAGAGTAATTCATATGGACTTTCATAACAATCCAGGTGCACCACTGGAAAGTACTCTTCATGATGGTTCTAAAAAATTTATTTGGGAATTTTTGGACTAGTATCCTAGGAGTTATAGATTTTCCAAGTTGGGGCAAAATCTGAAATAAATTTCAAATGGGAAATGTTTGAATAATCCAGGGGGGCCACGGGTTTAAAATGGACCAATTGGGATTAAGCAACACCGGGCAACAGAGAAAACGTATGTAGCCACATGGGATCCTTGGCTGCAGCTGATCCGGGGCGCGCGCTGCGCTTCCACTGATGACGGGGCCCCACGGGGTCGTCGTCTACCTCCCGCCAGGCGCGCGACCGCGGCGGCGCCTCGCCGGAGCTCTCACCGCCCGTCGATCCACGGCACGTTTCCTCGCCAAACTCGCCGCCTAACCCTGTTTCGAGGTATTGAGCACGCCGGTGGGGTCAGCGCACGCCGGTGATGGCCGGGAAGCCTTGCGCAGCGGCGATTAGGGTTCCGACCATGTCGGCTGTGGGGACCGGAACCCCGACATCCAAGGATCTCATTGGGTGGTGTCGTGCGATGCGACACCCAACAATATACAAGAAAAGAACGAGAATAAAATACAAGACTAAGTCTTTTATTTATAATACAGCGGAAGTTTTACAATACTAGTGGAAGGAAAGAAACCTAAACATCATAGCTACGCCCTCAGCAGTAGCTATGCAAAAGCAAAGTCATCCATGCCCTGGATACTTTGAACTAGCAACACATAATTCACGGCGGCGTGCAGGGTTCCCACTCGGCTGTAAAACCTGGAGGTGGTGCAGCCTCGTCATCAAACCCGTCATCAATCGTATAACCTGCAAAAACTCGTTAACTGCAAACATGAGCATAAGGCTCAGCAAGACTGACCCGTCTCACTAGACATATGCAAGGATGAATACTAAGCATAGGTAAGGTGAAGCATATAATATTTTAATCAAACAAGAAATGCTATTACAGCAAATGACATTCTTCAAGCACGACACATCATAGACTCCACAATCAAAAAAGAAACGCTTTGCCGATGATATGACATGCCCAAAGCACATAATGCTATTGCAGCTAAAGTATGGAGAAACTGTAAACTTTAATTTTGCTATCTCTAAGTCACACAGGGTTGCAAAGCAATTATAATTCAATACAACATATTCTTCTGGCATCTTTAGTGTTTACTACATCACGACTCAGTGAACATGTTTTACTCTATTACCGTGAGGGACGGTGATTGCAATCAGGACACACCCGGACAACACGACACATACACACGTTCAGAAGTGTCAGCGAGTACATCAATACCTACGTAACACTTCAGTACTAGTCGTATATGGCCACCATTCACAAGAAACTCGAACGCTGAACCCGTCTCACCTCCGCGAACAGAAGGTCTCCGCACAGAACACATGTGTGCCCGCCGACCAATTTACACCTTACTGTCCTCAACCCACCCCTATCGATGGTGAGTTAATGGCCTTGACATCCAGGTTATCGAGTTACGTCAGTTTACTGGAGCCCATATATCCAGTATGTCGCCGGTACAAGTCAAGCTTGTCCAATGGGCCGCATACAGACGGGCCTTAACGGACAAGTCAGAGCTATGCGACCAAGACCACGCCTTGCTGCTCCCTATCCATCTCTGACCGGTCTCAAGTTTAGATTTAACAGTCACTCTCTATAAATGTTAACCCAGTGTAGATGAGTGTCAACTTTCTATCTCGCGAGTAGATTCCAACTACTCGAGTTCTACAGGTCCCCTTACAACATTAGCATGGCAATTTCTAAACGAAGCTCGGAGCTATACTAACCATCCCCAGGATTATTTGGTTATGCAAGTGGATGTCAAATACCTTAACCTAATGCACAATACATCTTAAGACGTAAGGTGAACGAAAACTTGAAAAACATTGTGTAAGGAATTTAAATGCAAACCGGGGCTTGCCTGGATGCAGGTCTGAGTCTGTGTTAGTTTTCGGCAGGTGTACCTCCAAGGACTCCGGTTCCTCCTCGACATCGGTCACTACACGATATGCATATAATATGTATATGAATGACTTTGAAAAATAATTACTACTAAGACCATAATCTAATCTTTGGTGATCATTATATGATAATGATTTTAATTGGCTTTGGGACTTTGATGGTAGATACTAAGGAATATGATAGAAGCTCTGGCAAAGAATAGGAGATGATCAAAGTAGTTTGTTGTCTCTAAAATTATGGTAAGCAATAAACTTCCAAAAATTTTAGAGAAGAAACTGTAGCTTGAACATAGCTGCCAGTTGATGATCATGATAGAGGAGGTTGTCCTGGTTCTAGCAAAACAGGTTTCATAAATTTCTAAGCCTAGGTGAAGGAGATATTGAATTTCAAAGTTGGCAAGAATTTCTAGAATTATTTTATAACTGAATTTTAGCTTTTCAATTAACATTCAGTTGGCAACTGAATTAGGACTAGGAGACTAAGTCAATTAAATCCGAAATTTCTACAGGAACTAGTGTATGACAAAAGAAAGGTTCAGTCCAAATTTGAGACATAATAAAGCAACTGAACATTTGTAATAATTCAATGACTAAAAAAGTTAATTGAATTATACAGAGGGTTATACAAGTGCAATGGCTGTCAAACTTTTTCTGGTAGTCAAGAATAGGACAATGTACGTTATGTGAATTTTGGGGACATTTTCCAGCAGAAATTTCACCTAGAAAAATTGTATTTGTATTTGGAAAGATTGTTTTCTACATAATTTAAAAGTAAGTTTCACAAAACCTAATTGGTACTAACAGAAACTAGAGCTCAAGGGCTCTCAAAAAAATTGTTTGAAGATTTTTAGAGCAGTCTACAGAGATATATTGATTTTTAAATTTGGAAATGGTTCTGCATCAATTTGGAATTTCCAGCTTTAATTTGGGGCCTGGGCCCACCAGATCTAAATCAGTCAACCAGGAGGCAGCCACACCAAAAGCCACAAACATTTCCATGTGGCCACACTAGATCCCCTGGCCACAGGCTGATCCAAGAGGCGCTGCACCCTCTGGCAGGTGGGACCCGCGCCCCCTCCTTCTTCTTCCTCTGGCCACACGCTTGGGCGGCGGCGCTCTCGCCGGCGACGGTTTCCGGCCCACAGAAACACTAAAAACTCGCTGCCCCACCCTACCTTCGCGCGAGAAACACGTTGGGGTACCTCCCGACGGCGATGGGTGACTGGAAGTCCACTCCCCACGGCGGTAGTGGGTGCTAGGGTTCCGGCCATGTCAGAACCCTCAATTTCCTAGCGAAAGCTCTCATACGAAGGCTTAGGAAGCATCTTGGGAGCATGGGAAAGAGGTTAGGAGGGTCTAGCACTCGTGTCTTAGCCGGCAACACTAAGGTCGACGGTGAACCGAGCTTCTTCAATGGCGGAAGGGGAAAAACTGGATAACTCGATAATTACTCGATGGTTCCTTCTGATTTTTGGAGGGAAGGTGCGCTAGGAGATGTTGATCATGTTGTCTAACTAGATCAAAGAATTGTTGTACATACAATCGGAATTAAACCGATGAACTAGCTCCAAAGCTACAAAAGTGCTTCAGTTTTTCACGAAATATGGACGCTAGGATGCACGATATGAGTTCAAACTTTACCAGCAGCTACACGAGATCATGGTGCACCATTTTCCTAAAGACTGCAGAGGACGTGGAAGCTTGTAGCAGTGGCGAGGCTAAGCGGCGTCGGGCAGAGTTGAGGTGGTCGCGGCGGCGAGAAAATGAGCAGCGCGAGCGAGAGGCGAGCAGAGAGACGACTGAGGTCGATGGTGGAGTGAAGAAAAGATCTTCACCGTAGTAGATAAGGGGCTGGGGCAGCTGGAGGAGACCAACAGCTGAACCGGCGCGCTGGAGGCATGCAATCGTCGCGGTGTCGAGCGGAGAAGGAAAAACAGAGGCGGTAAAACGGTTCACCGGCTGACATGTGGGCCCCACTGCTCCCTCTTCTCTGTTCCTCTAAATTTCACCTCAAACATTGCCCAAAAATTCCCAAAAATGTACAGACAGGCTAAGAAAAATATGAGGAACCCAAATCTGCAATCAGATTTCAATTTGGACACAGTTTGTTTTAAATTCAAATTAATTAGAAACTTGTTTATAAACCTTATTGAAATAAATAGTAACTGAGGTCCATAAATCCCCAACCTTTGAAACAAAGCTTACTGAACCATAAAGGGTCTTAGGAAAAATTGTGGGTTGATTTGGACAATGTTAAGTGCAAAGCTAAATTTTGAGATCGACGCGAAATAAACCCTCTGTACGTGTCCAACTAAGTGGAAGACGTGCTTCAAAAATCTTGAAACTTTACCGAGAAGTTATTTAGAATATTTAAGAGGCCAATAAAAAGTTTGGAGCCTTGGATTTGAATCTTTTTGTCAGGGCCAGATATACATAGCAACATAATCAATTTATATTTGTTTTGATTTTATATAATGCTGCAATATAATTTGTAGCCATTCCATTCAATTACATTCCCAACTTTGCAGAAAGGTTTAATTAAATTGTTCTAGGATTAGTGGTGAAGTCCAATCCTCATGTTAATAAAATTAAACATCGGTAGAAAGAAAGCTTTTTAGTGAGGTCAAGTTCATGTGCACAACTATATTGATCTCCATTATGTTTGATAAACAACTTGTAGCTGAACTTCACATGAAAGTAAAAAGTGGGATTTTACATTCCTCCCCCATAAATGAATCCCGTCCCGAGATTACAAAGAAAAGACAAAAGGTAAAGATCTATTGAACATGTGCCGCTAACAAGTCCAGGTAGTTCGTTTTAAGATACTCCTCACTTTCCCACGTGACTTCTTCAGCACTGTGGTTGCTCCACAAGACCTTATAGAAATGCAAGGTGCGGCTCCTTGTGGTGCGAGTTTTCTCATCAACGATCTGGGTTGGATGCTCGGAATAAGTAAGATCTGGTTGGAGAGCCTCCAAATCCTCAATACGTACATTCGTTGGGGCTTTGAGACATTTCTGAAATTGAGAAATGTGAAACACATTGTGGACCCCTGCAAGCGATGGCGGTAACTCCAATTGATATGCTACATGTCCGCATCTTTCGATTATTGCGAACGGCCCAATGAAACGTAAAGCTAGCTTCCCTTTCACTCCGAATCGATGAATTCCCTTCATTGGGGATACCCGGAGATAAACTTGATCCCCAACCTCGAAGTGAAGAGGTCGACGTCGTTTGTCCGCATAGCTCTTCTGACGAGACTGAGCAGCTTTGAGATTTGCTTGAATAATGCGTACTTGCTCTTCGGCTTCATTTACCAAGTCGATGCCATATACCCCTCGTTCACTAGATTCACACCAGTTCAAGTGTGTGCGACACTTCAGGCCATAAAGAGCTTCATATGGCGCCATCTGGATGCTAGCCTAATAACTGTTGCTGTACAAAAACTCCACCAATGGTAGATGATAATCCCAGTTCCTACCATGGTTGATGGCACAGGCACGAAGCATATCCTCTAGCACTTGATTCACACGTTCGGTTTGCCATCAGTCCGAGGATGATAAGCCGAGCTCCGAATCAGTTTGGTACCCAATGAATCGTGGAGATGCTCCCAAAGTCGAGCAACAAAAATAGATCCACGATCTAAAATGATAATGCAGGGTACTTCATGTAGGCACAAGATTCTGGAGATATAAAGTTCTGCATACCGCTTTACATCATACTCGACACTGACCGGTATGAAATGAGCTGATTTGGTCAACTGGTAAATGATCACCCAAATTGAGTCTTGCTTATGGGAAGTGGGAGGCAACCCAACAATGAAATCCATGCTGATATCCTCCCATTTCCAAGCTGGTATGCTTAAAGGTTGAAGCTGTCCAGCTGCCTTCATATGGTCAGCTTTCACTCGCCGACACGTATCACATTCGGATATGTATTTTGCTACTTCTCTCTTCATCCGAGTCCACCAGAATTTCTTCCTTAAGTCTTGGTACATTTTGTTACTTCTTGGATGAATGGAATACTTGGATAAATGAGCTTCATCCAATATCTTCTTCCGAAGTTCCATGTTTCAGGGTACCACTATCGGTTTTTAAACCAGATGGTACCTTCATTGTCACATCGGAAAAATTTCATCTCCCCCTTTTCTAGTCTTTGCCGAATGTGCGACATCCCTTTGTCCTCCTTCTGAGCTGCTATAATAACCTCCCCGATAGTAGGAATGAGAGCTAGATTGTAGAGTGCCCCATATGGAACCAAGTAGAGACTCGGTTCTTCTTCTCTCATTGAGGTGATGGAAAGACTGTTGACATGGGACTTGCGGCTCAGTGCATTTGCGACTACATTCGCCTTGCCTGGATGGTAGTGTATCTCAATCTCATAATCCTTGATTAATTCCAACCATCTACGCTGTCGCATATTTAGGTCCTTTTGGGTGTAGATGTACTTCAGGCTCTTGTGATCGGTGTAGAGATGTACTAGATTACCCAGTAGATAATGTCTCCACATCTTCAATGCTAGTACCACAGCAGCGAGCTCTGGATCATAAGTCGGATAGTGCTGCTCATGGTTCCAAAGCTGCCGTGATCCATAAGCGATCACTCGTCTGTTCTGCATCAACACACAAACCAAACCAATTCCTGATGCATCACAATAGACGTCAAATGATTTGGTTTTGTCCGGTTGAGCTAATATTGGTGCCGTTGTGAGGTGTTTTACCAATGCCTGGAAACCTCCCCCACATGCCTATGTCCATACATACTTCTTCCCTTTTTTCAGAAGTTCTGTCATTGGTTTAGCTATTTTGGAGAAACTGGGAATGAACCTCCGGTAATACCCAGCTAAACCCAGGAAACTTCGAACTTCATGTACAGACTTTGGAGACTCCCATTTGAGTACTTGTTTTATCTTGCTTGGACCAACTGCAATCCCTTCTGCTGATATGATGTGCCCTAGAAATGGCACTTGGCTGATCCAGAACTCACACTTGCTGAACTTGGCATATAGCTGGTGGTCCCGTAATCGTTGAAGCACGATACATATGTGTTGAGCATGTTCTTCTTCGGATTTCGAATACACAAGGATGTCGTCAATGAAGACCATGACAAACTTGTCCAATTCCGGCATGAACATCGAGTTCATGAGATACATGAAGTGAGCTGGTGCGTTGGTCAATTCGAAGGACATAACAAGGTATTCATACAGTCCATACCTCGTCGAGAATGCTGTCTTAGGTATATCTTCTGGCCGGATTCTGATCTGATGATAACCTGAACGAAGATCCATTTTCGAAAATACTTTAGAACCCACTAGTTGATCGAAAAGAATATCAATGCGTGATAGTGGATACTTGTTTTTGATAGTGACAGCATTGAGTGGACGATAGTCCACACATAGTCTCGAGGTCTTATCTTTCTTCTCCACGAACAATGTAGAACAGCCCCATGGTGATGAACTTGAATGAATGAAACCCTTGTTCTCAAGTTCCGTTAGCTGCTCCTTCAGTTCTGCAAGTTCCTTGGGTGCCATCTTGTACGGCTGCCTTGAGATCGGCACTGTTCCCGATACAAGCTCGATCTTGAACTCTATATCTCTTTCAGGTGGCATACCAGGAAGATCTTCGGGAAACACGTCCGGATACTCACATACTACCGGAATATCCTTAAGTTCAATAACGTCGGATTGTGAGTAGATGGATTCACTCGAACGATTTTCTCAAGATTGAGGACTTGGGAAGGATGAAGTGTAGAATTTAGATATATTTTTCGAGGAACGAGATCTAGAATAGCACCATGGTATTGTAACCACGACATTCCCAAGATGACATCTAGCCTCTGATTCTCCAGTATCAGAAGCGAAGTAAAATATATAGTCCCCTCTAGGTTAAGTGGTATCCCAGGAACCATCTCATTTGTTACTGTCTTCCTTGCCGAAGTGCAAATCACATACGGAGTTTTGGTGGAGATAATAGGCAATTGACTTTTAATGACAAAAGACTTGCTAATGACATTGTGGG
Source organism: Tuctoria greenei (assembly GCA_036927565.1). Taxonomy (NCBI): domain Eukaryota; kingdom Viridiplantae; phylum Streptophyta; class Magnoliopsida; order Poales; family Poaceae; genus Tuctoria; species Tuctoria greenei. Next base: position 78,761,337 of record JAYESD010000007.1, read on the forward strand.
AAGCTTCGGAGTTAGAGTATGACTACGACATGATCAAAGATAGAGAACGTACCCATGAGCACGGGTGCGCCTTGCGGAACATCCTCAATGGCGAGGTGGTGGACGTTGCCGAGTCTGGGGACTGGCTTCTTGGGCTGGTTGCGGGGTTGGTTGGCGCCCTAGTACGATGACGGTCATCCACCCTGCCTATTCTGCGGGAAGTCCTTGGCGAAGTGCCCCGTGCGTCCACACTTGAAACACATGTACGGGGTTTGGCTGGTACGAATGGGAGAATGGAATCCCGGTGCACGCGGTGGAGGTGGAAGTGCACGTGGGATCATCCCCTGCTGCTGCTACAGCCGGAAACCAGCGTTGCCGAACTGGCGACCACTGAACATCGGTTATCGCGAAGGCGGTTGCCACCTCTGGCTGGATGGTGATCGATACACCATTCGGTACTTCTGAGGAGCACCACCTCCGCTGCCCTGTGGAGCACTCCTCTTCTTCTTATCTGAGGACAACTCTCGAGTAGCGTCCTCTTGTATGATTGCGGTGTTGACAATGTTGTTGAAGCTGCCACGGTTGAACAAGGCAAGCTTGTCCTTCATCTTGGGGTTCAAACCCCGGTAGAAGCACTCTCACTTCCTGTCTTCTGTGTTCACTTGGCTCTGTGCATATTGGGCCAAGTGGTTGAAGGTCTTGGAGTACTCGTAAGCACTCCTTCCTCCCTGCTTCATCTCCAAGAACTCTTGAAGTTTCCTCCTCATAATCCCGAGAGGGATATGGTAGGCGCGGAACGCCTCCCGGAATTCTACCCAGCTCACGACATAGTCTACGGGGCGTGTGGCGAGATAGTTTGCCGACCACGCACCAGCAGACCCCTGCAGTTGTTGAGCTGCAAACAGAGTCTTCTGTTGTTCGGTTATCTCGAGTAAACCGAACTTCCCTTCAATGGAGCGGAGCCAGTTGCCCGCCTCCAAAGGTTCGTCGGCCTACCTGAAGACCGGCAGATGCGTCGATGTGAGATCCGAGTAGGAACTCGGATATGGCTGACGTGGCCCATCAGCTTGTCGTCCCCCTTGACGGGACGAATGCTGTACAAGGGTCCACAACAACTCAGTTTGCTCGTTGCGCGAGCCGAGCACTGCCGCGAGAACCTCCGCGAAACTTCAGGGAAGTTCAGGTGGGGGTGGTGGAGGGACTTGTTGCTGCGGCGTTGCAGCTGTCTCCTGGGTCGGAGATTCGTCCTCACGACTGGATCCTCCCATTTCTGGCGTCGAGTGTGCACGCACCATTCTGCATCCAAATGATTTTAAATCATCACATATTTTCTTTTCCCTTTTCCATATCATGTTGCAGTAGCACAACTATTGACAAGAGAATAAGTGCATAACGTTCATATATATTGATAAAGTACAAACTTTATACAAGATATATTATCTCAAGACCAAGTTTAGAGTAGTAAACTCCAACATGATGGACTCCCACTATGGAAATACATCTCTACCATACTTGGTTCCCATGAGATGTCATACACATCATATCATCTTAGACATACCCACTACTATTCTTAATATGACACAAACATGGTCACAAAAGAAAAACACGAGCAACTATTAAACTATATGTTGCCCTGTGATGACAGAAGTGCTGTCACATCCCGCTCCAATACGCCCTACTCGACATACTCGAGTTCCTCGGGATCTTCTTCTTCTTCTTCGTTATTCGAAGGCAATTGTTCACCCATAATTCGTGGTATATTATGGGCCTGTGGATACACCACTGGTTGTCAATTGTGCTTCGGCCTCAATCACATTATTCTGAAGTTGCTCTGCCTCATACTCCCAATTCTGAGCTGTCTCAATGGAGGTGTCCCGCTCTTCCGTGACTACTAACAGCTGCTCCTGCTGTTGTTGTACCTCTAACTGACTTGCTTGCAACTCACCACGAGCTTGCTGCAGTTCAGTGCGAGCCTGCCGTTGTTCGGCACGAGCTTTCCGTAGTCTAATGCGAACATAATGCAGCTGACTCTCGCACTTATTTAGCCGGTGATTTGCTGGGGTTAGGAGCGAACGTAGATTCTCGTTGATATAATCAAGAGTATCTCCCCGATCAGTCGCTTCCCGCAAGGCTTCGACTGTTCCGGAATAACTGCGCCTTGTGTAGAAACCACCATAATGGAAGCAACCACATATGTCCCAAGTGTTGTCGAGGTTGTGTCGCCATACGGTGTATAGGCAGCAACCATACGACGTTGCCACTCAAATCCAGCCATACCACGGACCGGAATAAGGGCAAATTGAGTCCCAGCCATGGCATCTTGATGAAGCTCACAAAGCTTCATAAGTGCTTCGCCTGCAGCGATTGCCCAAATTTCCTCTAAATGAGCCCCGTCGATGGTAACCGAGATAGGAGCACATCCATAACGACGTGGACTAGCTGGGATGTCTACCAAGATTGTGCATGACCGAACGCCTCTGTCGATCGTTTCTCTAACCCAATAGCATGGCATCTCGATGAAGCCAAACTGTTGGAGCACTTCCCGCAGCATACTTGGGAAACCTGGATGGCTAGCGCAAGTGGAAAATACCCATCCGTCCGGTAGTAGCATCCTCACATCCATCATCTATAGAAAAGAATACTGGAACAGTGAGAAGGTTTCCAACTCTCAATAGTTTAAGAAAATTTAAAACTGGAGTTGTAATCACAGTCTGTTCCAGCTGACCTTCCTGTATAAATTCAAATTTTTCATACAGGAAACGTCCGAATCAGCTGTCAGGTTGAATACAAAATTTATAGTACACTTTCCAACCTTTCCAGATTGTACTCATACCGCTACAAGTGAGCTAGGAAATAGAATCTATACAAGTTTTAAGTTGACCCACATTTTCTGGAAATTTTGACAGAACCTCCCCTGTAAATGTAGTTATCCCCCACAATTTATACAGGTATATCACAACCATATATTGAGGTAATGACAAAATAAACTTTGTGTAAGATCAAGTTAAAAAATCCAGAAGTAAAAGAGTCCCCCCCCCAAGAAAAGTTTGTTGTACAGGTATCGCGCGCGAATTCACAACCATGTGCAAAATGCTTCAATTTCTGGACTGCCAGAACCAAGTTTGCGACAAATGGAATTAGACACAGCTATAACTAGATTCAGATCATGAATGCAAAATAAAGTTGATAGAGGACTGCCTAAGCTTTCCAAAAATGTATCTATGTTATTATGTCCCTATTCTGGATCAAAAGTTATAACCATCCAAACTAAACAGTTGAACTGACTGGTTTGCACCAGCAGTCCTGCAGTTCACTGTTTTGATTTCCAAATTTTATTTGACTCAAATTCGAATTAGGAAAAACACTAAACATAAAACATGTATATATTCTTCTTTAGTTTCCAGAAATGTATCACAATAAGGCAGAAGATGTTCCTACAGTGAGTTATGGCAATATTACTGGAACTGGTACAATGGGAGGGTCGTCTGGAGCTGTTTTAGAATATTCCAGATTTTAACAGATTATCAAACTTTTCTACCCTGATGGTCAACAGAAAAGTTGTAGAGGTCTTCACAAGCTTTCCATCCATATATGATACCCTTATGTTATCTATCAGATAACTACGATTACAATCCGGCGAAGTCGAGCCAACTTCTGCCTGAAATCAAGAATCTTGATTCTATCTACTCTATCGAGTCGGAGTCCCTTTTACGGAGTCCAAACCTACCAGCATCTGATAGTCGGACTTTCCAAAACATAATGCATCCATTCTGCCGTTGGGGATGGTCAAGTATCATGTTTGATACTGACAGTACAACGTACCATACAAAAGAAAATTCTATCCGGTATATCCGGTTACATCTGTAGGTGGTTCCTATATCATTCTCTTGCAAATGGTTTCTACACGGTCTTCTATCGTAGTCAATGCTGCAAAAGACAAACAATCCCCTTTCACACCTTCACAGCTCAAGGGTGGTACGGGGAAACACGACTGGCTGTCACAATAATACATATGAAAATAAATGCATACGACTCTTGTGTGAATCGCCGTCGAGCGAGGTCATGTCTCGAGGTACATGGCTGTAAATACGTCTGTACAGCAAAGACTCCCGTACGAACCAGCTTATACACGCTCGGGCATACGTGTTTCGCATGCTCCCATAGAACATGAATGGTTCTAGAGATGCATACTATCGGGTTATACACCACCCGACGGGGGCTCCCACTAACTTTGAAGCACGCTGGGGTACCGCGTGTCATAGGTTCTTAGAAACATAGAAAGCTTCAGAGACTCCTATTAACATTTACGTGCTAAGCCACGGAAAACTTCCATGCTACCTCTCGCATGGTGAGCTTACTGCAATTGACCTGCTTACGGTGGCGTACCTTACCTCTTACCTGACGTCGGAGCATCGTTACAGAATTAATAACACATAAGTTACTTTACCACCTTTAGATCTTATACTAATAATACTCCTTATAAGGGCATATAGCTAATTCCTCACTCAAATCCTAATTTTTGAAAATACGTTCTTTTCAAGTACAATGTTCCCAATGATGCTCTGATACCATGCTGTGGGGACCGGAATCCCGACATCCAAGGATCTCATTGGGTGGTATCGTGCGATGCGACACCCAACAGTATACAGGAAAAAAACGAGAATAAAATAAAAGACTAAGTCTTTTATTTATAATACAGCAGAAGTTTTACAATACTAGCGGAAGGAAAGAAACCAATACATCATAGCTACGCTCTCAGCACTAGCTATGCAAAAGCAAAGTCATCCATGCCCTGGATACTTCGCACTAGCAACACACAATTCACGGCGGCGTGCAGGGTTCCTACTCGGCTATAAACCCTGGAGGGGGTGCAGCCTCGTCATCAAATCCGTCATCAATCATATAACCTGCAAAAACTCGTTAACTGCAAACATGAGCACAAGGCTCAGCAAGACTGACCTGTCTCAGTAGACATATGCAAGGGTGAATACTAAGCATAGGTCAGGTGAAGCATAAACAACTCGCCTACAAGTGGATCCTTATAATCATGTTTTAAGTAGCAAATGACATTCTTCAAGCACGGCACATCATAGACTCCACAATCAAACAAGAAGCACTTTGCCAATGATATGACATGCCCAAAGCACATAATGCTATTACGGCTAAAGAATGGGGAAACTGTAAACTTTAATTTTGCTATCTCTAAGTCACACAAGGTTGCAAAGCAATTATAATTCAATACAACATATTCTTCTAGCTTCTTTAGTATTTACTACGTCACAACTCAGTGAACAAGTGGTACTCTATTACCGCGAGGGATGTTGATTGCAATCAGGACACACCCGGACAACACGACACATACGCACATTTGGAAGTGTCAGCGAGTACATCAGTACCTACGTAACACTTTAGTACTAGTCGTATATGGCCACCTTTCACAAGAAACCCGAACACCGAACCCGTCTCACCTCCGCGAACAGAAGGTCTCCGCACGGAACACATCTGTGCCCACCGACCGATTTACACCTTACTGTCCTCAACCCACCCCTACCAATGGTGAGTTAATGGCCTCGACATCCCAGTTATCGAGTTACGTCAATTTACTGGAGCCCATATATCTAGTATGTTGCCGATACAAGTCAAGCTTGTCCAAGGAGCCACATACAGACGGGCCTTAACTAACTAGTCAGAGCTATGTGACCAAGACCACGCCTTGCCGCTTCCTATCCATCTCCGACTGGTCTCAAGTTTAAATTTAATAGTCATTCTCTATAAATATTAACCCAGTGTAGATGAGTGTCAACTTTCTATCTCGCAAGTAGATTCCAACTACTCGACTTCTACCGGTCCTCTTACAACATTAGCGTGGAAATTGCTACACGAAGCTCGGAGCTATACTAACCATCCCGGGATTATTTGGTTATGCAAGTGGATGTCAAACACCTTAACGTAATGCAGAATACATCTTAAGACGTAAGGTGAACGAAACTGGAAAAAGAATGTGTAAGGAACTTAAATGCAAACCGGGGCTTGCCTGGATGCAGGTCCGAGTCTGTGTTAGTATCAGGCAGGTGTACCTCCAAGGCCTCCGGTTCCTCCTCGACTTCGATCACTACACGATATGCATATAATATGTATATGAATGACTTTGAAAAATAATTACTACTAAGACCATAATATAATCTCTGGTGATAATTATATGATAATGATTTTAATTGGCTTTGGGACTTTGATGGTAGATACTAAGGAATATGATAGAAGCTCTGGCAAAGAACAGGAGATGATCAAAGTAGTTTGTTGTCTCTAAAATTATGGTAAGCAATAAACTTCAAAGAATTATAGAGAAGAAACTGTATCTTGAACATAGCTGCCAGTTGATGATCATGATAGAGGAGGTTATCCTGGTTCCAGCAAAATTGGTTTAATAAATTTCTAAGCCTTGGTGAAGGAGATATTTAATTTCAAAGTTGGCAAGAATTTCTGGAATTATTTTATAACTGAATTTTAGCTTTTCAATTACATTTAGTTGGCAACTGAATTAGGAGGAGACTAAGCCAATTAAATCCCAAATTTATACAGGAGCTAGTGTATGTCTAAAGGAAGGTTCAGTCCAAATTTGGGACATAATAAAGCAACTGAATATCTGTAATAATTCAATGACTGAAAAAGGTAATTAAATTATATAGAGGGTTATACAGGTGCAATGGCTCCCAAACATTTTCTGGTAATCAAGAATAGGACAATGTATTTTATGCAAATTTTGGGGATTTCTCCAAGCGGAAAGTTCATCTGGAAAAATTGTATTTGTATTTGGAAAGATTGTTTTCTACAAAATTTAAAAGTAAGTTTCACAAAACCTAATTGGTACTAACAGAAACTAGAGCTCAAGGCCTTTCAAACAAAATTTGTTTGAAGATTTTTGGAGCAGTCTACAGAGATATATTGATTTTTCAAGTTTGGAAATGGTTCTGCATAAATTTGGAATTTCCATCTTTTAAATTTGGCGCTTGGGCCCACCAGATCTAAATCAGCCAACCAGGAGGCAGCCACACTGGAAGCCACAAACATTTCCACGTGGCCACACTAGATCCCCTGGCCACAGGCTGATCCAAGAGGCGCTGCACCCTCTAGTAGGTGGGACCCGCGCCCCTTCCTTCTTCTTCCTCTGGCCACAGGCTCGGGCGGCGGCGCCCACGCCGACTCGCGGCGGCGCTCTCGCCAGCGATGGTTTCCGGCCCACGGTAACCCACAAAACTCGTCGCCCCACCCTACCTTCACGCGGGAAACACCTTGGGGTACCTCCTAACGGCGATGGGTGACTGGAAGTCCACTCCTGACAGCGGTCGCGGGTGCTAGGGTTCCGGTCATGTCGAAACCCTCAATTTCCTAGCGAAAGCTTGTAAGACCTATGTGTGCTGAATACATTGGCTTGTAGTGAATACACTTGGCTTTGATGATAATAGTTTTTAAATATCACTGAAACACCTTTTTATCAAGGTCTGACTCTAGCTCTGAGCTACAGCAAGATCCGACGGTAGGTCCGACTTGTTTTGGGTAGCTCCGGTTACGTTCGATGCTAGGTCCGACTAGCTTTGGCCAGCTCCGGTGAGTTTTGTCTTTAGCTCCGACATATCTTTGATAGCTCCGGCGAGTTTTTGCTAAGCTCCGAGTTGATTTTTCTAGCTCCGGTTTTTGGGTTTACTAGTTTCGACTAGTTCTGGTTAGCTCCGGTGCTAGGTCCTGCTAGTTTTGTAAGCTCCGGCGGGAGCTTGGTTATACTAGTTCTGGTATGTTCCGGCGCTAGGCTCTACTAGCTTTTGTTAGCTCCGGCTCAAGGTCCGGGTTGCTCTGGCAAGGTCCGGAACATGACCGTAGTGCTTCTGCTTTTCATTTGCAATGTTTCGTACTTGCTTTACATTGTTGGAAAGATTGCTTAGTATTCATTTGCTAAGTTTTTGGTGCATTTTGGTTGATATGGATGATATCGTGTTACTGTGGTTTTGCAACATGCTTATGTGAGGTTCTCACGTAGGGTGTTGTGTTCGGAACTAACTTGAGTCAAGGCGAGGACTTGGGCTCGTATGGATTGGTTGTTTATTCATGTGTAGGTGTTGCCTGAGTTCAAGTCATGGCTGGTGACGGGATCCATTGGACTAGTCTCAGGGAGGAGATGAGGTTCCAACAACCAAATTCAGGAGGAATTGTGGTTGAGCTGATCAGGAGGTTGCGCAGCATGATTGAATCAAGAACAATGCATATGAAGGTATCGTGGACGTCATTGGAAGATGTTTGCACGTGTGCAAGGAGTGCATGGACGTGGCTACATGGTTCCGAGACATGATGATGAGATGTGGACGTAAAGAATTGGTCGGAAAGGTCCAACCGACTAGGTTATGGACTTAGGCTGCGGCTGAGTCGGGTTTGACTCAAATATGGAAAGATTTGAGTTGGTTATGATAGGATTTTGTGTGGGTCACGAATTTGAGTTGTTTAGGAATGTGGGATACGATCCTAAGGTGTTTGGAAGTCTTAAGATTGCTTCTATCAGCGTATAGAAGAATCTTGAGCAGTTATGGAAAGTTACAATTCGTGATCTGAGTAGGATTGGAGTCCTAGTTGATATTGGGTTGGCCTAAGGGCTGGTTATATAAGCAAGGGAAGGCCAGAGCTCATGGTGTACGACTTTGGGGCTGTTCCTCTTGTGTTCTATTGAATAAAATTCGTAGTTTGAAAGAACTTTTGTGCCTTGTTCGTCCGACTTGTTCCAAACAAGTTTTACTCGTCGAGTTTCTGGACAGCACTACCTTTTGTCGGTGGTTTTATCATAAATAGAGTTTTACAGATCCAATTGACGTGATTCTTTTTGGGTTGTCTTCACAACTTGATTATCTATCATATGTCAAAATTTCAAGGTCATTGGATTTGTGATTTCTGATCTACACGAGTTTCTTTGCAGCATTCCAGAACTGTTTTTTCTCGGGTAGGGCACATTGACCTTGTTTGATCTTTCGATCATAAGTTTGAGTTTTTATTGAAGGATTTGAGTGATTCTTTTTGTGTTGTTTTCGTGACTTGATTCTCTCTGATATCCATCACTTTTTCCACGATGAAACACATTTAGATTAGTCTCACACACAATTTCTTTAAGAGATCGTTTTTCTGCCGAAGGGGTTGGGGTTTAATTGTTTCCGCTGCGTAAGATTTTTAAATCTACCATTCACCCCCTCTTGTAGCTTTTCACGTGCTCTTCGATCCTACAATTGGTATCAGAGCCACGGTGCTCTAATCTTTGAGATTTGCACGTGTTTTTGACTAATCATCATGGAGAAGTACTCCGCCAAACCTTGTGTGTTTGCTGGTATTGACTTCCAGGTTTGGAAGGCATGCATGGAGGCTTTCATCAAGGCACAAGGCTTTGCAATATGGGAGAAGGTGTATAAGCCTTATGAAGTGCCACCCAATGATCAAGTCATGGCCACAAACCTACGGGACGTCGACAACAACAACAAAGCCCGAAACTTGATCATCCAAGGACTCACTCAAAGCGACTTTGATTGTGTCGCGCACCTCCGATCAGCATACGATGTTTGGAGAGCTCTCTGTGATTACCATGAAGGCTCCAACACAATCAAGGAGGTAAAACAAGATATGTTCAAAAAGGAATATATGCATTTTGAGATGCAACCAGGTGAGTCTATCGATGACCTTTTTGCCCATTTCAATAAAATTCCCAGCAACTTACGTAGTGTCAATGTAAATTTTTTCTGATGCCGAGAATGCTAGGCAACTTCTAAGTGCGTTAGACATGTCAATTTGGGAGATGAAAGTAACATCTATTCGTGAATCAACTGTCATGAGTTCTCTTACATTAGATGTACTTTATTCTAAACTAAAAACTCATGAAATTGACATCCTAGCACGTAAGAACCCAAATAAGTCTATTGCATTTGTTTCACAACATGATATGTCTAGCTCCGGCCAATCATCATCTTGCAATACTCTTGCTTTATTGTCCTCACTAACCCTGGAGCAGATCGAAGAATTTTCAGAAGAGGAGTTGGCACTCATCTCTACTAGATTCACAAAAGCATTGCAAAATGTGAGAACTAGAAGGAGAGGAAGCTCCGGACCTCAACGCTGTTTTGAATGTGGTAAAACAGGACACTTTCATACAGAATGCCCTAACCATTCAGGTGCGACCACCCGGGAAGAAAATCAAAGCAAGGTCCGGACCTCCTCTGGAAATTCCAACAAAAAGAAAAAGAAGGGTACCATAGGACGCAAGATGATTAACAGCTTCATCACCACACTTCAAGAACTTAGTTCAAGTGATGTAGACTTTGAAAGTGATGAAGATGATGACGATCTGGCCAACTTATGCTTCATGGCGGGCAAAACAAGATCAAGATCAAGTCAGGAGGATGCAGAACACAACAGTGAAGACGATGAGGTATGTTCTACCTGCAATGAAATGTGTGATGCTATTTTTCGTGCAACTATTATTGTCAAGAAAAAGGACAAAACGCTTAGGGATAGTGCTGCTAAAATTGAATCACTAGAATCTGAAATCAACCGTTTAAAAACTTTGATTCCTAGTGATGATGCATGTTCCTCATGTGATTTAATATATGAACAATTGTCCTCATTAAGAAGTGCGCACACCTCCACACTTGATAAACTTGAACTTGAAATTGAAAAGAACAAAAAGCTTGCTGCACTTAATATTGGAAACTTAAAAGATGCTTCTTGTTCTACAATTGATTTGCATTGTTCTAGTTGTGATGATCTTGATAAAAAACTGCAATATGCTATGAATGAAATTTCTATATTGAACAATGCTTTACGTTCTCATGAAGTTAAATTTTGTTCCAATTGCAAACTAAAAGGAAAAACTTCATGTGAAAATTGCCTTGATCAGTCCAATAAACTTGATGACATGCATAGGACATTAGATCGGTTTTGTAATGGGAATATGAACCTAAACTTACTGCTGAATTCTTCCAAGTCTTGCAATGATAAAACTGGTTTAGGTTTTGATTCTCATGCTCATGCTAAGGCACATCTACCTAAAATTGTAAAGCCATTAGGAAGTGGTTTGATTCAAACAGTTCCTAAACAAAAGGAAGTGGTTTTCAAATCTGCACGAGTGTTGTCTCATTCGGTTTCAAATAAAAATATTGTTTGCTCATCTAGACATGAACACAAAGTTAAATTTCATTGTACCTACTGTGGTAGAGATGGTCATGTCATAGATTTTTGTTATAGACTAGCTAAACAACAGAAAAAGGAAAGAAAAATTGCTAGATCTTATAATTTTCACGCAATTAGAAAAACATAACCCGCTTTAGTGAGTCAGAAATTTGAAAAGGTAGCTTCCGGACCTTCTGGTAAGAAATCCGCAAAAGCAGCTCCGATAGTTCCGATAGCTCCGAGAGCTCCCGGACCTTCTGTTGTTTCCTTCGGAACTTCAGCTTTTGCTTCCGGAGCTTCAGCATTGTCTTTTGGAACTGCTACTTTTACCTCCGGAGCTACTGATTTTTGTGCTAAAAGAGTTAAGAATAGAAAACCTCTCACTTCGACTCATAAACCTGTTGTTTTATCTCAGCTTTCACGTGTTTTTCCTACTGCACGTCGTGTGACTCATTACTGGATACCTAAATGCTTTTTGACTAACCCCAGTATTGAGTCATCGACGTATTGTGCTTTTATGTAGGTTACACGTTTGAGGATGGAGAACATTTGGATTGTTGATTCAGGTTGCTCACGCCACATGACCGGTAACAAAGATTGGTTCTCCTCCCTCTCTTTTGTGTCACGTGTAGAGAATGTTACTTTTGACGATAATTCTTCAACTCCTATAATTGCTAAGGGTTCAGTTAGAGTAAATGATCACTACACTTTGAAGGATGTGGCACTTGTCAAAAATTTGAAATACAACTTGCTTTCTGTTGCACAATTGCTAGATGAAAATCTAGAAATTATTTAAAATAAAAACTGCTGCAAAGTTGTAGGTTCAAATAATGAGCTTATTTTTAACATGTCTCGGTTTGGAAGAGTTTTTAAAGCTGATTTTGATATGTCTTCCTCTAAGCATAGGTGTATAGTTGCTAATGATTCAAAAGACTTATATTTTTGGCATCGTAGACTTGGTCACGTAGGCTTTGATCACCTAACACGTGTTAGTGCTCTTGATCACATACGTGGGCTTCCTAAGCTTAAAGGGGACAAAGAAATTGTGTGCTCTTCTTGTAGACATGCTAAGATGGTTGCAGGTTCAAATACTCCTCTCACAATGATCATGTCAACTGAACCGGGTCAACTTTTGCACCCTGACACCGTAGGACCTTCACGTGTTCAATCCTTCGGAGGTAAATGGTATGTTCTTGTTATCGTTGATGATTATTCTAGATACTCTTGGGTTTACTTTATGGCGTCTAAGAATGAAGTTTTTAGTAACTTTAGAACTTTATTTCTTAGATTATCAATTGATCACCCAGGATCATTAAAAGCAATTAGAAGTGATAATGGAACTGAATTTAAAAATCAATCTTTTGATCACTTTTGTGCTACAAATGCAATAGATCATCAACTTTCTTCACCATATGTACCTCAACAAAACGGTGTTGTAGAAAGAAAGAACAGAACCTTAGTTGAGATGGCTAGGACTATGCTTGATGAATATCAAACTCCTAGGAAATTTTGGGCTGATGCGTTAGCAACCGCTTGTTATGTCTCAAATCGTGTTTTCTTGCGTGCTAAGCTAGGTAAAACACCATATGAGCTCTGGTTTAGACATAGGCCTATAGTTACACACTTTCGAGTCTTTGGTTGAAAATGTTTTGTTAAGAAACATGGTAATCTTGATAAATTTGAACCTAGATCCATTGATGGCATGTTTCTTGGTTATCCGTCTCATACTAGAGGCTACCGTGTGCTTTTACTTGACACTAACAAAATTGTGGAGACTTGTGAAGTGTCTTTTGATGAAGCTAGCCCAGGTACTAGCTCCGGTGTTGCAGGACCAGATCCGTATCCTCAGGGGGAGGGTATTTTCGAAGATGAAGAAGAACCGGTGATACTGCCTGGTAGTTCCGAAGTTGACATGTGTCCAGCTCCAAACATTGAACAAGCTCCGGCTATCACCTATGCTGGTCCTGATCGTCCACAAGTCACAAGCTCATCAATCTACGATGAACATAATGAAGAAGAAGCTTGTGAGACATCTGTTCCCCTACGGTTTTACAAAGACCATCCCCCACAACAGATGATTGGAAGCTTGCACGAACGAGTCACACGGTCCAGGTTTTGCGATCCAAACTCTCATGCTCATTCTGCTTTTGTTTCTTCTTTTGAACCCAAAGATATATCACACGCACTCACTAATGAATCTTGGATTATTGCCATGCAAGAAGAGTTAGAAAATTTTGAAAGAAATAATGTTTGGAAACTTGTACCTCCACCTCATGGTCACACTTTAATTGGAACTAAATGGGTATTTAAAAATAAACAAAGTGAGGATGGGGTTGTGGTTAGGAATAAGGCTAGGTTGGTTGCTCAAGGTTTCACTCAAGTTGAAGGTCTAGATTTTGATGAAACTTTTGCTCCTGTCGCTAGATTAGAAGCCATAAGAATTTTGTTAGCTTTTGCAGCATCTAAATATTTTAAGCTATATCAAATGGATGTTAAAAGTGCTTTTCTTAATGGCTACATAGATGAGGAGTTTTATGTCAAACAACCACCAGGTTTTGAAAATCCAGATTTTCCTAATCATGTTTACAAAATGTCCAAAGCCTTATACGGTCTCAAACAAGCCCCTAGAGCATGGTATGATAGGTTAAAAACATTCTTACATGAAAAGGGATTTACCATGGGCAAGGTTGATAAAACTCTTTTTGTGCTTAAGCATGGCAATGACTCATTATTCGTTCAAGTGTATGTGGATGATATTATCTTTGGTTGTGCTTCTCATGATCTTGTGTCCAAGCTTTCAGCAATGATGAGTTCCGAATTAGAAATTAGTATGATGGGTGAACTCACTTACTTTTTGGGGCTGCAAATCAAGCAAACCAAGGAGGGTACCTTTGTGCATCAAACGAAGTATACCAAAGACCTCCTAAGGCGCTTCAACATGGACAAAGGCAAGCCTCTTCGGACACCAATGGGAACAGCAACAACACTTGAACTTGATGAAGATGGTGAACCCGTGGATCAAATAGAATATAGAAGCATGATCGGATCACTTTTGTACCTCACAGCATCAAGACCGGACATACAATTCAGCGTATGTCTTTGTGCACAGTTTCAAGCCTCCCCACGTGTTTCACATCGTCAAGCCGTCAAAAGGATTCTCAGGTACTTACATGGAACCCAAGAATTTGACATTTTTCTTCCTTCTTCCTCAACTGTTACTTTGAAAGCTTTTTCGAATGCTGATTTTGGGGGTTGTAGGATTGATAGGAAAAGTACTTCCGGTGCTTGTCATTTTCTTGGTAATTCTCTTGTTGTTTGGTCCTCTAGAAAACAAAATTCAGTTGCACAATCCACAACCGAATCTGAATATGTAGCTGCTGCTAGTGCTTGCTCACAAATTCTTTGGATTGTTCAAACACTTAAGGACTATGGGGTTGATCTAGATAGTGTTCCACTGTTTTGTGATAACACTAGTGCTATTTGCATTGCCAAAAACCTCGTGCAACATTATAGAACTAAGCACATTGATATTAGGTATCACTTTCTCCGAGATAACGTTGAAAAAGGAAACATTGTGCTTCACCATGTAGATACCGAACATCAATTGGCTGGCATTTTTACAAAACCTTTGGATTTCACTCGTTTTTGTTTCATTCGTAGTGAAATAGGGGTTATGCATCCTCATGGCTTAAATTGAGGGGGAGTTTTTGAAACTTGGGAAGTCTATGTGTGAATCTGAAATAAAAATAATATGAGCATAGTATTTCATACATATATGACTCTGTGATTCCTTTTACATGCTAAAAGATCTTACTACATTACTCGTGTTATACATTTTGTAGTTTTTGCCATGTCTAGTAATTGGAATAATTACTTACACTAAAACTAGTCTTGGTCAAACTTTCTTGCTGTTTTTGAACTTGTTACATGTTCACAAGTGCTTTTAATCATTAAGAATTCATCAAGTAATCAACTCACATGTTGAGTTTTTATGAACAAACATAAATTAAGAAAAGATCAAGAGAATATGCATGCATCGCACTTCTTTTGAGATGGCTCGTGATTGCACTTAGATATGAACTTGGAAGAAGTTGTGATTGACTAAAACCATGTCCTTAAGCTTTTGATTGTCAAATGACATAGGCTTGGCTTGGTTGGTTAGAATAAGGCAGATGCGCATATAATCTCTTGCAAATATCATATGATATAAATTTATGCTTTGAAAAATAATAAAATGCAGCAACTAGTGTCATGCTTTCAGGTTTTGAAATAGTTAAGTTTGTGAGATCATGACTTGCTGAAATTGAAAATTACATTTGATCTCTAGCATGGCTTACACTACTTTATGTATTTCATTGATGTGATAATGTAAGGTACTTGATAGTATGACTTGGATGAGCTTTGTTTATGTGTATATGTTATAATATGCTCATAACAACTAAAGTTGGAGAGATAATTTGTATATGCTCATGACTTGCTGAATACATTGTCAAAGGGGGAGAGATAAGCATGAAGAGAAAGAGAATATGTGCATAAGGAGATATAATAAAGGGGGAGAGATTTTCTTCTTCTCATTTTACTTTTGATTTACAAAAGGGGAGAAATTGCCTTCAAAACTTTATGTGAATAAGCCAATGTTCGGATTTTAGATGGTGTTGCCAATGCATTCATCAAGGGGGAGATTGTAAGACCTATGTGTGCTGAATACATTGGCTTGTAGTGAATACACTTGGCTTTGATGATAAAAGTTTTTAAATATCACCAAAACACCTTTTTATCAAGGTCCGACTCTAGCTCTGAGCTACAGCAAGATCCGACGGTAGGTCCGACTTCTTTTGGGTAGCTCCGGTTACGTTCGATGCTAGGTCCGACTAGCTTTGGTCAGCTCAGGTGAGTTTTGTCTTTACCTCCGACATGTCTTTGATAGCTCCGGCGAGTTTTTGCTAAGCTCCGAGTTGATTTTTCTAGCTCCGGTTTTTGGGTTTACTAGTTCCGACTAGTTCTGGTTAGCTCCGGTGCTAGGTCCTGCTAGTTTTGTAAGCTCCGGCGGGAGCTTGGTTATACTAGTTCTGGTATGTTCCGGCGCTAGGTTCTACTAGCTTTTGTTAGCTCCGGCTCAAGGTCCGGGTTGCTCTGGCAAGGTCCGGAACTTGACCGTAGTGCTTCTGCTTTTCATTTGCAATGTTTCGTACCTGCTTTACATTGTTGGAAAGATTGCTTAGTATTCATTTGCTAAGTTTTCGGTGCATTTTGGTTGATATGGATGATATCGTGTTACTGTGGTTTTGCAACATGCTTATGTGAGGTTCTCACGTAGGGTGTTGTGTTTGGAACTCACTTGAGTCAAGTCGAGGACTTGGGCTCGTATGGATTGGTTGTTTATTCATGTGCAGGTGTTGCTTGAGTTCAAGTCATGGCTGGTGACGGGATCCATTGGACTAGTCTCAGGGAGGAGATGAGGTTCCAACAACCAAATTTAGGAGGAATTGTGGTTGAGCTGATCAGGACGTTGCGCAGCATGATTGAATCAAGAACAATGCATATGAAGGTGTCGTGGACGTCATTGCAAGATGTTTGCACGTGTGCAAGGAGTGCATGGACATGGCTACATGGTTCCGAGATGTGATGAAGAGATGTGGACGTAAAGAATTGGTTGGAAAGGTCCAACCGACTAGGTTATGGACTCAGACTGCGGCTGAGTCGGGTTTGACTCAAATATGGAAAGATTTGAGTTGGTTATGATAGGATTTCGTGTGGGTCACGAATTTGAGTTGTTTAGGAATGTGGGATATGTTCCTAAGGTGTTTGGAAGTCTTAAGATTGCTTCTATCTGCGCATAGAAGAATCTTGAGCAGTTATGGAAAGTTACAATTCGTGATATGAGTAGGATTGGAGTCCTAGTTGATATTGGGTTGGCCTAAGGGCTGGTTATATAAGCAAGGGAAGGCCAGAGCTCGTGGTGTACGACTTTGGGGCTGTTCCTCTTGTGTTATATTGAATAAAATTTGTAGTTTGAAGGAACTTTTGTGCCTTGTTCGTCCGACTTGTTCCAGACAAGTTTTACTCGTCGAGTTTCTGGACAGCACTACCTTTCGTCGGTGATTTTATCATAACTCCAGTTTTACAGATCCAATTGACGTGATTCTTTTTTGGTTGTCTTCACAACTTGATTATATATCATATGTCAAAATTTGACGGTCATTGGATTTTTGGTTTCTGATCTACACGAGTTTCTTTGCAGCATTCCAGAACTGTTTTTTCTCGGGTAGAGCAGATTGACCTTGTTTGATCTTTCGATCATAAGCTTGAGTTTTTATCGAAGGATTTGAGTGATTATTTTTGTGTTGTCTTCATGACTTGATTATCTCTGATATCCATCACTTTTGTCACGATGAAACACATTTAGATTAGTCTCACACACAATTTCTTTAAGAGATCGTTTCTCTGCCGAACGGGTTGGGGTTTAATTGTTTCTGCTGCGTAAGATTTTTAAATCTACCATTCACCCCCCTCTGGTAGCTTTTCACGTGCTCTTGGATACTACAAATCTCTCATACGAAAGCTCAGGAAGCATCTTGTGTAAAACCTACGTGTGCTGAATACATTGGCTTGTAGTGAATACACTTGCTTTGACGATAAAAGTTTTGAATATCACAAAAACACCTTTTAATCAAGGTCCGACTCTAGCACTGAGCTATAGCAAGTCTGATGGTAGGTCCGGCTTGTTTTGGATAGCTCCGGCTAAGTTAGATGCTAGGTCCGACTTGTTTGTAAGGTCCAACTAGCTTTGGTTAGTTCCAGTGAGTTTTGTCTTTAGCTCCGGCATGTTTTTGCTAAGCACCGACTTACTTTGTCTAGCTCCGGTTTTGGGTTGACTTGTTTTGTTAGCTCCGGCTCAAGGTCTGGTTTGCTCTGGGAAGGTCCGGAACTTGACCGCAATGCTTCTGTTTTTCATTTGCAATGTTTCGTACTTGCTTTACATCTCTGGAAAGATTGCTTAGTATTCATTTGCTAAGTCTTTGGTGTGTTTTTGGTTGACATGGATGATATCGTGTTACTGTGGTTTTGCAACATGCTTATGTCAGGTTCTCACGTAAGGTGTTGTGTTTGGAACTAACTTGAGTCAAGTCAAGGACTTGGGCTCGTATGGATTGGTTGTTTATTCATGTGCAGGTGTTGCTTGAGTTCAAGACATGGCTGGTGACGGGATCCAATGGAATAGTCTCAGGGACGAGATGAGGTTCCAACAACCAAATTCAGGAGGAATTGTGGTTGAGCTGATCAGGAGGTTGCGCAGCATGATTGAATCGAGAACAATGCATGTGAAGGTATCATGTACGTCATTGGAAGATGTTTGCACGTGTGCAAGGAGTGCATGGACGTGGCTACATGGTTCCGAGATGTGATGAAGAGCTGTGGACGTAAAGAGTTGGTCGGAAAGGTCCAACCGACTAGGTTATGGACTCAGGCTGCGGCTAAGTCGGGTTTGACTCAAATATGGAAAGATTTTGAGTTGGTTATGATAGGATTTCGTGTGGGTCACGAATTTGAGTTGTTTAGGAATGTGGGATACGTTCCTAAGGTGTTTGGAAGTCTTAAGATTGCTTCTATCTGCGTATAGAAGAATCCTAAGCAGTTATGGAAAGTTACGATTCGTGAACAAAGTAGGATTAGGTTCCTGATTTGAGTTGAGTTTGCTTTCGAGCTGGTTATATAAGCAAGGGAGACCAGAGCTCGTGGTGCACGACTTTGGGGTTGTTCCTCTTGTGTTCTATTGAATAAAATTCGTTGTTTGAAGGAACTTTTGTGCCTTGTTCATCCGACTTGTTCCAGACAAGTTTTACTCGTCGAGTTTCTGGACAGCACTACCTTTCATTGGTGGTTTTATCATAACTCGAGTTTTATAGATCCAATTGATGTGATTCTTTTCGGGATGTCTTCACAACTTGATTATATATCATCTGTAAAAATTTCATGGTCATTGGATTTGTGTTCTATGATCTACACGAGTTTCATTGCAGCATTCCAGAACTGTTTTTTTCTCGGGTAGGGCAGATTGACCTTTGTTTGATATTTCGATCATAACATGAGTTTTTCTTGACGGATTTGAGTGATTCTTGTTGTGTTGTCTTCATGACTTGATTCTCTCTGATATCTATCACTCTTGTCACAGTGAAAGACGTTTAGATTAGTCTCACACATGATTTCTTTAACAGATTGTTTTTCTGCCAAAGCGGTTGGGGTTGAATTGTTTCCGCTGCGTAAGATTTTAAATCTACCATTCACCCCCCTCTGGTAGATTTTCACGTGCTCTTTGATCCTACAATTGGTATTAGAGCCACGGTGCTCTAATATTTATGATTTGCGCGTGTTTTTGACTAATCATCATGGAGAAGTACTCTGCCAAACCTTGTGTGTTCGCTGGTATTGATTTTCAGGTTTGGAAGGCACGCATGGAGGCTTTCATCCAGGCACAAGGCTTTGCAATATGGGAGAAGGTATACAAGTCTTATGAAGTGCCATCAAACGATAAAGTTACAGCTACAAATCTGAGAGATGTCGACAACAACAACAAGGCACGGAACTTGATCATACAAGGATTAACACAAAGCGACATTGACCGTGTTGCACACCTCCAATCTGCATACGATGTGTGGAAAGCACTTTGTGACTACCACGAAGGATCCAAAACGATCAAAGAGGTAAGGAAAGACATGTTCAAGAAAGAATACATGCGCTTCGAGATGCAACCTGGTGAGTCTATTGGTGACCTTTTTGCTTGTTTTAATAAGATTCTCAGCAACTTGCGTAGTGTCAATGTTAATTTTTTAGATGCTGAAAATGCTACACAATTGATAAGTGCATTAGATATGTCAATTTGGGAGATGAAAGTCATATCCATTCGTGAATCTACTGTCATGAGTTCACTTACTTTAGATGTGCTATATTCCAAGTTAAAAACTCATGAAATTGACATAATCTCACGTAAGAACCCCAACAAGTCTATTTGCTTTTGTTTCTCAACGTGACATGCCTAGTTCCGGTCAAACATCATCTTGTGGTACACTTGCTTTGCTGTCCTCTCTAACCCTTCAACAGATTGAGGAGTTTCCAGAGGAGGAGCTAGCTCTCATCTCTACCCGGTTATCAAAAGCATTGCAAAATGTGAGAACTATAAGGAGAGGAAGCTCCGGACCTCAACGATGCTTTGAATGTGGTAAGACAGGACATTTTCATTCAGATTGCCCTAACCTTTCGGGTCCTACTTCCCGGGATGAAAAGAAAACAAGAATGAAGCACTCCTCTACAAAATATACGAAGAAAATGAAGGGTTTTACAAGACGTCAATTGGTGTGCAGTTTTATCTCAGCACTCCAGGGACTTAGCTCAAGCGACGTGGACATTGGAAGTGATGAAGTTGAAGATGATTTGGCAAACTTGTGCTTCATGGCGGGCAAGTCAAGATCAAGTATGGAGGAGGTAGAACACAACAGCGACAATGAAGAGGTATGTCCTACTTGCGAAGAAATGTGTGATGCTATTTCTCGTGCCACTATTATTGTTAAGAAAAAGGACAAAAAGCTTAGGGACAATGCTGTTAAAATTGAGTCACTAGAATCTGAAATTAATCGTTTGAAATCCTTGATTCCTAGTGATGATTCTTGTTCATCATGTGACTTAATATATGAACAATTGTCCTCCCTAAGAAGTGCACATACCTCCACACTTGATAAACATGAACTTGAAATTGAAAAGAACAAAAATCTTGCTGCACTTAATATTGGAAAATTAAAAGATGCTTCTTGTTCTACAATTGATTTGCATTGTTCTAGTTGTGATGATCTTGATAAGAAACTACAAGATGCTATGAATAAAATCTCTATATTGAACAATGCTTTACGTTGTCATGAAGTTAAATATTGTTCCAATTTCAAATTAAAAGGAAAAACTTCATGTGAAAATTGCCTTGATCTGTCCAATAAACTTGATAACATGCATAAGACATTTGATCGGTTTTGTAATGGGAATAAGAACCTAAACTTGCTGCTGAATTCATCCAAGTCTTGCAATGATAAAACTGGTCTAGGTTTTGATTCTCATGCTCATGCTAAGGCACATCCACCTAAAAGTGTAAAGTCATTAGGAAGTGGTTTGATTCAAACAGTTCCTAAACAAAAAGAAGTGGTTTTCAAATATGCAGGAGTATTGTATCATTTGGTTTCAAATAAAAATGTTGTTTGCTCATCTAGACATGAACACAAAGTTAAATTTCATTGTACCTACTGTGGTGGAGATGGTAATGTCATAGATTTTTTTTATAGACTAGCTAAACAACAGAAAAGGGGAAGAATGGTTGCTAGATCTCATAACTTTCATGCAAAATTTGCTGCACATATTGAATCGAATGTACAACTTGCTGTTTTGAGTCAAAAACATTCAAAGTTTACCTCCGGACCTTCTGTTTTTGCCTCCGGAGCTACTGATTTTTGTGCTACACAAGTAAAACCTTATAGGTCAGTAGTTAAGAATAAAAAATCTCAAACTATGACTCATAAACCTGCTGTTTCGTCTCAGCTTTCGCGTGTTTTTCCTGCTGCACATAGCGTGACTCAGTACTGGATTCCTAAATGCCTTTTGACTAACCCCAGTATTGAGTCATTGATGTATTGTGCTTCTATGTAGGTTACACGTTTGAGGAAGGAGAACATTTGTATTGTGGATTCAGGTTGCTCACGCCACATGACCGGTAACAAAGATCGGTTCTCCTCCCTCTCTTTTGTGTCATGTGTAGAGAATGTTACTTTTGCCGATAATTCTTCAACTCCTATAATTGCTAAGGGTTCGATTAGAGTAAATGATCACTGCACTTTGAGGGATGTGGCACTAGTAAAAAATTTAAAATACAACTTGCTTTCTGTTTCACAATTGCTAGATGAAAATCTGGAAATTATTTTCAATAAAAACTGCTGCAAAGCTGTAAGTTCAAATAGTGAGCTTATTTTCAACATGTCTCGGTTTGGAAGAGTTTTTAAAGCTGATTTTGATATGTCTTCCTCTAAGCATAGGTGTCTAGTTGCTAATGATTCAAAGGACCTATATTTTTGGCATCGTAGACTTGGTCACATAGGCTTTGATCACCTAATGCGTGTTAGTGCTCTTGATCACATACGTGGGCTGCCTAAGCTTAAAGGGGACAAAGAAGTTGTGTGCTCTTCTTGTAGACATGCTAAGATGGTTGCAGGTTCACATACTCCTCTCACAATGATCATGACAACTGAACCGTGTCAACTTTTGCACCTTGACACTGTAGGACCTTCACGTGTTCAATCCTTCGGACGAAAATAGTATGTTCTTGTGATTGTTGATGATTATTCTAGATACTCTTGGGTTTACTTTATGGCGTCTAAGAATGAAGTTTTTAGTCACTTTAGAACATTATTTCTTAGATTATCAATTGATCACCCAGGATCATTAAAAGCAATTAGAAGTGATAACGGAACTAAATTTAAAAATCAATCTTTTGATCACTTTTGTGCTGAAAATGGAATAGATCATCAATTTTCTTCACCATATGTAACTCAACAAAATGGTGTTGTAGAAAGAAAGAACAAAACCTTAGTTGAGATGGCTAGGACTATGCGTGATGAATATCAAACTCCTAGGAAATTTTGGGCTGATGCGTTAGCAACTGCTTGCTATGTCTCAAATCGTGTTTTGTTGCGTGCTAAGCTAGGTAAAACACCATATGAGCCCCTGTTTGGACATAGGCCTAGTGTTACACACTTTCGGGTCTTTGGTTGCAAATGCTTTGTTAAGAAACATGGTAATCTTGATAAATTTGAACCTAGATCAATTGATGGCATGTTTCTTGGTTATCCATCTCATAGTAGAGGCTACCGTGTGCTTTTACTTGACACTAACGAAATTGTGGAGACTTGTGAAGTGTCTTTTGATGAAGCTATCCTAGGTACTAGCTCAAACATTGCAAGTCCAGATCCATATCCACAAGGGGGGAGCATTTTCGTTGAAGATGAGGAAGAATTGGAGCTGCTGCCCGAAAATTCAGCAGCTAAAGACTTTGGTTCAGCTCCGGATGTTAATTCTCAACCAGCATCGACAACCATCAATGTTGATTCAAATCATCCTCAAGTCACAAGCTCATCAATTTGTGATGAACATGAAGAAGAAGAAGCTTGTGAGACATCTGTTCCCCTACAGTTTTACAAAGATCATCCCCCACAACAGATGATTGGAAGCTTGCACGAACGAGTCACACGGTCTAGGTTTTGCGATCCAAACTCTTATGCTCATTCTGCTTTTGTTGCTTATTTTGAACCCAAAGATATATCACATGCACTCACTAATGAATCTTGGTTTATTGCCATGCAAGAAGAGTTAGAAAATTTTTAAAGAAATAATGTTTGGAAACTTGTACCTCCACCTCAAGGTTACACTTTAATTGGAACTAAATGGGTATTTAAAAATAAACAAAGTGGGGATGGGGTTGTGGTTAGGAATAAGGCTAGGTTGGTTGCTCAAGGTTTCACTCAAGTTGAAGGTCTAGATTTTGGTGAAACTTTTGCTCCTGTTGCTAGATTAGAAGCCATAAGAATTTTGTTAGCTTTTGCTGCATCTATTGGTTTTAAGTTATATCAAATGGATGTTAAAAGTGCTTTTCTTAATAGCTACATAGATGAGGAGGTTTATGTCAAACAACCACCGGGTTTTGAAAATCCAGATTTTCCTAATCATGTTTACAAACTGTCCAAAGCCTTATACGGCCTCAAACAAGCCCCTAGAGCATGGTATGATAGGTTAAAAACATTCTTACTTGAAAAAGGGTTTACCATGGGCATGGTTGATAAAACTCTTTTTGTGCTTAAGCATGACAATGACTCATTATTTGTTCAAGTGTATGTGGATGATATTATCTTTGGTTGTGCTTCTCATGATCTTGTGTCCAAGTTTTCAGCAATGATGAGTTCCGAATTTGAAATGGGTATGATGGGTGAACTCACTTACTTTTTGGGGCTGCAAATCAAGCAAACAAAGGAGGGTACCTTTGTGCATCAAACGAAGTATACAAAAGATCTCCTAAGGCACTTCAACATGGACAAAAGCAAGCCTCTTCGGACACCAATGGGAACAGCAACAACACTTGGACTTGATGAAGATGGTAAACACGTGGATCAAAAAGAATATAGAAGCATGATCAGATCACTTTTGTACCTTACGGCATCAAGACCAGACATACAATTCAGCGTATGTCTTTGTGCACAGTTTCAAGCCTCCCCACGTGCTTCACGTCGTCAAGCCGTCAAAAGGATTCTCAAGTACTTACATGGAACTCAAGAATTTGGAATTTTTCTTCCTTCTTCCCCAATCGTTACTTTGAAAGCTTTTTCCAATGCTGGTTTTGGAGGTTGTAGGATTGATAGGAAAAGCACTTCCGGTGCATGTCATTTTCTTGATAATTCTCTTGTTGCTTGGTCCTCTAGAAAACAAAATTTAGTTGCACAATCCACAACCGAATCAGAATAGTAGCTGCTGCTAGTGCTTGCTCACAAATTTTGTGGATTGTTCAAAACACTTATGGACTATGGGGTTGATCTAGATAGTGTTCCACTGTTCTGTGATAACACTAGTGCCATTTGCATTGCTAAAAACCCCGTGCAACATTCTAGAAGTAAGCACATTGACATTAGGTATCACTTTCTCCGAGATAATGTTGAAAAAGGAAACATTGTGCTTCACCATGTAGATACCGAACAACAATTGGCTGACATTTTTACAAAACCTTTGGATTTCACTCGTTTTTGTTACATTCGTAGTGAAATAGGGGTTATGCATCCTCATGGCATGAGGGGGAGTTTTGAAACGTTGGAAGTCTATGTGCGAATCTGAAATTAAAATAATATGAGCATAGTATTTCATACATATATGACTTTGTGATTCCTTTTAGATGCTGAAAGTTCTTACTACATTACTCGTGTTATACATTTTGTAGTTTTTGCCATGTCTAATAATTGGAATAATTACTTACACTAAAACTGGTCATGGTCGAACTTTCTTGTTGTTTTGAACTTGTTACATGTTCACAAGTTCTTTTAATCATAAAGAATTAATCAAGTAAACAACTCACATGTTGAGTTTTTATGAACAAATATAAATTGAGAAAAGATCAAGAGAATATGCATGCATCGCACTTCTTCTTTTGAGATAGCTTATCATTGCACTTAGATATGAACTTGGAAGAAGTTGTGTATGACTAAAACCATGTCCTTAAGCTTCTGATTGTCAAATGACATAGGCTTGGCTTGGTTGGTTAGAATAAGGCAGATGCACATATAATCTCTTGCAAATATCATATGATCTAAATTTATGCTTTGAAAAATAATAAAATGCAACAACTAGTGTCATGCTTTCAGGTTTTGAAATAGTTAAGTTTGTGAGATCATGACTTGCTTAAATTGAAAATTACATTTGATCTCTAGCATGGCTTACACTACTTTATTTATCTCATTGATGTGATAATGTAAGGTACCTGATAGTATGACTTGGATGAGCTTTGTTTATATGTATATGTTATAATATGCTCATAACAACTAAAGTTGGAGAGATAATTCATTTATATGCTCATGACTTGCTGAATACATTGTCAAGGGGGGAGAGATAAGCATGAAGAGAAAGAGAATATGTGCATATGGAGAGATAATATGTGATTTTCTTCTCATTTTACTTTTGACTTACAAAGGGGGAGAAATTGCTTTAAAAACTTTTATGTGAATAAGCCAATGTTCGGATTTTAAATGGTGTTGCCAATGCATTCATCAAGGGGGAGATTGTAAGACCTATGTGTGCTGAATACATTGGCTTGTAGTGAATACACTTGCTTTGACGATAAAAGTTTTGAATATCACCAAAACACCTTTTTATCAAGGTCCGACTCTAGCACTGAGCTACAGCAAGGTCCGACGGTAGGTCCGGCTTGTTTTGGGTAGCTCTGGCTAAGTTAGATGCTAGGACCGACTTGTTGGTAAGGTCCAACTAGCTTTGGTTAGTTCCGGTGAGTTTTGTCTTTAGCTCCGGCATGTTTTTGCTAAGCTCCGACTTACTTTGTCTAGCTTCGGTTTTGGGTTGACTTGTTTTGTTAGCTCCTCCTCAAGGTCCGGTTTGCTCTGGCAAGGTCTGGAACTTGACCGCAATGCTTCTATTTTTCATTTGCAATGTTTCGTACTTGCTTTACATCTCTGGAAAGATTGCTTAGTATTCATTTGCTAAGTCTTTGGTGCGTTTTTGGTTGACATGGATGATATCGTGTTACTGTGGTTTTGCAACATGCTTATGTGAGGTTCTCACGTAAGGTGTTGTGTTCGGAACTAACTTGAGTCATGTAGAGGTCTTGGGCTCGTATGGATTGGTTATTTATTCATGTGCAGATGTTGCTTGAGTTCAAGACATGGCTGGTGACGGGATCCATTGGACTAGTCTCAGGGAGGGGATGAGGTTCCAACAACCAAATTCAGGAGGAATTGTGGTTGAGCTGATCAGGAGGTTGCGCATCATGATTGAATCAAGAACAATGCATGTGAAGGTATCATGGACGTCATTGGAAGATGTTTGCACGTGTGCAAGGAGTGCATGGACGTGGCTACATGGTTCCGAGACGTGATGAAGAGATGTGGACGTAAAGAGTTGGTCGGAAAGGTCCAAGCGACTAGGTTATGGACTCAGGCTGCAACTAAGTCGGGTTTGACTCAAATATGGAAAGATTTGAGGTTGTTATGATAGGATTTCATGTGGGTCACAAATTTGAGTTGTTTAGGAATGTGGGATATATTCCTAAGGTGTTTGGAAGTCTTAAGATTGCTTCTATCTGCGTATAGAAGAATCATAAGCAGTTATGGAAAGTTACGATTCGTGAACATAGTAGGATTAGGTTCCTGATTTGAGTTGAGTTGGCTTTCGAGCTGGTTATATAAGCAAGGGAGCCCAGAGCTCGTGGTGCACTACTTTGGGGCTGTTCCTCTTGTGTTCTATTGAATAAAATTCGTAGTTTGAAGGAACTTTTGTGCCTTGTTCGTCTGACTTGTTCCAGAAAAGTTTTACTCGTCGAGTTTCTGGACAGCACTACTTTTCATCGGTGGTTTTATCATAACTCGAGTTTTACAGATCTAATTGACACGATTCTTTTTGTTTTGTCTTCACTACTTGATTATCTATCATCTGTAACAATTTCGCGGTCATTGGATTTTTGGTCTATGATCTACACGAGTTTATTTGCAGCGTTCTAGAACTGTTTTTTTCTCGGGTAGGGCAGATTGACCTTTGTTTGATCTTTCGATCATAACTTGAGTTTTTCTCGACGGATTTGAGTGATTCTTGTTTTTTTGTCTTCGTGACTTGATTCTCTCTTATATCTATCACTTTTTTCATGGTGAAACACGTTTAGATTAGTCTCACACATGATTTCTTTAACAGATCATTTTTCTGCCGAAGGGGTTGAGGTTTAATTGTTTCCGCTGCGTAAGATTTTTAAATCTACCATTCACACCCCCCCTCTGGTAGCTTTTCACGTGCTCTTCGATCCTACATCTTGGTAGCATGGGAAATAGGTTAGGAGGGTCTAGAACTCGTGTCTTAGCCGGCAACACTAAGGTCGATGGTGAACCGAGCTCCTTCAATGGCAGAAGGGGAAAAACTGGATAACTCGATAATTACTCGATGGTTCCTTCTGATTTTTGGAGGGAAGGTGCGCTAGGAGACATTGATCATGTTGTCTAACTGGATCAATGAATTATTGTACATACAACCAGAATTAAACCGATGAACTAGCTCCAAAGCTACAAAAGTGCTTCGATTTTTCACAAAATATGGACGCTAGGATGCACAATATGAGTTCAAACTTTACCAGCAGCTACACGAGATCATGGCACAACTTTTTCCTAAAGACTGCAGAGGACGAGGAAGCTTGTAGCGGTGACGAGGCTGAGCGGCGTCTGGCGGAACCGAGGTGGTCACGGCGGCGAGAAAATGAGCAGCGCGAGCGAGAGGCGAGCAGAGAGGCGACTGAGGTCGATGGCGGAGTGAAGAAAAGATCTTCACCGCAGTAGATAAGGGGGCTGGGGCAGCTGGAGGAGACCCACAGCTGAACCGGCGCGCTGGAGGCATGCAAGCGTCACGGTGTCGAGCGGAGATGTAGAAACAGAGGCGGTAAAATGGTTCACCGGCTGACATGTGGGCCCCACTGCTCCCTCTTCTCTGTTCCTTTAAATTCCACCTCAAACATTGCCCAAAAATTCCCAAAAATGTACAGACAGGATAAGAAAAACATGAGGAACCCAAATCTGCAATCAGATTTCAATTTGGACACAGTTTGCTTCAAATTCAAATTCAAAATTCAATCCAAACTTGTACTAAAATTGCGGGTAGCACCGGAATTAAAGAGTATGAGGTCAGGTATGTCTTTGATAGCAAACATGCCCACTAACACCGGTCCTCCCTCCGGAACACCCTCGATCGATATATGTTGAACACTTCCGCTTCGCAGTGCTGTCTTCCGTGGTTGAATACGGGGCTGAATACACCGTTGTACTGGTACTTGCCCGCTGCTCAACGTTTTCTCCGGGTAATCCCTGGTATAGTGCCCTACACGATCGCATGTAAAACACTTGTACTGATTCAACGTCCCACTGACTTGAGGCCTGAATTGTCCTGGATCTCTCGCTGAAATAGATGCCCCTGCAACCATTTTGGACGGTTCTTGCTGCTGATGTAATGCTGGCTGAAAATCTGATACTTCGAACGGCCGACTCCGATACGAACTCGGTTGTGCAGCAGGCTGCCATATCTGACCAGACGGTGATCGGTACACCATACGGTATTTCTGAAAAACATTATGTGTGCTGTCCTGCACAGCAAGTCTCTTCTTTGACTCCTCCGCGATCCTCTCACGTGTGGCATCCTCTTGTGTAATCGCGGCATTAAGCATAGCGTTGAACGAGCCGTGATTGAACAACGCAAGCTTGTCTTTCAACATGGGGCTTAGACCCTGATAGAAGTACTCTCACTTCTGATCCTTCGTACGCACATACTCCAATGCATATTGCGCTAGATTAACAAAGACTTTGGAGTATTCTTGAGCACTCCTTTTCCTTGCTTCAAATCAAGAAATTCCTGAAGCTTCCTTCTCACAATGGCAGGAGGAACATGATAGGCATGGAATGCCTTCCGGAACTCTGTCCAAGTGACTTTCTGTCCGGCAGCCAAGGAGGCGATGTGGTTCGCCCACCAAGCACCAGCGATGCCATGTAGTTGTTGTGCCGCATATAAAACCTTCATAGGGTCACTGCACTGTAGCAGTCTGAACTTAGCTTCAATGGTGTGGAGCCAATGGACCGCATCTAGAGGTTCACCATCACCACTGAACACGGGGGGTGCAGTCGCCAAGAATTCTTGATATGTTGCTTGCTGAGGTTGATGATTGCCTTCGGCTTGACGTCCCCCCTGATTGGACGTAATCTGTATGAGGGTTCGCAGCAGTTCGGTCCGCTCGTCGCGGAGACGGAGGTGGCGGTTGCACCGGCCGTTCCGGCTCTCAGAAGTCATCCCTTCCCTGACTTGAACCACCACCCTCGTATGTTGTGTGAGTGCGCACCATTCTGCAGTTACAGTCATTAATCCAACATGAGACGTGATATTGCAAGATCACACTAGGATGAAAACAATAGTGTGTGTATTGATAGCCAAATTTGCATAACAGTCATATATTGATAAAGTATAAACTTTATACACAATACATCATCCCTGGACCAATGTTACAATAGTGAGTTCCAAACTAATGAACTCCATGTATCGAAGTTCATTTCGACTATTATTGGTCGTGACGAGACGTTATGCGCGTTATTGTGCGAAAACACATATTTATCTTTACTATGACACAAACATGGCCACAAAAGAAAAGAGGTTCGAGTGAGTCAAACCATCAATTCCACTGGTAAATAGTTGATTATCGACAACTGGTCCGTTACGACACTTCTCGAAGTGAATTCGAGGACCAGATTCATAACAAGACCAAATTAAGTCAAACCGATAAGGTTTCTGTTGAAACCTGACCAGGTTGTACTCAAACACAAATTTAACCCAGTAAATGGCAGAATCAGATCTTGAGGTGAACTATAAAGTTGACGTACACTTCGAGGCCTTTCCAAAAAGTATGGGTTTTCCTTCAAATAGTTTTCTGGATGAGATGATATGGTATCGTAAACCTGACAGTTTTTCTGGAAAATTTTGACAGCATCTCCTTTGTTTATGCTGAATTTGGGCCACAATTTCCAGATATAAAACAGAAGAATTTACAAAAGCCACAATCTACAAATTTGTAATAAGTATTACAAGGATTACAGAAATGTCTAGCACGACCCACTTTGACTTTTCTAGAGTGAGATATGGTGAAAACAATCAGGAGTCCAGAGAGGGTTTCCAGTTTCTGTCTAGTTCGGCAGATTTTGGAACTTTGAGATTTTGAACAGATTATAGGGAAATTCAGTTCTGGAGTTGAACATAACAGTTTTAAAGGACTCCCTACACTTTCCATCCATGTATGTTACACATTCATTGGACTTTTCTTCTGCGAGATATGTTTTCTCAAATCAGGTCTTTTTACGGTAGAAAACAGAACACTCTGTTTTTGAATTGGTGACTTCAAAACCTACTCCAAATTTGAAAACTTAGTTCAAGCTCAGAGCTCGATAGCTAATATATGTATTTTTACATCTTATCAGTTCCATTTTTACATAAAATTGGTTAATGCATCAATGGAGTATATGTCGGTACTACGTGCCTCTCAAAGCAAGAATTCTAAGCCGGTATTCCGGCATACGTGTCAATGGTGGCCTTAAAGACGTTCACTCGAAAATGATTTCTAAACGCAATACGATCATGTGGTCAGTGTACCTGTAACTACACACAAACTACTGATCAGTCATATGGTGTCATACGACACAGCCCGCACGGGCGAACAGTTCACAATAATATATATGAAAGTAAAAACATTCGTCCAGTATCATTCCATACGGGACGCTACGAGTTAAGCCACGTCTCGAGGTACATGAGCGGGTTTTCTACCACGCAACAGGGTCCCACGTCTTTGCATAGTGCTGCACCAGTAGGAGGCGCATCGGGTTATGTCCCACCCGATGGGGGCTCTCACTAACTTTGAAGAACGCTGGAGTACCGCGTGTCATATGTTCTCAGAAACATGGAAAGTTTCAGAGACTCATATTGACACTCCCGTGCAAAGCCACGGAAAGATTTCCATTCTACCTCTCGCATGGTGAGCTTACCGCAATTGATCCGCTTGCGGTGGCGTACCTTACCTCTTACCTGACGTCGGAGCGTCATTACAGAATATAATAACACATAAGTTTTTTTTGCCACCTTAATAACTTATGCAAATATAGTCCTTAGGTGGGCCTAGTATCGTATCCTCACTGTATCCTATGTTTTTCTTGTAATACAATTCTTTATAAGCGTGCTATTCCCAATGCGGCACTGATACCATGTCTGTGGGGACCAGAGTCCACACTTTTCAGGAATCGCATTGGGTGGTGTCGTGCGATGCAAAACCCAACAGCACACATGTAAAGGAACGCGTATTACATAAATCATTTTTTGAAATTTACAAAGATATACAGTTTACAAATAGTTTATAAGAATAAACTACAGTGGAAGATAAGATTACAATTCTCGTACTCCAGTCTAATAGGCAAAAGAGAAGCCGTCCAACCCACGAACGCTCCTCACTAGCCACGAAGAGCAAACAGCAGCGGCATAGTTCCCATATGAGTATCACTCGGGGAGTCCCGAGTCTCATCGGACAACCATAAACATAAGCACAGAGGTTAGTACCTGCAAAACAACTTATCTAGCAACCGTGAGCACGAAGGCTCAACAAGACATAACCGTCTCACCTAAACATGAAACTCTACACAAGGGTAAGGAAATAAACATAGGATGGCAAAATTGCATAATGGACTCGCCTAAATGTGGGTCCTTATTTTCAGATTTATAGCAGCAGCTTAAACCTTGTGCGGGGCAACATCATAACTCCACAATCAAACAAGAAATGCTTCATCACGATGCTACATGCCCAAAGTGGAAATTAAATTTAGTAAGCACTATACTAATACATACAACATAACAATACCATGATGATATAATGTTCATAACAACAGCAATTAATTTTCATCTCAAGTGCAAGTATTTAACTACGTCACAACTCAGTGAAAAAGTGGTACTCATAACCGTGAGGGACGGTGATTCGTATCAATGATACCCGGGAAACACGATGCATACACCCGTACTGGAAGTCACATCGGTGCACTCCACGGATGCCGTACGCAGCCACCTTTCTCAAGTTCCGCCAAGGTTGAATCGATTCAATCGTCTAGGATAGTATCCCCACTCACGGTGCACCCTTCCGCTGTGAAGATGTCGTGAGCGAGTTTCCGTCTACTGTCCTGCGGCCGAAAGCCTGAGGCGATCGAAAAAGTCTCAACAAAAGCTTCCCAAGGTACATCGGTTTCCTGGACCCCATATATCCAGTAAGACTCCGGTACAGTTCAAACTTGCTCAGCAGGGCGGCATTTGGATCGGTCCTTAACTGACACAGGCAGGGCTACGCACCCAAGACCACGTCTTGCTGCATCCTACGCCCGCCCCTGCCCAGTCTCATTTTCAGATTACTACTTCATTCTCTTTGAACCAATCCCGTGTAAAAAAGTCCTAGCCATGCGAGTAGGTTCCAACTACTCGACTTCTACCGAATCCTATACAACATTTAGCATAACAAAGTCTACACGATTACTTGACAACTAACCAAATACTCCATAGGTTGATCTGGTCTTGCAACTGGGTTTTCAATCACCTTAGCCCTAATGCACATGACTCACCCTAGACATAGGTGATACAAATCAAAATTTTGTAATAGCGCTTAAATGCAAACCAGGGCTTGCCTGATTGTGAGACGGTATCAAATTTAATCTCCAAAGGGATGACTTCAAGTAGCTCTGGGATCCTCTTGAGCTCGACAACTAATCGATATGTAAAGAATTATGCAAGTTAATGAATATCGGTATAAAGTTGTAGCTCAAAGGAAAGACAGTTAAGTATATTAAATTAAGCCTAATGGTTCTGGAAAATTTATAGGGGACAGTAGGTGCTATGAGGAAGATCTGGACCAAAAATTGGAGATGTTCAAGTAAGCTTGTTGTCTATAAAATTCCAACAAGTGAAAGCCTTCTCTGACTTTTTGTTGTAATTCTGGAGGTCTATCATGGCTACAAGTGGTTGTACCATACAGAGGGGTTCTCACTGGTTCTAGGAAAATTTGTTTCATAAATTTCTAAGCTTCCTGTTGGGATATATTGAATTTAGGAGTTTGGAAAAATTTCTGAAATAGTTCTGATGTTTTTGGGCATTCTATGACCTGTTAGGAAAATCTCCAGATTGAACTAGGTTATTAAAGTCCACTGAAGCTGAAATTTTTACAGGAATCCAGAAACCTACAAAAGAACCTTTTGGTATAATTTCATAGTTTTCTATGAAGTGAATTAACGGATAAAAATCAAACACGATTTTGCCTTATAGGGCTCTATAGGAAAATCTAGGGATTTTCATGAAGATTGGGTTGTAGTTCTGGTTAGTGTGGATAAAGACAAAACCAACAAAGTTGGTTTGACAAAATTTGAAGATTTATACTGAGAGATATTCAATTTAGAAGTTTGCACAAGTTTCTGTAAAATTTCTAAATGAATTTGACTATTTTTATGTGCATAGAGAATACCCAGGTGATAAGACCATGTAAATGAAGTCTAATGACCCTGATATTTTTACTGGTGTTCTAGGATATTCAAGTGAAGGTTCTGTAAAATTTGGTATTTTTCCAAAGAGCAGAACTACAGGAATTAATTCTATAAGCATTTTGTTTATTTGAATTATGGAGAAATTCATATGGACATTCATAAAAATCCAAGTGCACCACTGGAAAGTACTCTTCATGATGGTTCTAACAAGATGTATTTGAGAAATTTTGGACAAGTATCCTAGGAGTTATAGATTTTCCAAGTTGGGGCAAAATCTGAAATAAATTTCAAATCGGAAATGTTTGAATAATCCAGGGGGCCCACGGGTTTGGACCAATCGGAATTAAGCAACACCGGGCCACAGAGAAAACGTACGTAGCCACATGGGATCCTTGGCCGCAGCTAATCCGGGGCGCGTGCTGCGCTTCCACAGATGACGGGGCCCCACGGGGTCGTCGTCTACCTCCCGCCAAGCGCGCGACCGTGGCGGCGCCTCGCCGGAGCTCTCGCCGCCCATCGATCCACGATGCGTCTCCTCACCAAACTCGCCGCCTAACCCTATTTCGAGGTGTTGAGCACGCCGGTGGGGTCAGCGCACGCCGGCAATGGCCGGGAAGGCTTGCGCGACGGCGGCGGCGGTGATTAGGGTTCCGGCCAAGTCGGCCGAGCCCTACTGTGGGTGAAATGGATCAGGAAGACCTTGGGAAGATTGATGGAAGCATGGGGGACAAGAATCTGGCCATAAGAGCGAGAGAAAAGGCTTCGAAACTGGTGGCGACTACGGAACGAGGAGGGAAAAAATCCGCGGTTGGGGAAAAATGGGATTCCGGTGTGAATACCCAATGAAACTCGATGACTCCTGTTCGAGGTGATGCGCCTGACCATATAGAACAACATAGCACAGGTGCACAAGGAATAATTGACTGTATAGAAGGAATTTCAAACGTGAAGCAACTCTACTCATAACCGAAGTTCGTGGGGAGAAAAGCAAATACGGGGGCTAGGAGGCATGGCATGGGCTGAAACTTTACGAGCAGCTATAACATGAGTAGGCGAACCTTTTTCCTTCCAGGGCAGATACGAGATGATGGCCGTATCGTCGGGATGACGATGAGCAGATGCGCTGCAAAACAGGGGAGATTTCTGGCGGCCTCGGTTTCAAAGTTAACAGCTTCGGAGATGGCCTAGCTGTGCAAGAACTTGATCACAAGGCTGTGCAAGAGGTTGGGGAGTGAGGAGAGGCAATGAAAAGTGCTTAACACGGAGTACCTTTGCTGTAAATCGGCTGGACAGAGAAGGAATCGGGAGTGAAGTGAAAATGGTGCTGGAGACTTCAAGGTGAGGAAAGAGCAAGCCAGGGGCATGGAGGGGGTATAAGTAGGAGGCCAGGGCGAGCTGGGGGCAGCTGGAGTCGGCCACAACAGTGAAAGCAGCTGCCTAGACTTTGCATGCAATGTGGTGTCACTTGGAGAGCCAAAACAGCACTTTGCTTTGGATGACAAGTGGGTCCCACCTCATCCTCATCCTTGCTCCATCAATTCTGCCACCTAATTCATTCCAAAATTTTCTAGATATTTGTGGGATTTCTGTATTAATCATATGGAATTTGATTTTGCATTCCGATAGTAGTTTTGACAGAGTTTCATTTAAATTCAAATATGAATTTGAATTTGAGTTGAATTCAATGAAGCTATTGAATTAAATAGCAAACTTGCTTCAAAAATTATGAAACTTTGTAGGGATGCTATTTGGAATATTTGAAATCCATTGGTCAACTCAAATCTTCATGTTAACTTTATTTAAACAGTAGCTAAGTTTATTTTTTTGAATTTCCTCATTTGGAGTTTGAATTAATTTGTTTTTTCTCAATTCTTTTTTATTGATTTTTTTCATTCAAAATTTTTTATCCTAACTGAAATTTGAATTTTTGGAAATTTGGGCTTTTACACTTACATTCTAGCCACCCAAGTAGAATATGTTTTTACATTTTAAGTGTGAAGCAATCTAAATGGGCTATAGTTGTTAAAACAAAGCCAGGAAACCTTTTTTCCATGCCCCTGGAGACAGTGAAAATAATGTCACTGAGACCATGGAGGCTGAGACATTTGATGATTGACTTACTAATATCAATATGCCACACATAAATGAGGATACGACCGCATGGTCTAGGAATGACATTGAGGGAGCAACCGGTGATGCTTCCGGTCTTCAAATGAGAACAGGTGAGTTTGAGGCAGATGGAGTTCCATCAGAAAATGAAGATGACGACAACAACGACGATGATACATATATCAATGATGGTCATGTAGCTCCATGGTGGGGAGGGGGGGACAATAGCGAAGATGATGAATTTTTTTATATAAGTACTATGTGAGCTGTGAACTATCTGTTTTTTTTTTAAAAGAAGCCGCTATTCTATTTTAGGAGCAAGCCTAGAAGAAATGCAGTTTCCAGAAGAGGGATTAAAGCCAGCAGGTTAGCGTCAGTACTCGTCCCTTTAGCCTTTTCTCCACTTCAACTTCCACTTCAAGCAGTTTTTGCACGAGAGGCAGTTTCCTTGGGAACGCACCCCACCGCCACCAAGAGTTAGGGCTATTATGAAATCGGCGTGTAACCAAAGTCCAGCTATCTTGCTCCATTTTTGATAATCCTGTAACTGATTTGGGCCACCATTTCTCCATAGGTGGCATGAAAAAAGAACCATTTTTTTTGAAAATAGCCATATGAGAGATGAATAATCCCACCTCTTTAGAAGATACCAAGAAATTGAAATGAAGCTCCTGCAGAAATTCCTAATGCAATGAACTAGTGATTCCTCGCAACATATCCTAATGCAACGAATGTGATCCGTAGCAATAGATCCTAACGCCACGAACTAGTGAATCATGGCAAAAGATCCTTATGCAACAATTGTGTTCCGTGGCGATAGCTCCTAAGGCCACGAACTAGTACAATCATGGCAACAGATTCTAATGCAACGATTGTGTTGTTTCATGGTGAAAGATACTACTGCAACGAACTAGTGATTCATGGCAATAGATCCTAATGCAACGTTTGTGTTCCATGGCGATAGATCCTAACGCTATGAACTAGTGAATCATGGCAAAAGTTTCTAATGCAACTATTGTGTTCCATGGCGATAGATCCTAAGGCCATGAACTAGTACAATCGTGGCAACAAACCCTAATGCAATGATTGTGTTCAATGGTGATAGATCCTAACGCAATGATCTAGTTAATCATGGCAAAAGTTCCTAATGCAACGATTATGTTCCGTGGCGATAGATCCTAAGGCCACGAACTAGTAAATTATGGCAACATATCCTAATGCAACGATTGTCCATGGTGATAGATCCTAACACCACGAACTAGTGAATCGTGACAAAATATCCTAATGCAATGATTGTATTCCATGGCGATAGATCCTAAGGTCACGAACTAGTAAATCGTGGAAAAAGATAATAATGAACCGATTGTGTTTTGTGGTGATAGATCCTAAGACCACGAACTAGCATATCGTGGCAAAAGATTCTAATGTAACAAATGTGTTCCGTGGTGATAGATCCTAATGCCACGAACTGGTGAATCGTGGCAAAAGTTCCAATGCAACGATTGTGTTCCGTGGTGATAGATCCTAATGCCACAAACTAGTGAATCGTGGGAAAAAATCCTAATGCAACATTGTGTTCCATGGTGATAGATCCTAAGGCCACGAACTAGTGAATCATGATAAAACATCCTAATGCAATGATTGTGTTCCTTGGTTATAGATCCTAATGCCACGAACTAGGACAATCGTTGCAATAGATCCTAATGCAACGATTGTGTTCTTTGGTGATAGATCCTAGCACCACAAACTAGTGAATTGTGGCAAAAGATCCTATTGCAACGATTGTGTTACGTGGCGATAGATCCTAACATCATGAACTAGTAAATCGTGGCAACGGATGCTAATGCAACGATTGTGTCCCGTGGCGATAGATCCCAATGCCACAAACTAGTGAATCGTGGCAAAAGACCAAGCTTACTGCAATGATTTTGTATTCATTGCAGTACAATGGTTGCAACAGGGCGGAATCCTTGTAGTGGTAGTGGCCATGCAAGAAGAGCTCAACAACTTTGAAAGAAACCAGGTATGAGAGCTCGTGAAGAGGCCAAATGCTAATGTTGTGGGCACCAAGTAAGTGTTCGGCAACAAACAAGATGAGCAGGGGGTACTCACAAGTTGAAGGTTTGGATTTTGATGAAACCTTTGCTCCTATAGCTAGGATCGAATGAATTCACAAATTACTTGCCTTTGCTACTCACCATGATTTTAAGATATACAAAATGGACGTCAAGAGTGCTTTTCTCAATGGTCCAATCAAATAAGAGATGTATGTGGAGTTAACCCCAACTTTGAAGATCAAAACTTCCCAAACCATGTCTACAAGTTGCGTAAGGCTCTCTATGGCCTCAAACAAGCTCATATAGCTTGGTATGAGTGTCTTAGAGACTTTGTAACTCAAAATGGCTTCAAAATTGGGAAGGATGACTATACTTTATTCACTAAGCATTTCCACAATGATTTGTTTGTTTGCCGAATATATGTCGATGACATTATATTTGGTTCTACTAACAAAACATTTTGTGATGAGTTTTCTAAGATCACGACCGAAAGGTTTGAGATGTCCATGATGTGGGAGTTGAAGTTCTTTCTAGGATTTCAAGTGAAGCAGCTCAAGGAAGTCATGTTCATTATTCTAACAAAGTACACACAAGACTTCCTCAAGAAGTTTGACATGGACAAAGCCAAACCCCTCAAGACTCCAATGGGAACCAATGGACACCTCGACCACAATGAAGATGTTCCATGTGTGTACAAAAAGGTATATCACTCCATGATAGAATCATTACATTACCGTTTTTCATCCAGGCCTGATATAATGCTAAGTGTTTGTATGTGTGCTCGATTTCAAGCCGCTCCCAAGGTGTGTCATCAGACCATCGTGAAAAGAATTCTTAGGTTCACACACCAAACCTAGGACTTTGGTACCTCCAATGTCTCCTAGTTTGATCTTCTTGGATATTCCATTGCAGATTATTGTTGATGGTCCTTAAGTGCCATATTTAGACCGTCAATTCACCTCATAATGTGCACAAAAGAGAAGCACAATGTAGTGGTAGGGTTAAAAACTAACCAATTCCACAAGTGTTGGTGTTTATTTGTATGCAGGTGAATTTAGAACCAAAATACCAAGACATGCTGGGAGTAATCCATAAAATTGGATGTTGACGAATCAGGCAACGCCACATGTCATCACATGGATCAAATGGCCCAAAAACAAAAGTATCTGAGGCCATCCAAGAGTGTAGCACCCATATCAAGGGATGGGACCCACTTGACAGAGACCTGGAGAAAGCACAGCCCCAATGGAGCTGTGGCTAGATCGGCTAACCTCCCTAGTCGACCGACTAGGAAGTGGCGCTAAACCCAGTCAAATGCCACATGTTGGCCCCACCAAACTTGAAGAAGTCATGGTTGACTGATTCGCGCGCAATTGGTGGCGGAGCTGACCCCCCCCCCCCCCCCCCTAGAAATAGCACTCTATACCTCACTTGACACACACAACAAAAGTTTGGAATAGAATACCACTTATAAGGTTTAGGTAGTCCTACAGGCTGCCAAGTAGAAGGAGAGCGTGGTGAAGAGTTCAGGATACCACATCTTTGTTTCGTTGATGGGTATTCGGGTTATCATCAGATCCCAATACATCCTGACGACCAAAGTAAGACCACATTCACATGTCCCTATGGAACTTATGACTAACGGCATATGTCTTTTGGACTATGTATCTCCTGCCTCTTTTCAAACATGCATGATGTCTATCTTTTCCGACGTGATCAAGGAGATCATGGAATTTTTCATGGACGATTTAAAGCATTTTCTAGAAAATTTAGACAAGGTTTTACAAAGATGCCAAGAGAAGGACCTTATACTTGACTGGGAAAAGTGCCATTTTATGGTTCGTGAAGGCATCGTTCTTGGACACTTACTGTCTGAGAGAGGGACAGAGGTGGACAAAGCAAAAGTTGAGGTCATTGAAAAACTTCCACCTCCCATCAATGTTAAGGGAATCAACAACTTTATATGTCATGTGGGGTTCTATCGGCGATTCATCAAATATTTCTCAAAAGTCACTAGACACCTCACTAACCTACTAGGTAAGAAAGCTCCCTTTGATCTTGATGATAAATGCCTTAAATCCTTTGATACACTCAAAAAGGCGCTCATCTCACCTCCAATCATTCAACCTCCCTATTCGACGCTGCCATTCAAAATCATGTGTGATGCTAGTGATTTCATTGTTGGTGCAGTCCTAGGCCAAACTAAAGATAAAAAGCATCATGCAATAGCTTATGCTAGCAAAACTCTGATAGGAGTTCAACTCAATTATGCCACAAAAGAAAAATGTTGTGATTTAAAACGTAAGTGTGGTGCTTAGGTTAGAAATCACTAGTGAATATCTCGTAGACCCGCGAATTGAAGAGGTAGGCAGTAGGTGTTGACAACCCTATCCGTTCTTAGTAATCCTCCACGTTCGGCTATGCCATAGGCTCTTGACGGGAATCGTCCTAGTGTTGCTAGGGGTAAACCCGTGCACGAAGCAAGCAGCTGCCGCAAATTCCTTTAAATTAAAATAAATACTTTGAATTCCTCTCTCTTCCTTGCCTACAAAACAACTTTGTGTCCTTGGGTGGATTAGTTCGTATGATTAGCACACACGTTCCATGGATTCGATACCCTTGGGAATAATCTGAAGGGGAAGTGCTACACGACAGTTTCCGTGCGCTTATGAATTTTTATCTGTGACGTAAGAAACGTCAACAAGCATTTCTGGCGCTGTTGCTGGGGAACGGTTGCTGTTAATCATCGAACGCTGTTCACCGTGGTATCTATATTCTTATTTTATCATTTCTTTTCTTACAAACACCACCTATATGGAGCAGCCCACCATTCTTTCATATTCTGCCCCAAAGGGCATGTTCTATGAGCCAGCGCCTTCGGCGAAACCCATCTGTTCTACCAGATATGAACTTCGCCCTGACTTTATAGCCATAGTTCGGGAGCAATCCTTCTTAGGAACGGATTGTGAAAACCCTTACCACCATCTAAGAGAGTTCAAAAAATTGTGTTCATCCCTTCTAATCAAGGGTATGACGCAAGAGACTCCCAAATGGAAGTTGTTTCCTTTTTCTCTCAAATAAAAAGCTAAACCATGGTATGACTACAACATTGGGAGGACAAACGGAAATTGGAATGAATTACAAGACAGATTTGTCTTGCTATCTTTCCAATTGCCCGAATTGTTTCCTTATAGAAAGAAGTACTATGCTTCCAGCAGATGGAGAAGGAATCCTTAGGTGCAGCTTGGGATAGATTTTCTCTTTTGAGAAATTTCAGCCCAGATTTGTCCATCCTTGATCAGTTGCTCTTGCAACACTTCTACATGGGATTGAACAAAGCGTCTGCCCTATATATTGACATTACGACTGGAGGATCTTTTCTACATAAGACACAGGAAGATGGTAATGATCTTCTAGACCGAATTCTAGAAAATTCTTCCTTCATTATGGGTCTTAATGAACCTCCTCAAGAGGAAGTAGTGTCAATATCCGAGGATGAATCCATTGACAAGGAATAACCTATCTCTTGCTTATCTCAAACCTTGCAGTGGGAATCATCTCGCGAACCCAAAACTACAAAGGAAGAAGAAATTAAACCTGTGATGTTTCCCTTCTACTTCTAGGAAGAGATACTTGAAGATTTTGGAATACCTCAAAGTATTGTTGCCATAGGAAACCATCATTGCCATTAACTCTACCTGACCAACCTGATGGAGTGTTCGTCCAATAGACGGTCAAGGAGTTAACCTCTATTCTAAGCAGGGAATGGACTGCAAAAGTTGATCTATCACCCAAAATGCTTCGGAGACCTCACTTTTGCCAACTATTCTATGCTTTATTAGAGGGACGCCAATAAAGGTCCTATACAACCCCAATGTTGGAGCAAATCTCATTTTCGGTTCTTGTGCTCTCGCCATTCTGGGCAATGTGCCGTTGGCACCAACTTGTAAATTCTTCCGAGATTCTTTCGGAAACATCCTTGAAGGATGTGGGGTTTTGCAACAGGTGTCTGTAAGACAGAAAGATATTGAGGCAATCCTAGAATTCCATGTGTTCGAAATCCAAGATTTCGACATTATGATTGGGATTCGCATCGAGAAATTTCTCGTGGAAATTCCCTTGGAAGGAAACCTCAATGTCATGCTTGTATGGAGAAAGTTCTCTATTCCTATCTTGTGTTCCAAGAACACATCTGCAGAATCTCCCCCTAAAACTTAAGGAGAGCAAGATTTCATCCAAGAGGAGGATGAATTTCAGGAAGCAATTAATTGACAAAAGAAGAGTTCTTCCCAAAACCTCCTGTTGAGCTAAAAATTCTACCTCCAGGCATACATTATGCCTTTCTAAATGGCGAATTGGAAGGCCCTGTCATCATAAGTGACAAGCTTTCAGATGATGAGACGCCCAAACTCATTGCCATGTTAGAAAAGCATAGGGCTCTTTTTGGCTATTCACTGGAGGATCTAAAGGGGATTAGTATAGAGTTATACACCCATCACATCCCCATTGACCCCAAAGTGTCCCCTCAAAGGAACCTCAAAGACGATTGAATAATGCAATGCAGGAAGTTGTCAAGAAGGAAGTCTTGAAACTCTGCATTCCGAGATTATTTAGCATGTTCCTCGTAGTGAATGGGTCAGTCCAATTCATGTAGTGCCTATGAAGTAAGGTATGATGGTCATTCAAAATGAGAGGAATGAATTAATTCCTCAACGAACCGTCATAGGTGGGAGGATGTGCAATGACTATCAGAAACTTAACAAGACTACAAGGAAGGATTATTTCATTGCCCTTCATTGATGAGATGTTAGAGCGGTTGGCAAAACACTCCTTTTGTTTCCTTGATGGGTATTCGGGTTATCATCAAATCCCAATCCATCCTGACGATCAATGTAAGACCACATTCACACGTCCATATGGAACTTATGCCTACCGGCGCATGTCTTTTGGACTGTGTAATGTTCCTGCCTCTTTTCAAAGATGCATGATGTCTATCTTTTCCGACATTATCGAGGAGATCATGTAATTTTTCATGGATGATTTCTTCGTCTACGGAAAAACTTTTGAGCATTGTCCGAAAATTTAGACAAGGTCTTACAAAGATGCCAAGAGAAGGACCTTTGTACTAAATTGAGAAAAGTGCCATTTCATGTTTTGTGAAGGCATCGTTCTTGGACACTTAGTATCTGAGAGAGGGATAGAGGTGGACAAAGCAAGAATCGAGGTCATTGAAAAACTTTTACCTCCCATCAATGTTACGGGAATCTGCAGCTTTATAGGTCATGCGGGGTTCTATCAGCGATTCATCAAAGATTTCTCAAAAGTGACTAGACCCCTCACTAACCTTACTAGCTAAGGAATCTCCCTTTGATTTCAATGATAAATGTCTTAAATCATTTGATACACTCAAAAAGGCGCTCATATTAGCTCCCGATTGGACACTGCCATTCGAAATCATGTGTGATGCTAGTGATTTTGTTATTGGTGCGGTCCTAGGCCAAACCAAAGATAA
This sequence comes from Tuctoria greenei, assembly GCA_036927565.1. Classification (NCBI taxonomy): domain Eukaryota; kingdom Viridiplantae; phylum Streptophyta; class Magnoliopsida; order Poales; family Poaceae; genus Tuctoria; species Tuctoria greenei. Next base: position 78,805,049 of record JAYESD010000007.1, read on the forward strand.
AAAGCATCATGCAATAGCCTACGCTAGCAAAACTCTGATAGGCGATCAACTCAATTATGCCACAACCGAAAAGTTGTGATTTAAAATGTAAGCATGGTGCCTAGGTTAGAAATCACCAGTGAATATCTCGTAGACCCACGAATTGAAGAGGTGGGCAGTAGGTGGTGATAGCCCTATCTATTCATAGTAATCCTCCACATTCGGCTATGCCATAGGCTCTTGGCGGGAGTAGTCCTAGTGTTGCTAGGGGTAAACCCATGCCCAAAGCAAGCAACTGTCGCAAATTCCTTTGAATTAGAATAAATACTTTGAATTCCTCTCTCTTCATTGCCTACAAAACAACTTTGTGTCCTTGGGTGGAATAGTTCGTAAGATTAGCACACACGTTCCTTGGATTTGATACCCTTGGGAATACCGTTAAGAGGAAGTGCTACACGACATTTTCCATGCGCTTGCGGATTTTTATCAGTGACGTAAGAAATGTCAACAAGCATTTCTCACGCTGTTGTCAGGGAACAGTTGCTGTTAATCTTTGAACATTGTTCACCCTCGTATCTATCTTCTTATTTTATCATTCCTTTTCTTACCACCACCACCTATATAGAGCATTCCACCATTCTTTCATATTCTGCCCCAAAGGGCAAGTTTTGTAAGCCACCGCCTTCGGCAGAACCCATCTGTTCTACCAGCTATGGACTTTGCTTTGACCTAGCCATGGTTCGGGAGCAATCCTTTTTAGGAACAGATTGTGAAAACCCTTACCACTATCTCAGAGAGTTCTAACAATTGTGTTCATGCCTTCTAATCAAGGGTATGACGTAAGAAACTTCACATGGAAAATGTTTCCTTTTTCTCTCAAGGAAAAAGCTAAACAATGGTACGACCACAACGTTGGGAAGACAAATGGAAATTGGAATGAATTACAAGACATATTTTTTCTTGCTTTCTTTCCAATTGCCCAAATTTTTTCCTTACGGAAGGAAGTAATATGCTTCCAGCAGATGGAGAAGGAGTCTTTAGGTGCAGCTTGTGATAGATTTTCTCATTCGAGAAATTACGGCCAAGATTTGTCCATTCCTGACCCGTTTCTCTTGCAAAACTTCTACATGGGATTGAACAAAAAAATTTGTCCTATATCCTGACATTATGGCTGGAGGATTTTTTTCTCCATAAGGCGCCGAAAGAAGGTAAAGATCTTCTAGACCTAATTCTAGAAAATTCTTCCTTGATTATGGGTCTTAATGAACCTCCTCAAGAGGAAGTAGTGTCAAGATCCGAGGATAAATCCATGGACAACGAAGAACCTATATCTTGCTGACCTCAAACCTTGCTGGAGGAATCCTCTCCCGAACTCGACACTACAAAGGAAGAAGAAATTCAGCCTTCAATGTTTCCCTTGTACTTCGAGGAAGAGATATTTGAAGATTTTGGAAATACCTTGAAGTATTGTTGCCATAGGAAACCATCATTGCCATTAACTGCACCTGACCAACCTGATGGAGTGTTCGTCCAAAGACGGTCTACGAGTTAACCTCTATTTTAAGCAGGGAATGACTGCGGAAGTTGAGCAATCACCAGAAAAGCTTCGGATGACCTTACCTTTGGAAACTATTCTATGCTTTACTTGAGGGACGCAAATGAAGGTCCTATACAACTCCACTGTTGGAGCAAATCTCACTTTTGGTTCTTGTTCTCTCGCCATACTGGGCAATGTGCCATTGGAACCAACATGTAAATCCTTCTGATATTCTTTTGGAAACATCCTTGAAGGATGCAGGATTTTGCAATAGGTGTATGTAAGATACACATATAATGAGGCAATCCTAGATTTCCATGTGTTCGAAATCCAAGATTTCGACATTATGATTGGGATTCCCATTGAGAAATTTCACATGGAAATTCCCTTGGAAGGAAACCTCAATGTCAAGCTTGGAGGGAGAAAGTTCTCTATTCCTATACTGCGTTCCAAGAACACGTCCGCAGAATCTCCCATCCATTATGAGCCATTAGAGGAGGGTAGAACTCTTCAATTCTTAGCGCCCCTAAAATTGAAGCAGTAGAAGATTTCATCCAAGAGGAGGATGAATTTCAGGAAGCAATTGAATTGCCAAAAGAAGAGCTCTTCACAAAAGCTCCTGTTGAGCTAAAAATTTGTACCTTCAGGCCTACGTTATGCCTTTCGAAATGGCGATTTGGAAGCCCCTGTCATTATAAGTGACAAGCTTTCAGATGATGAGCCACTCAAACTCATTGCCATGTTAGAAAAGCATAGGGCTGTTTTTGGCTATTCACTAGGGGATCTAAAGGGGGTACTTCCAGTGTTATGCACCCCTCGCATTCCCATTGACCCCAAAAGTGTGCCCTCAAGGGAACCTCAAAGGAGATAGAATAATGCGATGCGAGAAGTTGTAAAGAAGGAAGTCTTGAAACTTCTGCATGCTAGGATTATTTACCATGTTCCTCATAGTGAGTGGGCCAACCCAGTTCAAGTAGTGCCTAAGAAGGGAGGTATGATGGTCATTCAAAATGAGAAGAATGAATTAATTCCTCAACGAACTGTCACGGGTTGGAGGATGTGCATTGACTACGAGAAACTTAACAAGTCTACAAGGAAGGATCATTTTCCAATACCCTTCATCGATGAGATGTTAGAGAAGTTGTCAAGACACTCCTACTTTTGTTTCCTTGATGGGTATTCGAGTTATCATCAAATCCCAATCCATCCTGACGATCAAAGTAAGACCACATTCACATGTCGCTATGGAACTTATGCCTACCGGTGTATGTCTTTTGGACTGTGTAATGCTCCTTCCTCTTTTCAAAGATGCATGATGTCTATCTTTTCTGACATGATCGAGGAGATCGTGGAATTTTTCATGGATGATTTCTCCGTCTGTGGAAAACTTTTGAGCATTGTCTGCAAATTTAGACAAGGTCTTACAAAGATGCCAAGAGAATGACCTTATACTTAATTTGGAAAAGTGCCATTTCATGGTCCGTGAAGGCATCGTTCTTGGACACTTAGTGTCCGAGAGAGGGATAGAGGTGGAAAAAGCAAAAATCAAGGTCATTGAAAAACTTCTACCTCCCATCAATGTTAAGGGAATCCGCAACTTTATAGGTCATGCAAGGTTCTATCGACCATTCATCAAAGATTTCTCAAAAGTCGCTATACTCCTCACTAACCTACTAGCTAAGGAAGCTCCCTTTGATTTCAATGATAAATGCCTTAAATCATTTGATATACTCAAAAAGGTGCTCATCTCAGCTCCAATAATTCAACCTCCTGATTAGACACTGCCATTCGAAATCATATGTGATGCTAGTGATTTGGTTGTTGGTGCATTCCTAGGCCAAGCCAAAGATAAAAATCATCATGCAATAGCCTACTTTAGGAAAACTCTGACTAGAGCTCAACTCAATCATGCCACCACCGAGAAAAGAGCTCTTGGCTGTAGTTTTTGCTATTGATAAGTTTAGGTCCTATTTTGTTTGAGCCAAGGTCATAGTCTACACAAACGATGCTGCCTTGAAGTACTTGCTCACTAGTAAGGATGCTAAACCAAGGCTAATCCGATGGATTCTCCTACTCCAAGAATTTGACTTAGAAATGAAGGATTAGAAAGGAGTAGAGACTTTTGTTGCAGATCATCTCTCGTGTATGGAAGTCACCCAAACCATTGACATTCCTATCAATGACTTCATACGTGGTGATATGCTTCTCAAGGTGACTGAGTCTCACCATTGGTATGCAGATATTGTGAACTTCATGGTCACGGGATACGTACCACCATGGGAAAACAAAAAGAAACTCATCTGTGAGTCATAGACACTTTTGGGATGACCCATACCTCTATTGAGTTTGTGTCGATGGCCTTCATAGAAGGGGTGTCCCGTAAATCGAAGGCACCAAGATTATTGAGAAAGCCCATGCTAGTCCCTATTGTGGCCATTACAGTGTTTATCGTACCCAGGCAAAGATATGGCAAAGTGGACTCTATTGGCCTTCTATGTATGAAGATACAAAAGAATTAAATCGCAGATGTTGGAAATGCCAAAAGATGGGAGTAATCTCAGCTTGCAATACAATGCCCCTAACATAAAATCTCCAAGTGGAATTATTTCATTTGTGGGGTATTGATTTCATGGGACCTTTCCCTAGGTCCTATGATTGCGAGTATTTCCTGGTGGCTATAGATTATGTGTCAAAATGGGTAGAAGCTTTGCCATGCAAAAATGTTGATTCCAAGCAAGCTAGGAAAATGTTCCATGAGATCATTTTTCCATTATTTGGCGCTCCCCGTATGGTCATGAGTGATGGAGGGTCTCATTTCATAGATAAGTCCTTCCGAAACTTTTTGAGGGAGCTTGGTGTCCAGCATAATATTTCTACTCCATACCACCCACAAACAAGTGGTCAAGCGGAAACATCTAATAAGCAAATTAAGAATATTCTACAAAAGACCATATTGGAAATGGGAACGGGATGAAAGCATAAGCTACCCAACGCATTGTGGGTATACCGTATTGCTTACAAAACTCCCATCAGCATGTCTGCTTTCCAACTTGTCTATGGGAAGACTTGTCATCTTTCTCTAGAATTGGAATAGAGAGCATATTAGGCAATCAAGCAGTGGAACATTAACCTTCATGAAGCAGGAAAACACCGACTGAAGCAACTTTCTGAGTTGGAAGAGTGGAGATATAAGGTGTACTATAGTGCCAAAATCTACAAGGAAAGAACCAAAAGATGGCACGATAAAAGGATTACGCCTAAAGAGTTTAAACCTATAGATGAAGTTCTACTTTTCAACTCTAGGGTTAAACTATTTTTACTTGGGAAGCTTAGAAGTAAATGGGAAGGACCATTCGCTGTAGTAGAAACCTCATCACATGGAGCAATCACACTCCAAGGTGACGATGATCAGCTATTTAAAGTGAATGGGCACCAACTCAAATTATTTCTTGAATCCCAAGAGAAGGAGATGGAAAAAGAAATGGACGTGATAAACCTTATTGATTTTCATGCCGTTTCATTAAATTCTGACTAATTTCTCTGTGTCCAATTAATGGGCTCATCCAATTAATCATCCATGAGGCCCATTAAGCCAACTCCCGAAAACATAGCTCGAGCGGAGCCAGGAAGGGTTCATTCGAACCCTAGGGTCGGCCGACCTCCTCCTTGCACTATCAGCTTTCTGTTTTCTTGTGCAGACTATCCCGACGTATCCCAACAAGACTCTCATTGCTAGCGTACTTTCCCACCTTATTTGTTGATGGAAACAGAGAGGGGATCCTTGCACCATCCAAAAAAATCCTTCTCCTGTTCCTCCCATCCAAGTCATGGCCGACAAAAAAATTGTGCTTTGTGCCTCCTCTAGCTCAACCTTCAACCTGAGTGGAGACATCGCACCGGCCAATTACAAGTCCACCCTCACTTTGGAGTCCGTCATGGCATTGGATGCCGTACCTCTTGCCATGATCCCACCACCAACAACGACTCCGCGTGGGTGTAGCACCATGCCTCGTGGTGCTGCACAGTCGTTCTCTCCCCTGAGGATGCCCATGAAGTTGATGACACATGCACATCGTCTGACTACGGCTGGCCTTAAGTCAGTCAAGACCCGTCTTTTTCCTGAAAAAGATGAGTCTCTCCCAAAGATGCAGCCTGGCGAGGAGTTCATGTACACTCTGAAGACCAAGTACGATGATGTAGTGAGCCACCACTACAATCACCTATGCGTACCTCGCCTGAGCGTGTGGGAGACTGCCTCATTATCCATGGGGTGTGCAAGCCTGAAGGAGGCTATGCAAAAAGGTTTTTCAAGCAAGTGGACGATGTGGTGATGGAGGAATCGACGGGCTGATCACCCTCCAAGATTAGGCATCACCTCTCGCCACCTGCCATCAGAGGGCCACATGGCCAATTTGAGGATAGCGACGGGAAATCTCCTCATGCCCCTAAAGTCGCACAGCATTATAAGGAGTTAGCGTCTCTCCGTTTGGAGAACAAGAAGCTATCAGACTTAGTGGCTGAAGGGCGCATTGAGAGTAAGGAACCGAAGGATGGGCTCATATCCCTCAAGGAGGATATTGATGTTTTTCGTCGTGGCATGGGTGCCAAGCTGCAGCGCATATTCAATGCCATCGAGAAGCTCGACATCTACAATGCTCCATAGTTTTGATGTCCCAACTGCATAGGATGCTTACTATTTTAGTTTAGTTTCATTCCAATTTTTTATTTCATTAAATTTAGATTCAATAATGTAAGAATCCACATTGTTTAAATTCAATAAAATGAACTTACCGATTAATCTTACCTGGTAAAGTTCCATCTTTAGTTTATTTTTGTGAATAAAAGAATTCAGGGAACAAGTGTGGGGAGGCACCCCAAATTTGCAAAATCCCGACATGCAAAAATAGCGTTGCATCCTGAAACACGTTGTACCGAACATAGAACAGAAAGGCCAGCAGTTCGTCGGCCAAACCCCCTGGTCGGCTGACCTTGGGTGGGCCCCACACAGCTTTATTTCGCTCCACAAGTTTGGTTTGGATCTCCTACCCTTGAACATGCATGCTACATTACTGTTTGAGTTGATTTAATATTTAGTACTGAATATTTAAAATAAATTCAACTCAACATTTTAAAATGTAAAACCTGTAAGTCAAAATTTGCTTGAGCTAAAAATTTTAATATTTTTATTTCGATTTATTGCCTTTTTTATGATTCCCACAAGCAAAAATAGGAAAAACACGTCATCTAGGTATTTGACTAGTGCGATATGGTAAATGAGTTATTCGAGGAGATACCTCTTTGCTTGAAATTGATTTTGATGTTTGCACAATTTGGAGTCTTGAACTTTGCCTTGTTCTTTCATTGAAAATTTAAATACCCACCACGGCAATATAATATAAATTCTTGCAAAACCACCAACTTTGTTTTTAATTAAACTATGTCAAACTCGTGACCCAATTGAGTGACATGCATGAACTTTTTGACTTAGAAATTCTTGTGCACCCTATTCATGCAAAATTCCTCACATTGATAATTTGCATCCACCATTCATCCATCCAATAAAAAAACTACATACATTTTGGTCATCAAAATCTCTCTAAAAAAATTAAAAGGAGTAGAAGATATGGCTATAAAAAAATGGAAAGAAAAATAAAAGCATCTACTCTTCGAAAGAGGAAGTATGCCAAAAAAAAGAAAGGAAGTAGCCAGGTATCATCCTTAAAGAGCTAAAACCATGAAGTCCACAAATATCCATTCCATTCTTGTGCACAAGAATTTTCTTTGTCAATTTGTTTGTTGCATAAGTCTCTGATTGGATCAAGTTTTTGACTTAGTAATATATGAATTGCAATGTGTGCCACATTTATCCCTACCAAGCTCAAGATATAGCCATATTTAGTATTGGGACAAAATTGGCACAACATGCCAAGCTTAGGATAAAAACACTTTCAGATACTTGAGAGATTCCAAATGAGAAGATAAGGGCAATTGTTTCTTTGACTTTCCGAATATAGCAAATCGTCAGATCATTTCGGCAGGAGAAGATCCAAGAGAACTACATTCCAACCATTCCACTCTTAAAACACCCAAGATTGATGTGATAGCCACATTTCTCAAACGGAATTCCTGAATTGAGGTATGAGTTGAAATATTTAGTATTCTCTTTTTCTAACTTATAGCAAATTTATGACAACACCTTAGTTCTTCTTCTTGCCTTCACTCGAGGACGAGCAATGGACTATGTGTGGGGGAGTTCGTTGACGAGCCTTGAGTGCCATATTTGGACCGTCAGTTCACCTCATAATGTGCACAAAAGAGAAGCACAACGTAGTGGTAGGGTTAAAAACTAAACAATTCCACAAGTGTTGGTGCTTATTTGTGTGCAAGTGAATTTAGACCCAAAATACCAAGACATGTAGGAAGTAATCCAGAAAATTGGATTTCGACGAATCAGGCGGCACCACATGTCATCACATGGATCAAATGGCCCACAAACAAAACTATCTGAGACCATCCAACGGTGTAGCACCCATATCAAGGGATGGGACCCGCCTGGCAGAGACCTGGAGAATGCACAACCCCAACGGAGTTGTGACCAGGTCAGCCGACCTCCCTAGTTGGCCGACTAGGGAATGTCACCAAACCCGATCAAATGCCACGTGTTGGCTCCTCCCGGCTTGAATAAGTCATGGGTGACTTATTCGCACGCAATTGGTGGCGGGAACCGACCCTTCTCCCCCTATAAATAGAACCCTACACCTCACTTCACACACACACCAAAAGCTGAGAATAGAATTCCACTCCTAAGGTTTAGAGTAGTCCTAGAGGCTGCTAAGTAGAAAGAGAGTGTGGTGGAGAGTTTAGGAGAATGATGCTTGGGCTTGTCAAGTCCCTCTTCTACACTTGTACCCCTACAAAGGTGTTATCAAATCAAGTAAGCCCTTTGTGAATTCAATTCAATTTTGATTCTCAATTCATAGTAGTATGCATAAGTAGTTACTTGTGGGTTCATTACTTTAATTTATTAGATGCTCTAGTTGTAGCTTTGTGTTCAAAATAACTAGAGTTGTGATTTAAAACGTAGCGTGGTGCTTAGGTTAGAATTCACCAGTATTTATCTCTTAGACCCACGGATTGAAGAGGAAGGTAGTAGGTGGAGACAGCCCTATCTGTCCTTAGTAATCCTCCATGTTCGGCTATACCATAGGCTCTTGGTAGGAGTCGTCCTAGTGTTGCTAGGGGTAAACCCGTGCCAGAAGCAAGCAGCTACCACAAATTCCTTTGAATTAGAATCAATACTTTGAATTCCTCTTTCTTCCTTGTCTTCAAAATAACTTTGTGTCCTTGGGTGGATTATTTTGTAAGATTAGCACACACGTTCCTTGGATTCGATACCCTTGGTAATACTCTTAAGTGGAAGTGCTACACAATAGTTTTCGTGCGCTTGCGGATTTTTATGTGTGATGTAAGAAATGTCAACAATTATGTGGGGTGAAAATTAGATAGAAAGAGCACTTTAGGGACATGCCAATTCTTGGGTAGGTCCCTAGTGTCTTTGTCCTCAATGAAACAAAATTCTGTTGCTCTCTCCACAACCGAAGTGGATTATGTCGCAGCCGAAAGTTGTTGTGCACAACTTCTTTAGATGCGGCAAACTCTTAGGGATTATTGCATAAACTTATGCCATATCCCTCTCCTATGTGACAATGAGAATGCCATCAAAATAGCCCACAATCCAGTTGACCATTCAAGGACCAAGCTAAATGTGGCCTAGAGGGGGGTGAATAGGCCTTTTTGATTTTCTGTCAGAACCTGCAACACTTAACAACCAGATCAAATCTCGAGATATCGGACTAGTCCGGTCGAGTGCGGACTAGTCCAGTGTTTGCCGACTAGTTTTATCAAATTTGATCGATTATCTTGATCCTAGGATGTATGCAATGGAAATATACTTGTAATTGAAGTGTTACAAAACTATAAACTAGGATGTACCAGAAGCTAATCTTTTATTCAATGTTTGAAAGTAAGGTGAGTAAGATTGGTTGAAACCCTAGATATATATGAAGTGAAAGAACAATGGTAGCAATGAAAGAACACATACACTTTATTGCGTGGTTCGGTTCCCACAAAGGCAACCTCCATCCACGTTGAGGAGTCCACAAAAGGACTGGGTGTTCTCCAACCCTACCCTCGTTGGATCGCCACGGAGGCCAATCCTTTTCACTAATAACAAAGGGCAAATAACCAAATTCAAGGGGCCTTCTCACATGTTGAGGGCTCCCCAAGATTACAATATGAACACCACCAAGAACACACTCTTAAGATCACAATGAATAACCATAGGAGTGTGTTAGGCAATCAAACCAAGAGCTCAATGAGTGATGAACCGTGTCTCTCCAATGATCCAAAGTGCATCCTCAAGGTATTGATCTTTCTTGCGTTTGATTTCGTGGAGAGGTGTTTTCTAGGCTCTTGGGAGGTGTGACGGTGTAGGGGGTCGAGAGTTATGAAAGATGGGTCGTGTACACCTATTTATATGGGGTTCCCAAAAGTTACCATTAGGGTTTAGAAAGATCGGACTAGTCCGTGGTGGACACCGGACTAGTCCGGTGTGCTGTGTGTAGCAAACCCTATGTGTCCCGAAATATCGGACTTTTCCGGTTGAGAACGGACTTGTCCAATTTTGGTTCTGGAAATCTTCAGACTAGTCCGATGAATATCGAACTTGTCCGGATAAGTGAAATCCTAAGTGAATATGCAACAAGTCCGCACTTGGAGGACTTGTCCGATTTAGGTCAGAGGGTTTTTTAGACTAGTCCGTGCTAATATCGAACTTATCCAATTGACATCAGAAAGATATCGGACTAGTACGATGTGTGATCGGACTTGTCCGATTTTGTGCAACTTCTGAAGTGTTTGGGGGACTAGTCCGCACTGGGGAGGACTAGTCCGATTCTAGTCAGAGAGATATCAGACTAGTCCATTGTGATATCGGACTAGTCCGGTTAGTGAAAACTGGACTGTGAGAGGACAAGTCCGCATTGTGAGGACTTGTACGATCTTGTGCAGAAAGATATTAGACTAGTCCAGTCCTGTATAGTTTTGTGCAATTTGTGAAATTATTTGTGCTTCAGCTCTTGGGGTGTGTTTCCCGAACACACTCCATACACAATGATCTACTACACTTGTTTCATGAGCTCTTTTCCACATTGCTCCTCATTCTTCTTTCTTTTTGGCGCTTTTCTCATTTTCTCATTAGAACCTGTGCTCATCTCAACAAAGTGGTTAGGATCTCATTTGCTTGTCATAAATCATCCAAACCCACAAGGGATTCCTAGATGCACTTTCACATGCACATTGATATCCATCAAATGAGACATAGTGATTTCCCATGTGAGAAATAAAAAACAATTGGCCGATATTTTCACCAAGCCCTTAGATGAGAAGAGATTTTATGATCTTGGGAGTGAACTCAATATCTTAGATTCTCGAATGTGGCTTGAGTCTTGCACATCAAAATAATGCATGCTTCCGAAAACTTCATCCCCCTCAATTTTCTACAAAACTATTAGAGATTATTGAATCTTTGTCAATTATGGTCATAGTTTGGTTGTTGATTGCTTAATGACCATGTTTGCAAAGAACCTTTTTGAAAAATAGTCCATATGGACAAAATCTCTGGTGAAAACTCAAATATATATGAGTTTTCGGCCTTTGGACCGGATTAGTCTACCACACTGGTCGGACAAGTCCGGACTCCAACTTCTCCAAACTGAGACGGACATGTCCAAAACGGACTTGTCCACCCTACGAGCCAGACAAGTCCAACCCTTTGAGTAGTCTGGATAGGGTCCGTGGACTGGACTAGTCCAGGGAGCCTGCCGGACAAGTTCGGCACTTGGGGACTTAACCTCCCCAGTAGGGCCCCGACTCTTCATTCTTCTCATTCGACTTTCTCCTCTCCTCCAAGAAAAAATGCACCACTTTTAAAGATTTTCTCCTCCATCCACCAAAAACCACTTCCAATTCGTGGACCGAATCCCTTAGATGTGTGGGAACTCTTCCCCGCACATCCTTGCTTGCTTCTTCACCCGAATTTGTCGATTCAAAGATTCAAAGAGGTATTCATGACCTAACTCCAAATCCTTCAAAATTCAAAATTTTGCGAAAAGTGGTAGAAACCTCTTCACAAATGTTGTTCCCCATGCTATTGAGATTCTGGCCAAGGAATATTGCGCCATGATCCATAGATTTTGCGAAAATATTTCAAGATTAGGGTTCTTGCTGTGTGCAGCGGACTAGTCCGGTCACAGGGCGGACAAGTCCGGGTCCACAGTACAAAACCCCAATTTTGATGGTTTTTGTGAATGCTAACGCAATATTCCACTTCCTTGACCTCATACATTCTCGTACTCATATTTTCACATGGATGATGTAGAACCATGATGACCCGCCCCTATCTGATCTAGAGCGGAAGGAGACGAGGCAAGCTATCGAGGTGTAGCAACAACACTTCCCACGGTACTACTAAAGCGTAGTCTGCAGAGGTTCTTATTCGGATGAGGCGCGTAAGATCACGAACAAGATGATGAGACAGGAGGTTTTATGTGGTTCAGGCCACATGAGCGTAATACCCTACTCCACGGGGTGGTTGTTGATTGTATATGTGTGTATGGCGAGTGTCTCAGGTTGCTTGTGTGCGTGTGATCTTAGTCGTCTTCTACTGTGCGATGCAATCCTTTTATATGCTAAGGACTGGCCATTACAATATATATCTGGCCCGACAGGTGGTCTCGACTGTAATTAACTACCTATACATGATCTAGATGTATAATTTATGATTAATAGTGCGATAACGAGCCTTAATGGCGGTGTTACCTGTCTTGATAGTCCTCTGATTGTGTGTCATTAATACTGAATTAATGACACATTAGTCAGGTCTTGTAACGGCTGTTTAATAGCCTCTTGAATGTTCACGCCATCTGAGATCCTATAGTCTCCCCGTTGCAGGCTTAGGTTTGGAGGTCCAACACGTGGCAGCTCCAGAGCTTCCCTCTATGGGGAGGCAGGTCCTGATCCACTTGACTTGTGGCAGCACCGGAGCTTCCCTCTACTGGGAGTTAGGCCCGTGGCTGCTGGACACGTGGAGCTACCCCAACGAGGGATGCGGGGCCAGTGCTGTAGGACATGTGTTGCCTTCGGAAGTCCTCAACTCAGACATAGAAACTGCTTGGTTTTAAGTGTGGTATTGGGGGGTACATGGTATTCACGGTACCGACAGTGGCCCCCGGGCCCACCTCTTTGAGAAAGCCTCTGGGTGATGTTATACTACCAGAGGTGGGACCATCTTCGATTCTTGCGCTACATCTTCAAAGTATTTTACAGGCGATTGAGGTGATGGCAAAGAGTTATGCCATCGCCATGTGGACCTTTTTGACATGGCGCGTGGGATTCAGGCGTGTGGATCTCAAGCAATTGAAGATCGCCGGTCCCCAATACAAAATTTGTATCAGTTCCCAGCGTAATCTTTGTAGCCTTGTCAGGTTGCCGCCCTCGGGCTTGCAACTTCTCCTCATGACAACGGTTCGCTTGGTGTAACTTTTTAAGCAAAGTGGACTCGTGCCACCTTGTCATTGACGAGGTTGTTGACCACTATTATATACCAATTCATCCGTCAATTTAACTCAATTATGTGAAGGATTTGTCATTTCTCGCACCCATCACCTTTCTATCTAACCCAGTTCCACTTGGACTTGGAGAAATATTTGTATGCAACATTTTATGCAGGAAATGAGGAAATGTAGAGGGACCAATCCCAGCCAATCAGGCGACAACATGTGGCATCCCATGGATCAAATGGCCCACAAATAGAAGTATCCGAGGAGATCCAACGGTGTATCACACAGATACATCAAGGGGACCCATCTGGCAGCCACCTGGAGGAAGCACTCCACGTTTGGAGTGTTGACCAGGTCGGCCGAAACAGGGGTTCGACCAACCCCTTCCTGGCGCCAAACGCGGTCAAACGACACATGTTGGCTCCTCCTGGCTTGATGGAGTCAATGGTGACTGATTCGCGCACTTTTGGTGGCGGGAACCGACCTCAACACTAGTGTAAATAGGACCCCCTACCCATCACTTCAACACACACCACTTGAGCTTCATCTCTATTGTATACACTATCATCCATAGTCTTAGAGGAGTTAGGTTGTAGAGAGGAGAGTCTCTAGTCCAAAGTCCAAATTGGGAAAGGAGTAAGGAGTCTCTCTCTTCCCAATCATACATTGGGAAAGGTATGGCTCATGTATTCTTTCTTGTATTTGTGACTTTATGCATAATAAATATAGTATCTTTGGTCTCTACTTATACATATACTTGGGCAAAGCATTTCTTGTTTGATTGTGGCGTCCATGTATGTGGAAGGTATAGCTTCTATGACTGTTTTATCATGAACATATCTCATTTTCATAGAACCTATAGACCCCCACTATAGTCTAGTTAATTATAACATAACTAGGTTAATATGGATAATTATGTTGTGTATCAACATTTGTTCAATGATGATTCAATTCATTGCCTTAGGATGGATTGTGCCTAGGCTCTTAAGGTAATTACTTAATATGCTAGGATGGTGCTAGGATAGCTAAGTAGCATTGGATGTCTCGTAGACCCACAGATTGAAGAGGTAGGCAGTAGGTGGTGAAAGCCCTATCTCTCCTTTGTTTACCTCGACGTTCGGCTATGCCACAGGCTCTTGGCGGGAGTCACCCAAGTATTGCTAGGGGTAAGCCCGTGCCCGATGTGTTGAACCACATAGGATAAGTATTCACTATTGATCTATCTTATGGATAATTAATTTAGACTATGTATATGTACAATAGAGCATAGTAGGAGTACCTCCATAACTCTCAACCTTAACTAACCTCTAGGATCCTCTTACCCCCCTTAGACTTGAAAGCTTTGGCTTGTGTCACACTACCTCCACTATTATTTTATCCATCCTTACTAGATTCTTACCTAGACCATTCTACCCTTTCTACTTGTTGATTGTTATATCTCTTCCCTGCCTTGCTTTGGGATCAAATAAATGACATCCTTGGGAATACTCTTAAGGGGAAATGCTACAATGATATCTCCGTGCGCTTGCGGAATTCACTCTGTGATCAAATAGAACCATTAACAAGCATTTCTAACACATTAGTTGGAGATGTTTAGTTAATGGTGCATAAGAAATACCAACAAGCATCTCTGGCATCGTTGCTGGGGATGATTTGTTAGTATATCTTAGGAGCCATCAACAAGCATTTTTGGCGCCGTTCTCGAGGATGATTTGTTAGTATATCTTAGGAGCCGTCAACAAGCATTTCTGGCGCTGTTGCTGGGGAAGGAAAACAGATATATAACATGACTAAGTTAATAGGATAGAACCCTGGGTAGTATTTTAGTAGGTCTTGTATTTTAGTATTTTAAATGTGAAAATATGGTAGTGTATGTCTTGTTTCTGCCTGCCGGAAAACTTTGTTGAAGATCCGAATATCTTTCGAGAGACCGAGCCCATGTCGTTACTCCTCAGGAGATTCGAGCGGCAAAGCAAGCCAGCATTTCTGCACCAACAATCCAAACGACAATGGCTCAGAACACCCTTCGTGAGTTCTTAGCTGCCTCTGCTAACAATATGTCTATTGGGCCCACTGTTAACACGGAAGATATGAACATTGAGATCAAAACTGGCCTTATCACTATGGTGCAAGCCAACCCATTCTATGGCAAGGCTAACGAGGATGCAAGTGCTCACCTGCAACTGTTCCTCGAGATCTGTAGCACTTTTAAGATCAAGTACGTGTATCGGGATGCGGTCCCTCTGAGACTGTTCCCGTTCTCTCTCCTTGGGAGAGCGAAATAGTGGTTCTACGCGAACCGAAGTGTTGTAGACACTTGGGAGAAGTGTTCTATGACATTCCTCGCGAAATTCTTCCTGTTGGGCAAAACCAATGCCCTACGTGGAAGGATTTCCAGCTTTCAGCAAGAGCTCAAGGAATCTATTATCGAGGCATGGGAAAGGCTTCAGGAGTACATCCTAGCCTGTCCCCACCATGGGATGGATGACTGGCTCCTTATTCAGAATTTCTATAACGGGCTGATCCTATCAGCTCGTGACCATTTGGATGCTGCTGCTGGAGGAGCCTTCTTCTCATTAACCGTGCCAAAAGCTAAAGGTCTTATTGAGAAGATTATTCCACAAGGAGAATCCGTCGTTTCGACCACACCGATATCCAAAGGCGACGGAATCGTCTGGACCTTCCTGAAGGCCCAAGTCCACCAGGCCGCCAAAGAAGGAATGGCGGAAGAAGAAGCAGGACAAGTCGTCTGAGCCCATCCATCCGGGCCCGAATGTGAAATGAAGACGGAGGAATGTCCATCTCATCGGACGGTGGTGAGACCTACGCCAATAGGTTAAATTGGTAATTATCCCAATCTGTTTTTCTTTCTTTCTTTTTTCCACCCCATTTGGATTTTTCCCATTGCATATTTGATTTTTCCTTGCAAGTTGAGAATCTTATATTCTCAACTATCATATTTTTCTTTCTTTTGAAAAGAAAAATTTGTATTAGATTTGAAAAAAGGTTTTTATTTGAAAAAAAAAATTTCTAAGCTACACATGTGGCATTTCACCAACGTCCTAACTTTATAGCCATTGGGGAGCCACTTGCCAAAAGGTGAACCAGGGGGGCACCTGTCAGGTCGGCCGAACCCCCTGGTCGGCCGAACAGGGAGTGGAGCCAAATTGGCTCCCCTTCCTCCAACTGCTATATTTTGAACCCCAAGTGACCATTGAAGGGTGCACCCTATAAATTGTGGCTGTGAGGAGCACCTCTCTTCACACACCACATCATTTTACACCTCCCCAAGTCACTCTCTAGCTCACCTTGTTTTTCTTGCTCTTCATTGCAACACTCTTTCTCAAATCCATTCCCAAAAAGATTTTCTTTTGTTTGCATTTGCATTTTACACTCAAGCTCTCAAGAGGAGAAAATTTGTTGAGAGTTTTGTTTTCCAAACATCGCTTCTTTTTGGATTTTTCTCGCCTTGTTTTGTTCTTGCTTGTTGAACTCAAAAAGACATGAAGAGGTTTGTGACGCCCGATTCCAAAAAATGAACCAAGATAACGCATATGTGTGCCCAGGATGTTCATCACACATATACAAGTGCATTCACAAAAGAGTATACATAAAATTACCACAAGACAAGATTAATTATCCAAGTTTTATTACACAAACCATATTATCCTCGAATATAAGCTCTAATGAATATTTATGACAAGTTCAGCTAATGCAGCGGAAATAAACTAAATAAGCAAACTAAACAGCTAGGCAGCATAAGCAATAGGGTATAGCGCAGCTCCAATAACACCACAAGCAAAGCTGACGGTAGACACGGCCTAGAACTCCGCATTATCGCCATTAAACTCCCAATCCTGACCTGCAACTGTTGGGGGGGATTGCAAGAGTGAGTACATGTCATACTCAGCAAGTGTGGAAAGTATGACATGTGGCTTATTCAAATGTCGGCAATAATAATGGTTAAGTGTTGAAAAGTACATTAAAACATTTGAAAAGCAATATATTATATGTATGTGAAGTAAACCCATCATAATCATAAGTAATACCTTAATACCAGTCCACAATTCACCATCCTCATCAATAATTCCAGATTTCACCATTCGCCAATAACCATATTCAATACCAGAAATAAATCCATAACCATCCATAACTATTACCAAACCATAACTATCCCAAATTCCAATTTCCCTCTAATCATGGAAGTTGTCCAGGTGCTCATAACCGGGAGCACGACTATCATGATAATTTTATTAGACTCTGCAGAGTTCGTACCACTTTACCCACGTGTTTGTGAGTTCATCACCTTTCGATGACTAGAACCTATATTATGCCGTTTCACACTTCCGTCGGTGTGTTGCCAAGATATCACAAAATAGCCTTTACAAAGGGATTACTAGCCTATTTAGACCCCAGTCAGGTTTCACCGGTGGCGATGCCTCCAACTGAGCACATCTTCAACCAAGGGCCCCCTCTTGAGCCCTTCGGATCCCAGGGTAGTCCCACCAATCATCAACAAACCCAATCCGACTACCCTTTCCTCGAGCATCCTTAATGGTCCAAATAGCACTGGCAAACTCCTAATTAAACAGCTACGCTGCACCCATACTTGGCCTCGTGGTGGCACTGTAATCCTGGCTTATTCTCGCATGAACCGGTCCTTAGATCTAAAGCAAGCAAACCACCATGACATCCAACCCATCCACATACCAGGCTTGCTTAGATCACCCATTATTTTAACCAGTTCATGTTAATCATAATATCATAAATGCATAATTAAATGTGTAGAGTTGTTTTCCCATCCCAATTGATTAAGCAAAGCAAAATGTAAAAAGCTCTCCCCGACTCTCTACCATAAGTTCCAGGCTACTAGGGTGGTCAAACAACGCTAGTAAACTTCCTACCATAGGATTCCCATCAAATTGACACAAGCATGTAGTTTTGCAAACACAACATTTATTAAAACGGGGTCAATATGCTTGAAGGACACTTGCCTTGCTCTTGCGGTTGACTAGGAACAAATCCTTCAAACTCTTGGTGCTGTAGATTGTCCGCGGCACTCTCTAGCGCAAATCCGTCTAATCCACACAATAAACATACAAGACAAGAAACACAATTAAGGAGTGCACAAATATTACTCAATATGTCATGACAGGCATGATTAATGCAAATGAAAGATAGAACTTTTTACTAGATTGCTTTTAATGATCACTAACTAGTTCTAATAGATTTTAACAAGTTTATACAGGTTTGGATTCGATTAGATCATATTTTTTATTTAATTCAACACAATTTAACCAGAAAGATTGGACTAGTCCGCTAGGGACCGGACAAATCCACACTCTGCGAGATCAGCAGATTAGGGTTTTCTAGATCGACGTGAATTTGGAGATTAGGGGTTGAATTCACGTAAGGAAAAGAGAATAGAAGGTATATCAGGTGTTTAGAACTCCAATGAATCAAGAAACTTGGAGGTAACACTTGGATCTTGATGATCTAGGGTTGGTGATGAACTTTGAGATGAATTGGTGATGAAGAACGAAACTTGATGGAGATCTTGATCCTCTTTCGTTTCCTCCTCTTCTTCTTCTTGCTTGGGATCTTCTCCTCCCTCCTTGGTGGTGGCTCTCCACAAACTAGTTTTTGGGTGGCGTGGAAAAGTGGCAAATAGATGTCAATCCAAGGGGTGGGGTTGTTTATATAGAGGTGGAGGCTAGGGTTAGATGGATTTCGAGTTTGGGATGAGTAGAGGCCGGTTTAGAGTCCCACACGGGCTCTAAAAGAGTTAGGCATGACGTCCCTAGGCCCACTTAACGTGAAACCCAAGGAACAAGTCGTTAAACAAAAGATCAATTCGGAGTCACGAAATATCGGACAAGTCCGGAAAGGACCGGACTAGTCCGAAGTCATCCAGAGAGAAAATCGGACAAGTCTGGCCAAACGTCGGAAAAGTACGACTTTAAACAGAGAGGAAATTGGACAAGTCCGCTGGAACATCTGACTAGTCCGGAAAAGTCCAATGACTTAGCAAAATTTCAAGGATTCTTGGAATATCGGACTAGTCCGCACAAAATCGGACAAGTCCAAAAGTTTCTAGTGCCGAAAATTGGACTAGTCCGTAGCAAAAACGGACAAGTCCGTTTTTAGTCAGAGAGAAATCGGACTGGTCCTCAGGAAAATCGGACTAGTCCGCACTTTTCGGCATTTTAAGTGCGGTTTTGTTCCAAATAAATTTTAAACGCGTTGCTCTTGTTGTGGGTTAATGTTAAACATGTATATGAGTGTATGCAGGGCATGATGCATGAAAATGAGGGTGTTACAAACCTACCCCCCTTAAAATGAATCTCGCCCTCGAGATTCGCCGCGGAAGAGAAGAGATAGGGAAATTCCTTCTTGAGATCATCTTCCAATTCCCACATTGCTTCATTTTCGATGTGGTGCTTCCATTGAACTTTACACCATCTAATTACCTTGTTCCTTGTGACCCTCTCCTTAGTTTCCAAGATTTTGACCGGTTGCTCGGCATAAGTCAAATCTTCCTCTAATTCCAATCCTTCCATTGGCACTTGTTCTTCCGGTACTCTCAAACACTTCATGAGCTGGGAAACATGAAAGACATCATGTACGTTTGAAAGATGAGCTGGCATCTCCAACTTATACCCTACTTCTCCTCTTTTGTCCAAAATCATGAATGGTCCCATATAACGAGGTGCTAGCTTTCCTCTTATGTTAAACCTCTTATGACCCCTCATTGGTGACACCTTGAGGTAAACAAAATCTCCCACTTCAAAGGCTAGTTTCCTTCTCCTATTGTCCGCATAGCCTTTTTGCCTTGATTAGACAGCCCTCAAGTTTTTACGAATTATTCGGACTTGCTTTTCGGCTTCTTGCAACACATCCGGACCAAATACTTGAGTTTCTCCTACCTCATTCCAGAACAAAGGTGTCCTACACTTCCTCCTATAAAGCGCTTCATACGGTGACATTTTCAAGCTTGCTTGGTAACTATTGTTGTGAAAATTCTGCCTATGGCAAGCTTTTGTCCCAACTCTTCCCATGCTTCAAAGCACAAGCTCTTAACATATCCTCCAAAATCTGATTGGTCCTCTCGGTTTGTCCATCTGTTTGAGGATGATATGCTGAACTAAAATTCAACCTTGTTCCCAACGCTTCATGCAATTTTTGCCAAAACCTGGAAGTGAACTGAGAACCTCTATCCGAGACTATCTTCTTAGGGACCCCATGTCGACACACAATATGCTCCATGTATATTTTGGCCAATCGTGCAGCTGTATATTTGGTCTTCACAGGGAAAAAATGAGCTGACTTGGTTAAGCGATCCACAATTACCCAAATTGAGTCATACCGGACTGAGTACGTGGTAACCCAACTATTAAGTCCATTCCAATTTCTTCCCACTTCCATTCTGGAATATTCAACAGTTGCAATAATCCGGCTAGCCTTTGATGTTCCGCCTTGACTCGTTGGCACACATCACACAATGCTACATATTCAGCTATGTCCTTCTTCATGCTATCCCACCAATAGCAAGTCTTCAAGTCTTTGTACATCTTTGTACAACTAGGGTGAATCGAGTACGGCGAGCCACGTGCCTCCTTTAATATTGTCTCCCGAATATGCTTCACCTTAGGCACAACGATTCTCTTTCCAAGCCATAAGGTACCATGTTCATCTTCATCAAATCTGAATTCTCACCCTTCCTCAGTCCTTTCCTTGATTTCCTTGATCTCCTCATCTGCGGTTTGTGCCTCTCGAATATCTTGCTCCAAGGTTGGATTTAACTCCATCGTCTCCATCTCATTTACAAACCCGAGGTTCAACCGTTCAAACTCCTTACATAACTCGGGTGGTAACTCTTGAACTGTGAGTTGATGACTTACTCCTTTTCTACTCAAAGCATCGACCACTACGTTGGCCTTTCCCGGATGATAGTTGATCCCCAAATCATAATCCTTGATGAGCTCCAACCATCTTCGTTGCCTCAAGATCAGATCCGTTTGTGTGAAAATATACTTCAAACTCTTATGATCCGTATAAATTTCACACCTATGTCCAAGGATATAGTGTCTCCAAATCTTCAATGCATGTACCACGGCCGCGAGTTCCAAATCATGTGTGGGGTAATTCTGTTCATGTTTCTTCAATTGTCTTGATGCATAGGCGACCACTTGACCTTCTTGCATCAATACACATCCAAGTCCTTGTCTCGATACGTCGCAATAAATGTCAAAACTCTTGCTCACATCCGCAATACCAAAATTGGGGCTGTTGTTAACCTCTTCTTCAATTCCTCAAAACTGTTTTGACAAGCTTCAGTCCATCGGAAAGCCTTTCCCTTCATTAGCAACTCCGTCATAGGCTTGGCTATCTTGGAAAAGTCCTTGATGAATCTACGGTAATATCCAGCCATCCCAAGAAAACTCCTTATTTCCTTGACATTTTGCGGTGGTTCCCACTTCAACACGTCTCTCACTTTTCCGGGGTCAACCGATACTCCTCCTCCTGAAATTATATGACCCAAAAACGACACCTCTCTCAACCAAAACTGACACTTGTTAAACTTGGCATACAATCGATGCTCCCTCAATTTCTGCAACGTAAGCCTCAAGTGTTCCTCACGTTCCTTCTCATCCTTCGAGTAGATCATAATATCATCAATGAACACCAAGACAAATCTATCCAAGTACTCCATGAAGACCTTATTCATGAGGTACATAAAGTAGGCTGGCGCATTTGTCAATCCAAATGACATCACAGTGTACTCATAAGATCCATACCGTGTTCTAAAAGCTGTCTTGGGTATGTCCGATGGTCTAATCTTCATTTGAAAGTATCCCGACCACAAATCAATCTTAGAGAAGACACAAGCACCCTTCATCTGATCAAACAAGTCTTCTATACGTGGCAAGGTATACTTGTTCTTGATTGATACCTCATTGAGAGCTCGGTAATCTACGCACATCCTTTGGGATCCATCCTTCTTGTCCACAAATAGAACGGGTGCTCACCAAAGTGAAGAGCTTGGGCGAATAAAACCCCTCTCTAATTGCTCTTGAATTTGCCTCTTGAGCTCCGCTAGTTCCATAGGAGGCATCTTATACGGCCTCTTAGCTATAGGTGCAGTTCCAGGTATTAAATCAATAACAAACTCAATGTCTCGATAGGGTGGCATACCTGGCAATTCGTCCGGAAAAACATCCAAAAATTCACACACCACCGGAATCTCCTCAATTGGGGCACCGTCCATATGATACAACTCCAATTGCTTCGGTGCGGTTTGAGATGCTTCAAAGTCTACGGTGATCCCTCCTTCGTTGGTCAACCACTACAGGAATCCCGACAATTTGCGACGACCATGGCCGTCGCAAATAATCCAAATGCCGTCGCAAATAAGATATTTGCGACGGCTTTCCTTATTTGCGATGGTTTTTGGCCGTCGCAAATTAGTCGTCGCAATTAAGCTTATTTGCGACGGCCACCGTCGCAAATAAGCTTAATTGCGACGGCTAGGAGCGGCCGTTGCAAGTTATTGCCGCGGGCCTGTGGGCCCCGCAACATTATTTGCGACAGCCCGACCGTCACAATTAAAGCTTATTTGCGACGGCCAGGCTGTCGCAATTAAGAGCCTCTATTTGCATCGGTCGGGCCGTCGCAAATAAGTTCAGTGGACAGGGCCCACGTGTCCTCCTCAGGGACCCACGCCGCTATTTGCGACGGCCTGGCCATCGCAATTAAACCTTATTTGCGACGGCCAGGCCGTCGCAAATAGCAGTGGCTTAACTGCGACGACCTGTAACTTTATTTGCGACGGTACTGTATAAAAAGCCGTCGCAAATAAGGTATTTATTTTTTTTTTCAAACAGAAAATACTACCCGGCTCGATGGCCGGAATCACAGAACTGATACAATACACACAATATATACACACAAACATCATCACAATCACAAACTAATAAGTTCCGATACATCTCACATCGTCATCAACAAAGCAAACAAAAGAGCTCACTCGCCCATGTGACCTCCGTAGCCACTTCTGAAGTCAAAGTCGTCGTCGTGCCTCATTCCAGGCGGCGATAGTGATGGCGATGGCATTTGTGCAGCCGTCGCGGATCCCTGCAATTAATGAAACTTAGAGTTAGAATATAAATGCATCAACATCTCTCTCCCTCCCTTCCTCTCCCTCTATCTTCATCTAGATCCCCCTCTCTTCTTCTCTCTTTTCATTTCTCTCTTTGTCTCTCACTCTATCTTTCTCTCTCACTCTATCTCTCTATTGCTATCCTTTTCCCTCTATCTCCCTTCCTCTATCTCCATCTACATCTCCCTCCCTCTATCTTTCCCTCTCTCTATCTCCAACTACATCTTACTCTCTCTTCATTCCCATCCTACTCTATCTAACTATCTTTCACTCTTTCTTTTGTCTCTCTTTCTTCTATCTCAATCATTTTCTTCTATCTAACTCTCGCTCTCTCTCTTTCATCTATCTCCATCTTATTACGCTGGAGAAGAAGGATTACATAGAAACTTACCTGACCCGCTGAAGAAGGATCACCTGGAAGAACCGGTGGTAGTACTGGTAGCTGGATTCCGAGACCTTGCGCCCGAGCCATGGCTTGTCATTGCTAACATTAAATGCTACCTATTAGTAAGTAATTTATGCTGAATTTTAGTTATTTTTTTGTTACCTCCATTGCTTCCCGCATCTGCGCCATCCAGGCTTCCTGGGTTTGGATCGTGGCCTCCATCACGATCCTTTGGCGTTCCACCTCCCTCCTTTCCTCCTCATGTCGCCTTTGGTTTTCTTCTATAGTTTCTCGGAGGGACTTCATCTCAATGTCCCTCTGCGATACGCGGTGACCTGTCGTGCCCATCGATGAAGCCTTCGTGGAGCTGCCTCTTGCAGGTCTCCCCGCCCTCGAGTCGACAACTCCGTCGAATATGGCGAGCCTATAAAAAAGAGATTCAGTAATATGAAATTAAAATATCTTGAATACTATGAATTGAAAACGATAAAATGACTTGTAAACTCACCTTCCGTGTGCTTTTCCACCACCGCTTGCATACGCGGCTTGAGGATCGATCGGTTGACGTTCCCAATCGAAATTCTCGCCGTGTATCTTCCTAGCCTCCTCCCCGTACTTAGCCTGCAAAACAAGAAAACCGTGTAAGTTCAACAATCTATAAAGTTATATTTAATATGAATGATTTCTAAACTTACCAACCGCTCGGCTGCAGCCTGACTGCACCCCGTCGGCTGAGAAGGGTCCCTGTGACCTCTCTTCCAGACCTCAGCAGGGGTGGGCGGCACCCCCGTCTGGCGCTCCTGTCAATACATGTTAGTACGACCAATATATTATGAATATGTAAACATATGTTACACACACTTACCATGCGTTTAGCTAAACGCAAGTGGTTATCTTGCCTGTGCCTGCTATTCCCCTCGACCCCTCTACAGTCTCGAGCCTTCTTGGACTTAGCTTTAAACTCATCGCTAGCCCAGTAGCGACAAAGGGCCCGAAATGAATCGGTCTGACCCTGCAACCAGCTTACGTGGCCCTGCACATAGTTGGAATTCGTTAAAAATACAATCGAGGAAATTATCAAAAAAAAAATACTTACTACACTCCACGTACCTGCGCGTACTCCTCCTCCGTCAGGTGCATCTCGCTCGCTTGCCGGATGTGTAGCACGGGCTGCTGGTTCACCTTCAAGTGCTCATTAACAAGTTGAATGCGGGTGTTCGACAAAGCTTGTCAAAGCGCCTTGGCAGCGTTGTAGTGAAACACTCGCCTCGCATCCTCAAACTGGCGACGGTCGTTCGGGTCCTCTAAAGTATATCTTGCCTGCGATAAAGAATATAATGAAGAGATGTTCACTAAAAGAGGTTAAGAGTTCAAACTTACAAACTTTTTTAACATACTTACCATAAAATCAGCCCATACGACCTCCTAAAGGTTGCCGTGCTCCTAGTGATGGACGTGTGCGTAGTCCTCCCACGAAAGAGCATGCACCCCGTCGATGACCCCAGGATAGTGCAAACGCACTATGGACCCGAGGACACCATTCACCGGTCTGTGGTGTCTCTCACCGGTGAAAGACGTGTCGTCCCAAACCCTGCAAGATATTTATTCATTCATTACTTAAGTAATCAAAAGAAACTAAAATTGAACACTATAATTTTTATTACTTGTCTCCGACTAGATGAATCACAATCCTCTGTGAAGGGACCGTGGGAGGACTGACAAAGTGAGTCCTCCGCATCCTCCGCGTCTACTGGGGCGCCAAGTTAGTGACCCAGACGGCTCCTCACCAGCCGAGTCAAAGGCCTCAGGAACAAACTCATCGCCGGCCGGGGGCTGACTGGCCGAGGGCTGGCACGCCGAGGGCTAGCTCACCGAAGGCGCCGCAGCCTCTGAGTCAGTCGGTGAGGACTACAACACTCAAATGATTCATAAGTAAGTTTAATGTGAAATTGAATTTAAAGAATTTGTCAAAAACGAGTGACATTTACCTGTGACGAAGCTCTAAAGCTGGTCTGAACGTGCCCCAGTAGCTGAGAGCGTCTGCTGCTAGTCGACGAGGCACCAACGAAAGCGTCCTCAGGTCTAGAGGGGTAGAACCCCCTCGTCAGCGGCACCTTCTTACCCTTCTTTGACGACATCCTGTTGTAATTAGATAATTAGTAAATATGCAAATAAAATATATAAAATTCATGTTACTATCTTCAAGAAAACATTACTTGTAGTCACTTTCAAAATTCATCAACATCATTGTCATGTGCCTGTGCCCTACTCCTTAAACCAGCCCAGCGATCTTCCACCGTGGCCTGTTCTAATTTTCGTTTTCGCGTATCATCTGCCTCTACATCTTCAATGTCTTCAACATCTCCAACTAATTGATCGAGTCCTGCACCAAGCTCGACGATAAAAGTGTCTGGCAACTCTTCTTCTTGGTACACTTCTTCAACGTCTTCGCTATCATGGTAATCATCATCCCCAGGAGTATATAGCCGCTCACGAGGATTCACCTTATATACCACCCACCAAGCACTGAGTTTCGTGCATGGATAAGGTAGATAATACAATTGTTCAACTTGATGCGCAAGAACAAATGTATCGTAACCTCGTAGTCGGTCCTTATGTTTCACTTCCACCATTCCAAATTTGTTTTCTCGAGTTCTATGAGTACGATCAAACCAGTCACAGTCATAGAAGACAACTCGAAGGGTCTTATTTCCGGTAAAAGTAAATTCAAGGATTTTGTTAATGATCCCATAATAATCGGTTAAATTCCCTTGAGTGTCCATTGATCTCGTCACAACACCGGAATTTGATGTTGCCGCGAGAGGACGATGAGCTTCAAAATGAGTTGTACGGAATCGTAAGCCATTTACATCATATCGACCATAGCTTCTAACATTCACCAATCCATAAGATAGCTGCCGCAAATCTTCATGGACATTGTGAGTCCGACACTGTCATAAATGATCGTGAGTTAAAATAATACTTATTTAATAATAGTAATTTATAATACATAGAAGACGAGATAATATTACATATTCTCGAAACCAGGATAGAAAACTCGGCCCCCCATTTATTCCTTCCTTTTGCATCGCTTCTACTTGTTTGGTCGTAGGTTGATGCCTATGTGGCCAATATTGTCTGTGGAACTTGCTGAACATGAAAAACATCTTTTAGAGTACATGTGTAGCAAAATATATCGATTAGCATAAACGTAGGAGAAACACTTACTCGAAGTATTCTTGCATGCCTTCTATATTTGCGTACATGTAGAGTAAAGCAACAGTCCTTTCATGTTCGGATAGCACGTAGGTCATGTAGCTACCAACGGTGGCGCCTCTCGTTTGAAAAATGGAAAGGTTGCTTAGAGGGGGTGTTTCATCCACATTGTACCGCATCGCCGAAGTATTGATATTGTTTTCTTCCGCAAAGTAGACACTTGAAAAGTATCCTACTTCCTTAAGAGCATATGCTTCAGCGATGCACCCTTCCACCCTTGCCCTGTTGCCAACCATTGGTTTCAGATATCGTAGCGCTCTTTCAATGTGATACATCCACCTATATTGCACAGGACCACCAACTTTAGCTTCGAATAGAAGATGGATAAGCAGATGTTGCATTGGATTGATGAAACCCGGTGGAAAAAAATTTTCCATCTTACATAAAAGTATGGGTATCTCCTTCTCTAACTTATCCATCATCCTGATATTGATTTCTTTAGCACAAATCTGTCTATAGAAATAGCTGAGCTCGGCTAAAACCTTCCACACCGCATCATCTAGATAGCCTCAGAACATAACAGGTAGGAGTCTTTCCATTATAATGTGATAATCATGACTCTTCAACCCAGTGAGGTTTCCTGTGTCAACATTTACGGCTCGTTTCAGGCTAGCTACGTAACCATCTGGGAATTTCAAAGTTTTCATCCATTTCATAACTTCTTTCTTTTCGTTCGATCGAAGACAGAAAGAAGCACGTGGCTTTCCACCACTTTCAGAGATTTCAAGAGTTGGACGGTGACAAATGTCTGCCAAATCTAGTTTAGCTTTATGATTGTCTTTCGTTTTGCCAGGCATATCCATGCAAGTGCTTATGATACTTTCGCTCATATTACGATTCTGATGCATGACATCAATGTTGTGCATTAGAATCAACGACTTCACATATGGTAGCTCCCAAAGTCCACATATGTGAGTCCAACCGTGTTCCTCTCCATAACCTACGAAATATCCAGGACAACCTTCATCAGGCACCAGTTTGTCCAACATATCAGAAATTTCTGACCCGTTGAGACGCTTCAGTGGTCCTTTAGTGACAACAGTGTTCTTTCTAAAGACATGCCTCTGCTGCCTAAATATATGATTCGAGGGCAACCAACGTCTGTGACAATCGAAGTAAGATATTTTGCCTCCATGAGTTAGTCGAAAGCAATCCGTGTCTGAAGCACATATCGGACACGTCATACGACCGTGAGTGCTCCATCCGGAAAACATGCCATATGCCGACAAATCATGGACGGACCACAAATAAGCAGCTCGAAGGTTGAATTTCTGCTTCTTGTAACTGTCGTACGCTTCGACTCCTGTCCACAAGACTTTCAATTCTTCGATCAGCGGTTTTAACATCACGTTGAGACGTGACCCGGGATGATCAGGTCAAGGTACAATGAGGCTGAGAAACAAGAACTTGCTCTTCGTACAGAAAGCAGGTGGCAGGTTGTACGGAATGACAAAGACAGGCCAACATGAGTATGGTGTGGCGTTCATACTGAACGATGAGAATCCGTCTTTCGCTAATCCGATGCGAACATTCCTCGCATCACGAGAAAAGTCTGGATCGAAACGGTCTAGCGCCTTCCATGCATCACCGTCGGACGGATGCATCAAGAATTCTTTGTTCTCACGTTTACCTTCTTTGTGCCATCTCATGTGTCTTGCGGTTCTTTTTGAGAGAAACATCCGCTTCAACTGAGGTGTCACAGGCAAGTAACGAAGCTGCTTTTGTGCGACATCTGTCATCACATTATCACCATCGTCATTAACAACTTCGACATACCTTGATTTACCACATTTCAAGCACATCTTCTCATTGGCGTGCTGTTTCCAGAGTAGCATGCAGTTGTCTGGGCACACATCGATTTTCTCATACTTCATACCGAGACCAGATATCTTGATCTTTGACTGATACATATCTGGTGGCGCTTTGTGAGGTTGTGGAAGGATATCGCAGATCAATTTCATGAGATCATTGTAGCATTTGATGGAAAAAAAGTACTTGGACTTAATTGCCATAAATCTGGTCAAGAAAGCAAGTACGGTCACAGGCGTGTGTTCATGCAACGGCTCTTGTGATTTCTTCAGCTCCTCGAAGAACTTCTCTGCCTCATT
This sequence comes from Tuctoria greenei, assembly GCA_036927565.1. Taxonomy (NCBI): domain Eukaryota; kingdom Viridiplantae; phylum Streptophyta; class Magnoliopsida; order Poales; family Poaceae; genus Tuctoria; species Tuctoria greenei. Next base: position 78,834,111 of record JAYESD010000007.1, read on the forward strand.
TGTAAGAGGATCCTCCACTTCCAGAGCTTCTAGCATCTCATCCATCCTATCAACCTCTGTTATATCATCATCCTCATCCACTTGGGCTATGACTCAAGAATTAGTCTCGCCGTGAGAGGTCCACACTTCATAATGTGGAGTGAAACCGTTTTGACATAAGTGAAACGAAAGCTCCAATCTTCTCAAAAACTTGGTGTTCCGGCATTTTGTACATGGGCACCGCTCCATATCTTCCGTTGACAACGAAAATGCTCGATCCAAAAATTGATCTAACTTGATAAACCACTCATCGGAGTGACCGCCAGTTCTGCTCTTCCAGCCAGTATACATCCAACTGCGGTCTTCACCCATGTTTGGCTTTGCAGTTTAACGGGAAAGAAATTGTCGTTAATGTATTGTTTTGTTATGTCACGGTGCTACAACCTAGGCAGATAGATCCTAAACCCACCAAAGAGTGACCGAGCGGAGCATGCTCATGATGAGAAGCGTGATCTGGATTCGAACGAAATTTCGGTAGCATAACCCCGCTGTTCTCCACTGCACGCCCAAAAATGGTGCAGCAGAGAACAACAGGGTTACGCCACCGAAATCTCGTCCAAATCCGGACCCGCATCTCGTCACAAGCCGCGCCCCCTTGGTCACTCCGAGGCTGTCCAAAAAGGGACAATTCCGAACCTGCACGTCTCACATGCCAATGGCATGTGAGATGTGCCGATCCGAAACGGGTAATACATTGCTATAGGTTACGTAGTTCATTTTCATTTTCAGATCATTTAAGAGAGAGGAAAGAACTAGAGAAAGAGTGAGAGGAAAGTTGCTCTTAGATGAAAATTCCACATCCATTTCCACCGTCCACGCAATCGCGGGTCATTGACGTCCTGACCAACCCATTCGCTTCCATGTCGACTTGACGCATACGGTACCACTACAATGGTCTACACGGCATGATCACACTTATTACGTGTCTTGCCCTTCCAGGTTGGTTCGAGCCGACCCAAAACCCCTTTATTTATATATATTAAGTAGTCACTCAGAAACATTATATGAATGCACTAAAGTCCAAACATACAGTAAACAAAATAGAAATTCAGAATGACAGACTAAGCTATAGACAAAAAGATATAAAGCATATACAAAATCTAATTATGCATTTACTACGAAATCTGAACAAAAAACATATTAGCCACAATGGACAAGTGTGAAATCACAAGTGTAATACAAGACACCATATAAAGCATATTAGTCAATTATGCAAGACAAAAAGCATATTAGCCAAAATAGCCTAAAATCCAATTATGCTAAATCTAATACAATACAACCTTATAGCACAAGTGTGAAATTTTGCATACTGCACAATAGACAATTAGCCACAATGTAAAAACAAATTCGAGTAAACCTAATACCTAAAAGGGGGCGGGGGCGGGCGCAGCAGGGGGCGGGGCCGGGGGTACACAGATTAAGTGACCAGGGTACATTGTACACAGATTTGATCATGACAAAATGAATACTGGTACTCTTAATCTAAGACAAAACCAATCACTTTTATGCTTGGGTGCAATGATCCATTTTAAGATGTTTCAAACTGAATCTATGCAGCCTATAAGAAAAATGTTTAATAAACTTGCTCATCTGCGGAGACCAATGAAACCAGCAATATAGCACAGAAGTTGTTTTATTGTGTTTGCTAGGTAGGGTTATTTATATTTTAGTGGCTGGGATAATAGATTTTAATTCTTTCTAATTGCTTGATTCCATTGTATACCATATGCCCTCTTACATAACAATTGACCCCCAAAACCTTAATCTATCCCTAACACCATATGACCAAGCTAGTTGCCCATGACAAATCATTCATCAACTAAAACAATCATTATATACTGATTATGTACCAAACTAAAACAAGAGTTACTTGATTATTGAATGTTTGCCTCTTTACAAAATATTATTAGTATGTTGCCCAACTAAAATGAAAGCAAAAAAAACCGAGCTCACCTCGGTGCCGGAGTCGTCGGGGGCGGGGGCGGCGGGGTGCGGAGGGGGAGCGGCGGTCCGGGGCCGGCGAGGCCGGGGGCGCGGCGGGCCGAGGCCGGGGGCAGCGACCCCGGGGCGTGGCCGACTGGGGGCGGCGAGGCTGGGGGCGGCGATGTCAGGGGCGCAGTGGGCCGAGGGCGGCGAGGCTGGGGGCGGCGAGGCCGTGGGCGGCGTGGGCGCGGCGGGCCGGCGGCGGGAGCGGGAGCGGGGGCGGTGGGGCCGGGGGTAGAGCAGAGCGGGGCGGCGCGCGTAAGTATAGGACGAAGAGAATGAGCTCGTCCCAACGGTATAGGACTTTAACTTGCGACGGCCTGTTTAATTGCGATGGCCCTAGGGTTAGCCGTCGCAATTAACACTATTTGCGACGGCTGACGGAAAAGGCCATCGCAAATAAGCTTTATTTGTGACAGTCCGCTTATTTGCGATGGCAATTTTAGACGGCCGTCGCAAATAAGTGTATATTTGCGATGGTTCAACATATTTGCGACGGCCATCTACGGGCCGTCGCAAATAGGTTTATTTGCGACGGCCAGCCGTCGCAAATACGGCTGGCCGTCGCCGATGACCGCGTTTCCTGTAGTGAACTTCACCGTCTTCGTGGCACACTCAATAACTCCATTGTGCTTCCTCAACCAGTACATACCAAGTATAATGTCCAATCCTTGAGAATCCAAAACAATGAGGTTGGCAGAGAAGTCTACCCCCCTTATCCTAAGGCTTACTTTTGGACTTACTATATTTGTCCTCATCTCTCCTCCAGGAGACTTAACCAATAGAGTAAACTTCATATGAGAGATAGGCAAACTATACTTGGCAACATACTTTGATGCAATGAATGAATGCGATGCTCCAGAATCAAACAACATAGTCGCGGGGTTGGAGTTGGTGAGAAACATACCAATGACCACGTCATCCGCTTGTTGAGCATCCTTCATAGAGACATGGTTCACGTTGCCACGAGCAAAATTCTGATGTCCACGGCTTCCTTGTGGCGCTCCTCCATTGGGTCTTGGGTTTTGCCTCGGTGCATTGCTTCCTTGACCAAGGCCTGACTTAGGACATTGATGCGCAAAGTGTCCAACTTCTCCACAAGTATAGCACTTCTTAACTCCACCAGAATTATTGGGACGAGCTTGGTTTTGAGCATTGGCACCAGGAAAGTTAGCACGAGGCACAAAAGGCATTGGAGGACTAGGTGCTTGCATACCAGGGCGCTGCTGCACAAACTGAGTTGGGCGTGGTGCATAACCAGGTCGCTGAGCAGGAATAGAGGAGCTGCAATAGGGCACATTGCATGGTGCAAGGCGAGGGCGCACATTACTTCCTTGTTGCTGTCCTGGATATGGTGCCTTCCTCTTGATTTCTTGCTCCATCTCACGGATCTTGTTATCAACCACAATTGCTTTGTCCACAAGCTTCTGAAAATTTGCGTAGTCACAATTGAGTAGTTGCACTTGGATTTCATTGTTCAAGCCCCTCATGAACAAGTATTGCTTCTGGCTGTCCCGACTAACATCCTCGGGCGCATACCTTGAGAGTTTAGTGAACTTATTGAGATATTCACTCACGCTTGATCTTCCTTGCCTTAAATTCTTGAATTCTTGCCTATTCAAAATCATAACTCCCTCGGGCACATAATGGGAACGAAAATTCTCCTTGAATTCGACCCATGTAATTCTCTCTTGTTTCTCATGAGCATTGCAATAAGCATCCCACCAATCCGCAGCTGCTCCAACTAGTTGATGAGAAGCTAACAAGACCTTCTCCCGGTCACTGCATTGGACAATAGCTAGCTTCATCGCCACGGACTTGAGCCAATCATCAGCATCCATAGGGTCGGCAGCTTGAGCAAAGGTCGATGGCCTAGTCCTCATAAACTCTACCAATCGGTTATGAGGGGGCGGGGGTGGCGGTGGAGGCATGTGGGGCTCATTGTTGATGTTGCCAGCCTGCAGTTGTCCCATAGTCTGTATCATGGTCTGCATGAGCTGGTTTTGCATAGCCAAAAGCTGCTCAATGTTGATAGCTCCATGAGCAGGTCCTTGCCCATTATTGTTCTGAGGTACTCCATTGTTCCCCTCCTCATCATTGCCATCCCTCCGGTTGCGAGTCCTCATCATCTGAAGAAAAGCAATAGGTAAGAATTAGAAAACGTCCCCAACTATATGCATCAAGCGATATAAAACTAAACCACTAGCTAGCCTACGTGGACATGGCAATGCTAAAGCACCCCAAAATCCTCTATTAAGCACACAAGCAACCAATATATATAGCAACAGCACACCAAGCAAAAACACATCGATTCCTGAGTGCCCCTATGTGCTCTAGAGTGTCCATTCTGTCTAGGCTGCGTCCTACGGTCAACCTGGCGCCGTTGTCTAGGATGATTTGTTAGTATATCTTAGGAGCCGTCAACAAGCATTTCTGGCATTGTTGCCGTGGAAGGAAAACAGATATATAACATGACTAACTGAATAGGATAGAACCCTAGGTAGTATTTTAGTAGGATAACTATTCTTTGTTTTCGCATTTATTTTAAATGTGAAAATAGGGTAGTGTATGTCTGGTTTCCGCCTGCCGGAAAACTTTGTTGAAGATCCCGAATCTCTTTTAAGAGACCGACCCCGTGTCGTTACTCCTCAAGAGATTCGAGTGGCAAAGCAAGCCAGCATTTCTGCACCAACAATCCAAACGACAATGGCTCATAACACCCTTCGTGAGTTCTCAGCTCCCTCTGCTAACAATATGCCTATTGGGCCCACTGTTAACATGGAAGATGTGAACTTCGAGATCAAAACTGGCCTTATCACTATGGTGCAAGCCAACCCATTCTGTGGTAAGGCTAACGAGGATGCAAGTGCTCACCTGCAACTATTCCTCGAGATCTGTAGCACTTTTAAGATCAAGGACGTGTCTCCGAACGCGGTCCCTCTGAGACTGTTCCCGTTCTATATCCTTGGGAGAGCGAAATAGTGGTTCTACGCGAACCGAAGTGTTGTAGACACTTGGGAGAAGTGTTCTACGACATTCCTCGCCAAATTCTTCCCGTTGGGCAAAACCAATGCCCTACGTGGAAGGATTTCCAGATTTCAGCAAGAGCTCAAGGAATCTATTATCGAGGCATGGGAATGGCTTCAGGAGTACATCCTAGCCTGTCCCCACCATGGGATGGATGACTGGCTCCTTATTCAGAATTTCTATAACGGGCTGATCCCATCAGCTTGTGACCATTTGGATGCTGCTGCTGGAGGAGCCTTCTTCTCATTGACGGTGCCAAAAGCTAAAGGTCTTATTGAGAAGATTATTCTACAAGGAGAATCAGTCGTTTCGACCACGCCGATATCCAAAGGCGACGAAATCGTCTGGACCTTCCTGAAGGCCCAAGTCCACCAAGCCGCCAAAGAAGGAATGGTGGAAGAAGAAGCAAGACAAGCCGTCTGAGCCCATCCATCCGGGCCCGAATGTGAAATGAAGACGGAGGAATGTCCATCTCATCGGACAGTGGTGAGACCTACGCCAATAGGTTAAATTGGTAATTGTCCCAATTTGTTTTTCTTTCTTTCTTTTGTCCACCCCATTTGGATTTTTCCCATTGCATATTTGATTTTTCCTAGCAAGTTGAGAATCTTATATTCTCAACTATCATATTTTTATTTCTTTTCAAAAGAAAATTTTTTATCGGATTTGAAAAAAGGTTTTTATTTGAAAAACAATTCTTTTCTGAGCTGCACACATGGCATTTCACCAACGTGCTAATTTATAGCCATTAGGGAGCCACTTGCCAAAAGGGGAACCATGGGGGCACCTGTCAGGTCGGCCGAACCCCCTGGTTGGACTAACCGGGAGTGGAGCCAAATTGGCTCCCCTTCCTCCAACTGCTATATTTTGAACCTCAAGTGACCATTGGAGGGTGCACCCTATAAATTGTGGCCGTGAGGAGCACCTCTCTTCACACACCACATCATTTTACACCTCCCCAAGTCACTCTCTAGCTCACCTTGTTTTTCTTGCTCTTCATTGCAACACTCTTGCTCAAATCCATCCCCAAAAAGATTTTATTTTGTTTGCATTTGCATTTTACACTCAAGCTTTCAAGAGGAGAAAATTTGTTGAGAGTTTTGTTTTCCAAACATTGCTTCTTTTTGGATTTTTATCGCCTTGTTTTGTTCTTGCTTGTTGAACTCAAAAAGACATGAAGAGGTTTGTGACGCCCGGTTCCGAAAAATTAACCAAGCTAACGCATTTGTGTGCCCAGGATGTTCATCACACATACACGAGTGCATTCACAAAAGAGTATACAGAAAATTACCACAAGACATGATTAATTATCCAAGTTTTATTACACAAACCATATTATCCTCGAATACAAGCTCTAATGAATATTTATGACAAGTTCAGCTAATGCAGCGGAAATAAACTAAATAAGCAAACTAAACAGCCAGGTAGCATAAGCAATAGGGTATAGTGCAGCTCCAGTAACACCACAGGAAAAGCTGACGGTAGACACGGCCTAGAACTCCGCATTATCGCCATTAAACTCCCAATCCTGAGCTGCAACTGTTGGGGGGGATTGCAAGAGTGAGTACATGTCGTACTCAGCAAGTGTGGAAAGTATGACATGTGGCTTATTCAAATGTCGACAGTAATAATGGTTAAGTGTTGAAAAGTACATTACAACATTTGAAAAGCAATATATTATATGTATGTGAAGTAAACCCATCATAATCATAAGTAATACCATAATGCTAGTCCATAATTCACCATCCTCATCAAAAATTCCAGATTTCACCATTTGCCAATAACCATATTCAATACCAGAAATAAATCCATAACCAACCATAACTATTACCAAACCATAACCATCCCAAATTCCAATTCCCCTCTAATCATGGAAGTTGTCCAGGTGCTCATAACTGGGAGCATAGCTATCATGATAGTTTTATTAGACTCTGCAGAGTTTGTACCACTTTACCCACGTGTTTGTGATTTCATCACCTTTCGATGACTAGAACCTCTATTATGCCATCTCACACGTCCGTCGGTGTGTGGCCAAGAGATCACAAAATAGCCTTTACAAAGGGATTACTAGCCTATTTAGACCCTAGTGAGGTTTCACTGGTGGCGATGCATCCAACTGAGCACATCTTCATCCAAGGGCCCCCTCTTGAGCCATTCGGATCCCAGGGTAGTCCCACCAATCATCAACAAACCCAATCCGACTACCTCTTCCACAAGCATCCTTAATGGTCTAAATAGCACTGGCAAAGCCCTAATTAATCAGCAACGCCACACCCATACTTGGCCTTGTGGTGGCACTGTAATCCTGGCTTATTCTCGCATGAACCGGACCTTAGATCTAAAGCAAGAAAACCACCATGACATCCAACCCATCCACATACCAGGCTTGCTTAGATCACCCATCATTTCAACCAGTTCATGTTAATCATAATATCATAAATGCATAATTAAATGTGTAGAGTTGTTTTGCCATCCTAATTGATTAAGCAAAGCAAAAAGGTAAAAAGCTCTTCCCGACTCTCTACCATAAGTTCCAGGCCACAAGGGTGGTCAAACAACGCTAGTAAACTTCCTACCATAGGATTCCCATCAAATTTACACAAGCATGCAGTTTTGCAAATAAAACATTTATTTTAAAACGGGATCAATATGCTTCAAGGACACTTGCCTTGCTCTTGCGGTTGATTAGGATAAAGCCTTCAAACTCTTGGTGCTGTAGATCGTCCGCGGCACTCTCTAGTGCAAATCCAACTAATCCACACAATAAACATACAAGACAAGAAACACAATCAAAGAGTGCACAAATATTACTCAATATGTCATGACATGCATGATTAATGCAAATGAAAGATAGAACTTGTTACTAGATTGCTTTGAATGATCACTAACTAGTTCTAATAGCTTTTAACAAGTTTATACAGATTTGGACTCGATTAGATCAAATTTTTGAATTAATTCAACACAATTTAACCAGAAAGATGGGACTAGTCCACTAGGGACCGGACAAGTCCGCACTCTATGAGATCAGCAAATTAGGGTTTTCTAGATCGACGTGAATTTGGAGATTAGGGGTTGAATTCACGTAAGGAAAAGAGAATAGAAGGAATACCAGGTGTTTAGAACTCCAATGAATCAAGAAACTTGGAGGTAACACTTGGATCTTCATGATCTAGGGTTGGTGATGAACTTGGAGATGAATTGGTGATGAAGAACGAAACTTGATGGAGATCTTGATCCTCTTTCGTTTCCTCCTCTTCTTCTTCTTGCTTGGGATCTTCTCCTCCCTCCTTGGTGGTGGCTCTCCACGAACTAGGGTTTGGGTGGCGTGGAAAAGTGGCAAATAGATGTCAATCCAAGGGGTGGGGTTGTTTATATATAGGTGGAGGCTAGGGTTAGATGGATTTCGAGTTTGGGATGAGTAGAGGCCGGTTTAGAGTCCCACACGGGCTCTAAAAGAGTTAGGCATGACGTACCTAGGCCCACTTAATGTGAAACCCAAGGAACAAGTCGTAAAACAAAAGATCAATTCCGAGTCACGAAATATCGGACAAGTCCGGAAAGGACCGGATTAGTCCGAAGTCGTCCAGAGAGAAAATCAGACAAGTCTGGCAAAACATCGGACAAGTCCGACTTTAAACAGAGAGGAAATCGGACAAGTCCACTGGAACACCGACTAGTCCAGAAAAGTCCAAGGACTTAGCAAAATTTCAAGGATTCTTGGAATATCCGACTAGTCCGCACAAAATCGGACAAGTCCAAAAGTTTCTAGTGCCAAAAATCGGACTAGTCCGCAGCAAAAACGGATAAGTCCGTTTTTAGTCAGAGAGAAATCGGACTAGTCCTCAGGAAAATTGGACTAGTCCGCACTTTCCTACATTTTAAGTGCGGTTCTGTTCCAAATCAATTTTAAACTCGTTCCTCTTGTTGTGGGTTAATGTTAAACATGTATAGGAGTGTATGCATGACATGATGCATGAGAATGAGGGTGTTACAGGGTTGTTCGGGAAGAGGAAGGGGGTTGCAAGCTCAAGCCATGGTGAAGGTTCTAGTGCACGCCTCTCTTCCATGGGTACAATCCTAAGGAGGAGAAATGTGTGTGAGGACACTTCCATGGAAGAGAGAAGCAACCCAGACCAACTTCTTCATGACAACGACATCGACATACGAAGCGAAGTTGAAGATCAAGCACATAGGCTTCTCCAAGATCGTGAGTTCCGCCACACCAAGGCTTACGATCCACATTTGATCTCCAAAATAGGTATGGACTCCAAATTTCTTTCCATTTGGCATGCAATTGGATTTGATGACTTTGCTCACATAGAGTAGAAAGGTTCACACCTTCTCACTATCCAATTCCTTTGCACGCTGAGAATAGGATTTCATGGTATTACTTTTAGATTACTTCAAAAAAGAATACAACATCCTATGGAAAGAATTAGGTAGCATCCTAAGCTTCCATAAATGGTGTTTGCTAGATTTAGACAATTTGCATAAGTTTAACAAACAAAGTTTTTGGCATGAGCTAACTAGTGATGTCACATGTAGGGCTCCTAGGAATATCCACATCCAAAACCCTACCTTACGCTTCATGCATAGATGGGTGGCTATGACTATGTTCCCTAGAGGAGATGTTAGGGTTGTGCGAGATGACGAATTGAAAATTTTGTTTGCCATGACTAAAAAGATAAAAGTTGCTCCAGTCAAAGCCATGATGACACAATGGTTAGATTACATTTCAAAATCAGGACCAATTGAATGCACTTCGTTGATTACTCATATTCCTGATATGGTTGGAGCACTTAAATACTCTTCATTTGAATATATTGAAACTGAAAGAGAATTAATTGATGAAGACTATTTAGTGCAAGGACATACCCTTAGCATGATCATGATGGCTCCTTGATATTTTTCTATCCCGGCTTTGTCAATGAAATTCGGTTATCTAACCCGGATTTTCATTTGTACAAATGCCAGAGGCTAACCATTAATCTTCTTCCCCTTGAGGAATCAAGAAGAAGTAATGTCTCTGGCAGGGTAACAAGGAATCGTGCGAGGGCTGCAGCCACAGACATGCTACCGATAATCTCTCCGGTCCATGAATACCAAGAGGAAGGGAACCCAACGGGTTATGCCCCGGATGGACTCAACCTCTGACGTATGAGACTGGGGGGTCATCTTGGCAAGAATGGCAAATAGATCCACCCTTATCCACTTCAAGCTGTAGCAGCTTGCCCCCAACATCCATGAGAGGACGTCGTTCCTTTTCAGCTAGAAGTCATCATGACTATAGCCAAGGAATGACGGACCTCACTAGACGTATGGGAGAACTTGAAGTGAGAATGGGTGACATCTACAGCACACTCCAAGAGCATGTTCAAGGTACCAAGGATTGGCAACAACACATGGATGCTCAATTCACCAACTTCAACACAGCGCTACAACAATAACAAGCCGATCTTGCAGCGTACTTTCGTCATCAAGGGTTCAACCCTTATCACGGAGGTAGTTGAAGAACAAGCTTGGGGGAGGACCCCCACTTGAGGTAAAATGTATCACCTTCCTTGCATATTTATTTTCCATCCATCCATCATCCACCTTGCATTAAAAAAAAATAGGTTAGATTTGCTTTCATCAAATAAAGATGTGCGGTAAGAATGATTTAGAATTGACATAGATGAAATGATGATTAGATGCTCGGTTTTATTTTCCTAGGTATCTAGTTTACAACTTGATACTCTCCGAATATTGCTTTCATTGGTTTGAAATACTTTTACCTTAATTTGGAAGTAGTGGCTAGCAAAAGCTTAATCTAATTCTATGTTGTTGCAAGATCAGAATTAGTAATAGGATGCTAGTCCTAGTTTGAATGTAAAACTTAGATTTCCGGAGAAATTCTAAAAAGATTTAAGTTTCCCTCAATTGATTGGAAATACCTACCAAAGCCATATGATGTTCATACATAGACAAAACCTTATGAATATGCTATTTGCTTTCACATTGAGCCTAGTCAAACTAGTATAGACCTATGTGAGAAATCATTCAACTCTTTTTGAATTGAAGACTTCACTTGCACATGCCATACTTCTACACTAGAAGTAAGCAAAACATCCATCATATCCACCATACCACAACAAAAAGAGAAACTCCATGTTATTCATGTTTAGCACTCTCTTAAAAATTCATTGCAAAGAAAGGGAGTAGAAGACATGGGTACAAAAAGAAAATGAAAAAAAAAAGCATGCTTACATCATAAGCATGAGAAAAAAATAGAGAAAAGAAAAGTAGCCATGTTCCATCCCTGCAAAAGAAAGAGAGATTGTACCAAAAAGGAGTTATCTCAAGTACCCACATCCACTTCGACTCCATCACACATGCACTAGTCTTGAATCAAAAAGTTTTGATTTGAATTCTCCTAAGGCTTACTCTTTTGACTTAGCAATATATGTGATGCAAATATGCCTACTTACTTTCCTTACCAAGCTCCACATACAAGCCATATTCAATGAGTATGAATAGTAGCGGCACAATGCTTTGGTGAGGAAATATTTCCACTATCCACAAAGCAGTGAATGACAGAATCAAATTGAGGTACTTAATATCTAAATTGAATTCTCCGGGATTTATGTGGAACTTGATTTCCAGGCTATGTTTGCTCCATTTTCTATTCTACCTTTCAACTACTCATGAATATGAAAAAAGTATAAGCCCCATGATAACTTAAGAAATGTAGAGTATCATAGCCAATTTCTGTAAGACTAGGTAGAGTATCTTATTATGCATTAGATACTATTGAAAATAAGACATTGTAGCAACTCCTGATCATCAACCTAAAGTCTTGACTTTGCTCAGGACGAGCAAAGGATAAGCTTGGGGGAGTTTGTTGACGGCTATTATATACCAATTTCATACGTCAATTTAACTCAATTATGTGAAGGATTTGTCATTTCTTGCACACATCACCTTTCTATCTAACCTAATTCCACTTGGACTTGGAGAAATATGTGTATGCAGCATTTTATGAAGGAAATGAGGAGACGTAGAGGGACCAATTCTATAAAATATCATCCCAGCCAATTAGGCAACGACACGTGGCATCCCATTGATCAAATGGCCCACAAAAAGAAGTATCAAAGGACATCCAACAGTGTATCACCCAGATACATCATGGGGGCCCACCTGGCAGCCACCTGGAGGAAGCACTCCACGTCTGGAGTGCTGACCAGGTCGGCCGAACCAGGGGTTCGGCTAACCCCTTCCTGGCGCCAAATATGGTCAAACGACGTGTGTTGGCACCTCCAAGCTTGAAGGAGTCAATGGTGACTTATTTGCGCACTTTTGGTTGCGGGAACCGACCTCAACACTAGTATAAATAGGACCCCCTACCCCTCACTTCAACACACACCACTTGAGCTTCATCACTATTGTATACACTATCATCCATAGTCTTAGACGAGTTAGGTTGTAGAGAGGAGAGTCTCTAGTCCCAAGTCCAAATTGGGAAAGGAGTAAGAAGTCTCTCTCTTCCCAATCCTACATTGGTAAAGGTAAGGCTCATGTATTCTTTCTTGTATTTGTGACTTTATGCATAATAAAGATAGTATCTTTAGTCTTTACTTATACATATACTTGGGCAAAGTGTTTCTTGTTTGATTGTGGAGTCCATGTATGTGGAAGGTATAGCTTCTATGACTTTTTTATCATGAACATATCTCATTATCATAGAACCTATAGACCCCCACTATAGTCTAGTTAATTATAACATAACTAGGTTAGTATGGATAATTATGTTGTGTATCAACATTGGTTCAATGATGATTCAATTCATTGCCTTAGGATGGATTGTGCCTAGGCTCTTAAGGTAATTACTTAATATGCTAGCATGGTGCTAGGATAGCTAAGTAGCATTGGATGTCTCGTAGACCCACAGATTGAAGAGGTAGGCAGTAGGTGGTGATAGCCCTATCGGTCCATTGTAATCCTCCACGTTCGGCTATGCCACAGGCTCTTGGCGGGAGTCGCTCTAGTATTGCTAGGGTAAGCCCATGCCCGATGTGTTCAACCACATAGCATAAGTATTCTCTATTGATCTAGCTTATGGATAACTAATTTAGACTATGTATATGTACAATAGAGCATAGTAGGAGTACCTCCATAACTCTCAAGCTTAACTAACCTCTAGGATCCTCTTACCCCCCTTAGACATGAAAGCTTTAGTGTGCGTCACACTACCTCCACTATTATTTTATCCATCCTTACTAGATTCTTACCTAGACCTTTCTACCCTTTCTACTTTATGATTGTTATATCTCTTCCCTGCCTTCCTTTGGGATCAAATAAATGACACCCTTGGGAATACTCTTAAGTGGAAATGCTACAATGATATCTTCGTGCACTTGCAGAATTCACTCTGTGATCAAATAGAACCAATAACAAGAATTTCTGACACATCAGTTGGAGATGTTTAGTTAATGGTGCATAAGAAATACCAACAAGCATTTCTGGCACCGTTGCCGGGGATGATTTGTTAGTATATCTTAGGAGCCGTCAACAAGCATTTCTGGTGCCGTTGTCGGGGATGATTTGTTAGTATATCTTAGGAGCTGTCAACAGAGGTCATCTGCGATTCGGGTTCAGAGGTAGTTTCCATCCAAGCATTGTGGAGGCTTACTAAAGGGAGAAAGTCTGTAGAGTGAGAGAACTCTTTACGCCTTCATCTGATCTTGCGCTTAGAGCTCTCCCCCCTTGCAATCTTTCTTCCTCCTCTGCTCCACATTGTGGCAATGGAGTTGGGACTTCCTCCGAGCCGGATCAAGAAAAACAAAGATTTGTCGAAGGTCCGCACCTACATGGGGTGGTCAAGTGACTCCTTCAACAACTTGATCCGCGTCAGCAAGCTCCCCTTCAAGAAGGAGAATCCTAGCGAGATCGTCTACTTCTTGTCGTATGCCATGGTGGGGCTTATCCCACCCTTCTCAAGCTTCCTGCTGATGCTGCTGAACTTCTATGGTCTGCAGCTTCATCACCTTGGCTCCCACTCATTCTTGTTGGTGGTGACATTTGTGCAATTTTGCGAGATGTGGGTGGGTGTGCCACCCTATATCAAGCTTTTACGGACCTTATTCACGGTCCACACAACCGGGAAGAGCAAAAAGATTCTTGGCTTCTACTACTTCGTGAAGTGCAAGAACTCGCCCCTCAAGTATTCTAAGACATTCCTTTTTGGGAAGTGAGATAGCTGGAAGAAGGACTTGGTGGCCATCACGGTGGATCGCCATGATATGCTGGAGCTGCCTCATAGCCTTTCGGCTGTTGACACCGACGCTTGGGAGGTGGTTCCGATGCTATCAGAAAAGTACAACCCGATCTTGACAACGATCCGGGAGTGCGTCAATGGAGTTTTAACTCCCCTAATGGTCATCGCCAACTTCCTGACTAACCGGTGGGCTCCGCTAAAGACGAGGGAGTTGCCCGCATGGGTGTTCGGTGGAGAAATGGATCACAACCGGATTGAGATTGACATCGGAGCACTCCTCCAGCGGGAATTGTTATCCCCGGGGCCCCTTGCTCCCATGAAGGCTCCAGACCTGCGTCAGCCAGTGGTAAAGGAAAAGGTTCGGCAGCTTCACCTTTCAAGAAACCAACCTTCGGCTGAGGCCAAGACAAAGCTCCCGTCGAAAATCCGAGTCGAAAGCGGAAGCTGACGAGGAGCAAAGGGAGATGTGTGAGGGAATGTGATGCCCGGTTCCGAAAAATGAACCAAGCTAACGTATATGTGTTCCCAGGATGTTCATCACACATACACGAGTGCAATCACAAAAGAGTATACAAAAAATTACCACAGAACAAGATTTATTATCAAACTTTATTACACAAACCATATTATACTCGAATACAAGCTCTAATGAATATTAATGACAAGTTCAACTAATGCAGCGGAAATAAACTAATTAAGCAAACTAAACAACTATGCAGCATAAGCGACAGGGTATATATGCGCAGCTCCAATCAACACCACAGGCAAAGCTGATGGTAGACACGGCCTAGAACCCCGCATTATCACCATTAAACTCCCAATCCTGACCTGCAACTGTTGCGGGGGGGGGGGGGATTGCAAGAGTGAGTACATGTCGTACTCAGCAAGTGTGGAAAGTATGACATGTGGCTGATTCAAATGACGACAATAATAATGGCAAAGTGCTGAAAAGTACAGTAAAACATTTGAAAAGCAACATATTGTATGTATGCGAAGTAAACCCATCATAATCATAAATAATATCATAATACCAGTCCATAATTCACCATCCTTATCAACAGTTCCAGATTTCACCATTGCCAATATCCATATTCAATACCAGAAATAAATCCATAACCATCCATAACCATCACCAATACCAAATACCCTCTAATCATGGAAGTTGTCCAGGTGCTCATAACCGGGAGCAAGGCTATCATGATAGTTTTATTTAACTCTGCAGAGTTTGTACCTCTTTACCCACGTGTTCGTGATTTCATCACCTTTCGGCGACTAAGAACCTCCATTATGCCCATGACCCGTCAGTCACATTACACACTTCCGTTGGTGTGTGGCCAAGAGATCACAAAATAGCCTTTACAAAGGGATTACTAGCCTATTTAGACCCCACTGAGGTTTCACCGGTGGCGATGCCTCCAACTGAGCACATCTTCAACCAAGGGCCCCCTCTTGAGCCATTCGGATCCTAGAGTAGTCCCACCAATCATCAACAAACCCAATCCGACTACCCCTTCCCCGAGCATCCACAATGGTCAAAACAGCACTAGCAAAGCCCTAATTAATCAGCTACGCCGCACCCATACTTGGCCTCGTGGTGGCACTGTAGTCCTGGCTTATTCTCGCATGAACCGGTCCTTAGATCTAAAGCAAGCAAACCACCATAACATCCAACACATCCACCATACCAGGCTTGCTTAGATCACCAATTACCAAACCGTACTGACCAGTTCACATTAACCAGAATATCATTAATACATAATTAAATTTGTAGTGTTGTTTTCCCATCCCAATTAATCAAGCGAGGCAAAAAGGTAAAAATCTCATCCCGACTCTCTACCATATATCCCAGGTGACAAGGGTGGTTAAACAAATCTAGTAAACTTCCTACCATAGGATTCCCATCAAATTGACATAGCATGCAGTTTTGCAAACAAAACATTTATTTAAAAACAGGATCAATATGCTTCAAGGACACTTGCCTTGCTCTTGCTGTTGATCAGGATCAAAGCCTTCGAACTCTCGATGCTGGAGATCCTCCGCGGCACATTCTAGCGCCAATCCGTCTAATCCACACAATAAACATACAAGACAAGAAACACAATCAAAGAGTGCACAAATATTACTCAATATGACATGACATGCATGATTGATGCAAATGCAAGGTAGAACTTGTTACTAGATTGCTTTTAATGATAACTAACTAGTTCTAATAGCTTTTAACAAGTTTATACTGGTTCGGAGTTGATTAGATCAAATTTTAGAGTCAATTCAACACAATTTAACCAGGAAGATCGGACTAGTCCGCTAGGGACCGGACAAGTCCGCACTCCGCGAGATCAGCAGATTAGGGTTTTCTAGATCGACGTAAATTCGGAGATTAGGGGTTGAATTCTCGTAAGTAAAAGAGAATAGAAGGTATACCAGGTGTTTAGAACTCCAATGAACAAAGAAACTTGGAGGTAACACTTGGATCTTGATGATCTAGGGTTGGTGATGAACTTGGAGATGAAGTGGTGGTGAAGGACGAAACTTGGTGGAGATCTCTATCCTTCTTTGTTTCCTCCTCTTCTTCTTCTTGCTTGGGATCTTCTCCTCCCTCCTTGGTGGTGGCTCCCCACGAACTAGGGTTTGGGTGGGTGGAAAAGTGGCAAATAGATGTCAAACCAAGGGGTGGGGTTGTTTATATAGAGTTGGAGGCTAGGGTTAGATGGATTACGAGTTTTGGGATGAGTAGAGGCCGGTTTGGAGTCCCACATGGGCTCTAAAAGAGTTAGGCATGACGTACCTAGGCCCACTTAACGTGAAACCCAAGAAACAAGTCGTAAAACAAAAGATCAACTCAGAGTCGCGAAATATCGGACAAGTCCGGAAAGGACCGGACTAGTCCGAAGTCGTCCAGAGAGAAAATCGGACAAGTCTGGCCAAAAATCGGACAAGTCCGAATTTGAACAGAGAGGAAAAACGGACAAGTCCGCTGGAACACCGGACTTGTCTGGAAAAGTCCAGGGACTTAGCAAATTTCTAAGGATTCATGGAATATCGGACTAGTCCGCACAAAATCGGACAAGTCCGAATTTTTCCAGAGCCAAAATCGGACTAGTCCGCAGCAAAAACAGACAAGTCCGTTTTTAGACAGAGAGAAATCGGACTAGTCCTCAGCAAAACCGGACTAGTCCGCACTTTCCTACATTTTTAAGTGCGGTTTTGTTCCAAATCAGTTTTAAATGCTCCGAATCAATTTTAAACTCGTTCCTCTTGTTGTGGGTTAATGTTAATCATGTATATGAGTGCATGTAGGGCATTATGCATGAAAATTAGGGTGTTACAAACCTACCCCCCTTAAAATGAATCTCTCCCTCGAGATTCGACGCGGCAGAGAAGAGATAGGGAAATTCCTTCTTGAGATTATACTCCAATTCCCACGTCGCTTCTTTTTCGGTGTGGTGCTTCCATTAAACTTTACACCATCTAATGACCTTGTTCCTTGTGACCCTCTCCTTAGTTTCCAAGATTTTGACCGGTTGCTCGGCATACGTCAAATCTTCCTCTAGTTCCAATTCTTCCATTGGCACTTGTTCTTCCGGTACTCTCAAACACTTCTTGAGCTGGGAAACATGAAAGACATCATGTACATCTGAAAGATGAGCTGGCATCTCCAACTTATACGCTACTTCTCCTCTTTTGTCCAAAATCTTGAATGGTCCAATATAACGAGGTGCGAGCTTGCCCCTTATGTTAAACCTCTTATGACCCCTCATTGGTGACACCTTGAGGTAAACAAAATCTCCCACTTCAAAGGCTAATTCCCTTCTCCTATTATCCGCATAGCCTTTTTGTCTTGATTGGGCAGCCCTCAAGTTTTCACGAATTATCTGGACTTGCTTTTCGGTTTCTTGCAACACATCCGGACCAAATACTTGAGTTTCTCCTGCCTCATTCCAGAATAAAGGTGTCCTACACTTCCTCCCATAAAGCGCTTCATATGGTGACATCTTCAAACTTTCTTGGTAACTATTATTGTATGAAAATTCTGCGTATGGCAAGCTTTTGTCCCAACTTTTCCCATGATGTAAAGCACAAGCTCTTAACATGTCCTCTAAAATCTGATTGGTCCTCTCGGTTTGCCCATCCGTTTGAGGATGATATGCTGAACTAAAATTCAATCTCGTTCCCAAGGCTTCATGCAATTTTTGCCAAAATCTGGAGGTAAATTGAGAACCTCTATCCGAAACTATCTTCTTAGGGACTCCATGTCAACATACAATATGCTCCATGTATATTTTGGCCAATCGTGCAGCTGTATACTTGGTCTTCACAGGGACAAAATGAGCTGACTTGGTTAAGCGATCCACAATTACCCAAATTGAGTCATACCCGGACTGAGTACGTGGTAACCCAACTATGAAGTAAATTCCAATTTCTTCTCACTTCCATTCCGGAATCTTCAACAGTTGCAATAATCCGGCTGGCCTTTGATGTTCCGCCTTGACTCGTTGGCACACATCACACAATGCTACGTATTCAGCTATGTCCTTCTTCATGCTATCCCACCAATAGCATGTCTTCAAGTCTTTGTACATCTTCGTACAACTGGGATGAATTGAGTAAGGTGAGTCATGTGCCTCCTTTAATATTGTCTCCCGTATGTGCTTCACATTAGGCACAATGATCCTCTTTCCAAGCCATAAGGTACCATGTTCATCCTCGTCAAATCTGAATTCTCTCCCTTCTTCGGTTCTTTCCTTGATTTCCTTGATTTCCTCATCCGTGGTTTGTGCTTCTCGTATTTCTTGCTCCAAGGTTGGGTTTAACTCCATCATCTCCATCTTGTTTACAAACCCAAGGTTCAACCGTTCAAACTCCTTGCATAGCTCGGATGGTTTCTCTCGAACTGTGAGTTGGTGACTTACTCCCTTTCTACTCAAAGCATCGGCCACTACATTGGCCTTCCCCGGATGATAGTTGATCCCCAAATCATAATCTTTGATGAGCTGCAACCATCTTCGTTGCCTCAAGTTCAGATCCGTTTGTGTGAAAATATACTTCAAACTCTTATGATCCGTATAAATTTCACACCTATGTCCAAGAATATAGTGTCTCCAAATCTTCAATGCATGTACCACGGCCGCGAGTTCCAAATCGTGTGTCGGGTAATTCTGCTCATGTTTCTTCAATTGTCTTGACGCATAGGTGACCACTTGACCTTCTTGCATAAGCACACATCCGAGTCCTTGTCTTGATGCGTCACAATAAATATCAAAACTCTTGCTTACATCCGGCAATACCAAAATTGGGGCTGTTGTTAACCTCTTCTTCAACTCCTCAAAACTGTTTTGACAAGCTTCCGTCCATTGGAACGCCTTTCCCTTCATTAGCAACTCCGTCATAGGCTTGGCTATCTTGGTAAAATCCTTGATGGATCTACGGTAATATCCAGCCATCCCAAGAAAACTCCTTATTTCCTTGACATTTTGCGGCGGTTCCCACTTCAACACGTCCCTCACTTTACCAGGGTCAACCGATACTCCTCCTCCTGAGATGATATGACCCAAAAATGGCACCTCTTTCAACCAAAATTGACACTTGTTGAACTTGGCATACAACTGATGCTCCCTCAATTTCTGCAACGTAAGCCTCAAGTGTTCCATATGTTCCTTCTCATCCTTCGAGTAGATCATAATATCATCAATAAACACCACAACGAACTTGTCTAAGTACTCCATGAAGACCTTATTCATGAGGTACATAAAGTAGGCAGGTGCATTTTTCAATCCAAAAGACATCACGGTGTACTCATAAGATCCATACCGTGTCCTAAAAGCTGTCTTGGGTATATCCGATGGTCTAATCTTCATTTGAAAGTATCCCGACCTCAAATCAATCTTAGAGAAGACACAAGCACCCTTCATCTGATCAAACAAGTCTTCTATGCGGGGCAAGGTGTACTTGTTCTTGATTTTTACCTCGTTGAGAGCTCGGTAATCCACGCACATCCTTTGGGATCCGTCCTTCTTGTCCACAAATAGAATGGGCGCTCCCCAAGGCGAAGAGCTAGGGAGAATGAAACCCTTCTCTAATTGCTCTTGAATCTGCTTCTTGAGCTCTGCTAATTCCATAGGAGGCATCCTATACGACCTCTTAGCTATAGGTGCAGTTCCAGGTATTAAATCAATAACAAACTCAATGTCTCGATCGGGTGGCATACCTGGCAACTCATCTGGGAACACATCCAAAAATTCACACACTACCGGAATCTTCTCAATTGCGGCACCGTCCACATGATTCAGCTCCAATTGCTTCGGTGCGGTTTGAGATGCTTCAAATTCTACGGTGATCCCTTCCTCATTAGTCAACTTCACCGTCTTTGTGGCACACTCAATAACTCCATTGTGCTTCCTCAACCAGTCCATACCATGTACAATGTCCAATCCTTGAGAATCCAAAACAATGAGGTTGGCGGGGAAGTCTACCCCCCTTATTCTAAGGCTTACTTTTGGACATACTATATTTGTCCTCATCTCTCCTCCAGGAGACTTAACCAATAGAGTAAACTTCATATGAGAGACAGGCAAACTATACTTGGCAACATACTTCGATGCAATGAATGAATGCGATGCTCCAGAATCAAATAACATAGTCGCGGGGTTGGAGTTGGCGAGAAACATACCAATGACCACGTCATCCGCTTGTTGAGCATCCTTCGTAGAGACATGGTTCATGTTGCCACGAGGCAAATTCTGCTGTCCACGGCTTCCTTGTGGCTGTCCTCCATTGGGTCTTGGGTTTTGCCTCGGCGCATTGCTTCCTTGACCAAGGCCTAACTTAGGACATTGATGCGCAAAGTGTCCAGCTTCTCCACAAGTATAGCACCTCTTAACTCCACCAGAATTATTGGGACAAGCTTGGTTTTGAACATTGGCTCCAGGAAAATCAGCACGAGGTGCATAAGGCATTGGAGGCCTAGGTGCTTGCATAACAGGGCGCTGCTGCACAAACTGAGTTGGGCACGGTGCATAACCAGGGCGCTGAGCAGGAATAGAGGAGCTGTAATGAGGCGCATTGGGCGGCGCAAAGCGAGGGCGCACATTACTTCCTTGTTGCTGTCCTTGATACGGCGCCTTCCTCTTGATTTCTTGCTCCATCTCATGGATCTTGTTCTCAACCACAATTGCTTTGTCCACAAGTTTCTGAAAATTGGCATAATCGCAGTTGAGTAGTTGCACTTGGATCTCATTGTTCAAGCCCCTCATGAACAAGTATTGCTTCCGGCTGTCCCGACTAACATCCTCAAGCGCATACCTTGAGAGTTGATTGAATTTATTGAGATATTCACTCACGCTTGATCTTCCTTGTCTCAAGTTCTCAAATTCTTGCCTCTTCAAGATCATAACACCTTCCGGCACATAATGAGAACAGAAACTCTCTTTGAATTCGGCCCAAGTAATTCTTTCTTGGTTCTCATGAGCACTACAATAAGCATCCCACCAATCCGCAGCTGCTCCAACAAGTTGATGAGAAGCAAATAGGACCTTCTCTCGGTCACTGCATTGGACAATGGCTAGCTTCTTCTCCACGGACTTGAGCCAATCATCAGCATCCATAGGGTCGGCAGCTTGAGCAAAGGTTGGCGACCTAGTCCTCATGAACTCTCCCAATCGGTTATGAGGAGGCGGGGGTGGCGGTGGAGGCATGTGGGGTTGATTGTTGATATTGCCAGCCTGCAGCTGTCCCATTGTTTGTATCATGGTCTGCATGAGCTGGTTTTGCATAGCCAATAGCTGCTCAATGTTGATAGCTCCCTGAGTAGATCCTTGTCCAACGTTGTTCTGATGTACTCCATGGTTCTCCTCCTCATCATTGCCATCCCTCTGGTTGCGAGTCCTCACCATCTGAAGAAAAGCAATAGGTAAGAATTAGAGAAACGTCCCCAACTATATGCATCAAGGGATATGAAGCTAACCAACTAGCTATACTAGCCTAGGTGGACATGGAAATGCTAAGGCATCCCAAAATCCTCTATTAAGCACACAAGCAAACAATATATATAGCAAACAGCACTCCAAGCAAAAACACATCGATTCCTGAGTGCTCCTATGTGCTCTAAAGTGTCCATTCTATCTAGGCTGCATCCTACGGTCAACCTGTGGCTCTGATACCAATCTGTGATGCCCGGTTCCGAAAAATGAACCAAGCTAACGTATATGTGTGCCCAGGATGTTCATCACACATACACGAGTGCAATCACAAAAGAGTATACAGAAAATTACCACAGAACAAGATTTATTATCAAACTTTATTACACAAACCATATTATACTCGAATACAAGCTCTAATGAATATTAATGACAAGTTCAACTAATGCAGCGGAAATAAACTAATTAAGCAAACTAAACAACTATGCAGCATAAGCGACAGGGTATATATGCGCAGCTCCAATCAACACCACAGGCAAAGCTGACGGTAGACACGGCCTAGAACTCCGCATTATCACCATTAAACTCCCAATCCTGACCTGCAACTGTTGGGGGGATTGCAAGAGTGAGTACATGTCGTACTCAGCAAGTGTGGAAAGTATGACATGTGGCTGATTCAAATGACGACAATAATAATGGCAAAGTGCTGAAAAGTACAGTAATACATTTGAAAAGCAACATATTGTATGTATGTGAAGTAAACCCATCATAATCATAAATAATATCATAATACCAGTCCATAATTCACCATCCTTATAAATAGTTCCAGATTTCACCATTGCCAATATCCATATTCAATACCAGAAATAAATCCATAACCATCCATAACCATCACCAATACCAAATACCCTCTAATCATGGAAGTTGTCCAGGTGCTCATAACCGGGAGCATGGCTATCATGATAGTTTTATTTAACTCTGCAGAGTTTGTACCTCTTTACCCACGTGTTCGTGATTTCATCACCTTTCAGTGACTAAGAACCTCCCTTATGCCCATGAACCGTCGGTCACATTACACACTTCCGTTGGTGTGTGGCCAAGAGATCACAAAATAGCCTTTACAAAGGGATTACTAGCCTATTTAGACCCCACTGAGGTTTAACCGGTGGCGATGCCTCCAACTGAGCACATCTTCAACCAAGGGCCCCCTCTAAAGCCATTCGGATCCCAGGGTAGTCCCACCAATCATCAACAAACCCAATCCGACTACCCCTTCCCCGAGCATCCACAATGGTCCAAACAGCACTAGCAAAGCCCTAATTAATCAGCTACGCCGCACCCATACTTGGCCTCGTGGTGACACTGTAGTCCTGGCTTATTCTCGCATGAACCGGTCCTTAGGTCTAAAGCAAGCAAACCACCATAACATCCAACCCATCCACATACCAGGCTTGCTTAGATCACCCATTACCAAACCGTACTGACCAGTTCACATTAACCAGAATATCATTAATACATAATTAAATTTGTAGTGTTGTTTTCCCATCCCAATTAATCAAGCGAGGCAAAATGGTAAAAATCTCATCCCGACTCTCTACCATATATCCCAGGTGACAAGGGTGGTTAAACAAATCTAGTAAACTTCCTACCATAGGATTCCCATCAAATTGACACAGCATGCAGTTTTGCAAACAAAACATTTATTTAAAAACAGGATCATTATGCTTCAAGGACACTTGCCTTGCTCTTGTTGTTCATCAGGATCAAAGCCTTCGAACTCTCGATGCTGGAGATCCTCCGCGGCACTTTCTAGCGCAAATCCGTCTAATCCACACAATAACATACAAGACAAGAAACACAATCAAAGAGTGCACAAATATTACTCAATATGACATGACATGCATGATTGATGCAAATGCAAGGTAGAACTTGTTACTAGATTGCTTTTAATGATAACTAACTAGTTCTAATAGCTTTTAACAAGTTTATACAGGTTCGGAGTTGATTAGATCAAATTTTAGAGTCAATTCAACACAATTTAACCAGGAAGATCGGACTAGTCCGCTAGGGACCGGACAAGTCCGCACTCCGCGAGATCAGCAGATTAGGGTTTTCTAGATCGACGTAAATTCGGAGATTAGGGGTTGAATTCTCGTAAGGAAAAGAGAATAGAAGGTATACCAGGTGTTTAGAACTCCAATGAACCAAGAAACTTGGAGGTAACACTTGGATCTTGATGATCTAGGGTTGGTGATGAACTTGGAGATGAAGTGGTGGTGAAGGACGAAACTTGGTGGAGATCTCTATCCTTCTTCCTTTCCTCCTCTTCTTCTTCTTGCTTGGGATCTTCTCCTCCCTCCTTGATGGTGGCTTCCCACGAACTAGGGTTTGGGTGGGTAGAAAAGTGGCAAATAGATGTCAAACCCAGGGGTGGGGTTGTTTATATAGAGGTGGAGGCTAGGGTTAGATGGATTTCGAGTTTTGGGATGAGTAGAGGCCGGTTTAGAGTCCCACATGGGCTCTAAAAGAGTTAGGCACGACGTACCTAGGCCCACTTAAAGTGAAACCCAAGAAACAAGTCGTAAAACAAAAGATCAACTCGGAGTCACGAAATATCGGACAAGTCCGGAAAGGACCGGACTAGTCCGAAGTCGTCCAGAGAGAAAATCGGACAAGTCTGGCCAAAAATCGGACAAGTCCGAATTTGAACAGAGAGGAAAAACGGACAAGTCCGCTGGAACACCGGACTAGTCCAGAAAAGTCCAGGGACTTAGCAAATTTCCAAGGATTCATGGAATATCGGACTAGTCCGCACAAAATCGGACAAGTCCGAATTTTTCCAGAGCCAAAATCGGACTAGTCTGCAGCAAAAACGGACAAGTCCGTTTTTAGACAGAGAGAAATCGGACTAGTCCTCAGCAAAACCAGACTAGTCCGCACTTTCCTACATTTTTAAGTGCGGTTTTGTTCCAAATCAATTTTAAATGCTCCGAATCAATTTTAAACTCCTTCCTCTTGTTGTGGGTTAATGTTAATCATGTATATGAGTGCATGTAGGGCATGATGCATGAAAATTAGGGTGTTACAGGGAAGCTCTAAAAGAAGTGACCCCTCAACCCCGGCTTAGGTCCATGGTTATTGTGCCTCCAGCTTCGGCTGGTTCTTTGGCTCCAGTGCCTGCAAGAGGTGTTGGCTCCAGCGAGTCAACTTCCGCTCTGATGCCAAGTGATGGCTCTGGGTCCAGAGTACATCCTCCGACGACGGAGGTACTAGAGTTGGCAGCGCCGGTGGCTGCCTCAACTCCAGGTTCGGGTCCTGGACCGTCCGCCACAATGACGACGGCGGGCTCTAGCTCCAGGCGCCCAAGGAAGAAGATCCAAGCTGATTGGAGCGGTAAAACTCCTAGGTAAGGATCGGCTCCTTAGATTTTGTCTTGATTTTGTTCCTCACTTTGTCTTGAATTCCCTACTTTCTATTTCCAGAATGTCGAGAACAAGCACAGCGGCTCTATATCCTTCTGCGGCTCCAAAGGTTGCACCGGCTGAAGTTGTCGGCTCGGCTTATGCCTCTCCCCCAGTGGTAGTGGCAGATGACATGACAACTCCGGCGCCAGCTATCGTGGAGACAAGTCCAGAGCTGGCAACTGAAGATCTTGTGGTAGCACCAGACCATGCGGAGGAAGAATTTGTAGGAGCTCCTGCAATTCTGGAGCCTACTTTGGAAGCTCCAGCATTGATGCCAGAAGTGGGTGAAGCTCCGGCAATTGCTTCAGAGCCAGCTCCGGAAGCGACAACTCCGGAGGTGGTTATGTCCGAGCCAGCGCAACCCGATGATCCGGCTGCGGATCCTACATATTCTGGGTCGATGATTGAAGATCCGGCTGAGGACCACTCTTCATCAGATCCATAGGTTGAAGCTCTCATGGTGGGACCTTCTTCTGCCACGATAAATATTGATGAGCTCTCAGAGATCGGCCCCGACAATGTGGAGCTGTTGGGGAACATGCTCGCACAGTGGGATCCAATAGTAATTATGGAAGACCCCTTGGAGCCTGCAGATGCTCCTCAGGTGGGCCTAGATCCATTTCTTTTGGCGTTGTCTATCGATAATGCCTGCTCAAGTGTCCGGTCCAGCTTGCCTTCAACTACGAAAGCAATACTCTTGAAAAGAGTGCAACATCCTAAGGCGTTGGCATAATAGACTTCATGTCGAGACGAAGCTGACGCAGTCTCGGCTGGCTGACCAGATGGAGTGGGTGGCCAAGGAGAAGGCCCGGCTAGCACGGTTATACTACACACTCAATGGGAGAGAGAGGCCATGATTAAGGCTCTCATTGATAAGACCCGGGAGGTGTATGAGCATGCTAAGGAGGCCAGTGAAGCTGGAGATGGAGCAGCTTGAATGCTTGACTGTTGAGGCTTCTGGGCCTCAATGGGTGATGCTCCACATCCTTGACAAACTCTATGCCTGTGACCTTCTCAATCATGAACATGAGGTAAGGTGCATAGCCGCAAGACCTGTTTGGGGTACAGGATATGTTCACTATGTCGTTCCAAATATAGTCAAAGACATCAAACTTCCTGTCTTTGCTAATGACCTTCATCAAGGTCCTGAGATACCCCTGCACACTTCTAGCATCCCCATCCGTGGGGACAATGGTCTTCCTTAGAACCCTGTTCAACAACACAAAGAAGGGCTTCATGTTCTTGGTAGATGGAGGGTTGAACTTTGAGTTGGGTTCATAAAGAATCTTCATCCTGTCCTTCTCAATGACACCAATGTTGTGGATAATCATGTTGTCATTGCTCGAGGTGTCAAGATGCAGCAATCTTGCAAACTCTTCATATGTGATGGTGTACTTGGATCCGTGAGTCATCCAAGTCACCCTTTCTTCCTCGTCACTAGCAAAGTGGCACATCGCATAGAACTACGCGATGACCTCATCGGTCCAATTGTTCTTGAAGGCGAATAGGTCCTTCAATCTAGGCCTCTCGACTGCCTCGACCACCTCAACAAACGGTGAGCAGCCCTTCTTCTCAAAATGCCCCCAATTGATCCAATGGCTGCGCACCACGGGTGTCTTCATCGGAAGATATACAGACTTGTGAAAGTCTGCATGGAAGGTACTCCAAAACCTCCCATCAACAGCTTTCTTCAGACGGCTGTAACAATCAACATTCCTAAACTTGGCCGCCGTGTCGCTGCCCTTTCCATTGAATCTCTCCTCAGCGGGATCCCTGTCCCCTTGCATTGCAGCTGACATCTTTAGAGGGCCAATCGGGCCCGTTGCAATTCCTTTGCCCTTGCCCTTGACTTGGTGAGCACTTGTCGAGCTAGGGCCACCTCCAGCTGAAGCCTTGGAGGCAGGCTTCTTCACGAGCACCTTCCTTCAAGCCTGGGGAGGAGAAGTAGCCGGCTCGGATGGGCGCTCTTGGCGCTTCCTGCTTAGGCTCATCGAGGACCGAAGCACGGCTTCGTGGTCCATCCCTGCCTCGAAGTCAGATATTTCTTCGTTGGTGCTCGACATTTTCCGGAGAATGGATTTCACAAGGTATTTATGAGAATAGATGACAAGGAATTGTATTGAGGAATTAAGAAGTTAGGGTTGAGTTCAGAAATATTGGACTAGTCCGATGTATAAGCACGCTAGTCTGGTTGACTGGACTTGTCCGTGCATGGTCCGGACTAGTCCGGTGTTCAACTGCTAGAACCCTAATTATGAGACAAATGGTGATTTATAATGCACAACTAGCTTAGCATTAATGTAATACACCAAGGAAGCATGTATATGGTGATAGGGACTAAGCTAGTCGATCAACATTGAAGGAAATAACAATTTCTAGGGTTTGGGATGAGATTTTACCGAAATTGCTTGATTTGCGGAGATGTAGGGGTTGAAGGATCGGACAAGTCCGTGGTCTTCAATCCCTACGCGAAGGTCAATTTCCACCCAAACTTGTGACGTTTTGATTGAGGAACCAAAGAATCACCTTGGGGAGCTCGAGCGTGGAGAGAGAAAGCTTGAGGCAAGTGTGGGGTCAGGAAGATTAGGGTTTGGTGGCGGCTAGGGTTATGGACATGAAAAATCGGACAAGTCCAAAAATGATTGGACTAGTCCAAACTTTTCCAGAGGCTATATCAGACTAGTCCATGGTCTGCCGAACTAGTCCCACCTAACCGTCACACTGCGGACTAGTCCGGGCAACCACGGACTAGTCTGTTGTCACCAGGGAAGAAATGCTTAGCCCATTTGTATATATTCGAAGGTACATATTTAGAAAATAGGGAGGCAAAGCAAATCATATAATCTTGATGAATATGATCAGTAAGCATACAACAATCAAGCAATGATCATAATTCACCAAGATCTAGTAATTGACATAGTTTTTTGGAAAACTTGAGAGAGATGATTTTCACAACACAATCAATGAATTTTAAATCTAGCATTCAGGTATACAAGTTTTCAAGCCACACTCCGAGCATCGAGGATATTTGGTTCATTTCGGAGTTCGCAAAAGCTTTTTTCAACAAGTGGCTTGGTGAATATATCGGCTAGTTGCTTCACGGTATTGACATGTGAAATGTCTATATCTCCCTTCATTGAATGGTCTCTCAAAAAGTGATGTCCGATGTCTATGTATTTGGTCCTAGAGTGCTCAACGGGATTATGGGCAATTTTATTGGCACTCTCATTATCACAAAGGAGTGGAATATGGTTCATATTGTAACCGTAATCCCTTAGAGTTTGTCTCATCCAAAGGAGTTGTGCACAACAACTCCCGGCTGCAAGATACTCCACTTAGGCCGTGGATAAGGCAATGGAGTTTTGTTTCTTGGAGGACCAAGAGACTAGGGATCTCCCTAGGAATTTGCATGTACCGGAGGTACTTTTTCTATCTACTTTGCATTCGGCATAATCTGCATCGGAGTAACCAATGAGATTGAATTTGGAACCTTTGGGGTACAAAAGTCTTAGGTTGGGTGTATGAACTAAATACCGCAAGATTCTCTTAACGGCTGTCAAATGACACTTTTTGGGTTGGTTTGAAACCTTGCACACAAGCATAAACTCAACATAATATCTGGCCTAGATGCACATAAGTAGAGTATAGATCCAATCATGGAGCTATATACCTTTTGATCGACATTTGGTCCATCTTCATTGAGATCCAAGTGTCCATTCGTTGCCATGGGAGTCTTTATAGGCTTTGCCTTGTCCATTCCAAACTTCTTGAGTATGTGTTGAGTGTACTTAGTTTGGCTTATGAACGTCCCTTCCTTTTGTTGCCTCACTTGGAATCCCAAGAAGTACTTTAGCTCTAACATCATAGACATCTCAAACCTATCTGTCATAATCTTACTAAATTCCTCGCAAAAAGATTTGTTAGTGGAACCGAATATTATATCATCAACATAAATTTGACAAATAAAGAGATCATTGTCTAAGTTCTTTGTAAACAATGTATAATCTAAATTACCAATCTTAAAGCCATTTTCAATTAAGAAATCTCTAAGACACTCATACCAAGCTCTAGGAGCTTGTTTGAGGCCGTAGAGAGCCTTACGCAGTTTAAATATGTGGTCGGGGAACTCTTCATCTTCAAATCCGGGGGGTTGCTCCACATACACCTCCTCCTTGATTGGTCCATTGTGGAAGGCGCTTTTCACATCAATTTGATAGAGCTTGAAATCATGGTGAGTAGCATATGCATGTAATATTCTAATAGACTCAAGTCTAGCTATGGGAGGAAAGGTTTCATCAAAATCCAAACCTTCGACTTGTGAATACCCTTTGGCCACAAGTCGTGCCTTGTTCCTTGTCACCACCCCGTGTTCGTCTTGCTTGTTGCGGAAGACCCCTTTGGTGCCGACGACGTTGGACTTGGGTCTTTCGACTAGTTCCCACACCTCGTTCCGTTTGAAGTTGTCGAGTTCTTCTGGAATTTCCACTACCCAATCCGGATCCTTCAACGCATTCTCAACCCTGCGCGGTTCCAAAAAGGATACAAACGAATAATGCTCACAAAAATTTGCTATGCGAGATCTAGTATTTACTCCCTTTTGGATGTCCCCGATGATGTTGTCGATTGGGTGCTCGCTTTAGACGCATTGGTGTACTCTTGGGTGTGGTACTTGCTGTCTTGAATCTTCATGATCATCTTCTTCTCCCCCTAAATTGTTGCCCTGATTGACTTGTTGATCATTTTCGTCTTCTTGAGGTTGATCTTGTATGGAAGCTCCCCCTTGATCTTTGGCCTCCTCTCGTGGTTTATTTTCCTCATGTATATGTAGAGGTGGTTCTCGTGGTTAAACTTCACCCAATCCCATTCTTCTCAATGCTTGGCAAGGAGCTTCTTCTCTATCTAGCACACATGAATCAACTTGTTCCTTTTGGAAGCCGTTAGTTTCATCGAACACTACGTCACGTGCTACTTCAGCAATTCTGGAGGTCTTGTTGAATACATGATAGGCGTAAGAGTTTGGATCATAACCAAGCAAGAAACTATATCAGACTTCGAAGCAAACTTTGAAGTCCTAGGCTTCTTGTTCAAAATATAGCACTTGGAACCGAAATCTCAAAAATATGAAACATTAGGCTTGTTACCGGTGAGTAGCTCATAGGATGTCTTCTTGAGTAGTCGATGGAGATAAAGTCGATTTATGGCGTGGCAAGCGGTGTTAACCGCTTCAGCCCAAAATCGATACGAGGCCTTGTACTCATCGAGCGTTGTTCTCACCATCTCTATGAGGGTTTGGTTCTTCCTTTCGGCAACTCCATTTTGTTAAGGGGAGTAAGGTGCTGGAAACTCATGTTTTATGTCTTCTTCATCTAGGTACTCCACAGCTTGTGTGTTCTTGAACTCCGCGCTGTTGTCACTCCGAATGTTCTTGATTGGCAATGAGAACTCATTTTGAGAACCCTTGAAAAACTTCTTGAGTGTTCCTTATGTTTCTGACTTATCATGTTAAAAGAAAACCCAAGTGAAGCGAGAAAAATCATTGACAATTACTAAATAATATTTGTTACTGCCGATTCTTATGTAAGCAATTGGACCGAATAGGTCCATGTGGAGGATCTCGAGCGGTCTTGTTGTATTCATGACGTTCTTAGCAGGATGAGGTGCTCCAACTTGCTTCCCGACTTGGCATGCGCTACAAGGCCTGTATTTCTCAAAAAAAAAATCATTTTTCAAACCTCAGATGTGATCGCCATTGAGGAGTTTTTGAAGATTCGTCATACCTACATGTGCTAGCAGTCTATGCCACAGGCAACCCATGTTGGTCTTTGCAATCAAGCATGTGTCAAGTTCGGCTTTATCCTTCTTGAAGTCAATAAGGTAAAGCTTTCCCTTCAACATACCCTTGAATGCAATGGAACCATCACTCCTTCTAGAGACGGTCACACCCTCATTAGTGAACAAGAAATTATAACCATTGTCACATAATTGAGATATGGGCAACAGGTTATAATCTATGGAATCAACATGTAATACGTGAGAAAGAGTATGCTGACGTGATATGGCAATTTTACCGGTATCGAGCACCTTTCCTTGACTATTGTCTCCAAAATAGATGCCCTCGCTTGGATCCTCATTTTCTTCTTATTCAACGAACATCCTTCTTTCTCTGGTCATATGGTTGGTGTAGCCACTGTCCAGCACCCATTTTGATCCACCGGAGGAATAGGCCTACAAAAACAAGTCATGGCTTGGTTATAGGTACCCAAGCTTGCTTCGGTCCTTTTAGGTTAGTCACAAGTGAATGTGGCCTAGAAGGGGGGGTGAATAGGCCTTTTTTAATTTTGTCGGAACCTACAACACTTAATAACCAGATCAAATCTCGAGATATCGCACTAGTCCGGTCAAGTGCGGACTAGTCCGGTGTGTACCGACTAGGTTAATCAAATTTTATCGATTAATTTGATTCTAGGATGTATGCAGCGGAAATATACTTGTAATTGAAGTGTTACACGATTATGAACTAGGATATACCACAAGTCAATCTTATATTTAATGTTTCAACATAAAGTAAGCAAGATTGATTGAAACCCTAGATTGATATGATGTATAAGAACGATGAGCGGAAAGAAGAACACAATGATTTTATCCTGTGGTTCGGTTCCCACAGAGGCAACCTACATCCACGTTGAGGAGTCCACAAAAGGACCGGGTCTTCTCCAACCCTACCCTCGTCGGATCGCCATGGAGGCCAATCCTCTTCACTTATCACAAAGGGCAAATAAACGAATTCAAGGATCCTTCTCACACGTTGAGGGCGCCCCAAGATTACAACAAGAACTCCATGAAGAACACACTCAAAAGATTACAATGAAAACCAAGGAGTGTGTTAGGGAATCAAACCAAGAGCTCAATGAGTGATGAATTGTGTCTCTCCAATGATCCAAAGTGTATCCTCAAGGGATTGATCTTTGTTGCGTTTGATTTCGTGGAGAGATGTGTTTTTAAGGCTCTTGGGAGGTGTGACGGCGCAGGGGTCGACAGTTATGAAACATGGGCCGTGTACACCTATTTATATGGGGTTCCCAAAAGTGACCGTTAGGGTTCAGAAAGATCGGACTAGTCCGTGGTGGACACCATACTGGTCCGGTGTGCTGTGTGTAGCAAACCCTAGGTGTCCCAAAATATCGGACTAGTCCGGCTAGAAGCGGACATGTCCGATTTCGCTTTTGGAAATCTTCGGACTAGTCTGATGGATATCAGACTTGTCCAGAAAAGTGAAACCCTAAGTGAACTGGGGACAAGTCCGCACTTGGAGGACTTGTCCGATTTAAGTCAGAGGGTTTTTTGAACTAGTTCGTGCCAATATCGGACTTGTCCGATTTACATCAGAATGATATCATACTAGTCCGTTGTGTGATCGGACTTGTCTGATTTTGTGCAACTTGTGAAGTGTTTTGAGGACTAGCCTGCACTGGAGAGGACTAGTCCGATTCTATTCAGAGAGATATTGGACTAGACTGTGGTGATATCGGACTTGTTCGATCTTGTATAGAAAGATATCGGACTAGTCCGGTGACAGTCGGACTGGTCCTTTCCAGTATAAACTTGTGCAATGTGTGTGATTATTTGTGCTTGAGCTCTTTGGGTGTGTTTCCGTAACACACTCCATACACAATGATCTACTACACTTGTTCCTTGAGCTCTTTTCCACATTACTCCTCATTCTCCCTTCTTTTTGGCACCTTGCTTATTTTCCCATTAGAACCTGTGCTCATCTCAACAAATTGGTTAGGATCTCATTTGCTTGTCATAAATCATCCAAAACCCACAAGGAATTTCTAGATGCACTTTCATTCCCCCCCTTTTTGTTGATTGATGACAACCAATTGAGATTTTACAAAATATGGTAAAAAATTGAGATTTTCATAAAGTATGCACATATGAGTTTAAAATACATGATCCATATGTGCATTCTTTATGGTGGGATGCATAACTAAGTGTATTGAAACAATAATCATGATGAGAATGACATAATTGACATAAACACACCAACAACAAGCATATGTGTCATTCTAGGAGCAAAATCACATATTTCATCAATTACTTCTCAACTGGTTCAACCCATTACATCAAAGGACCATAAGTATCATACAAGCATATTAAACGTTTTACAAACCACAAAATAAACAAAAAGCATAAAAAGAAGCTCTCCTCGCATCCTACAGCTAAAATCTAAGACTCCCCCTCAATCTCTCCGCCTTTGGCATCAAGACACCAAAAAGAAGGAGAGGAGGGACCTAAAGTCTTCAAGCCTCGCTGTCGGTCCTCTCATCGTCTTCATCTTCATCTTCATTCTCGGACTGATGAGGAGGAGGAGGAGGAACGGAGCCACTAGAGCCCCCAATGCCAAAATTAGCAAGCTCGGAGGGAGTCAACGGCCCGAGCTCGATGTAGTCAGAGTCGGAGTCATCAGAAATTACTGGAGATCCAATGGAATCGATCTCCAGTTTTTGGCAAATCTGCTTCACATTTTCCTTGACATACTTCATGTCAGCCTTTCTTCTCTTGTTAAGCTTGTGGGCCTTCACCTCGGCCATTTT
Organism: Tuctoria greenei; assembly: GCA_036927565.1. Lineage (NCBI taxonomy): Eukaryota > Viridiplantae > Streptophyta > Magnoliopsida > Poales > Poaceae > Tuctoria > Tuctoria greenei. The sequence continues at coordinate 78,868,387 of JAYESD010000007.1, forward strand.
GCAGGAGGCAAAAATAGCAGCCAGGTACTTCAAGATGCCACTTGGTGACCCCTTTTGAGGAGGGGCTCTAGTGGCGGGAGCAGTCCTAGCACCAGCACTGGCTCTCGCTGGAGCCTCAGGGCTGGAGGCCGGAGATGAAGCAGCTTGTACACTTGGCTTTTGAGGCATCTGGGGCCTCAAGGGTAGGTGCTCCACATCCTTGACAAAATCTATTCCAGTAACCTTCTCAGTCATGAACATCAGATAAGGAGCGTAGCCACATGACCTGTTGGGTGTGCCAGAGATGTTCACCATGTCATTCCAAATATAGTCACAGACATCAAATCTTCTGTCTTTGCTAATGACCTTCATCAAGGTCCTGACATACCCCTGCACACTCCCAGCATCCCCATCCTTGGGGGCAATTGTCTTCCTCAGGGCCCTATTCAACACCACAAAAAAGGCATCATATTATTTGTATAAGGGGGGTTGAACTCTGAGTTGGGCTCATAGAGGAACTTTATTTTGTCTTTCTCGATGACACCAATGTTGTGGATGATTACATTGTCATTGCTCGAGGTGTCAAGGCGTAGCAGTCTTGCAAATTCCTCATAAGTTATGTTGCACATGGATCCATGAGTCATCCAAGTCACACTTTCTTCCTCATCACTTGAGAAGTGGCAAGTAGCATAAAACTGGGCAATAAGCTCATCATTCCAATTGCTCTTGAAGGCGAAGAGGTCCTTCAGGCCATGCCTTTCCATTGCCTCCACCACTTCAACAAAGGGTGAGCAGCCCTTCTTCTCAAAGTGCGCCCAATCTATCCATTGGCTGCACACCGCGGGTGTCTTCATTGGGAGGTATACAGAGTTGTAGAAGTCTGCATGGAAGTTGCTCCAAAACATCCTATCGGCAGCTTGCTTCGGACGGCTGTAACAATCAACGTTTCTGAATTTGGCAGCCGTGTCATTGCCCTTCCTGTTGAATCTCTCCTCTACAGGGTCCGTGACCCCTTCCCTTGGAGCTGACATCTTTAGAGGGTCAATCGAGCCCGTTGCAATCCCCTTGCCCTTGTCCTTGCCCTTGGCTTGGCGAGGGCCACCACCAGCTGAAGCCTTGGATGCTGGCTTCTTTGCGAGGACTTTCCTTCGTGCCTGGGGAGGAGAGGCAGCTAGCTCAGAGGGGCGTTCTTGGCGCTTCTTGTCAAGGCTTGTCGAGGACCGAAGCACGGCTTTGTGGTCCATCTTGGCCTCAGAGTCGGAAACTTTGTCGTGAGAGTTCAACATGCCCTGAGAATGGATTACACAAGCTATTGATGACAATAGATCACAAGGAATTGCATTGAGGGATTAATAAGTTAGGGTTGAGTTCAAAAAAATCGGACAAGTCCGGTGTACAGGCACGGACTAGTCCGGGTGACCGGACTTGTCCGTGCATGGACCGGACTAGTCCAGTATTCATCCTCAAAAACCCTAACTATGAGACAAATGGAGTTGCTCAATGCAAAACTAGCCTAACAGCAATGTAATACATCAAGGACACTTGCATTAGGTGACAGAAGCTAGTCTATTTGATCAACAACGAAGAAAATGGAGATTTCTAGGGTTTGGGGAAAAAATTACCGAAAATTCGCTTGAATCTTGAAGAATAGGGGGTTGAAGGGCGGAAAAGTTCGTGGTCTTCAATCCCTAAGCAAAGGAGGTTGATTTCCACCCAAACTTGGAGATTTTTGATGGAGAAATCGTCGAATCGCCTTGGGGAGCTCGAGCGTGGAGAGAGAAAGGTTGAGGCAAGTGTGGGGTGAGGAAGATTATGGTTTGGCGGCGACTAGGGTTATGGACACGAAAAATCAGACAAGTCCAAAAATGATCGGACTAGTCTGAACTTTTCTAGAGGCTATATCGGACTAGTCCGTGGTCTGACGGACTAGTCCGGCCTAACCGGCGCTCTGCGGACTAGTCTACATGGGCGGACTAGTCCGGGTAACCACAGACTAGTCCGTGTTCACCAGGGAAGAAATGCCCAGCCCATTCGTATATATTTGAAGGTACTTATTTAGAAAATAGGGAGGCAAGTCAAATAAAATAATCTTGATGAATATGATCAGTAAGCATACAAAAATCAAGCAATGATCATAATTCACCAAGATCTAGTAATTGACATAGTTTTTTCAGAAAAATTGGGAGAGATGATTTTCACAACACAGTCAATGAATTTTTAAGCTAGCATTCAGGTATACAAGATTTCAAGCCACACTTCGAGAATCAAGGATATTTAGTTAATTTCGGAGTTCACAAAAACGTTTTTCATCAAATGGCTTGGTGAAAATATCGGCTAGATGTTTTTCGGTGTTGACATGTGAAATGGCTTTATCTCCCTTCATTGAATGGTCTCTCAAAAAGAGATGTCAGATCCTAGAGTGCTCAACGGTATTATGGGCAATTTTAATTGCACTCTCATTATCACAAAGGAGTGGAATGCGGTTGATATTGTAACCGTAATCCCTTAGAGTTTGTCGCATCAAAAGGAAATGAGCACAACAACTCCCGGCTGCAACATACTCCGCTTCGGCTGTGGATAGGTCAATGGAGTTTTGTTACTTGGAGGACCAAGAAACTAGGGATCTACCTAGGAATTTGCATGTACTGGAGGTACTTTTTCTATCTACTTTGCATCCAGCATAATCTGCATCGGAGTAACCAGTAAGATTAAATTTGGAACCTTTGGGGTACCAAAGGCCTAGGTTGGGTGTATGGTCTAAATACCGCAAGATTCTCTTAACGGCTGTGAAATGACACTCTTTTGGGTTGGCTTGAAACCTTGCACGTAAGCATACACTCAACATAATGTTTGGCCTAGATGCACATAAGTAGAGTAAAGATCCAATCATGGAGCGATATACCTTTTGATCGACGTTTAGTCCATCTTCATTGAGATCCAAGTGGCCATTCGTTGTCATGGGAGTCTTTATGGTCTTCGCTTTGTCCATTCTAAACTTCTTGAGTATGTCTTGAGTGTACTTAGTTTGGCTTATGAATGTCCCTTCCTTTTGTTGCCTCACTTGGAATCCCAAGAAGTACTTTAGCTCTCCCATCATAGACATCTCAAACCTATCTGTCATAATTTTACTAAATTCCTCACAAAAAGATTTGTTAGTTGAACCAAAGATTATATCATCAACATAGATTTGACAAACAAAGAGGTCATTGTCAAAGTTCTTTGTAAACAATGTATAATCTACTTTACCAATCTTAAAACCATTTTCAATTAATAAATCTCTAAGACACTCATACCAAGCTCTAGGAGCTTGTTTGAGGCCGTAGAGAGCCTTACACAATTTAAATACGTGGTCGGGGAACTCTTCATCTTCAAATCCGGGGGGTTGCTCCACATACACCTCCTCCTTGATTGGTCCGTTGAGGAAGGCGCTTTTCACATCCATTTGATAGAGATTGAAATCATGGTGAGTAGAATATGCAAGTAATATTCTAATGGAATCAAGTCTAGCTACGGTGATGAGGACATCTCTCCTTTACATACAATGCATGGACCGATCACTAGAGCACGTGCACGACAATTGGATCTCCGGGTACGTTCTAACCTTGTCAATTGTTTTTCAGAACTTATGCTTGTTTTCATGCATGTTTTATTGATTAGGAACAATGGAGAGGACCAAGAAGGACTTGGAGGAGTCCAAGGAATCATGGAGGGGGAGATAGGACGTGCACACCAAGGAGGAACCCAAGTACAACTCTACTTCGACTCCACCTCGGGTTCCAGGAGCTGCCAACCAAAACTGACGTCCTGGATACATACGCAGTCAGAATTGGACGTTCTATATATGCTTGTAACCGTGATTTCATAAAGCTTCCAATGGAACCAGCCGCACCTCAAAATTCCCTCTAAGTTTATGGGAATCAGTGAAACAAGTGGGCGTCCAGAATCTGTCCGGTGCTGTGCAACCGTCTTTTGGGCTGCTGGCCCGTGTATCGTGTGGAAGCCCATTAGGGTTGCGTCCAGGGGTATTGCACGCCCCAAAACTACCTTATATACAGCAGCCATCACCACATTAGGGTCGGGTTTTGCTTAGATACAATCTGTCATTGAACAGTGTCGCCGATCATCGAATGTGAGACCCCAATTTCGTAATCAATACAGTTTTAATTGCAACTTCTCGGTTCTTGCTTGTGTTCTTGATTGCGCTTGCAGGGATAATCCTTCATGGAGAGGTCACTCGTGTGACACGGGTGATAACCAACAGAGCAGTGGTGTAGTGATTGTAGGGTTTCGTTCGTTCGGAGCCTTGGATCATCAACATCGAGATCTCCACCCAATCAAGTTTACCATACCTCTCGGAAGATCAAGACCAATTCTCCTTATCAATTGGTATCATATTTCCAGGTTCACCATGTGCTATACTTGTCTGCCCATTAGATTTATTTTTTTTCAGTCCTATCGTCCACAAAAAGCCACAAAAAAAAAATTTACTTTCCCTGACCTACAACCCCCGCTCAGCCTTTTGCACAATTTAGTTTTTGATTCTGTAGTTCTGAGTTCGTGTCCTAGGTTGAGTCTGGTTGCTGGTTTAGATTTGTTTTGGTTCAGTTTTTCTTCCATCCGCTGCCATCTACAAAAAAATTCCATCCACCGATTCGTTTCTGTTGCAGTTTCCAGCACCACTTAAACCTGATTCGGGGTATCCTCCATAAAACGGGCATAACTTTTTGCTCGGAACTCCGACTGAGGCGCATTTTTTTTCCAGGGAAGGTATCAAAAAAATCTACATACGATACACCTGCTATGCCGGTCACGGCGTTTTCAAAAAAATTAAGAAGGCCCTCGTTTCGAACCTCAAAGTTCCGGCACCAGTTTTTTCAATCGCTCCTGAATTTGTACCGATCACACCATTCATCGGTTTGAGCTAATACTTGGTGCTGTTTCTACTCTTGTGCCCCTGGTTGAGAAAAAAATATTAAAAAAATAAAGAAAAAAGGATTTTGATTTCTACTAGTGCTTCCAGGCAAAAACAGGAGGCTAAGGGGTCTTCTAGTTGTGTTGTTCCTGTGTGAGTGCTGGATACTTGTTGATATTATCCTTGTTGTTAATCATCATTCATCCTTGTCCTTGTTTGTTGCCACAATTGTTCTAATAAATTCTTAGGCCAGCAACTAGGTGAAATTCTTTGGACACTTATTCAACATTGCTATCTGTTACTAACTTGTGTGCCACATACATATACTGCATTTGAGCCATCCAAGCTCCACCTTCTCTCGAGCGGAACAGGTAACCTCTGCAATCACACCCACTCTCTGCTTGCTTCACAGCGGTCACCGTTGGCCACCTGCGGTGCTGGTAAGAATCTTGTAAGAGCGGGGTAAGACACATCTTACTGATCGATTTTCCATTTCCACTTCAGAGAGCGTAGTAATAGGGTTCTTCACGATCTTTTGTCTTCGTTTCTGTTTTGTACTAACAATGACGGGAAAGAAGCCTATGGATAAGATCTTTGGTTCTACACCTCCGGATGATGATGAGTGTGTGTCCCATATGGAACTAAGGGATATGATGTGAGCGATGACCGAAGCTTTCAACAATTACCATACCACTACAATAGCCACCTTTCAAAGGCTCCATACGAGTGTTGCTAGTCTGACCACATGTTGGACGAGATGGAGACTCGTCTTCCCCAACAAGCTACACCCTCTATTATCCTTGATGCTGATGCACATTCTCACTACGACACAAATGATGACCTCAATAACGATGAGGTTGATGTACAGCAGCGCCGTCGCCGTCGACGAAATTGTCAAGGTATGGGAGGTAGACCTCGTCCTCATGCTCCTGAACAAGATAATGATCCTTACGCTAAGATTAAGTTTTCTATCCTACCATTTTATGGATCTTATGATGCTGAGACTTACTTGGATTGGGAGATGACGGTAGAACAAAAATTTAGCACTCATCTTGTTCCTAACGACATAGATTTAGACAAGCCACTAGTGAGTTTAAAGATTTTGCTATAATTTGGTGGAATGAACTTGTCAATACACGTAATGCACCACAAACATGGGCTGCATTAAAAGAAGAGATGCGCGCTAGGTTTGTTCCTCCTTCATATAGACGTGATCTTCTTAAGAAATTGCAACGCTTTGATCAAGGTGACATGACTGTCCAAGAGTACTACCAAGAGTTGCAGAAAGGTATGCTTCATTGTGGGGTAGATGAGGATCAGGAAAACCAAATTGTTAGGTTTTATGGGGGCTTGCGGCGTGAGATGCAAGACATAGTTGACTACAAGGAATATCATTCTATTCAAAGTTTATTTCAACTTGTTATGTTAGCAGAAAAAAGAAGTGCAGGGTCGCCAACATCAGCGGCGGAACAGCACCTTCATGCCCCGAAAACTTCCGGTGCAATCCAAAGCAGCGCCCTCCTCGAGCGTACGTGCTTCTACACCACGCTCCACTGGTGTTGTACGCAGCAGCACCGCACCTTCTACATCACGGGGACAAGATAACAACAAGTCATAGATGCCTCCAGGCGTTGTAGCAAAGGCGGCTGCACCCAACGTTCGACAAGTTGCACCTCCGACATCAAGTGCCACCGCTGCTAGGGACTTGTCCATATGCAACGAAATTGCCCCAGCAAACGGGCGATCATTGCCACTGCTGATGGTGGGTATGTCAGTGCTTCTGATATTGAAGATGAAAATATTATTGCAACTAACATTTCAGGTTCGGATGATGGTGCTGAGGAGATTCTTGGTACATCTGTAGGATCGAAGAGCACGTTGATAGCTACCAGGGGGGGTTAACGGTAGATTTAAAAAATCTTACGCAGCGGAAACAATTAAATTACAATCCCTTCGGCAGAAAATGATCTGTTAAAGAAATCGTATGTGAGACTAATATAAACGTGTTTCACCGTGATAAAAGTGATAGATATCAGAGAGAATCATGTAACGAAGACAACTCAACAAGAATCACTCAAATCCGTCAAGAAAAACTCAAGTTATGATCGAAAGATCAAACAAAGGTCAATCTGCCCTACCCGAGAAAAACAGTTCAGGAACGCTGCAAAGAAACTCGTATAGATGATAGACCACAAATCCAATGACTGTGAAATTTTGACAGATGATATATAATCAAGTTGTGAAGACAACCCAAAAAGAATCACGTCAATTGGATCTGTAAAACTCGAGTTATGATAAAACCACCAATGAAAGGTAGTGCTGTCCAGAAACTCGATGAGTAAAACTTGTCTGGAACAAGTCGGACGAATAAGGCACAAAAGTTCCTTCAAACAACAAATTTTATTCAATAGAACACAAGAGGAACAGCCCCAAAGTCGTGCACCACGAGCTCTGTGCTCCCTTGCTTATATAACCAGCTCGAAAGCCAACTCAACTCAACTCAGGAACCTAATCCTACTCTGATCATGAATCGTAACTTTCCATAACTGATTAGGATTCTTCTATACGCATATAGAAGCAATCTTAAGACTTCCAAACACCTTAGGAACGTATCCCATATTCCTAAACAACTCAAAATTGTGACTCACACGAAATCCTATCATAACCAACTCAAATCTTTCCATATTTGAGTCAAACCCGACTCAGCCGCAGCCTGAGTCTATAACCTAGTTGGTTGGACATTTCTGACCAACTCTTTACGTCCAAATCTCTTCATCACATCTCAGAACCATGTAGCCACGTCCATGCACTCCTTGCACACGTGCAAACATCTTCCAATGACGTCCACGATACCTTCACATGCATTGTTCTTGATTCAATCATGCCGCGCAACCTCCTGATCAGCTCAACCACAATTCCTCCTTAATTTGGTTGTTGGAACCTCATCTCCTCCCTGAGACTAGTCCAATGGATCCCATTACCAGCCATGTCTTGAACTCAAGCAACAACTGCACATGAATAAACAACCTATCCATACGAGCCCAAGTCCTCTCTTGACTCAAGTTAGTTCCAAACACAACACCTTACGTGAGAACCTCACATAAGCATGTTGCAAAACCACAGTAACACGATATCATCCATGTCAACCAAAATTGCACCAAAGACTTAGAAAATGAATACTAAGCAATCTTTCCAGAGATGTAAAGCAAGTACGAAACATTGCAAATGAAAAACGAAAGCATTGCGGTCAAGTTCCGGACCATGCCAGAGCAACCCAGACCTTGAGCCGGAGCTAACAAAAGCTAGTAGAACCTAGTGCCGAGACTAACCATAACTAGTTGGAACTAGTAAACCCAAAAGCCGGAGCTAGAAAAATCAACTCGGAGCTTAGCAAAAACACGCCGGAGCTAAAGACAAAACTCACCAGAGCTAATCAAACCTTGTCGGATCTTAATAAAAAGGTGTTTTGGTGATATTCAAAACTTTTATCGTCAACACAAGTGTATTCACTACAAGCTAATGTATTCAGCACACATAGGTCTTACAATCTCCCCCTTGATGAATGCATTGGGAGCACCATTTAAAATCCGAACATTGGCTTATTCACATAAAAGTTTTGAAGGAAATTTCTCCCCCTTTGTAAATTAAAAGTAAAATGAGAAGAAAATCCAAAAATTATCCCATATTATCTCTCCCCCTTTGTTATCTCTCCTTATGCACATATTCTCTTTCTCTTCATGCTTATCTCTCCCCCTTTGACAATGTATTCAGCAAGTCATGATCATATAAACAAATTATCTCTCCAACATTAGTTGTTATGAGCATATTATAACATATACATATAAACAAAGCTCATCCAAGTCATACTATCAGGTACCTTACATTATCACATCAATGAGATACATTAAGTAGTGTAAGCCATGCTAGAGATCAAATGTAATTTTCAATTTAAGCAAGTCATGATCTCACAAACTTAACTATTTCAAAACCTGAAAGCATGACACTAGTTGCTGCATTTTATTATTTCTCAAAGCATAAATTTAGATCATATGATATTTGCAAGAGATTATATGTGCATCTGCCTTATTCTAACCAACCAAGCCAAGCCTATGTCATTTGACAATCAGAAGCTTAAGTACATGGTTTTAGTCATACACAACTTCTTCCAAGTTCATATCTAAGTGCAATGATAAGCCGTCTCAAAAGAAGAAGTGCGATGCATGCATATTCTTTTGATCTTTTCTCAATTTATATTTGTTCATAAAAACTCAACATGTGAGTTGATTACATGATTAATTCTTAATGATTAAAAGCACTGTGAACATGTAACAAGTTCAAAACAGCAAGAAAGTTCGACCATGACTAGTTTTAGTGTAAGTAATTATTCCAATTACTAGACATGGCAAAAACTACAAAATGTATAACACGAGTAATGTAGTAAGAACTTTCAGCATGTAAAAGGAATCACAAAGTCATATATGTATGAAATACTATGCTCATATTATTTTAATTTTAGATTCACACATAGACTTCCAAAGTTTCAAAACCCCCCCTCAATTTAAGACATGAGGATGCATAACCCCTATTTCACTACGAATGTAACAAAAACGAGTGAAATCCAAAGGTTTTGTAAAAATGTCAGCCAATTGTTGTTCGGTATCTACATGGTGAAGCACAATGTTTCCTTTTTCATTATTATCTCGGAGAACGTGATACCTAATGTCAATGTGCTTAGTTCTAGAATGTTGCACGGGGTTTTTAGCAATGCAAATGGCACTAGTGTTATCACAGAACAGTGGAACACTATCTAGATCAACCCCATAGTCCTTAAGTGTTTGAACAATGTAAAGAATTTGTGAGCAAGCTCTAGCAGTAGCTACATATTCAGATTCGGCTGTGGATTGTGCAACTGAATTTTGTTTTCTAGAGGACCAAGCAACAAGAGAATTAGCAAGAAAATGACAAGCACTGGAAGTACTTTTCCTATCAATCCTACAACCCCCAAAATCAGCATCCAAAAAAACATTCAAAGTAACGGTTGAGGAAGAAGGAAGAAAAATTCCAAATTCTTGATTTCCATGTAAGTACGAGAATCCTTTTGACGACTAGACGATGTGAAGCACGTGGGGAGGCTTGAAACCATGCACAAAGACATATGCTGAATTGTATGTCTGGTCTTGATGCCGTGAGGTACAAAAGTGATCCGATCATGCTTCTATATTATTTTTGATCCATGGGTTCACCATCTTCATCAAGTCCAAGTGTTGTTGCTGTTCCCATTGGTGTCCGAAGAAGCTTGCTTTTGTCCATGTTGAAGCGCCTTAGGAGGTCTTTTGTATACTTCGTTTGATGTACAAAGGTACCCTCCTTGGTTTGCTTGATTTGCAGCCCCAAAAAGTACGTGAGTTCACCCATCATACTCATCTCAAATTCTGAACTCATCATAGCTAAAAACATGGACACAAGATCATGAGAAGCACAACCAAAGATAATATCACCCACATACACTTGAACGAATAATGAGTCATTGCCATGCTTAAGCACAAAAAGAGTTTTATCAACCTTGCCCATGGTATACCCTTTTTCAAGTAAGAATGTTTTTAACCTATCATACCATGCTCTAGGGGCTTGTTTGAGACCGTACAGTGCTTTGGATAGTTTGTAAACATGATTAGGAAAATCTGGATTTTCAAAACCCGGTGGTTGTTTCACATAAACCTCCTCATCTATGTAGCCGTTAAGAAAATCACTTTTAACATCCATTTGATATAGCTTAAAACCAATAGATGCAGCAAAAGCTAACAAAATTCTTATGGCTTCTAATTTAGCAACGGGAGCAAAAGTTTCATCAAAATCTAGACCTTCAACTTGAGTGAAACCTTGAGCAACCAATCCAGCCTTATTCCTAACAACAACCCCATCCCCACTTTGTTTATTTTTAAATACCCATTTAGTTCAAATTAAAGTGTGACCTTGAGGTGGAGGTACAAGTTTCCAAACATTATTTCTTTCAAAAGTTTCTAACTCTTCTTGCATGGCAATAATCCAAGATTCATTAGTGAGTGTGTGTGATATATCTTTAGGTTCAAAAGAAGCAACAAAAGCAGAATGAGCATAAGAGTTTGGATCGCAAAACCTGGACCGTGTGACTCGTTCATGCAAGCTTCCAATCATCTGTTGTGGGGGATGATCTTTGTAAAATTGTAGGGGAATAGATGTCTCACAAGCTTCTTCTTCTTTATGTTCATCACAAATCGATGAGCTTGTGACCTGAGGATGATTTGAATCAGCATTGATGGTTGTCAGTGCTGGTCGAGAAATAACATCCGGAGCTGAACCAAAGTCTTTAGCTGCTGAATTTTTGGGCAGCAGCTCCAATTCTTCCTCATCTTCAACGAAAATGCTCCCCCCTTGTGGATATGGATCTGGACCTGCAATGTTTGAGCTAGTACCTGGGATAGCTTCATCAAAAGACACTTCACAAGTCTCCACAATTTTGTCAGTGTCAAGTAAAAGCACACGGTAGCCTATAGTATGAGATGGATAACTAAGAAACATGCCATCAATGGATCTAGGTTCAAATTTATCAAGATTACCATGTTTCTTAACAAAGAATTTGAAACCAAAGACCCCAAAGTGTGTAACACTAGGCCTATGTCCAAAGCGGATCTCATATGGTGTTTTACCTAGCTTAGCACGCAAGAAAACACGATTTGAGACATAACAAGCGATTGCTAACGCATCAGCCCAAAATTTCCTAGGAGTTTGATATTCATCAAGCATAGTCCTAGCCATCTCAACTAAGGTTCTGTTCTTTCTTTCTACAACATCGTTTTGTTGAGGTACGTATGGTGAAGAAAATTGATGATCTATCCTATTTTCAGCACAAAAGTGATCAAAAGATTGATTTTAAAATTCAGTTCCATTATCACTTGTAATTGCTTTTAAAGATCCTGGGTAATAAATTGATAATCTAAGAAATATAGTTCTAAAGTGACTAAAAACTTCATTCTTAGACGCCATAAAGTAAACCCAAGAGTATCTAGAATAATCATCAACAATCACAAGTACATACTATTTACCTCCAAAGGATTGAACACGTGAAGGTCCTACGGTGTCAAGATGCAAAAGTTGACATGGTTCAGTTGTCATGATCATTGTAAGAGGAGTATGTGAACCTGCAACTATCTTAGCATGTCTACAAGAAGGTCACACAATTTCTTTGTCCCCTTTAATCTTAGACAGCCCACGTATGTGATCAAGAGAACTAACACGCGTTAGGTAATCAAAACCTACGTGACCAAGTCTATGATGCCAAAAATATAAGTCCTTTGAATCATTAGCAACTAGACACCTATGCTTAGAGGAAGACATATCAAAATCAGCTTTAAAAACTCTTCAAAACCGAGACATGTTAAAAATAAGCTCACTATTTGAACTTACAACTTTGCAGCAGTTTTTATTGAAAATAATTTCTAGATTATCATCTAGCAATTGTGAAACAGAAAGCAAGTTGTATTTCATATTTTTGACAAGTGCCACATCCTTCAAAGTGTAGTGATCATTTACTCTAACCGAACCCTTAGCAATTATAGGAGTTGAAGAATTATAGGCAAAAGTAACATTCTCTACACATGACACAAAAGAGAGGGAGGAGAATCAATCTTTGTTACCGGTCATGTGGCATGAGCAACTTGAATCCACAATCCAAATGTTCTCCTTCCTCAAACGTGTAACCTACATAGAAGCACAATACATCGATAACTCAATACTGGGGTTAGTCAAAAGGCATTTAGGAATCCAGTACTGAGTCACGCAATGTGCAGCAGGAAAAACACGCGAAAGCTGAGACAAAACAGCAGGTTATGAGTCAAAGTTTGAGATTTTTTATTCTTAACTACTGACCTATAAGGTGTTACTTGTGTAGCACAAAAATCAGTAGCTCCGGAGGCAAAAACAGAAGGTTCGGTGGTAAACTTTGAATGTTTTTGACTCAAAACAGCAGGTTGTACATTCGGTTCAATATGTGCAGCAAATTTTGCATGAGAGTTATGAGATCTAGCAACCATTCTTTCCCTTTTCTATTCTTTAGCTTGTCTATAACAAAAATCTATGACATGACCATCTCTACCACAATAGGTACAATGAAATTTAACTTTGTGTTCATGTCTAGATGAGCAAACAACATTTTTATTTGGAACCGAATGAGACAATACTCCTGAAGATTTGAAAACCACTTCTTTTTGTTTAGGAACTGTTTGAATCAAACCACTTCCTAATGACTTTACACTTTTAGGTGGATGTGCCTTAGCATGAGCATGAGAATCAAAACCTAAACTAGCTTTATCATTGCAAGACTTGGATGAATTCAGCAGCAAGTTTAGGTTCTTATTCCCATTACAAAACCGATCAAATGTCTTATGCATGTTATCAAGTTTATTGGATAGATCAATGCAATTTTCACATGAAGTTTTTCCTTTTGATTTGCAATTGGAACAATATTTAACTTCATGGCAACGTAAAGCATTGTTCGAAATAGAGATTTCATTCATAGCATCTTGTAGTTTCTTATCAAGATCATCACAACTAGAACAATGCAAATCAATTGTAGAATAAGAAGCATATTTTAAGTTTCCAATATTAAGTGCAGCAAGCTTTTTGTTCTTTTCAATTTCAAGTTCAAGTTTATCAAGTGTGGAGGTATGTGCACTTCTTAGGGAGGACAATTGTTCATATATTAAGTCACATGAGGAACAAGAATCATCACTAGGAATCAAGGATTTCAAACGATTAATTTCAGATTCTAGTGACTCAATTTTAACAGCATTGTCCCTCAGCTTTTTGTCCTTTTTCTTAACAATAACAGTGGCACGAGAAATTGCATCACATATTTCTTTGCAAGTAGGACATACCTCTTCATTGTTGCTGTTGTGTTCTGCCTCCTCCATACTTGATCTTGACTTGCCCGCCATGAAGCACAAGTTTGCCAAATCATCTTCATCTTCATCACTTCCAATGTCCATGTCGCTTGAGCCAAGTTCTTGGAGTGATGAGATAAAACTGCTCACCAATTGACGTCCTGTAAAACCCTTCTTTTTCTTTGTATCTTTTGGAGAGGAGTGCTTCATTCTTGTTTTCTTTTCATCCCGGGAAGTAGGACCTGAAAGGTTAGGGCAATCTGAACGAAAATGTCCTGTCTTACCACATTCAAAGCATCGTTGAGGTCCGGAGCTTCCTCTCCTTCTAGTCCTCACATTTTGCAATGCTTTTGAGAACCGGGTAGAGATGAGCGCTAGCTCCTCCTCTGGAAACTCCTCAATCTATTCAAGGGTTAGAGAGGACAGCAAAGCAAGCGTACCAGAAGATGATGTTAGACCGGAACTAGGCATGTCACATTGAGAAACAAAAGCAATAGACTTATTGGGGTTCTTACGTGAGATTATGTCAATTTCATGAGTTTTTAACTTGGAATATAGCTCATCTAAAGTAAGTGAACTCATGATAGTAGATTCACGAATAGATGTGACTTTCATCTCCCAAATTGACATATCTAATGCACTTAGCAATTGCCTAGCATTTTCAGCATCTGAAAAATTAACATTGACACTACGCAAGTTGCTGAGAATCTTATTAAAGCGAGCAAAAAGGTCACCAATAGACTCACCGGGTTGCATCTCGAAGCGCATGTATTCTTTCTTGAACATGTCTTGCCTTACCTCTTTGATCGTGTTGGATCCTTCGTGGTAGTCACAAAGTACTTTCCACACATCGTATGCAGATCGGAGGTGTGCAACACGGTCGAAGTCGCTTTGTGTTAATCCTTGTATGATCATGTTCCGAGCCTTGTTGTTGTTGTCGACATCTCTCAGATTTGTAGCTGTAACTTGATCGTTTGATGGCACTTTGTAAGGCTTGTATACCTTCTCCCATATTGCAAAGCCTTCTGACTGGATGAAAGCCTCCATGCGTGCCTTCCAAACCTGAAAATAATTACCAGCGAACACACAAGGTTCGGCAGAGTACTTCTCCATGATGATTAGTCAAAAACACGCACAAATCACAAAGGTTAGAGCACCGTGGCTCTAATACCAATTGTAGGATTGAAGAGCACGTGAAAATCTACCAGAGGGGGGGGTGAATGGTAGATTTAAAAAATCTTACGCAGCGGAAACAAATAAATCCCAACCCCTTCGGCAGAAAAATGATCTTTTAAAGAAATCCTGTGTGAGACTAATCTAAACATGTTTCACCATGATAAAAGTGATAGATATCAGAGAGAATCATGTCACGAAGACAATTCAACAAGAATCACTAAAATCCGTCGAGAAAAACTCATGTTATGATCGAAAGATCAAACAAAGGTCAATCTGCCCTACCCGAGAAAAAACAGTTCAGGAACGCTGCAAAGAAACTCGTATAGATCATAGACCACACATCCAAAGACCGTGAAATTTTTACAGATGATATATAATCAAGTTGTGAAAACAAACCAAAAAGAATCACTTCAATTGGATATGTAAAACTCGAGTTATGATAAAACCACCGACGAAAGGTATTGCTGTCCAGAAACTCGACGAGTAAAACTTGTCTGGAACAAGTCAGACGAACAAGGCACAAAAGTTCTTTTAAACTAAAAATTGTATTCAATAGAACACAAGAGGAACATCCCCAACATCGTGCACCACGAGATCCGGGCTCCCTTGCTTATATAACCAGCTCGAAAGCCAACTCAACTCAAATCAGGAACCTAATCCTACTCTGTTCACGAATCGTAACTTTCCATAACTGCTTAGGATTCTTCTATACGCAGATAGAAGCAATCTTAAGACTTCCAAACACCTTAGTAACGTATCCCATATTCCTAAACAACTCAAAATCTTGACCCACATGAAATCTTATCATAACCAACTCAAATCTTTCCATATTTGAGTCAAACCCGACTCAGCCGCAGCCTGAGTCCATAACTTAGTCGGTTGGACCTTTCTGACAAACTCTTTACGCCCACATCTCTTCATCACATCTCGGAACCATGTAGCCACGTCCATGCACTCCTTGCACATGTGCAAACATCTTCCGATGACGTCCACGATACCTTCACTTGCATTGTTCTTGATTCAATCATGCTGCGCAACCTCCTGATCAGCTCAACCACAATTCCTCCTGAATTTGGTTGTTGGAACCTCATCTCCTCCCTGAGATTAGTCCAATGGATCCCATTACCAGGCATTTCTTGAACTCAAGAAACACCTGCACATGAATAAACAACCAATCCATACGAGCCCAAGTCCTCGACTTGACTCAAGTTAGTTCCGAACACAACACCTTACGTGAGAACCTCACATAAGCATGTTGCAAAACCACAATAACAAGATATCATCCATGTCAACCAAAAATGCACCAAAGACTTAGCAAATGAATACTAAGCAATCTTTCCAGAGATGTAAAGCAAGTAAGAAACATTGCAAATGAAAAACAGAAGCATTGCTGTCATGTTCCGGACCTTGCCAGAGCAACCCAGACCTTGAGTCGGATCTAACAAAAGCTAGTAGAACCTAGCGCCGGGACTAACCAGAACTAGTTGGAACTAGTAAACCCAAAATCCGGAGCTAGAAAAATCAACTCGGAGCTTAGAAAAAACACGTCGCAGCTAAAGACAAAACTCATCGGAGCTAATCAAACCTAGTCAGATCTTAATAAAAAGGTGTTTTGGTGATATTCAAAACTTTTATCGTCAACGCAAGTGTATTCACTACAAGCCAATGTATTCAGCACACATAGGTCTTACAACATCTGCGACCAACAACTATAGGCTTTGATTGTGCAGCGAGCTTTGAGTGCCACGGTTCGAGAGGACGACAACCGCCAACGTCACAACCTTTTCAACATGTTTCTCGTTGTCAAGGACTGCCGTGTACATACCATATTGATGGTGGTAGCTGCAGTAATTTGGTGAATGTTGAGGTGGTCAAGAACCTTGGCTTGACCACACAGGAGCATCCCCACCCTTATCACATTCAATGGTTTAACAACAATGGTAAGGTAAAGGTAACACAAACAGCAAGGATACATTTTTCCATTGGTTCTTATCATGATTTTGCTGATTTTGATGTGGTACCTATGGATGCTTGCTCTCTTTTGTTGGGACGACCTTGGGAGTTTGATACTGATGCTATTCACCATGGTCGATCTAATAAGTATACTCTCATGGATAAGGGTAAGAAAATTGTGTTGCTTCCTATGAGTCCCACTGAAATTGTGCAATTTGAGCAGGAGAAAAAGAATAATGCTAAGCAAAAGGGTGTTTTCAATTCTGAAATTAAGCAACCTATTAAGTTGAAAAATCATATTTTGCTTGCAACTAAATCTGATCTTGATGATTTATATGCCTCTAATGGAACTTGCTATGCTTTAGTGTGCAAACATGCTTTATATTCCATTGAGGATACATCCATTGTCTTGCCACCTGCTGTTGCTAACCTTTTGTAGGAATATATGGATGTTTTTCCATCAGAGAGACCCCCATGATTACCACCTGTGCGAGGCATTGAGCACAAGATTGATTTTATTCCAGGGGCGAGCTTGCCAAACCGTGCCGCCTACAGGACCAACCCCGACGAGACTAAGGAAATTCAGCGACAAGTCCAAGATCTTCTGGACCGCGGGTACATTCGTGAGAGCCTTAGTACTTGTTCTGTTCCTGTTCTTTTGGTTCCGAAAAATGATGGAACTTGGCGCATGTGTGTTGATTGTAGAGCCATCAATAACATTACCATTCGTTATCACTATCCTTTTCCTAGATTGGATGACATGCTTGATGAGTTGAGTGGTTCTGTTATTTTCACCAAGATCGATTTGCATAGTGGGTATCAGCAGTTTCGTATGGCTTTAGGTGATGAATGGAAAACTGCATTTAAAACTGAATTCGGACTTTATGAATGGTTAGTCATGCCATTTGGTTTAACTAATGCGCCCAACACTTTCATGAGGTTGATGAATGAGGTTTTACTTGCTTTCATTGGTAAATTTGTGGTGGTTTACTTTGATGATATCCTTATTTACAGCAAGTAATACGATGAGCATCTTGAACAATTGCGTGCTGTTTAAAATGTCTTGCGTGATGCACGTTTATTTGGTAACCTTGAGAAGTGCACCTTTTGCACCGATCGTGTGTCTTTTCTTGGTTATGTTTTTACTTCGCAGGGCATTGAGGTGGAAGAGGCAAAGATTGTTGCCATCACGAGCTGTCCACTTCCGACTACGGTCACACAGGTTCGCAGTTTTCTTGGTCTCGCAGGTTTCTACCGGCGTTTCTTGCGGGATTTCAGCACCATTGCGGCACCTCTCCACGTGTTGACAAAGAATGGAGTGCCGTTTCGATCGGGACCAGCACAACAACATGCTTTTGATGTTCTCAAATCGAAGCTCACACAAGCAACATTGCTGCAACTTCCTGATTTTGAGAAGACCTTCGAACTTGAATGTGATGCGAGCGGCATTGGCATTGGAGGAGTGCTAATTCAAGGAGGTAACCCTGTTGCCTTCTTTAGTGAAAAATTGCATTGGTCTTCGCTGAATTATTCTACATATGACAAAGAACATTATGCTTTAGTGCGTGTCTCGCAAACTTGGCAACATTACCTATGGTCTAAAGAATTTGTCATACATTCAGATCATGAGTCTTTGAAATATCTTAAAGGACAAGCTAATCTGAACAAACATCATGCTAAATGGATTGAGTTCATAGAATCATTTCCTTACATCATTAAACATAAGAAAGGAAAAGACAATGTCATTGCCGATGCTTTATCTAGACATCATCGTCTTCTTCTAATTGAGCTTCTCAAGCTTCTTTAGATAAGGGCTTGAGAGTGGACTTATGGGCGACCCCTTTCTTCTTTGCCAGGTGAGATTGGCAATCTCCTTAATGTTCTTGGCTTGCTTTTCCATCATCTCAAAGTTCATGATTTTCCCAAGTAACTCATCCGAGGTCATTTTCTTGTACTCGGGGCTTTCTCGTATCATCGAGCACAAGGTGACATTGCGAGGCCTGAAAGCTCTAAGAATGAGCTTCACCACCTCGTGGTCGTTCCACATCTTGCTTCGGGATGCTCGCACCTTGTTGATGAGCGTCTTTAGTCGGTTGTACATATCTTGTGGCGACTCGTCTTCTTCGATGGCGAATCTTTCCAACTCGCCTTCAATCATCTCGATCTTTGCTTCTCGCACATGACAATTGCCTTGAAGTGCGGTTTGCACTGTATCCCATATCTCCTTTGCGATCTCGATTCCATCCACCTTTGTGAATTCATCCCGACTGAGTGATGAGGTGATGTATGCAGCAGCTTGGGCATTTCGATGGATTGCTTGCTCTTGGCTAGGTGTGAGCTCCTCATCATCATCCGGGATATCTATTCCTCTACATACAATATGCCACAAACTTGGATTGAGAGAAATCAAGTGTATTTTCATGTTTTGCCTCCACATTGAGTAGTCATTGCCATCAGAGTGTGGGGCTTTTCCAAGTGGAATAGATAAGTAATGATTATTGCTAGAATTAAGCCAATCGTAGTTGAAAGGATATCGGGAGTAGTCGGTGTGACTACTCCCCTTCTTCTTCTTCTCATCTTCAATCTTTACTTTTCCCTTGGAAAGAGTTTTCTTCCTTAGGAGCACCTTTAGATCTAGCGTCTCCTCATCGTCATCCTCGAAGTCTTGAATGGCCTCAAGGAGCCTCTCCAATTTTCGGTTCTTCTCTTCTTCAACCTTCTCTTGGTTGTTGCTCTTGTGTATGTCCTTCATGTCCAACATGATCTCTTCGAGCGATTAGTCTCCTTTTTAAAGAACCCGCTCTGATACCAATTGAATGTGGCCTAGAGGGAGGGGTGAATAGGCCTTTTTATTTTCTGTCGGAACCTGCAACGCTTAACAACCAGATCAAAACTTGAGATATTGGACTAGTCTAGTCGAGTGCGGACTAGTCCGGTATGTATCGACTAGGTTTATCAAATTTGATCAATTATCTTGATCCTAGGATGTGTGCAGCAGAAATATACTTGTAATTGAAGTGTTACAAAACTATAAACTAGGATGCACCACAAGTTAATCTTGTATTCATTGTTTGAAAGTAAAGTGAGTAAGATTGGTTAAAAACCTAGATATATATGAAGTGAAAGAACAATGGGCGCAAAGAAAGAACACGGGCAATTTATCCCGTGCTTCGGTTCGCACAGAGGAAACCAACATCCACGTTGAGAAGTCCACAAAAGAACCAGGTCTTCTCCAACCCTACCCTCGTCAGATCACCACGGAGGTTAATCCTCTTCACTAATCACAAAGGGCAAATAACCAAATTCAAGGGGCCTTCTCACACGTTGAGGGCTCCCCATGATTACAATATGAACACCACCAAGGACACACTCTTAAGATCACAATAAAAAACCACATGAGTGTGTTAGGGAATCAAACTAAGAGCTCAATGAGTGATGAACCGTGTCTCTCCAATGATCCAAAGTGTATCCTCAAGGTATTGATCTTTCTTGCATTTGATTTCATGGAGAGAGGTGTTTTCTAGGCTCTTGGGAGGTGTCATGGCGCAGGGGGTCGAGAGTTATGAAAGATGGGCCGTGTACACCTATTTATATGGGGTTCCCAAAAGTTACCGTTAGTGTTTAGAAAGATGAGACTAGTCCGTGGTGGACACCGGACTAGTCCGGTGTGCTGTGTGTAGCAAACCCTAGGTTTCTAGAAATATGAGAATTGTCCGGCTCTAAACGGACTTGTCCGATTATGGTTCTGGAAATCTTCGGACTAGTCCGATGAATATCGGACTTGTCTGGATAAGTGAAACCCTAAGTGAATATGCAACAAGTCCGCACTTGGAGGACTTGTTCGATTTGGGTCAGAGGGTTTTTTGGACTAGTCTGTGCTAATATCAAACTTGTCCGATTGACATCAGAAAGATATCGGACTAGTCCGGTGTGTGATTGGACTTGTCTGATTTTGTGCAACTTGTGAAGTATTTGGGGGACTAGTCCGCAACGGGGAGGACTTGTCCGATTCTAGTCAGAGAGATATCGGACTAGTCCGTTGTGATATCGAACTAGTCCGGTCAGTGAAAACTGGACTATGAGAGGACAATTCCGCATTGTGAGGACTTGTTGGATCTTGTGCGGAAAGATATGGGACTAGTCTGGGGTCAGTCGGACTAGTCCGGTCCTGTATAGTTTTGTGCAATTTGTGAAATTATTTGTTCTTGAGCTCTTGGGGTGTGTTTCCATAACACACTCCATACACAATGATCTACTACACTTGTTTCTTGAGCTCTTTTCCACATTGCTCCTCATTCTCCTTTCTTTTTGGCACTTTGCTCATTTTCTCATTAGAACCTGTGCTCATTTCAACAAAGTAGTTAGGATCATATTTGCTTGTCATAAATCATCCAAAACCCACAAGGGATTCCTAGATGCACTTTCACAACAACATTGATATCCCCCGCCATTTCTTGAGAGATCACGCCATCAAATGAGACATAGTCATTTCCCATGTGAGAACCAAAAAACAATTGGCCGATATTTTCACCAAGCCCTTAGATGAGAAGAGATTTTATGAACTTCGAAGTGAATTCAATATCTTAGATTCTCGAAATGTTTCTTGAGTCTTGCACATCAAAATAATGCATGCTTGCGAAAACTTCATCCCCCTCAATTTTCTACAAAACTATTAGAGATTATTGAATCTTTGTCAATTATGGTCATAGTTTGGTTGTTGATTGCTTAATGACCAAGTTTGCAAAGATCCTTTTTGAAAACTAGTCCAAAAGGACCAAATCTCTGGTGAAAAATCAAATATATATGATTTTTTGGCCTTTGGGCCGCATTAGTCTGCCATACTGGACGGACAAGTCCAGACTCCAACTTCTCCAAACTGAGACGGGCATGTCCAAAACAGACTTGTCCGCCCTACGGGCCGGACAATTCCAGCCGTTTGAGTAGTCTATATAGGGTCCGCGGACCGGACTAGTCCAGGCAGCCTGCCGGACTAGTCCGGCACCTAGGGACTTAACCTACCCATTAGGGCCCCGACTCTTCATTCTTCTCATTCGACTCTCTCCTCTCCTCCAAAAAAATGCACCACTTTTAAAGATTTTCTCCTCCACCCACCAAAAACCACTTCCAATTCGTGGATCGAAGCCCTTAGGTGTGTGGGAACTCTTCCCCGCACATCCTTGCTTGCTTCTTCACCTGAATTTGCTGATTCAAAGATTCAAAGAGGTATTCATGACCTAACTCCAAATCCTTCAAAATTCAAAAGTGGTAGAAACCCCTTTACAAATATTGTTCCCCATGCTATTGAGATTCTGCCCAAGGAATATTGCACCATGATCCATTGATTTTGTGAAAATTTTTCAAGATTAGGGTTCTTGCTTTGTGTAGCGGACTAGTCTAGCCACAGGGCGGACAAGTCCGGGTTCACAGTACAAAACCCTAATTTTGATTGTTTTCATGAATGCTAACGCAATATTCCACTTCCTTGACCTCATACATTCTCGTACTCATCTTTTCACTGGGATGATGTCGAACCATGATGAACCGCCGCAATCTGATCCAGAGCGGAAGGAGACGAGGCAAGGTATCGAAGTGTAGCAATGACACTTCCCCCGGTACTACTAAAGCGTAGCCTGCGGAGGTTCTTATTCGGATGAGGCGCGTAAGATCACGAACAAGATGGTGGCACAGGAGGTTTTACGTGGTTCGGGCCGCATGAGTGTAATGCCCTATTCCACGGGGTGGTTGTTGATTGTATATGTGTGTATGGCGAGTGTCTCAGGTTGCTTGTGTGCATGTGATCTTAGTCGTCTTCTACCATGCGATGCAACCCTTTTATATGATAAGGACTGGCTGTTACAATAGATGTCTGGCCCGACAGGTGGCCCCGGCTGTAATTAACCACCTATACACGATCTAGATGTATAATCTATGATTAATAGTGCGATAACAAGCCTTAATGGCAGAGTTACCTGTCTTGATAGTCCTCTGATTGTGTGTCATTAATACTGAATTAATGATATGTTAATCGGGTCTTGTAACGGTTATTTAATAGCCTCTTAAATGTTCATGCCATCTGAGATCCTATAGTCTTCCCGTTGCAGGCTTAGGTCTGGAGGTCCAACACGTGGCAGCTCCGAAGCTTCCCTCTGTGGGGAGACAGGTCCTGATCCACTTGACGTGTGGCAGCACCGGAGCTTCCCTCTACTAGGAGTTAGGTCTGGGGCTGCTGGACACGTGGTGCTACCAGAGCTTCCATGTGAAGAAAGGTAGGTCCAGCCCCACAGGACACGTGATAGCACCGGAGCTACCCCAACGAGGGATGAGGGGCCAGTGCTGTTGGACGTGTGTTGCCTTCGGAAGTCTTCAACTCGGACATAGGAACTGCTTGGTTTTAAGTGTGGTATTAGGGGGTACCTGGTATTCACGGTACCGACAGTGGCCCCCGGGCCTACCTCTGGGAGAAACCCTCTGTGTGAAGTTATACTACCAGAGGTGGGACCATATTCGATTCCTGCGCTACATATTCAAAGTATTTTACAGGCGATTGAGGTGATGGCAAAGAGTTATGCCATCGCCACGTGGACCTTTTTGACATGGCGTGTGGGATCCAGGCGTGCGGATCTCACGCAATTGAAGGTTGCCGGTTCCCAATACAAAATTCGTATCGGTTCCGAGCGTAATCTTTGTAGTCTTGTAAGGTTGCCGCCCTCGGGCTTGCAACTTCTCCTCATGACAACAGTTCGCCTGGTGTAACTTTTTAAGCAAAGTGGACCCGGTCCCCCTTGTCATTGACGAGGTCATCTGCGATTCGGGTTCGGAGGTAGTTTCCATCCAAGTGTTGCAGAGGCTTACTAAAGGGAGAAAGTCCGCAGAGTGAGAGAACTCATTACGCCTTCAGCTGATCTTGCGCTTAGAGCTCTCCCCTGGCAATCTTTCTTCCTCCTCTGCTCCACATTGTGGCGATGGAGTTAGGACTTCCTCGGAGCCGGATCAGGAAAAACGAAGATTTGTCGAAGGTCGGAACCTACATGTGGTGGTCAAGCAACTGCTTCAACAACCTGATCCGCGTCAGCAAGTTCCCCTTAAAGAAGGAGAATCCTGGCGAGATCGTCTACTTCTTGTCATATGCCATGGTGGGGCTTATCCCACCCTTCTCAAGCTTCCTGCTGATGCTGCTGAACTTCTACGGTCTGCAGCTTCATCACCGTGGCTCCAACTCCTTCTTGCGGGTGGTGACATTTGTCCACTTTTGCGAGATGTGGGTGGGTGTGCCACCTTGCATCAAGCTTTTCTGGACCTTCTTCACGGTCCACACAACCGGGAAGAGCAACGTGATTCTTGGCTTCTACTACTTCATGAAGCGCAAGAACTCTCCCCTCAAGTATTCTAAGACGTTCCTTTCTGGGAAGTGAGACAGCTGGAAGAAGGACTGGGTGGCCATCACGGTGGATCGCCATGATATGCTGGAGCTGCCTGATAGCCTTCCGGGCGTTAACACCAATGCTTGGGAGGTGGTTCCGATGCTATTAGATAAGTATAACCCGATCTTGACAAGGATTCGGGAGTGCGTCAAATGAGGAGTAACTCCCCTGATGGTCATCGCCAACTTCCTGACTAACCGGTGGGCTCCGCTAAAGACGAGGGAGTTGCTCGCTTTTGACGGCTGTTATATACCAATTTCATCTGTCAATTTAACTCAATTATGTGAACGATTGATCATTTCTTGCACACATCACCTTTCTATCTAACCCAATTCCACTTGGACTTGGAGAAATATGTGTATGCACTATTTTATGCAGGAAATGAGGAAATGTTGAGGGACTAATCCTATAAAATATTATTCCAACCAATCAGGCGACGACACGTGGCATCCCATGGATCAAATTGCCCACAAACAGGAGTATCCAAGGAGATACAACGGTGTATCAACCATATACATCAATGGGACCCACTTGGCAACCACCTGGAGAAAGCACACGAGAAATGGTGCAATGACCTGGTCGGCCGAACCAGGGGGTCGGCCGACCTGGTCTTTGCACCAAACTCGGTTAGCCTCCACGTGATGGCTCCTCCCGGCTCCCTATAGTTAATGGTGACTGATTCGCGCACTTTTGGTGGCAGGAATCGACCTCAACACTAGTATAAATAGGACCCCCTACCCCTCACTTCATCACACACCACTTGAGCTTCATCTCTATTGTATACACTATCATCCATAGTCTTAGGGGAGTTAGGTTGTAGAGAGAAGAGTCTCTAGTCCCAAGTCCAAATTGGGAAATGAGTAAGGAGTCTCTCTCTTCCCAATCCTACTTTGGGAAAGGTATGGCTCATGTATTCTTTCTTGTTTTTGTGACTTTATGCATAATAAAAATAGTATCTTTAGTCTCTACTTATACATATACTTGGGCAAAGCGTTTCCTGTTTGATTGTGGAGTCCATGTATGTGAAAGGTATAGCTTCTATGACTATTTCATCATGAACGTATCTCATTATCATAGAACCTATAGACCCCCACTATAGTCTAGTTAAATATAACATAACTAGGTTAGTATGGATAATTATGTTGTGTATCAACATTGGTTCAATGATGATTCAATTCATTGCCTTAGGATGGATTGTGCCTAGGCTCTTAAGGTAATTACTTAATATGCTAGCATGGTTCTAGGATAGCTAAGTAGCATTGGATGTCTCGTAGACCCAAGGATTGAAGAGGTAGGCAGTAGGTGGTGAAAGCCCTATCTGTCCTTTGTAATCCTCCACGTTCGGCTATGCCACAGGCTCTTGGCTGGAGTTGCCCTAGTATGGCTAGGGATAAGACTGTGCCCGATGTGTTGAACCACGTAGCATAAGTATTCACTATTTATCTAGCTTATGAATAATTAGTTTAGACTATGTATATGTACAATAGAGCATAGTAGGAGTACCTCCATAACTCTCAACCTTAACTAACCTCTAGGATCCTCTTATCCCCCTTGTACTTGAAAGCTTTTGTGTGTGTCACACTACCTCCACTATTACTAGACTCTTACCTAGACCTGTCTACCCTTTCCACTTGATAATTGTTATATCTCTTCCCTTCCTTCCTTTGGGATCAAATAAATGACACCCTTGGGAATACTCTTAAGGGGAAATGCTACAATGATATCTTCGTGCACTTGCAGAATTCACTCTGTGATCCAATAGAACCGTTAACAAACATTTCTGACACATCAGTTGGAGATGTTTAGTTAATGGTGCATAAGAAATACCGACAAGCATTTCTGGCGCCGTCGCCGAGGATGATTTGTTAGTATATCTTTGGACCTGTCAACAAGCATTTCTGGCGCCATTGCTGGGGAAGGCAAATAGATATGTAACATGACTAAGTGAATAGGATAGAACCCTAGGTAGGATTTTAGTAGGATAACCATTCTTTGTTTTCGCATTTTATATGTGAAAACAGGGTAGTATATTTCATGTTTCCGCCTGCCGAAAAACTTTGTTGAAGATCCCAAATCTCTTCTGAGAGACCAACCCCGTGTCTTTACTCCTCAGAAGATTGGAGCGGCAAGTCAAGCCAACATTTCTTCACCAAAAATCCAAACGCCAATGGCTCAGAAGACCCTTTGTGAGTTCTCAGCTCCCTCTGCTAACAATGTGCCTATTGAGCCCACTGTTAACACAGGAGATGTGAACTTCGAGATCAAAACTGGCCTTATCACTATGGTGCAAGCCAACCCATTCTGTGGGAAGGCTAACGAGGATGCAAGTGCGCACCTGCAACAATTCCTCGAGATCTGTAGCACTTTTAAGATCAAGGACGTGTCTCCGGATGCGGTTTGTCTGAGACTGTTCCCGTTCTCTCTCCTTGGGAGAGCGAAACATTGGTTCTACGCAAACCGAAGTGCTATAGACACTTGGGAGAAGTGTTCTACGGCATTCCTCGCCAAATTCTTCCCGTTGGGCAAAACCAATGCCCTACATGGAAGGATTCCCAGCTTTCAGCAAGATCTCAAGGAATCTATTCCCGAGGCATGGGAAAGGCTTTGGGAGTACATCCTAGCCTGTCCCCACCATGGGATGGATGACTGGCTCCATATTCAGAATTTCTATAACGGGCTGATCCCATCAGCTCGTGACCATTTGGATGCTGCTGCTGGAGGAGCCTTCTTCTCATTGACGGTGCCAAAACTCAAGATCTTATTGAGAAGATGGTGTCCAACATGGGATTGAACGATGAGCGTCTCCATACCCGACAGCGAGGCATGCACACCTTGAAGGAGGTGGACATGATTGCTGCAAAATTGGACCTCCTAATGAAGAAAATAGATGGACAAGCCAATGGTGAAGTGTCTGGCAATGCCTATGCCCTAGACTCTCACATCACGTGTGAAGTCTGTGGCAACACGGGTCATATGGGCAGTGATTGCCCAGAAACTCGTGAGGATGCCCTATAACTCGCCCACAACGGAAATTTCAACAACAACAATGGCTATCATCCAGGATGTCAAGGGTGGGGTCAACAACGCCCATTCTTTCAAGGAGGGTACAACAACAATGGCAACTCGGGAAATCAGCACAACTTGAGAGAACTTGCCATTAGTCAGCTCAAGATCAATGATGCCCTATCCAAGAAGCTGTCAGCTAATGACAAGACCCTAGAGAATATCAATGCAAAGATGGAAGGACTATCCTCAGCCTTCAAGAATCAACTAATCTTCAACAAGATGCTCAAGACTCAGTTGGCTCAGCTAGCAGCTGCTATTCCTCTGATGGAGAATGGCAAGATGCCAGGCCAGCTAGAACCTCCGACGGGAAATGTCAACATGATTTCCGTACGAGAGAGCAACTGGCAGAAGGACCCAGATGTCCTACCATTTCATGCTCAATTGGGGCTCACCACTTTGACAAGGCACATTGTGATCTGGGAGCAAGTGTCAGTGTGATTCCCAAGGTTGTGTTCGACCAGCTGAAATTCATAGAGTTGACTCCAACACCAATGCAGCTACAACTGGCTGACTCTTCAGTCCTTTATCCAGCGGGTATTGTTGAAGACATCCCGGTGAAGATCTGGAACTGCTTCATACCTGTGGATTTTGTGGTGCTATACATGGACACTGAGAAATATACACCACTCATTCCTGGGCATCCATTCCTAAGCACTGCAAACACATAGATGTGGGAGCTGGAGAAATCCACTTCCATATCAATGGCAAGGAGGAAATGTTTAACTTTCGGCCAAGATTAGAGCAATGCTCCATGATTCGAATCAAGCATGGGTCGAATGATAAACACATCAGAGAGCTCAAAGTCACACCTCCAAAAGTGGACTCACTTATTGTATTCATGAGAAGATTAATATACGAGGAGAATCCGTCGTTTCGACCATGTCGATATCCAAAGGCGACGAGATTATCTGGACCTTCCCGAAGCCCCAAGTCCACCAAGTCGCCGAAGAAGGAATGGCGGAGGAAACAAGACAAGCCGTCCGAACCCATCCCCTCGGGCCCGGATGTGAAATGAAGATGGAGGAATGTCCATCTCATCGGACGGTGGTGAGACCTACGCCAATAGGTTAAATTGATAGTTATCCCACTTTATTTTTCTTTCTTTCATTTTCCACCCCATTTGGATTTTTCCCATTGCATATTTGATTTTTCCTAGCAAGTTGAGAATCTTATATTCTCAACTATCATTTTTCTTTCTTTCTTTTCAAAAGAGAGTTTTTTTTTTGATTTGAAAAAAGGTTTTTATTTGAAAAACAATTTTTCTGAGATGCACATGTGGCATTTCACCAACGTTCTAACTTTATAGCCGTTGGGGAGCCACTTTCCAAAAGGGGAACCAGGGGGCCACCTGTCAGGTCGGCCGAATCCCTAGGTCGGCCGAACAGGGAGTGGAGCCAAATTGGCTCCCCTTCCTCCAATGGCTATATTTTGAACTCTAAGTGATTGTTGGAGGCTGCACCCTATAAATTGTTGCCGTGAGGAGCACCTCTCTTCACACACCACATCATTTTACACCGCCCCAAGTCACTTTATAGCTCACCTTGTTTTTCTTGCTCTACATTGCAACACACTTGCTCAAATCCATCACCAAAAATATTTCTTTTGTTTGAATTTGCATTTTACACTCAAGCTTTCAAGAGGAGAAAATTCGTTGAGAGTTTTGTTTTCCAAACATCGCTTCTTTTCGGATTTTTCTCGCCTTGTTTTGTTCTTGCTTGTTGAACTCAAAAAGACATGAAGAGGTTGTTTGGAAACAGGAAGGAGGCTGCAAGCTCAAGCCATGGTGAAGGTTCTAGTGCACGCCTCTCTTCCATGGGTACAAGCCCAAGGAGGAAAAGTGTGTGTGAGGAAACTCCCATGGAAGAGAGAATCAACCCACACCAACTTATTCATGACAACGACCTCGACATACGATGCGAAGTTGAAGATCAAGCACGCAGGCTTCTCCAAGATCATGAGTTCCGCCACACCAAGGCTTACGATCCACATTTGATCTCCAAAATAGGTATGGAGTCCGAATTTCTTTCCATTTGGCATGCTATTGGATTTGATGACTTTGCTCACATAGAGGAGAAAGGTTCACGCCTTCTCACTATCCAATTCCTTTGCACGCTAAGAATAGGATTTGATGGTATTACTTTTAGATTGTTTCAAAAGAATACAACATCCTATGGAAAGAATTAGGTAGCATCCCAGGCTTCCATAAACAGTGCTAGATTTAGACAATTTGCCTAAGTTTAACAAAAAAAAATTTTGGCATGAGCTAACTAGTGAGGTCAAATGTAGGGCTCCTAGGAATAGCCACATCTAAAACCCTACCTTACGCTTCATGCATAGATGGGTGGCTATGACTATGTTCCCTAGGGTAGATGTTAGGGTTGTGCGAGATGATGAATTGAAAATTTTGTTTGCCATGACTAAAAAGATAAAAGTTGCTCCAGTCAAAGCCATGATGACACAATGGTTAGATTACATTTCAAAATCAAGACCAATTGAATGCACTTCATTGATTACTCATATTGCTGATAGGGTAGGAGCACTTAAATACTCTTCATTGGAATATATTGAAACTGAAAGAGAATTAATTGATGCCAACGATAATCTCTTCGGTCCATGAATACCAAGAGGAAGAGAACCCAACAGGTTATGTGCCCTGATGGACTCAACCTCCGACGTATGAGACTGGGGGATCATCTTGGCAAGAATGGCAAAGGGATCCACCCTTATCCACTTCAATCTCTAGCATCTTGCCCCCAACGTCCATGAGAGGATGTCGTTCCCTTTTGGCTAGAAGTCATCATGACTATAGCCAAGGAATGACGGACCTCCCTAGAGGTATGGGTGAACTTGAAGTGAGAACGGGTGACATGTACAACACACTCAAGGAGCACGTTCAAGGTACCCAGGATTGGCAACAACACATGGATGCTCAATTCACCAACTTCAACATGGCGCTACAACAACAACAAGCCGATCTTGCAGCATACTTCCGTCATCAAGGGTTAAACCCACGGAGGTAGTGGAAGAACAAGCTTGGGGGAGGACCCCCACTTGAGGTAACATGTATCACATTCCTTGCATATTTATTTTCCATCCATCCACCTTGCATTTAAAAAAAATATAGGTTAGATTTGCTTTCATCAAATAAAGATGTGCGGTATGAATGATTTAGAATTCACACAGATGAAATGATGAATAGTTGCTCTGTTTTATTTTCCTAAGTCTCTAGTTTACAACTTGCTACTCTTCGAATATTGCTTTCATTGGTTTGAAATACTTTTACCTTAATTTGAAAGTTGTGGGTAGCAAAAGCTTAATCTAATTCTAGGTTGTTGCGAGATTAGAATTTGTAATAGGGCTGCTAGTCCTAGTTTGAAAGTAAAACTTAGATTTTCGGAGAAATTCTAAAAAGATTTAAGTTTCCCTCAAATGATTGGAAATACCTACCAAAGCCATATGATGTTCATACATAGACAAAACCTCATGCATATGTTATTTGCTTTCACATTGAGCCTAGTAAAACTAGTATAGACCTATGTGAGAAATCATTCAACTCTTTTTGAATTCAAGACTTCACTTGCACATTCTATACTTCTACACTAGAAGTAAGCAAAACGTCCATCATATCCATTATACCACAATAAAAATAGAAACTCCATGTTATTCATGTTTAGCACTCTCTTGGAAATTCATTACAAAGAAAGGGAGTAGAAGACATGGCTACAAAAAGAAAATGAAAAAAGGCATGCTTACATCATAAGCATGAGAAAAAAAAAGAGAAAAGAAAAGTAGCCATGTTTCATCCCTGGAAAAGAAATAGAGATTGTACCAGAAAGGAGTTATCTCAAGTATCCACATCCACTTCCACTCCATCACACATGCACTAGTCTTGAATCAAAAAGTTTTGATTTGAATTGTCCTAAGGCTTACTCTTTTTACATAGCAATATATGTGATGCAAATATGCCTACTTACTTTCCTTACCAAGCTCCACATACAAGCCATATTCAATGAGTAGGAATAGTAGAGGCACAATGCTTTAGTCAGGAAATATTTCGACCATCCACAAAGGAGTGACTGAGAGAATCAAATTGAGGTACTTAATATCTAAATTGAATTCTTTGGGATTTATGTGGAACCTGATTTCTAGGCTATGTTTGCTCCAATTGCTATTCTGCCTTTCAACTACTCATGAATATGAAAAAGCATAAGCCCCATGATAACTTAAGAAAGGTAGGGTATCATAGCCAATTTCTGCAATACTAGGTAGAGTATCTTGTTGCGCATTAGATACTTTTGAAAATAAGACATTGTAGCAACTCCTGATCATCAACCTAAAGTCTTGACTTTGATCGGGACGAGCAAAGGATAAGCTTGGGGGAGTTTGTTGACGGTTGTTATATACCAATTTCATCCGTCAATTTAACTAAATTATGTGAAGGATTGATCATTTCATGCACACATCACCTTTCTATCTAACCCAATTCCACTTGAACTTGGAGAAATATGTGTATGCAGAATTTTATGCAGGAAATGAGAAAATGTAGAGGGACCAATCCTATAATATATCATCCCAGCCAATCAGGCGATGACACGTGGCATCCCATGGATCAAATGGCCCACAAACAGAAGTATCCAATGAGATCCAACGGTGTATCACCCATATACATCAATGGGACCCACCTGGCAGCCACCTGTAGAAAGCTCACGAGAAACGGTGCAATGGCCAGGTCGGCTGAACCAGGGGGTCGACCGACCTGGTCTTTGCACCAAACGCGGTCAGCCTCCACGTGTTGGCTCCTCCCGGCTCCCTGGAATCAATGGTGACTGATCCGCGTGCTTTTGGTGGTGGGAACCGACCTCAACACTAGTATAAATAGGACCCCCTACCCCTCACATTAACACACACCACTTGAGCTTCATCTCTATTGTATACACTATCATCCATAGTCTTAGAGGAGTTAGGTTGTAGAGAGGAGAGTCTCTAGTCCCAAGTCCAAATTGGGAAAGGAGTAAGGAGTCTCTCACTTCCCAATCCTACATTGGGAAAGGTATGGCTCATGTATTCTTTCTTGTATTTGTGACTTTATGCATAAGAAAGATAGTATCTTTAGTCTCTACTTATACATATACTTGGGCAAAGCATTTCTTGTTTGATTGTGCAGTCCATGTATGTGGAAGGTATAGCTTCTATGACTATTTCATCATGAACATATCTCATTATCATAGAACCTATAGACCACCATTATAGTCTAGTTAATTATAACATAACTAGGTTAGTATGTATAATTATGTTGTGTATGAACATTGGTTCAATGTTGATTCAATTCATTGCCTTAGGATAGATTGTTCCTAGGCTCTTAAGTAATTACTTAATATGCTAGCATGGTGCTAGGATGGCTAAGTAGCATTGGATGTCTCGTAGACCCACAGATTGAA
Organism: Tuctoria greenei; assembly: GCA_036927565.1. Taxonomy (NCBI): domain Eukaryota; kingdom Viridiplantae; phylum Streptophyta; class Magnoliopsida; order Poales; family Poaceae; genus Tuctoria; species Tuctoria greenei. Next base: position 78,901,250 of record JAYESD010000007.1, read on the forward strand.
GAGGTAGGCAGTAGATGGTGACAACCCTATCTGTCCTTTGTAATCCTCCATGTTTGGCTATGCCAGAGGCTCTTGGCGGGAGTCACCCTAGTATTGCTAGGGGTAAGCCCGTGCCCGATGTGTTGAACCACATAGCATAAGTATTCACTATTGATCTAGCTTATGAATAATTAGTTTAGACTATGTATATGTACAATAGAGCATAGTAGGAGTACCTCCATAACTCTCAACCTTAACTAACCTCTAGGATCCTCTTATCCCCCTTTGACTTGAAATCTTTTGTGTGTGTCACACTACCTCCACTATTATTTTATCTATCCTTACTAGACTCTTACCTAGACCTTTCTACCCTTTCCACTTGATGATTGTTATATCTCTTCACTGCCTTCCTTTGGGATTAAATAAATGACACCCTTGGGAATACTCTTAAGGGGAAATGCTACAATGATATCTCTGTGCGCTTGCGGAATTCACTCTGTGATCCAATAGAACTGTTAGCAACTATTTCTGACACATCAGTTGGAGATGTTTAGTTAATGGTGCATAAGAAATACCAACAAGCATTTATGGCGCCATGGCCGAGGATGGTTTGTTAGTATATCTTAGGAACCGTCAACACCCGCATGGGTGTTCGGCAGAGAAATGGATCACAACCGAATTGAGACTTCATCGGGTCTAATTTGAATGAAGAAGGTTTGAAGCTTCATTAATAAAATATACAGCACGAGACTATTTGCCCCAGTGATCTGACTCCTCCGGCAGAGTCCCTGCCCCTAAACATGGTGCTAGAGGTCAGGAGGGAGCTGCAGAAGAAGATGCCAACACTTGATGATTTGGGTCTTCTGGATAAGCATCAGAGCACTCCTTTAGCGGGAATTTTTATCCCCGGGGCCCCTTGCTCCCATGAAGGCTCCAGACCTATGCCAGTCAGTGGTAAAGGGAAAGGTCCCGCAGCTTCACCTCCCAAGAAACCAACCTCCGGCCGAGGCAAAGACAAAGCTCCCATCGAAAATCCGAGTCGAAAGCGGAAGCTCACGAGAAGCAATGGGAGCAGTGTGAGGGAAGCTCCGACAGAAGTGACCCCTCAACCTCATCTTAGGTCAATGGTTATTGTGCCTCCAGCTTCGTCTGGTTCTTTGGCTCTAGTGCTTGCAGAAGGTGCTGGCTCCAGCGAGTCAACTGTCGCCCTGATGCCAAGTGGTGGCTCTGGGTCCGGAGTACATCCTCTAACGACGGAGGTACTAGAGGTGGCAGCACTGGCGGCCGCCTCAACTCCAGGTTCGGGTCCTGGAGCGCCCGCCACAACAACGACGACGGGCTCTAGCTCCAGGCGCTCAAGGAGGAAGATCCAAGCTGATTGGAGCGCGAATACTCCTAGGTAAGGATCGGCTCTTTAGATTTTGTCTTGATTTTGTTCCTCACTTTGTCTTGAATTCCCTACTTTCTATTTCCAGAATGTCAAGAACAAGCACAGTGGCGTTCCTACTGCGGCTCCAGAAGCTGCATCGGCTGAAGCTCCCGCCCCGGCTCTAGCCTCTCCCCTAGTGGTAGTAGCAGATGACACGATAGCTCCGGCGCCAGCTGTCGTGGAGACAAGTCTAGAGCCAGCAACCGAAGATCTTATAGTATCACCAGACCATGTGGAGGAAGAATTTGTAGGAGCTCCTATAGTTCTGGAGCCTGCTTTGGAAGCTCCAGCATTGATGCCGAAAGTGGGTGAAGCGCCAGCTCCGGAAGCGACAACTCCGGTGGTGGTTATGTCCGAGCCGGCGCAACCCGAAGATCAGGTTGTGGGTCGTACATATTCTGGGTCGATCATTGAAGATCCGGCCGAGGAACACTCTTCATTAGATCCGGAGGTTGAAGCTCTCGCGACGGGACCTTCTTCTGCCGCGATAAATATTGATGAGCTCTCAGAGATCGGCCTTGGCAATGTGGAGCTGTTGGAGAACATGCTCGCGCTGTGGGATCCAATAGTAATTATGGAACACCCCTTGGAGCCTGCAGATGCTTCTCAGGTGGGCCCAGAGCCTATTCCTTTGGCATTGTCTATCAACAATGCCTGATCAACTCTCTAATAGGTCCAGCTTGCCTTCAACTACGAAAGCAAGACACTCAAAAAAGAGTGCAACACCCGAAGGTGTTGGCGTAATAGACTTCATTTCGAGATGAAGCTGACGTAGTCTCGGCTGGCTGACCAGAAGGAGTGGGTGGCCAAGGAGAAGGCCCAACTGTCGCGGTTAGACTGCACATTCCATGAGAGAGAGGCCATGAATAAGGCTCTCGATGATAAGACCTGGGAGGTGTATGAGCATGCTAAGGAGGCCAGTGAAGCGGCTGACAGTCACTCGGATAGCCTCAATGAGCTGAATGAGCAACTTCTCAAGCGCTGGGAAGCCCTCGATCAAAAGGAGGATAAGCTCCTAGAGAAAGAGGAAGACCTTGTGAAGAGGGAGGAGGAGCTTGCCAAGAGGCTATTGCTGGGAGAGCGGAGCTTGGCTGATTGCGCCGAACAGTTCAATCTATGGTGCAATCAAGAGAAAGATCGAATATGGCAGGTGGGGGTGAACGTCTCCAAAAGATAGATGGATATCTCCACCAAGGAGGATAAGGTGAAGGCCAAGGAGAAGGACTTGCAAGAGTGGAGGAATCGTATCCACCTCCGAGAGAAAGAACTCAAAGACCAAGAAAAGCAGATGACTGAAAGTATCCAGCAGCACGCTAAGGAAGTCGAGGGATTCTCCAATGAAGGTTCTGCGAAACATTCGGCTGCCAGAAAGTCATTGGAGGAGCATTAGAATTTGAGGGCAACTGAGTCCCAGCAAGTCTAGGATTTCTTAGGGAATGCCAATAAAGCTCTGGTGCCGTTTGGTTTCAGCCGAGTACGTCCGGCTAACCCGGAGCCAGAGATGGACAAGGCACTGGTGGCATTGACCTCCGCTGGCAAGAAGCTGGAAGTTGTAGGAGACGTGGTCGTCGATGAACTGGAGACAGAAGGAAGGACCCTGGCCAAGAACGTTGTTGAATATGTATTGGCATGTTTCAAGAGTCGAGACCCACAAATTTCTTTTGCTCCGGTGTTCAATGGACCCGTTGCCGAGGAGGAACAAACTGCCAGGGCTGGCATTTAAGAAGCTGCCCAAACAGTTGCCTCATTCTTCAATAGGAACTCCATTAGTTAGGACTTTTCCTTTTTTGCCTTCATCTGGTAATCCTCTGATTTTGAATGAATAAAATCTGAAATACTTCCAAATTCCATTGTTTGTGTCTTCAATACATTGCCTTTTATATTGTTGGCCCCCTGGTAGATGTGTTTAATGAATTGAAGGCATCTACCATGAGGATTTCAACAATGTCTTGAAAACTTGATAGCTCTTAATTCGTAGCTAGCATGGTAGCTCTGAGTTCCGAGCCTTGCCTCCGATTTCTCAAGGGACCCTTCGTTACGTCGACAGCAGGCCCCCTGGGGGTTGTCGGATCTTGGTAGCTTCGACGGTGCCCACTGTCCACACATAGAACATCGACAGCGGGCCCCCTCGGGGTTGTGAGAGCTTGGTATCTTCGACACCGTCCCCTATCAATGTATAAAACATCGATGACGGGCCCCCTGGGTTTGTCGAAGCTTGGTAGCTTCAATGGTGCCCACTATCAACGTATAAAACATCGACGGCAGGGCCCTTGGGGGTTGTTGGAGCTTGGTAGCTCAGACACCGCCCACTATAAATGTATAAAATGTCAACGGCGGGTCCCCTGGGGGTTGTTGGAGGTTGGTAGCTTCGACGGTGCCTGCTATAAACATATAAAATGTCGACAGCGGCCCCCTAGGGGTTGTCGGAGCTTGTGCTCCGGCAGCATCCACCATCACCGAGTAAATTGCCATCGAATATTCATTTTTTTCTGCACATAAAGAACAAGAAAAGCAGTAAAATTCGTCCTCTTGTCTATAGCTTATTTGCAACTTATTATCCTTCTTTGAAATTTAGATCCTAAGGAATTTAACATGACGACATAAGTGTATTGATGAAATCTCTATAGGTTCGAATGCCTTCCGGACCCACCCTATTGGAACCTTCCAGGATATATGTAGAGTGACGTACTTAGGGTGCCTGACATGTGTAAGTCGATAGCACACTCCAGACCTATCATTGGCTTTGGTTTTCAGGTGAGTAGACCATACAACAATGCTAAAAAGCAAAAGAAGATTACCAATACAACTTATATATCACAAAAATACCCCGGACTAAATTTCAAAGGGATTCACAACATTTTTATAGACAAGAAGGTAAAAATGTAATGAGCTTGTACAATTGAAAGCAAGAAGAGTCTGTCCGTATAAAATGTTTTCTCATTAAGGTTCAAATTACAGGGGAAGACAAGGATACACTTAAAGTACAATGACCAAGTTAAGTGTGCTATTCACCTTGATCTAACCAAGGGAGAGTAAAGACACACCTAAAGTACAGTACCAAGTTAAGTGCGTTGGGACCCTTCCCGACACTGTCCATGGACTATTAGAGATACAATTTATACAAACAGACTCACCTCCCTGTATTTAAGCATAAAACTCACGGAGGTGCTCGATGTTCCATGGATTGGAAGTGGAGTCTCATCCTCTATCGCCAAGCAAACGCATCTGGGGCGGAAACTTTGATAACCCAGAAGGGACCTTCGAAGCATGGTGAGGGTTTGTTCATCCCTTCTCGAGTTAGTATTCTTTGTAGCACCAGATCGCCTTCTTCTATCTGTCGGTTGCCCACGAACCTTTGATGATAGCACCGGAGTGCCTAGCGGTATCGTGTGTTTCGAACAGCCGCTTGGCACCTTGCCTCGTCTACGAGGTCCAGGTCTTCATGCCGGAGCTTGTCCTGCGTGGATTCGTTGAAGGTGCGGACACGAAGAGAATCCATGGTGATCTCAAGAGGAAGGATTACTTCAGCTCCGTACACAAAGAAGAAAGGTGTCTCTCTGGTTGCCCGGCTAGGTGTTGTCCTGCTTGCCCACAATGCAGACGAAAGCTCCTCTATCCAGTTGGCACCATGTTTTTTTAGGCACTCATATGTGCGTGTCTTGAGTCCTTGAGTATTTCTGCATTGGCTCTTTCATCTTGGCCATTACTTGTTGGGTTATCTACTTATGTATAGATTACTTATATGTTAAGATCTTCGTAGTACTCTTGGAATGTTGCACTTGTGAATTGGGTTTCGTTGTGAGTAATGACTCTCTTCAGAACTCCAAATCTATAGACTATAGACTTCAAGAACTTGATAGCAGATTGTTTATTAATTGTCACAACTGGGGTAGCTTCCGACCACTTGGTGAACTTGTCGATGGCAACTTACAGGAACCTGTAACCTCCGATGACTTTTGGGAAAGGTCCCAAAATGTCCATCCACCACATAGCAAAAGGCCTCGTGGGAGGTATCATATGCAGTGACTGAGCCGGTGTGTGAATCTGCTTCGCGTGGAACTCGCACACTTCACACTTATTTACCAACTCAACTGCATCTTAGAGTGTTGTAGGCCCGTAAAATCCATGCCTGAAGGCTTTACCGACCAACGTGCGAGAAGACGCGTGGTTCCCGTTCTCGCCTCAATGGATTTCTGCGAGAAGTTTGCGGCCTTCTTCCAGGGAAATGCACCACATTAGAATGCGATTGGCACCATGTCAGCAGAGGTCCCCTTCTACCAACGTGTATCTTTTAGCCAATCTAGAAATTCGATCAGTAGAAGCACCATCTACAGGAAGGATATTGTCCTTCAAGTATCTCCCGATCTCCGAGATCCATGCATTAGAGCTAACTTGAGCTTCTAGATCTTGCACGCTGGGTTGCTTAGAGCATCCTACAGCGCCTACAATCCTTGGTGGGTGCCATGATAACAGGGCCACCGGGACCGCTAGCTTCGAGGTGCTGGTCTCGCCCCCATCACTCAGTTTGGTGGGATGAGCAGCTGGTCCTGACAATCTTCTAACAAAAACTCTGTCTGGAGCTTGAGCTCCAGTTGAAGCCTTCATCGACATATCGTCAGCTTCAGCACTGTCGAGACGATGTACATGACAAAGATCCAAGACGTGGAAGTCCTTCTGTACCTTTTGGACTTCAAGTAAATAAGTAGCGAGTTGAGGATTGTTTCAATTGCATTAACCTTTGACTTGCTTGATAATGAGTTGCGAGTCACCCTTCACAAGTAGCTGCCTGACGCCATATGATAGTGCCACCTTGAGTCCGCAGATGAGGGCTTCGTACTCCGCCATGTAGTTGGTTGCCTTGAAATCAAAGTGTATCAGCATGTAGTTGACCTTCTCCCCGGTCAGAGCGAGGAGAAGGATTCCAACTCCAACCCCTTGCTTCTGCACAGAGCCATCAAAGTAGAGTGTCCAGTGAGGCTCAGTGAAGAGCGGGACCTTAGGTTCCATCTTCTGCTCACTGAGGCCCCCTGAAGTTGATGAAGGAGTCCATTCGGCCACGAAGTTAGCTAGAGCCTAACTCTTGATAAATTACAAGGCAGAAATTCGAGATGAATTTTGCTAGCTCCGCAACCCACTTGGCAATATTTCCAGTAGAATTTAGATTATGTAATATAGCACGTAGTGGAAAGGAAGTTACCACTGATATCTTGTGGGCCTGGAAGTAGTGACGTAGCTTTCTTGAGGCAACAAGGACTGCATATAGCAGCTTATGTATCTCAATGTAGCGAGTATTGGCATCGTGTAGCACTTCACTGATGAAGCACACTAGCCGTTGGACGGTCCGGACCCTCCCGGAGGGGCCCCGAGCTTCTTCTCCATCAACCCAAACCCTCCCAGAGGGTCCAGATCTTCTTCTTGAGCAACTCAGACCCTCCCGAAAGGATACGGATCTGCTTTTTCATCAGCTCGGACCTCCTTAGAGGGGTCTGGACCTTCTTATTGAATTACAGGAACTCCCTCAATTGAGAGAGCTTGATCCTCAGGCCTCTTGCCTTTGGGATCCATGCCTGGGGGATGGGACCTAGACACGCCTTCAGGTAGCTCCGGACCCTCCTGGAGGGGTCCAGGCTTCTGAGCAGAAGATGGCTCTGGTCTCTCCGTGACCAGGACCATGCTGACAACCTCCATAGATGCCCAAATGTGAAGCAGAAGAGGCTCACTAGGCTGCGGGGCTACCAGAACTGATAGTGTTGTGAGGAGCTGCTTGAGCTCTTAGAACGCTTTCTCTGCTTCATTGGACCTATGAAATGGCCTAGATTTCCTCAATTGTTTGAAGAAGGGAAGCGCCCGCTCTGCCAGTCCTGAAATGAACCGGCTGAATGCAGCTAGACACCCAGTTAACATCTGGACATCCTTGACATGGGTTAGGGGCTGCATCTCTTCAATGGCCTTGATCTTCGCCGGATTCGCCTTAATTCCTCGGTGATTAACCATGAAACCAAGGAGCTTTCCGAAGTTAACCCCGAAGACACACTTGTCCGAGTTGAGCTTCGTACGTGTCAAGCACAGCTTGATGAAGACCACTTGCAGATTGTCAAGGAGTGATTCCATGTTCTTCACCTTGACGATGATGTCATCAACGTAGACCTCCACCAAGTCCCTGTTGAGCTCTCCAAATGTTTTGTGCATGGCTCAACAAAATGTTGAGGCAACGTTTTTTAAACTAAAAGGCATGGTAGTGTAACAATATAACCCATCTACTGTAATGAAGGCAGTGTACTCTTCATCTTCCGTAGACAATTGAATCTGATGATATCCAGAATATGCGTCTAGGAAACACATTAAGTCACACTCGGAGGTAAAATTCAGTATCTGATCTATTCTAGGAAGTGGAAATGGGTCTTTTGGGCATGCCTTATTCAAGATGGTGTAGTCGATGCACATCTGAAGCTTCCTTCCGGCCTTTTGTACAACGACTGGGTTTGCAGCCACCGTGGATGGTGAAACTCCCGGATAAAACTAGCGTCGAGCAGCTTCTTGATTTCTTTTCTGATGAAGTTTTCCCGCTCAACGAATTATTTCCGGGGCTTCTGATGTACTGTCCGTGCATTAGGGTATATCTTCAGGCTGTACTCGATCACCTTCCTAGAGATCCCAGACATCTGTGATGGTTGACATGCAAACACGTCAATATTTGCTCAGAGGAAAGTGATGAGCGCGACTTTCTATTCATCGTCTAGACCTCCCGATATACGAGTGGTCTGGGCAGCATCGAAACTGACTTGGACGACTTTGACGGGGATGTCGATGTCACCGCTTGGTTGAACATGAGGTGCAGAAGTTGCGCTGACGTGAGCTTGAAGGTTGATGAGATGGTCGCTCCTTGCAAGATTCTTCTACTTACACCGTTGCCAGCGCATGAAGTTCTTCTAGCGCAGTGACTCCTACAGTGCGGTCCCAACAGATCCGAAGAATGCCTGAAGGAGTTGACATCATCAACACCAGGTAGCCGTAGTGATCTACGTCCATGAACCTATACATGGCTGGCCTACCTAGTATAGCGTTGAAGGGAAGGCTGATGTGTGCCATGTCAAAAACCAGCTTCTCGAACCTATAGTTGTCCCTAGTACTGAAGGTCACCGAGAGTATACTTGATCCAAGAGGAGTGATGGCTCTCGGACCTACTCCAGGGAAAGGAAGTGAGGGCCTATGGTCCGATAGGCTGATTTGGAGCTTCATAAAAGCCGTTAAGCAGAGGAGGTTGAGCGCCGCACCTCCGTCCACCAGGACATGATAGAGCTGGATGTTGTTGATGGTAGGAGAGACCATCAAAGGCAACTGACCAGCTTTGGTCATGTTCTTCGGGGAATCTGAAGCATCGAAGGTGATGGCAGTACCCATCCACTTCCGATGAGAATTTGCCTTGGCGGTGTGAGTTGCGGTAGCCACCTCCCGACGCATAGTCTTGAGGATATGCCAGTAGGTTATGTCCCAGGACCCTCCATATATCTTATGGAGAGTCTTCCAATGCTCATTGCAGGAGATGTTAGAGTCGTCGTCCACAGTACTGTAGATGGCCTTCAGGGACTTCTAGGTGTCCTAGAAGCCATGCTCCTGTTCTAACGGATCTTATATGACTTTCTATTTCCCCTCCCGTTGGCGGTATGGGGCTTCTTCTTGGCACTTGTTGTTGCGTTCAACAAGCCGCTGGACCTTGCGATAGTCTTTAATATTATGGGTGTTCAATTTATGAATCGGACACCACATCTTCTCACCGTCACCGTCCTCAGTCAATGGTCGTGGTCGTTTTTTGGGACGTGGCCCCCGACCACAAGGAGCTGCAGCAGCTGCAGCAGTTGGCGTGCTGGCCAATGGCTTCTTCTTGTCGTTGGACTTCTTCTTCTTCTTTCCACTGCCTGAGGCAGTAGCTTCAGCATTACAGGGTTTACCAGCCTCCGCAGCTGGTTTGGAGTGCATCACTCGGCCCTCCGCGGCCCTAGCACATTTTTCGGATAGGCTGAAGACCTTCATGACGCTGCTGAAGTCTTTGGTTGCCAGCATCTCCAACATCTTTTTATCCCTAACTCCCTGTTGGAATGCAATGACGACAGAAGCATTTGAGATAGGAGGTATGGTATTCCATACCTGAGAAAACCGCTGGATGAATGATCGTAGCGATTCTCCCGATTTATTTTGCATGGCAAACAGATCCAGCTCTGTGCTAGGTCGGGTGAAGGAACTCGCGAAGTTGTCAGTGAACTGGCGAAAAAGTTCCCCCCAACTATAGATGTAAATCGACGGTCGAGCTCCAACAAGAGATCATGCATCGAGAGCCTCAATGTCATATGAGTGCGTCATGCATCAGAGGGTAGTGACGCCACTTGCTGGGAAGGCGACGTCTCCTGTGCTGTGATGCCTAAGGACCATGTCTAATAGACAAGGTCCTGTTCCTTGAAGGTGCCTGCCCAGCAGGGGGGCAGACCTTGATTGCTGATGGCATTGGCTGCAGCTGCAACCAAATGCTCCACATCGGCACACCACTGTTCCATCGCGCCTTATGGTGGTCCGCGCGCTGGAGGGCACTGAAGCAGAGTTCGCGTTGCGTTCAGCGTGTTCTCTGGATTGTTTATCGACGCAATGACTGATGCGAATACACCATCTTGCTCTGATGGTGGAGGTGGTGGTGGAACAACACCCGCCGGAACAACAGTGTTGGGTGGCTGCTGTAAGTTTTAGGTATTTCCTCCAGCGAGCTACTTAGCGAAATCGTTGGACGAAGCTGCGGTGGAGTTCACCATCTTGAGATCTTAGCGCCCGTACATGGCGCGCCAAATGTCTAGGTGTAGCAAAGAGACTTCCCTCAGTACTACTAAAGCATAGTTCGCGGAGGTTCGTATTCGGATGAGGTGCGCAAGATCACGAACAAGATGATGACACCGGAGGTTTTACGTGGTTTGGGCCGCCTGAGCGTAATACCCTACTCCACGGGGTGGTTTTTGATTGTTTATGTGTGTATGGCGCGTGTCTCAGGTTGCTTGTGTGTGTATGAGCTTATTTGTCTTCTACCATGTGACGCATACCTTATATATGCGAAGGACTGGCCGTTACAGTATATGGCTGGCCCGACAGGTGGCCTCAGCTCTAATTAGCCACTTATACATGATCTACATGTATAATCTATGATTAATAGAGTGATAACGCGCCTCAATGGCAGCGTTACCTATCTTGATAGTCCTCTTATCATGTGTCATTAATACTTAATAAATGACACGTTAATCTAGTCTTGTAAAAGTTGTTTAATAGCCTCTTGAATGTCCACGCCGTTGGAGATCATGTAGTCTTCCCGTTGCAGGCTTAGGTCTGGAGGTCCAACACGTGGCAGCTCTGGAGCTTCCCTCTGTGGGGAAGGCAGGTCCTGAACAACTTGACGCGTGGCGGCACCAGAGCTTCCCTCTATTGGGAGTTAGGTTCGGGGCTGTCGAACACATGGCGGTACCAGAGTTTCCATTTGAAGGAAGGTAGGTCCGGCCCTGCAGAACACGTGATAGCACCGGAGCTACCACAATGAGGGATGCGGGCCCAGTGCAGTTGCACATGTGTTGCCTTCGAAAGTCTTCAACTCGGACATAGGAACACCTTGGTTTTCAGTGTGGTATCAGGGGGTATCTGGTATCCAGGGGTACCGACACAAGCCCTTTATTGCCATGATCGTGAGGAGCGAGAGCTTGCTCAAGCTCTCCTCGAGTCAAGAACTGAGGCCAGGAAAGCAGAGAAACAGCAACGAGAGGCTCATAACTAAACTGCAGCAAAACAAGCCCCAAAGAGAAAGAGGCTTGTGAAAATGGAAGAGAAGGAAAGGACTCAAGAGTCTAGAGCATCACAGGACAAAGGCAAGGCACCGGCAAATGAACTGCCAAAGAAGAGGAAACTGGTGTCAAACAAGCCCGCTAGCAAGAAGCAAGTTGGCATCACTATCAGAAAGAAGGGTGAAAAGGTGTCCTCACAACCCATTGGCCCATTGAAGATGTCCTATCCCACAAGGAATCCCAACCGTCAAGCCACAGTTGAAGCTAACCTATTCAGCGGAAAGGGGCAAAAAAAGCAATGAGGTCGAGGATTGATGATGTTCATAGATATGAGAAGCACACCGCTGACCCTCGGTTTTTGTGTGACTTCCATTTTCACTATTACAGGACTGTGTACATGAAGATGAAGATGCTAGTGACAGATGCCCAATGGATTGATTGGGACTACATGGCTAAGAATAACCACATTGCTTTTAATGTTGTCATCAACGCAATAGAGCATCATGGTCTCAAGGACCTCATGGCCTTCAAGTATGATTGGAATATTGAAGTCATTGTGCAGTTTTACATCACAGCGTACTTCCACAGGCATGGAGACAGAAGGATCACTTGGCTCACCAATGGTGAGCAATACACAATCACTTATTCAATGTTTGCTCAAATTCGTGGCTTGGAGGATCATTAAACAACGAGATCATCATCTCAAATCTCAAGGCCATTATAGAGATGATTTGGACTACATGTATCCTAGCCATGCAGTCTACGAGGCGGGACATGCAAGAAACATAAAGCCATTCTACACCGTGCTCAACGGTGTTTTGAGGAAGACAATTGCCCCCAAAGATCGAAATGCGGGGGTCACACAAGGGAACATGAGACACTTGATGGTGTTGATTGATGAGGAGGAAAGATTCAATGTTGTTGACTATATCTATGATGATATTTTCAACATCTCAAACACTCCCAACAGATCTTGTGGCTATGCACCTTATGTGATGTGAAAAATTGAGAAGGTGTTAGAGATCAAATTCAAGAAGGATGTTACCCATAGAAGACTTCATCCTCAAATTCCTCCTCCAGAGCCTCTTGTCCCAAGAACGAAGAATGCCAACCCACCTGCCTCCTCTCACCTCGTGGCGCCTCCATCTTTTCCTCCACCACAATCCTCGAGCGGTTTCTTCAAGTGATTCACGAGACTTTTCGCCTCTTGTCGACGTGTGGAAGTTCAAACTCATCGCATGGAGCAATGCCAAGAGAAGTATCTCAAGGCGGTGTGCGATAAGTTTGAGATTCCCATGTCTCCTGAGTGATGGAGAATCGACTTCATATCCCGAGTTCACCGCCGATGAACCCGCTCAGTTCAAAGAAGATGAAACCTCCAAGGTGGAACCTTCAAATGATGAAGAAGGTGATGAAGACAACGAAGACCTGGAGACCACCGAGAGTGACTACAAGCAGGGTTGCGACGACAATGACAACAAGGAGTAGGCCTTGGGACTCCCTTCCTCTTTTCCTTTTTTGTATCTTGATGCCGAAGGAGGAGAGATTGAAGGGGGTACTTCTTTTAGTGTTGTCTCTTTTGTTGATCCTATGGACTTGTATTATGTTTTTAAAACTCGCTTTTCAATTTGTGTAAGACTCTATTTGTGTCAAGGGTTGTATGAACTATGTGATGTTTGATTTAACTTAATTTTGATGTGATGCTTAAGGTCATTTGCTTATCTCTTATGCATATTCATTTCTTTATTAATTAATTATCACAAATTATAGATACAACACGTAGGCAACCCACCATAACATATTTATGTATGATAACACCGTCAAACTTTTCATTCAAGATGCACACATTGAGGAGGAGTTAATCATACACAAGCTTGTTATGAAAACCAATCTATATCATTTTTGTTCAAGCTTATTGTGTTGTCATCAATCGCCAAAAAGTGGGAGATTGAAAGTGCATCTAGGTATCCCCGTGGATTTTCGATGATTGATGATGACAAATTAATAGACTAATGAGCTTAGTTGATCTTAAGCACAGGTGTGGAATTGAAATGCATGAAAAACCCTCAAAAAGGAAAAGATTGAAATGGGCGTTGAAGACTCAAGCGTATAAATTAGGCTTTCTAATTAGTTGAGTTTAGACTAGCCTATTGTGTCTGAGAGTGCATGTATCAAGTGCATTGAGATCGTCGAAGAGGGATCAAAGTCTTAGTTGAGAGAAAACCAAAGTGAGAAGCCTTGTCGAGCGAAAACTCTAGTTGGTCAGACTTGTGCGTGTTCAAGGCTGGACTAGTCTTGGTGTGTTGGCTTAGTCCGTTTTGGGACGGACTAAGAGTTTTTATTATACTTTGGACTTGTCCGTTTGGGGATGGACTAGTCCGTTGTACACTTGGTGAGCGTTTTCGGGCTAAGTCTCGGGAGGCCAGACTTGTCAGCCACAGTGGTCGGACTAGTCTGGGCCTACCAGACTTGTCCGTTTTCACACATACCGATAGTTACTGTGTGACTTTGGACTAGTCCATTGAGGGTCGGACTTGTCCGCCCCAATGGTCAGACTAGTCCGGTGTAGCTAGACTAGTCTATTTTTAGACGGACAAAGACATTCTATTGTAGTTCGAACTAGTCCGTTTTTGGTCGGACTAGTCTAGGGTGCTATGACAGTTTGAAATTGAAATGCTGGTGGGTACAATACACTTCTGCAAAATGTGACGTCAAGTGGACCTACTAGGCCGGACTAGTCCGGGGTTCTGGCCGGACTAGTTCGCACTTTAGTTAGTGGCAACAGTTGGATGTCGGGACCCTTATAAAAAGGGATCCCCCGGCCTCCACATTGTAATACTTGAACTCTAGCGCTGCCACAAGCATCATAAGCCTGCTCACCACCCTACTTGAGTGGATTAGGGTTTGGAACAAGGGGAGAAGGAAGAACTTCATTCTTTGGCTCTCGGTTTGATCTCTTTCACTTGCTGTTGCGTCTTTGTGACTTGTGGTTGTTGAGTTCCGTGTTATTGTTGGTTCTTGATCTTTTTGGTAGCCTCAACTTGTGAGAAGCCCCAAGAACATTGTATTTACCCCTTGTGATTTACCGGAAAACAAGCCATCCCTTGTGGTGGCTTGGTAAGAATAGGGTCAAGTGAGACCCGTTCCTTTGTGGACTTCTGAAGGAGGATGTAAACTTCTCCGTGATGTTGAGCCTCATGATAAATACTTGTCTCTTGTGTCGCTTTACTTTTGTCTCATCACTAGAATTGCTTTTAGGGTTCATCTTGTTCATCAATGTAATCTTGCAATCTAATCTCTCATACTTGTCAATCCAACTTGTATTAGGTTGCTAGATTGTGATCCACTTTTCTTTGAACTAACATCAAAGTAAAACCGACAAAACTCAAGTTTTTAGGGTTTCACTGCACATAATACAAACTAGTCGAGCCCTGACCCAGACTAGTCCGTCCCCTGTGTTTTAATCTCGTTTTATTAAGTCATTTCAGGTCATTTCGCCTATTCACCCCCCTCCCTCTAGGGAACTTTCATGAACACTTCTAGAATAGTCACACACATGATTCTTTATCAGATTGTTTCTCTGCTGAGAGGTTTTTATAGCTTCCGTTGTAAATGTTCTAATCTACCATTCACCCCCCTCTGGTAGCTTTTCACGTGCTCTTCTATCCTACAATTTGTATCAGAGCCACGACACTCTAATATTTGTGATTTGCACGTGTTTTTACTAACTAACATGGAGAAATACTCCAAAAACTCTTGTGTTTTCGACTGCGTTAATTTTCAGGTTTGGAAGGCTCGCATGGAGGCTTACATACAGGCGCAAGGGTTCGCCATATGGGAAAATGTCTTCAAGCACTTTGTCATGCCTTCAACCAATGAAGTTACAGCTAACAACATGAGAGATGTTGATAACAATAACAAGGCACGAAACTTGGTCATACGAGGATTGAATAAAGCAACTTTCATCGTGTTGCATATCTCTGATCTGTGTATGATGTGCGGAAAGCACTATGCGGCTACCATGATCGATCCAATATGATAAAAGGAGGTACATCAATACATGTTCAAAGAAAAAGGACAAAAACTTAGGGGCAATGCTGTTAAAATTGAATCACTAGAATCTAAAATTAGTAGGTTAAAATCTTTGATTCCTAGTGATGATTCTTGTTCCTCATGTAAACTCATCTATGAACAATTGTCCTATTTAAGAAGTGCCTGCACCTCTACTCTTGATAAACTTGAACTTGAAATTGAAAAGAACAAAAAGCTTGCTGCACATAATGATAAAAACATAAAAGATGCTAGATGTTCTACAATTGATTTGCACAATTTTACTTGTGATGATCTTGATAAGAAACTACATGATGCTATGAATGATATTTCTATTTTGAACAATGTTTTATGTTCTCATGAAGTTAAATATTGATCATATTTCAAATTAAAAGGAAAAACTTCATGTGAAAATTGCATACACCTGTCTAAGAAACTTGATGACATGCATAGGACACTAGAGTGGTTTTATAGCAGGAATAAGAATCTTAACTTGTTGCTGATTTCTTCCAAGACTTGCAATGATAAAAATGGTTTAGGCTTTGATTATCATGCTCATGCTAAGGCACATCAATCTAAGGTTTGTTGGTTATGAGGAAGTGGTTTGATTAAAATAATCCCTAAACAAAAAGAGGTAGTTTTTAAGTCTGCAGTAATGTTCTCTCATTCGATTGCTAATAAACATGTTGCTTGCTCATATAGGCATGAACATAAAGTTAAATTTCATTGTACATTTGTAATAGACATGGTAATGGCATGGATTTTTGTTATAGACTAGCTAAACAAGAAAAGAAACACAGAATGCTAGCTAGATCACGAAATAACCAAGTAAACTTGCTACATGTGCTGAACCGAATGTTGGACCCTTGCAACCTGCTGTAATGAGTCGAAAACGTACAAAATTTCATCCCAAACCTACTTTTTCATGCTACACATAACACAGATACAAGAATTTTCAAAGTTTGTCTCATAAACCTGTTGTTTTATCTCAGCTTTCACATGTTATTCCTGCTAGAACTCGTGTGACTCAGTACTGGATTCCTAAATGCCTTTTGACTGACCCAAGTATTGAGTCATCGATGTATTATGCTTCTTTGTAGGTTACACGCTTTAGAAAGGAGAACATCTAGCTTGTGAATTCAGGTTGCTCACGTCACATGACCAGTAAGAAAGAATGGTTCTCCTCCCTCTCTTTCGTGTCACGTGTAGAGAATGTTACTTTTGCTGATAATTCTTCAACTCCTATAATTGCTAAGGGATCAGTAAGAGTAAATAATCACTGCATTTTGAAGGATGTGGCACTTGTTAAAAAACTTGAAATACAATTTGCTTTCGGTTTCACAGTTGCTAAATGAAAATTTTGAAATTGTTTTCACTAAAAGTTGTTGCGAGGTTGTAGATTCAAATGGTGAGCTTATGTTTAACATGTCTCGGTTTGAAAGAGTTTTAAGGCTGATTTTGACATGTCATCCTATAAGCACAGATGTCTAGTTGCTAATGATTCAAATGATTTATATTTTTGGCATCGTAGATTTAGTCACGTAGGCTTTGATCACGTCACAGGTGTTAGTGGTCTTGATCACATACGTGGATTACCTAAGCTTAAAGGGGACAAAGAAATTGTTTGCTCTTCTTTTAGACATGGTAAGATGGTTGTAGGTTCACATGCTTCACTCACAATTACCATGACAATACCACCAACACAACTTTTACACCTTGACACCGTAGGACCTTCACGTGTTCAATCTTTTGCAGGTAAATGGTATGTGCTTGAAATTATCAATGATTATTCTAGATACTCTTGGGTTTACTTTATGGCATCTAAGAATGAAGCTTTTAGTCACTTTAGTAGTTTAGTTCTTAGAATCTCACTTGACCATCCAGGATCTTTAAAAGCAATTAGAAGTGATAATGGAACCGAATTTAAAAACCAATCATTTGATCACTTTTGTGCTAAAAAAGGGATAGATCATCAATGTTCTTCACTTTATACCTCAACAAAATGGTGTTGTGGAGAGAAATGACAGAACCTTAGTTGAGATGGCTAGGATTATACTTGATGAATATCAAACTCCTACGATGTTTTTGGCTGATGCAATTGCAACTGCTTGTTATGTCTCAATTTGCATTTTCTTGCGTGCTAAGCTAGGAAAAACCTCTTATGAGCTTTGGTTTGGACATAGGCCTAGTGTCACATACTTTAGGGTTTTTGGTTGCAAATGCTTTATTAAGAACCTTAGTAATCTTGATAAATTTGAATCTAGGTATGTTGATGGCACGTTTCTTGGTTATCCATTTCATACTAGAGTCTACCGTGTGCTTTTACTTGACACTAACAGAATTATGGAGACTTGTGAGGTTTCTTTTGATGAAGCTAGCCCAAGTAATAGATTTAATATTGTAGGTCAAGATGAATATCTGCAGGGGGAGAGTATTTTTGTTGAAGATGAGGAAGAAGTGGAGCTGCTGCCAAAAATTTCAGAAGCTAATAACGTCGTTCCTAGTACTAATATTGATTCACAACCAGCACCAACGACTTCTACTGCTACTCGAGATGATCCTCAAGCTACAAGAAGCTTGTGAAATGACTACTCGCCTTCGGATCCTCAAAAGTCATCCTCCAAACCATATTAATGAAAGGTTGCACGAGCGGGTCACACGGTCCAGGTTTTTCTATCTTAAATCTCCTATTCTTCTTTTGTTGCTTCTTTTGAACCCAAGGATATGTCACACACACTGACTAATGAATCTTGGATTTTGCCATGCAAGAAAAGTTAGAAAATTTTGAGAGAAATAATGTTTGGAAACTTGTACCTCCACCACAAGGTCACACTTTTATTGGAACTAATTGGGTGTTTAAAAATAAAAAATTGAGGGTGGGGTTGTGGTTAGGAACAAAGATAGGTTGGTTGCTCAAGGCTTCACACAAAATGAAGGTCTAGATTTTGATGGAACTTTTGCTCTTGTTGCTACATTAGAAGCCATAAGAATTTTATTAGCTTTTGCAGCATATAAAAGTTTCAAATTATATCTAATGTATGTGAAAAGTGCTTTCTTAATGGCTACATAGATGAGCAGGTTTATGTTAAGCACCCATCTGGTTTTGAAAATCTAGATTTTTCTAATCATGTTTACAAACTGTCCAATGCTTTGTATGGTCTTAAATAATCCCCGAGAGCATGGTATGATACGTTAAAAACATTCTTACATGAAAAGGGGTTTACCATGGGCAAAGTAGATAAAGTTCATTTTTGCTTAAGCATGGCAATGACTCATTATTCGTTCAAGTGTATGTGGATGGTATTATCTTTGGTTGTGCTTCTCATGATATTGTGTCCAAGATTTCAGCTATGATGAGTTCAGAATTTGAGATGAGTATGGTGGTAGAACTCACTATTGACGGTTGTTACATACCAATTTCACCCGTCAATATAACTCAATTATGTGAAGGAATTGTCATTTCTTGCACATGTCACTTTTCTATTTAACCTATTTCCACTTGTCCTTGGAGAAAGTAGTGCATGCAGGGATTCTATGCAAAATTGAAGTGAAACAAAGGGGTGGATCCTATAAAATATCATTCTAGCCAATCAGGTGACACCACATGGCACCACATGGATCAAATGACCCAGAAAAAGAAGTATTTGTGGCCATCCAATAGTAAAGAAACCATATAAAGGAATGGGACCCACCTAGCAAAGACCTGGAGGAAGCACAACCCCAAGGGGGCCAAGACCAGGTCGGCCGACCCCCAAGTCGGCTTACTAGGTCTTAGCGCCAAACGCGGTCAAACGCCATGTGTTGGCTCCTCCCAGCTTGAAGAGGTCATGGGTGACTGATTTGCGCGCTTTTGGTGGCGGGAACCGACCCTTCTCCAAGCTATAAATAGGAGCCCTCACCCCTCACTTCAACACACACCACTTGAGTATTCTTCCATTGTATTCACTACTCTCCATAAATTTAGAGGAGTATAGGCTGTAGAGAGGAGGGTCTTTTGTCCATAGTCCAAGTATGAGAGGAGTAGAAGGAGTCTCTTCCCAATTGGGAAAGGTATGTCTCCCATATTCCTATTTGTATTTGTGACTTTATTCATAATAAATATGATATCTTTAGTCTAGTTTTGTTCATATACTTGGATGAAGCATTTCTTGTTTGATTGTGGATTCCATGTATGTTGTAGGAATAGTATTTATGATTGTGCTATACCAATCTCATTACATTATCAGAAACACTATAAACCTCCACTATAGTCTAATTAGCTATGATATGACTATGTTGATATGAATCACTTATGCTATGAATTAACATTGGTTCAATGATGATTTAGTTCATTGCCTTAGGATGGCTTGTGCCTAGGATCTTAAGGTAATTACATAATATGCTAGCATGGTGCTAGGATAGAGAGTAGCGTTGAATGTCTCATTGACCCACAGATTGAAGAGGTAGGCAGTAGGTGGTGACAGCCCTATCTGTCCTTTGGAATCCTTTACGTTCGGCTATGTCACAGCCTCTTGGCAGGAGTCGCCTAGTGTTGCTAGGGGTAAACCCGTGTCCGATGTGTTAATCCACTTAGCATGAGAATTCATAATTAACATAATCATTAGTAACTAACTTAGGCTATGTATATGTACATTAGAAGCATAGTAGGAGTATCTACCTAACTGTTAGCCTAGTCCCTCTATTACCTCATTTATCCCCTTAGGATATGATGCTCTTGTGTGTGTCACACTACCTCAATTACCCTTTTATCCATCCTTGCTAGAACCCTACCTTGATCAACCTAGCCTTTCTACTTGATGATTGTTTTGCTTTCACCTAGCCTTCCGTTGGGAAATATAAATGACACCCTTTGGGAATACTCTTAAAAGGGGAAATGCTACATCAATAGTTTTCGTGCACTTGCAAACGTTCATTTAGGAATCAAAACCTACCAACAAGCATTTCTAGCACCATAGCTAGGAATGAATTGTTAGTAGTGCATAGGAAATATCAACAAGCATTTCTGGCACCGTTGTTGGGGAAGGCAGCCAAAGTATTGCATGATTGAGTGAATAGGATAAGACTCTTGTAGGTTCTAGTAGGATGACCCTTCTTTGTTTTTGCATTTTATGTGAAAACAGGGTAGTGTATGTCTAGTTTCCGCTTGCCGAAAAACTTTGTTGAAGATCCCGAATCCCTTCTAAGAGATTGACCTTGTGTCGTTACTCCTTAGAAGCTTCGAGCGGCAAAGCAAGCTAGCACAACTGCACCAACAACCGAAACACCAATGGCCCAGAAGACCCTTCGTGAGTTTTCGGCTCCCTCTACTAACAATGTGCCTGTTGGGCCCACTGTTGATACGGGAGACGTAAACTTCGAAATCAAGACTGGCCTGATCACTATGGTGCAAGTTAACCCATTTTGAGGGAAGGCTAACGAGGATGCAAGTGCTCATCTACAATAGTTCCTTGAGATCTGCAGCAATCTTAAGATTAAGAACGTATCCCCTGATGTTGTCCGTCTTAGGCTGTTTCCATTCTCTCTTCTTAGGAGAGCGAAACAGTGGTTCTACGCGAACCGAAGTGTTATAGATACTTGGGAGAAATGTTCTACGACATTCCTTACCAAGTTTTTCCCATTAGGCAAGACCAATGCCCTATGTGGAAGAATTTCCAGCTTCTAGCAAGATGCCAAGGAATATATTCTTGGGGCTTGGGAAAGGCTTCAGGAGTACATCCTAGCCTTTCCCACCATGGGATGTATGAATGGATCATCATCCAAAACTTCTACAATGAGCTAATCCCTTCCACTCGTGACCATGTTGATGCTGCTGCTGGAGGTGCCTTCTTCTCATTGATGGTCCCCAAAGCCAAAGATTTGATTCAGTAGATGGTGTCGAACATGGGTATGAACGACAAGCGTCTCCATACCCACCACTGAGGCATGCACACCTTGAAGGAGGTTGACATGATCGCTGCCAAATTGGACCTCCTTATGAAGAAAATTGATGGACAAGGCAATGGTGAAGTATGCGGCAATGCCTATGACTTAGACTCTCACATCACTTGTGAAGTCTGTGGCAACACGGTCCATTTGGGCAATGACTGCCCAGAAATCCGTGAGGATGCCTTATGCGTAGCCAACAATGGAAACAATAATGGATATGGTCTAGGAGGTCAAGGGTGGGGCCAACCATGCCCATTCTTTCAAGGAGGGTACAACAATAATGACAACAATGGAAATCAGCCCAACTTGAGAGAACTTGCCATTGGCCAACTGAAGATCAATGAGGCTATATCCAAGAAGCTGTCGGCCAATGACAAGACCCTAGAGAGCATAAATGCCAAAATTGAAGAACTATCCTCAACCATCAAGAATCAATTGAGTTTCAACAAGATGTTGGAAACTCAATTGGCTCAACTGGTTGCAGTTGTTCCTCCAATGGAGAAAGTGAGTGCGGTGGCTAAAAGAGGTGGCAAGACCACTCATGACCCACCATATCCCACACAAGAGAAGAGGACAACTACGAAGGAGAAGGAGGATGTCCCAGTTGGCATAAGTGAACCACTTAGTGAGAGAATGGACAAGCACTTTGAGGACACCAACTTATTGCTCCCTCATATGCAAAGTAAGCCAACAGTGGATGAGCAATTCAACCGCTTTGTTGAGATCATCCAGAAAATCCACATCAATGTGCCCTTGATTGATGCAATGCAAGTACCAACTTACGCTCGCTATCTCAAGGACCTATTGAATAACAAGCGGCCATTGCCCACCACCGAGGTTGTCAATCTTATGGAAGACTGCATCGCATCCATCCTCAATAGGCTTCAAAAAAAGAAGAAGGACCCTGTATGTCCTACAATATCGTGCTCAATTAGGGCACACCACTTTGACAAGGCCCTTTGTGACCTTGGAGCAAGTGTGAGTGTGATGCGCAAGGTGGTTTTTGACCAGCTGAACATCACAGAGCTTACTCCAACATCAATGCAACTCCAACTGGCTAATTCTTCAATCTGTTATCTGGCAGGTATTGTCGAAGATGTCCCGGTGAAAATCTAGAACTGCTTCATACCCGTGGATTTCGTTGTGCTCGACATGGAGGTCAAGAAGGATACGCTGCTCATTCTTAGGAACCCGTTCCTAAGGACCACGAATGCTCGCATAGATGTGGGAGCTGAAGAAATCCACTTCCATATCAATGGCAAGGAGGAGAAGTTTAACTTTCGCCCAAAGTTGGAGCAATGGTCCATGATCTGTATCAAGTATGGGTCGACTGTTAAACACACTCAAGAGGTCAAAATAACATCTCCAAAGGTGGAACCACTCATTGCATTCATGAGGAATTTGATCTATGAAGAAAACCCGCCTTATCATCCACGCTGACAACCAAACAAGACGGAGAAGTTCGGGCCTCCTCAAAGGCCCAAGTCCACCAAGCCGCCATAACAGGAATGGCAAAAGAAGCAAGACAAGCCTTCCGAGCCCATCCCTCTGTGCCCGGATGTCAAGAAATGAAGAAGGAGAAATGTCCATCTCATCGGACGGTGGTGAGACCTAGCCAATATGTTAAATTGGTTGTTATCTTTTATTTGATTTTTCTTTTCTCTTCTCTTTATTTGATTTTTCCCCACTTAGTGATTTTCCTCAGTGCATGTTTCGTTTTTCTTAGCAAGTTGAGAATCTTATATTTTCAACTATCATTTTTTATTTATTTTTCACAAAAGAAAATGTTGGGTTTTGAAAAAAAAGTTTTTATTCGAAAAACAGTTTTTCTGAGTTGCAAAAGTGATAATTCACCAACAGGCTTATTCCATAGCCGTTGGGGATCCACCTACCAAAAGAGGGAACAGGGGGGCCCACCTGCCAAGTTGGTCGACCCCCCTGTTCGGTCGACTAGTGGAAAGATTCATTTTGGCTCGCTCTCCTCCAATGGCTATATTTGGCTCCCTAGTGACCGTTGGGGATTGCACACTATAAAAGGTGGCCGTGAGGAGCCCTTCTCTTGACATTTCACCTAATTTCTTAAATCCCCAAAGTCACTCTTGCTCACATTGTTCTTCTTGCTCTTCATTGAAGTTCTCTTGATCAATTGCCAACCCAAAAAGATTTGCTTTTTTTGCACTTGCAATTTGCTCTCAAGATCATCAAGGGAAAATTCGCCGCGGTTTTGTTTTCACTAACATCACCTCTTTTGAGTTTTTACCTTGTTGTGTTCTTGCTTGTTGTGTCCATGAAAGGAATGAAGAGGTTGTTTGGAAACAGGAAGGAGGCTGCAAGCTCAAGCCATGGTGGAGATTCAAGTGCACGCCCCTCTCGAGTTGCTACACCAAGTTCACGGAGGAGGAGTGTAGGAGAAGTTACTCCCATGGGTGAGAGGACCAACCCACACCAACTTCTTCATGACGATGACATCGACATCCAAAGTGAAGTTTAAGATCAACCATGCAAGGTCTTCCAAGATCGTGAGTTTTCTCATACGAAAGCTTATGATCCGGATTTGATCTCAAAAATAGGTATTGATTCCGAATTCTTTTCCATTTGGCGTGCATTAGGATGGGAAAACCTTGCTCACATAGAGGAGAAAGTTTCATGCCTTCTCACCATACAATTTCTTTGCACACTCAAGATAGGATTTGATCGTATTACTTTTAGATTATTTCAAAAAGAATACAACATCCTATGGAAAGAATTAAGTGAAATCCTAGGCTTCCATAAACGTTGTTCGCTAGATTTAGACATTTTGCCTAAGTTTAACAAACAAAGTTTTTGGCAAGATTTAACTGGTGAGTTCAGATGTAGTGCACCTAGGAATAGCCACTTGCGCAACCCTATTTTACGCTTCATGCATAGATGGGTGGCTATGACTATGTTCCCTAGAGGAGATGTAAGGATAGTGCGTGATGATGAGCTAAAAATTTTATTTGCCATGACCAAAAAGATAAAAGTTCCTCCAGTTATTGCCATGATGACACAATGGTTAGATTACATTCCAAGGGTAGGGCAAATTGAATGTACTTCATTGATTACCCGTATTACTACTAGGGTAGGAGCACCAGAATATACTTCATTTGAGTACATTGAAAATGAAAGAGAATTAATTGATGAAGAATATTTAGTGCAAGGACATACCCTTAAGCATGATCAAGATGGCTCTTTGATATTTTATTATCCCAACTTTGTGAATGAAATTCGGTTACCTAACTCAGATTATTATTTGTACAAATGCCGGAGGCTAACTATTGACCTCCTTCCCTTCAAGGAAGCCGGAAGAAGCAATGTTTCTGGCAGGGAAACTAGAAGCCACAAAAGGAGAGCGGTCATGCCCCTGACAACCTCCACGGTCCATGAGTACGAAGAGGAAGAGAACCCAAGGGTGATGCACCTGGATGGACTAAACCTCCATCGTATGAGACCGAAGGTCCGTCTTGGCATGGATGGCCAGGTGCTACATGGGAAACACCCCTATCCACTTCAAGCTTTAGTAGCTTGCTCTAACATCTATGAGAAGATGTCATTCCACTTCGGCTAGAAGTCATCGTGATTATAGCAAAGGAATGACGCACCTCTCTAGACATATGGAGGAGCTTGATGTAAGGACGGGTGACATCTACAACACTCTCCAAGGGCATGTCCAAGGTACCCAAGACTGGCAACAACACGTGGATGCTCAATTTACCAACTTCAACTCCATGCTACAACAATAACAAGCCGATTTTGCAGCATACCTCCAAAATCAAGGGTTCAACCCTCGACACGGGGGTGAGAGAAGAACAAGCTTGGGGTAGGACCCCCACTTGAGGTAAATTTTATCAACCCCCCTTTGCATATTTATTTTCAATTAGACCATCATTCACCTTGCGTATAAAAAAATAGGATAGTTTTGTCTTCAATAAAATAAAAGGTGTGCGGTAAGAACGACAAGGAATTCACATAGATAAAATGATGAATAGTTGCTCCATTTAAATTTTCCTAAGTCTCTAGTTTACAACTTACTACTCTAAAACATATTGCTCTCATTGGCTATTGCTTTGGCCTTGATTTGGAAATTGTGGTTAGCAAAAGCTTAATCCATTCTAAGTTGTTATGAGATATCATATAGTGATAGGGCTGCTATTCCTAGTTTCATAGTGAAACATAGATTTCTGGAGAAATTATAAAAGATTTAAGTTATCCTCGTTTGATTGGAAATACCCACCAAAGTCATATGATACATTACATTGATAGACCTTATGCATATGCTATTTGTTTTCACGTTGAGCTTTGTCAAACTAGTACAGACCTATGTGAGATTTCATTCATTACTTTTTGAATTCAAGACTTCACTTGCACATGCTATACTTCTACAATAGAAGTAAGCAAAATTCCATCATACCACCAATCCAAAATAAAAAGAGAAACTCCATATCATTCACGCGTAGTACTCTCTCCAAAATTTATTGCATAGAAAGAGAGTAGAAGACATGGCTACAAGTAAAAAAAAAAAGAAAATGCATGCTTACATCATAACCATCAGAAAAAAAGTAGTCACGTTTCATCCCTGCAAAATAAGAGAGTACACTCAAAAAGGAGTCATCTAAAAAATATCATCCACTCCATTCCGTCACACATGCACAAGTCTTGAATCAAATTGTTTTGAATTGATTTCTTCTAAGGCTTGCTCTCTTGACTTAGCAATATTATGTGTTGCAAATATGCCTGTTATATTCCCTACCAAGCTCCACATACAAGCCTTATGTAGAGGTAGGATGAATTTAGACAAAGTGCCGTGGTGAGGACTTATTTCCAATACACACAAAGGAGAGACTTGAAAGAATCAAATTGAGATACTTAAAATATGAATTGAACTCTCCGAAATTTTAGTGGAACGTGATTTCTAGTGTATGTGTGCTCCATTTGTTGTTCTATCTTTCAACCACCCATGAATAGGAGAAGGCATAAGCTTCAGAATGACTTAGGATGGGTGAAGTCGCTACAAGGATTCCGCCCTGATGCAATGATTGTACTGCAAAGAATACTAAATCTTTGTAGTAAGCTTGGTCTTTTGCCACGATTCACTAGTTCGTGGCATTAGCATCTATCGCCACGGAATATGATCGTTGCATTAGGATCTGTTGCCACAATTTACTAGGTCATTGCATTAGGATCTATCGCCACGAATCGTTTTCCACGATTCACTATTTCGTGGCATTAGCATCTATCACCACGGAATACGATCGTTGCATTAGGATCTGTTACCATCATTCCCTAGTTTGTGGCATTAGGATCTATCACCACAAATCTGTTGCCACGATTCACCAATTCGTGGCAGTAGCATCTATCACCACGGAACATGATCGTTGCATTAGGAACTTTTGCCACAATTCACCAGTTCATGGCGTTAGCATCTATCGCAAAGGAACAAGATCGTTGCATTAGGAACTTTTGCCATGATTCACTAGTTCATAGCGTTAGCATATATTGCCACAGAACACGATTGTTGCACTAGGATCTGTTGCTATGAATTACCGGTTCGTGGCGTTAGGATCTATTGCCACGGAATAAAATCATTGCATTACGAACTTTTGCCGCGAATTACAAGTTCATGGCGTTAGGATCTATCGCCATGGAACACAATCGTTGCAGTAGGAACTTTTGCCACGAATCAAAAGTTTGTGGCACTAGGTTCTATCACCACCGAACATGGTCGTTGAATTAAGAACCTTTGTCACGAATTACAAGTTTGTGGCGTTGGGATCAATCGCCACAGAACAGAATCGTTGCATTAGGAAATTTTGCCACGAATTACAAATTTGTGGTGTCAGGATCTATCGCCACGGAACACAATCGTTGCATTAGGAACTTTTGCCACGATTCAACAATGACTGTTACATGTTTGTGCTTATCCTTTCTACAGTCTGGTGGTGAACTGCCTGTGTCATAGGAAGCCTATATGGAGTTGGAGGACAGGAATCGGAGCATACCTGCCAGGACCAGGATCACCTGACGTAGTTTCATTTTACTGCATGCGTGCAGTAAAGACTACATCCACCATTTGTTTTTATTCAACGATTGTACTTCCCAGCTATCCAACTAAGGGGTCTATTCAAATCGTTTCTTAAACTCTTGTTTGCTTGCTTCAACATGAGAATGAGTTTACATGCATATAATGATGCATACTTCAAACATCTAAATAAAACTAACTTCTATAACAAATTAACAGGATTAAAAACACATTAACTATTGAGGACATTAGGGAGGGTTCCGATGCTTTCATTTTGTAAAATTGACAAGAACTCAAGAGTTTTTATTTTTATTGCCTCTTGTTTGCATCAGCACGAAGTACAATCTTTTTTCCTTTTTTGCCTAGAGCATGAAGTGTTGTATAGATCGACCGCAATAATTAATGAGAAAATACCATATTTAAATAGACTCTTGAAAATAGGATGCAGTAAAATTCACTATACGTCAAGCAATCTTGGTCTGCCCGCAAGGGTCTTCCCAACAAGCACCGGTGACGCACGACGGTGGTTAAGGTGCATCGGCACACCGGCCCAGACTGTACGTGTACCCCGCCAGCCGCGTAGCTTCGTTTTATATTTTATTCCCTAGGCTTAAAAGTTTGCTCTTCGTCTCTGTTTGCTCTGTTCGCTCTTCCCTAGGCTTAAAAGTTTTATATTGTACAATTCATGGTGTTGCAAAAAAAATTGAGGGGAAATATGTATATCCCATGCAAATACGTAAATCCACCCCAATTAATTAGCTAGTTATTTTTTAAGATGATAAAAAATTATTATCTTTTTCTGGGCGAGGTGGTCAGGGTAGATGATGTACATGGCATAATAGCTTATGTCGCATGCCAATGTGGATGTCCAACTCAGACTAAGGATGAAAGTGAAACGGTTTTTTGAAGTTGATGGACTCATAATTGACCCATTTGAAAGTCCAAGGACCAAACTTAGTTTTGATTGAAAGTTTGAGGATGAAGTTGAGTACTGCCAGCTTGATAAGCTCAAGCTCCAAAAGTTGGAGTAAGCTTATTTGTTGTTGTCATCTATGATATGTATGTATGTTCTATGGGACACAATTTTTATATATGATAGAAACAAAGTCGCTCGAGTTCGACTCGTTGATAGCCCTACATATACATGAATGAGGTCTTTTGAGTGTCAAACTAAGAAAAACATGAACGAGGATTTGCATCATATATATATATATATATATATATATATATATATATATATATATATATATATATATATATATATATATATATATATATATATATATATATATGTGTGTGTGTGTGTGTGTGTGTGTGTGTGTGTGTTAATGAATGAATGTGTGGTGTGTTCATCGTCTTGTACTTTTTTCTTTTTTTTTTACGATCATTCAACTATATATATATGACGATCTTTCAACAAAAAGAGAAAACATGTAACGTCATGAAACATGATCGAGGTCTTTTGCGTGACAAACTGAAAAAAACCGCAACATTGCATATACCTTGGGGCGGTGGGCCCTTTGCATGTCAAAATTAAAAACTGGAACTAAAAAACCGAAACACCGCCGGACAGACCTACAAAGTATGCCAGGTGGGCCACTGCATACCCTGGACCCTTTGCGTGTCAAATTAAAAAACTGCCGGTGAAGCAGAGATGGGACGAGTCGAGCCGTTGCGATAACCTAAAGGCCAAGCACAGTTTGGATTAATTCGAAAGCGCGGTTTTTGAAGTGTCTGATCATCTCCACTCACACGCTTAGACTGCTATGCAATCGGAATTCTTGTGCAAGCGTGCAATCTGTGAATCTCAGCCATTGGACGGACACAAGGGTGGCTGACATTTTACACATAGATCCTTCCCTTTACATAGGATTTATGTGTAAAATGTCAGCCACCCTTGGATGTCCGTCCAATGACTGAGATTTGCGGATTGCACGATTGCACAGGAGTCCAGATTGCACAGCAGTCATTGCCCGCTTAGACGACGACCCACTATAAATGCACACCTGTCCTCTTGCGTCTCCGCCGCACCACTCAATCGATCGTAGCCTCCAAACTTCACTTGCTTCACCGCCGCACCATCGCCGACCACCTCTCGCTCTTTCTCCACACATCCGTCGCCGCACAAATGGGTAGCCCCGCACCGAAGCACTCCATGCCGCCGACGTCCTCCGAACCTCCTTCTTCTCCGTTTCTGTCGCAGCCAATATCTGTGGAACTGGAGGTGGCGCCCGCACCTCCTCCGTCCCCTTCTCCGCCCGCGGCGCCCGCACCTCCTCATCCTGTTTGGGTTCAGGAGATTGTCCGCTCGTCGAACACCGCTTTGATGAACTCGATCGACGCATGAAGGAGGCCATTGAGCACCTTTCCGCAACCGCCGGGCGTGCAAAAAAGCTCGACAAATTGGAGCGGGATGTATTTTCTGATACATCTCACTCGTGTGACCGTATGGGTCTTGGGAAACTTCCCGTCTGCACCAGCATGGACACCATTGGCCACTACTGCTTCTGGTTATGGTCTGTGGTCGATCGTCTCAACGTCCTCTATGGGACGATCGGAGAGGTAGATGGGATGAAGGGCCGCCATCATCTTCTGCAGATTGTCACGCGAAAGCATCGGACTCAATTGCCTAAGGAGGCGGCAGCAGCGGCGACAGCGGTGGAGGCGGCCGCGGCAGCGACGGAGGAGGAGGAGGCGGCGGCGGAGAAGGAGGTGGAGGATATCTCCTCTGACTCCGAGTAGAGTAGTATTTCTAGTTTTTATTTTTCTTGTTTTCTATGTGCTTTCGTAGTTCTTGTTTGTAATATATGTGTTGTTTTTATGTTAATGAAAAATGTCTTTTCTATTCATGAACAATGTGTCCTATGCAGTATCGAAAAAAAACTCCTTTCTGAAAAAGGGGCGAGATAACTGTTGTTCAATGTCTAGTCAAAAATTCGTTGTGTTGCGACAATCGACGACTCGTGGTTGAAACTCCATTGAGATCGTGGTTGAGGCTGCATTTCTCCTCTTTTGTGTTCTTTCACTCATTTTTTTCATTTGTAGTCGGCGCATGTGAAAATGTATTTTTAGTAGTAGTATATACTAGTACATGTTATCATTTCATTGTGATTAATGTTACATAATGCTGATTGTTTGCCATCGTCCTTTCGTGGACTTGGGTGTTTTGTATTTGCATATCGTTTGCATTAGCACATATACATTTGGCGATTCATATTTTTGTTCGTATTTTTTTAGATTGTCCCACTAGCTAGCAGATGAATGCTTTCAGATTTTGATCTCCATGCATGGCAACAAAGATGAATTAAGAAGCGAGCAAGTTGTCCTAAGAAGTCTACCCCTCTAGCTACACGCACCATGTGCAGGAATCGACGCGACATGACATGTAATTGATAACGATTGCATGTGTGCACAAGGGCACTGCTTGCGTCAAATTCTCCACTCCCGCGAAAATTTTTATGTTCTCCTTGGTGCGCCACATTTGAGATTTTGACAATTCAATTTTCACTACCTGCGCCTCCAATTTCAGTCCCGCCTATTATTGTAACCCTATTTAAGCCACGATGAGTATAAATGGAAACATTGGCTCCGTTATCGACACACTGCTCCCCCGCCCTTCCGGTGATCTCGCAGTACTCCAAATGTGTTGTCTCTCTGTCCTGTGTTCCATACTTGTATTCCTAAGAAATTCCCGTGTTTTCATTTCCCATGGTTTTTACAATTTTTACCCCCATGGATCTCGCAGTGACGCATCGAAGCTCTTGGTGGTGTTGACTTTTGGGTATAACGTCGGGCAACCAAGTTTGACGGGCTCTACCAAACCTCTTCGTCACCGACACCTCCCTGCGATATCGAATCCCGGACTCCAATTTTGTGCTAGGTAAACTACACAATCCGTGCCGTCTTTTTATAGAGCTATATTGGCTTGGTTCTACACGATCCATGCAGTTTTGGGCAAGTTAAGTTCTACACGAGCCATCCTGATATACGAAGATTAAATAAATTAACAAAAAAGAAATGTGGTCTTCTGTTTCACTAATTTAGTTATATATATATACACACACACACACACACACACACACACACACACTACATCTGTCCCGAAATAAATGTCAAACCGACAGCTTATTGCGGTAGTGTATTTATAGTTCAATTCCTAGCCAGAAACGACAAATACTAAAAACCAGATGTAGTATGTAATATCTGGATTTAGATGTAAATGACGCATGGGTTATCTAATCAACCACTCCAAATGTTGTACTCTCATTCCTGTTTTGAAATTTGTATTCCTAAGATTTTCAATTCCCACGGTTTGTACACTTTTTTCTTTCTTGTGGCTTTCTCGGATCGTACGTTTTTTTCTATTCCTTCATTTCTAATTCCTCCGTTCGTAACAAACACTGCAGTTTATAGAAACCACATCGTCTGATCCAAAATCTACGTCGGTCATGTAATCCGACGTTATCATTCTTATTTGCATTCTTTCCTAGGGTCTACTAATTGTTTTAGCATGCCTTGCGATTCTACTTTCTTAGTACTGGAGTAGTCTTTATAGTTAACAGTTCATCAGCCTGTGTGATGGCGTGATTTGTTTATGCCTCCACGTTGTGCTCTCTCGCCGCTAGCCACTCCGGTCAGCACCGACGCCCACGCCCTGCTGCTGGTCACTTCAGTGTCCTCCCCGACGCGTCTCCCTCGCCCATCACCACGACCCATCCATCGCGTGCCATGATTACCCTGCCGCCCGCAAATCCTTGGCAATTACTCGCCCTGCCGCCAATCCTCCTCGAGAGTTTCGGCGAGACTGAACCCTCGCTTTGTCGAGTGTCGCAAGATGGCACTATGCAGTATTGCACCTGCAGTAGCCGCCATTGACAAGTGGACTCGATGTTTCATGGGCCCACATGTTAGTGGCAGCTAATGCAAGTGCAGTACTGCGGAGGATTTCAATCCCGCAAGCTGCCTGCCTTATCTGTCTTGCATTCGCCACCTGCTACCGCTGGCGTTCATTACTTGCCTTGCAACTAATAATTATCTTCGAGACACGCTCCGGCTAATGTCAGTCAGACCGAAACGGCGAACCCTATCTTTGTCTAGTCTAGCATTGCCAGCTGCATGCCCCCTCACAGTCTTGCCTGCTTCGCTGCTGGACTAAAAATCCTCTACAGTACTACGAGTGCGTACCGCCATTGACATGTGTACCTGATGGCTCATTTTAGGGTTTGAACAGCAACAAAGAAGTCAAGAGTGTACCCCTCCCCCCCGATCAAAATAGTTGTCGTTCAGACAGTCCTAACTAGTTCATTTTTAATTTATTTGTTGGTTTGATACGACAATTAATATAAACTAGAAGGGAGTAATAAAGAACAAAATGGTGTTGGGACGACGCGGTCGTCCCAGGCTCATATTTGCCGCACTTGTCCCGAACATGGTATGAATATCAGACTTTTCTTCTTTTCACACTATTTGTACATGATACTAAACTTGTTCAGGCGGTAATTTGCTTTAATCGTTTACTGTTTGAATCAATGTAACAGAAGGAAGGAAGCTAGGAAGAAGTGTGGCTAAAGGACTTAAGGTTGCCAGAATACGCTATGCATCCCAAGTTAGTAGAATGAAGCATGTGAAGCTAACAATTCAGTTCTCCGCTAGGTTGGGTGTTGCAGTTGGTATTAATTAGCGACACTTTGTCGATGATGTGATTATGTTTACAAAAAGACATGCATCCCTCAGCGGTGCAAGGAAGTGGGATGAGGTTGGCCACAGTAACAAGAGAGATATAGTACGAGACATTCTGGTTAGTGTTGTCACACCCCCACACAAGTAATTTTTTCTTGCAATCTCCATCTTGTATGTTTACAGCAACTTGTTATACAATGTACAGGATTCTTGGGACATGAAGGACACACCGGAGAGCACAAGAAAAATTTTGAAAATTGCTGGTGAGCACTACAAGGGGTGGCGCTCGACTTTGCATGCCACCTATAAGAGTTATTCTACCGATGAAGAACATATACGAAAAAAGCCGGCTAACGTAACAGCGCCCGAGTGGTTGCACCTAATAGAATATTTTGGGTTTGAGCGATTCAAGGTCAGCTAACTTTTTAATAGCTTTGCATCATACAAAAAAAATTTGATTTACTTTCATTCATGGAATTAATTCTTAAAATTATTGCAGTCAGTAAGCAGGAACAATTCTCAAAATCGAAGAAGACAAAAGGCGACCCACTTGCTTGGCTCCAAATCCTACGCCCAACTTAGTTACGAGAAGGTATGAAAAATAAATCACGCTTTTACTTTGCGCTGCAATCAATATGTATACCGACATGTTGAATTTTACTTGTATTTTATGTAGTGAGACCCAGAGACCGAAGAAGAACCCGATGACATACAACTATGAGAGGCAAGCCATTTGTTGGAGAACGGTAACTGGGCAAACAAGCTAGCAGAAGTTGTACATGTGAGTAACACTTCAAAGAATCCACAATTAAATAAATATTTGCAAATTACCTGTGACTTTTCTTTTCGTATATAGATCCAGGCACGTGCCCACGTGAACGACATGGAAGCTGAGCAGGTAGGACCAATTCCAAATGAGGAGAGAAACCACATCTTCCAGTGTTGTTATAGATCCTCAATCGGTTTTGCAGGATCACAGGTTCGGGGGCGTGGTTATATGGCTAACCCAACTGGTCCTGAACGTGAACGTATGCGTATCCAGATGTCTGAACACCTAAACGACCAAGTTCGAAACTTAGAAGATAGAAATGCAGGACTCAATCACCAAGTGCAGGAGTTGGAAGGAAGAAATGATAGCATAACCACCCATATGGACTGCATAAACCAGAAGAATGAAGAGTTAAACGTTCAAGTCCAGAACTTATAATGTTAGATAGCAGCTGATCGTGAACAGACAGCTAAGGAAATGCAGGACATGTGCGCCTGAATGGCTAAAATGCACAAAATGGTGATGGAGGCCACTCCACAAAAGGTCCACCAAAGGAACCGCCAAAAGCCACCTGCTCCAACAATTAGTCCCGGTCAGCTTAGGAAAACTCTTAGCATGGAAACATGAAGCTTTAGTAATCCTTGAGTGTTGTTATGTGTGTTGCAATGTCAATTGATGGATGTTTATTGTTAAACTCGTGATTATGTTGCCACTAATTTTCATACCTGGTGCATTCAAGTTCTACTGCCGCTAATTATAAAATGTGGCATTACGAATTTCATGTCACGAATGATAAATTGTTGCAGTAGGAAGCTACTGCCAGAAATTACAAAACGTTGCAGTATAAACATTTGGCAACGACTCAAAAAACGTTGCACTAGACTGCTATTGTCACCACGCAGAAAATGTTGCATTAAAACACTATTGCCACAGATAAGAAAATGTTTCATGACACCTCTATCACCACAAATTCTTAAACATTGCATTACAACTGTACTACCACAGTTCAGAAAATGCTCCATTATGAACCTATTATCACAGATCAGGAAATGTTGCATTAGAAACCTATTGCTACAGAGTAGGAACTGTTGCATTACTAAGCTATTGCCACAAATAAGAAATCGTTGCAATACCAAACTATACGCCACGGATGTGAATCGTTGCAATACAATACCAGTTCCCACGGATCTGAAATCATTGCAATACAGTATTATTCGCCATGTTTGTGAACTCGTTGCAATAACATACTATTTGCCACTGTTGTGACATCGTTGCAATCCCATACTATTTGCCACGAATGTGAAATCGTTGCAATACCATAAATCGTTGCAATACGGTACTATTTGCCACGGCTGTGAAAATCGTTCCAATACTGTAGTATTTGCAACGAATGTGAAAATCGTTGCAATCACATACTATTACCACAAATACGAAATCATTGCAATAACATGCTATTTGTTGCAATGTGTTAAATCGTCGCAATACGCTAAATCGTTGCAATAACATACCATTTTCCATGAATGTGATATCGTTGCAATACCGTACTATTGCCCCGGTTGTGAAATCGTTGCAACAACATACAATTACCGCAAATGTGAAATCGTTGCAATACCATGCTATTTGTTGCAATACGTTAAATCATCGCAATACGCTAAATCGTTGTAACAACATACTTTTTGCCACGAATATGAAATTGTTGCAATACCGTAATATTTTCCACGATCGTGAACTTGTTGCAATACCATACTATTCGTTGCAATACGTTAAATCGTCGCAATACATGAAATCGTTGCAATAGCGTCCTATTTGCCACCGATGTGAAATTGTTGCAATATCATACTATTCGCCATGGATGTCAAGGCGTCGCAATAACCTATCGCCACGGAAATTATTACTACGATTTGTAAAAACTATCGCCGCGCTCTTTTTCGTTGCAACAGCGACCTATTGCGATGAAAAACAACCTATTGCGATGAATTTTTTTGTTGCGATAAACCAGAATCCTTGCAGTGAGTACCATGCCAATTTTTGCAATACTAGATAGAATATTTTGTTGTGCACATGGTACTTTTGAAAAGTAGAATATTGTAGCAACTCCTGATCATCAACCTAAAGTCTTGACTTTGAGCAAAGGATAAGATTGGGGGAGTTTGTTGACGGCTGTTATATACCAGTTTCACGCGTCAATATAACTCAATTATGTGAAGGAAATATCATTTCTTGCACACATCACCTTTCTATTTAACCTATTTCTACTTGTCCTTGGAGAAAGTAGTGCATGCAGGGATTCTATGCAGAATTGAAGTGAAACAAGGGGATGGATTCTATAAAATATCATCCCAGCCAATCAAGCATCAACACGTGGCACCACATGGATCAAATGGCCCACAAATAGAAGTATCTGAGGCCATCCAACGGTGTAGCACCCATATCATGGAATGGGACCCACCTGTCAGTCACTTGGAGGGAGAACTGGCCGTTTGGAGCCAGGACCAGGTCGACCGACCCCTTCCTGACGCTAAACATAGTCAAACAACACGTGTTGGCTCCTCCCAGCTTGAAGAAGTCAGTGGTGACTGTTTCGCGCACTTTTGGTGGCTAGAACCGACCCTTCTCCAAGCTATAAATAGGACCCCTCACTTCAACACACAACACTTGTGCATCATTCTATTGTATACACTAGTTCTCTTAGTCCTTAGTGGAGTTAGGCTATAGAGAGGAGAGCCTCTAGTCCCAAGTCCAAATTGAGAAAGGTATGGCTCATGGCCAAGTCCAAGTTGAGTCGTCCTAGTATTGCTAGGGGTAAACCCGTGCCTGATGTGCTGAACAACTTAGCATAAGTATTCACCATTGACATGCTCGTTAGTACCTAACCTAGTTTGTGTATAAGTATATTAGAAGCATTGTAGGAGTAACTCCCCAACTCTTAGTCTAATCTCCTTTAGGACCCATTTACCCTTTAGAATAAATTGCTTAGGTGTGTGTCACACTACCCCTATTACCAACTTATGCCTGTCTTGATAGTTGATTAGTTTCTCATAGCTTGATCATAAGAGTAATGTTTACTTTACTTCATTTTCTTCCTTTGGGATAAATATGATACCCTTGGGAATACTCTTGGGTGAAATGCTACACGACAGTTTCCGTGCGCTTGCGGACCTCATCTCTTTCGAGAGATGATCTGTGGCGTTAGTAGCCGTCAACAGTTTATAGGCAGGGTCTCCTATTAGGTGTCCCCCACCCCTGATTGTCTAGGTTGTCGGTTGCATCTTGGAGGTAGCCAGGATTTGGTAGTCTCATTGCCAATGTCAGCAACATACGCATAAATGAACAAATGTATAGCGAAAAAGATCACACCTTAAATTATATTGACCATTCAAATACACTGTTCATCCTAATTACAATGTAACTAATTACACACATCATAATTGTCATCATCTAATCCTGTATACTATAATGAAAATTCTCCTAATCAATGACTTCATTAACGATGAGACTTCATAGCCTCTAATGCTCCGACTGAGACATCCTGAAATTCAATAAAATCATTGAAATCATATAAAACATTATCAAATTGCATTCACTTTCGCTTAAACAGTCACATAAGCAAACAAATATCTGAAGGCTTAGGAATAAATTGGTATACAATTGTAATAGACATAGGAACTATTAGTGAATGGAGAACCGAGCAGACTTGTGGCACATGCAGTTGATGAGCATCTACAAAGCATCAGCGGAGAAATTGTCCTCATCATAAAGGACATGGTAGTGAGATGGTGTGTCTGTCTCCTAAAAAAATAAACAATTTACATTCCACTGATGCATTAATAGCCTGATATCAAAAACTCGTGAGAGAAACACCAAATATGGCATAGGTACCTTTATTCCAGCATGGCTGTAGAGATAGAAATCAAACTCACTGGGATGGCAAATGCTAATGTCAACCACAGTTCCTGCAGTTTCAAGGGTTTGCGAATTAGAATTCATTATATACAACATTAGTTCTGCATTGGACATAAATAAGGAAGATGAGTGTATATCGTAATGAAAATTCTCCCTTTGTATCAATGACTTCATTAATGATAAGCCTTCAATGGACATCCTCAAATTCAATACAAACCCTGAAATGCACGCTCGGGCAGGGTCGAGGAGGCGGCGTGCTCCGAGGACAGGGGACGAGGTAGTGGCGTGCTTCGGGACGAGCTGGCAGAGGCACCAGAGCGGTGGTTCCTCAATTCTCTGATGATAACAGGTCGGCATTATTTTGGGACAGAGAGAACATTTCCACTTATGTGAAGGTGGTGGCGTGCTAATACTGATTACCGAGGTCAGAGTCGAGGCGGTGGTGTGCTCTGGGGACAGGGGACGAGGCGATGTGCTCCAGCATGCTCAACTCTCTGATGACGAAGGTCGGGGGTCAACGGCGGCAGTGCAACAATGACGAAGAGCGAGTTGAGGAAGAGGGATGGCGGCGGCGTGCTCGGGAGCTGCGGTTTCTCGGTCGAGAGAGCGTGCGAGAGCTAAAAAAAATTTGCCAACGGTTGGGAGAGATCGCACGAGAGATAAAAATAGGAAAACTCGAAGACGATCCTCTCTAACACGTGTCTCTCATTTCAGCGTCCCCCTTTGGTCGAGAGAGCGCGAATGTGTTTTGCGTGAAAATTTTCGCCAGAGAGCGCGTGAGAGCTAAAAATGGGTCAAAATTCAAAGACGTTTGTATATAACACACGTCTCGCATTATTTTACGGCCGAACGGGCAAGCCGCATGAGAAAGTTGTTGTTCGCGAACAACAACTTTCGAATGCGGAACTGTGCGCAATGACTTATATTGTCGTTGCAACATAAGAGCACATAAGGAGTTGGGACGACAACTAGGAATGAACTGGCTGCAGCTGTTGGGACGACAACTAAATGGATAAGGAGGGAGTAGCTCTATTAAAAGACGGCATGGATCATGTAGAACTTACGTAGCACAAAACTAGAGTCCGGGATATCACAGGGCGGGGTCAGCGACGAAGAGGTTCGGTAGAGCCCGTCAAACTTGGTCGCTCGACGTTGTACCCACAGTCACCAACACCACTCACACGGGAATTTCTTAAGAATGCAAGTTTGGAACACAGCACTAAGAGGAGAACATGTGTGTCGGGAACGGAAGCCACTGCGGGATTAGAGGGAGACGCACATTTATATTCGTCGTTGCTAGCTACAAATGGGCAGGACTGGAATTTTGGGCGCACGGAGTGAAGTTTGAATTGTGAAAATCTCAATTGTGCGCGCCAAGAAGAACGAAAAAATTTTCGAGGGCGTGCAGAATTTGGCGCCGTGCCCCTCTCCACGCATGCATTCGTGATTAAATTCATGTAATGTCGCGACGATTCCTGCACATGGTTTTACTCTTCACCGGTACGTCTACCTAGAGCTAGAGGGGTAGACCTCTTCGGACTGCTGCCTCGCCGTGGGACCGCTACCTACCATTCATCGTTGTTTTCATGGAGATGTAAAAGTAGTCATGTGGTAGTGGGACATTCCAAAAAGAATACGAACAAAAATATGAATCGCCAAATGTATGATTGTGCTAATGCAAACGACATGCAAATACAGAACACCCACGTCCACGAAAGGAGGACGGCAAATCCATGGTCTAGTAAAAGGTAAACAATCAGCATTTTATATATAACATTCGTCGCAATGAAATGATAACATATACAGAGTATATACTACTACTACAAAAAACATTTTCCCCTTTGATGTCTAATCTTCAGGCCGTTGATCCAAAGCCGCTTGTGATACGAGTATCACAGGTACATATGATATATATATCAACAATGTCATCGGATATTAGTTACAACGGATAAAGTACTTTTCATGCACCTGTTGCATCAGGCGATGGACTAGTTAGCAATTTAGATGACGTAATTTCATAATCAAGTTAATTATGCATCATTTCTGTTGTTAGTTCTATTACTTGTAAGGATAATGTTTACCGAAATTCATTCATTCAGCCACATGAAATATAGACGGTCCCAAGTTACAAACATATAGGAGATGTTTTCGATAAAAGAAGTTTTTCGATACTGCATATATAGAACACATTGTTCATGAACATAAAGACATATTTCATTAACAAACAAGTAATAGGAAAACACGTAGTAGACAGCAAGAACAAGATAAACTACACCTAATACTACTCTACTCAGAGATCACGAAATAGATAAACTACTCCTAATACTACTCTACTGGGAGAAAACCACGTCCTCCTCCTCTGCCGCTGCCGCCTCCTCTGCCTCTGCCGCCGGTGCCGCCTCCTCCTCCTCCTCCTCCTCGGCCGTTGCCGCCACTGCTGCCGCCTCCGCCTCCGCCACCGCTGCCGCCTCCTCCTGCTCCTCCTCTGCCACTGCCGCCGCCTCCATAGCCGCGTCCACCTCCGCCTCAAAAGACGCCTCCTGCTCCGCCTCGTCCGCTGCCACCACTGCCCAAGCCGCCTCATACTCCTCAACCTCCGTCATAGTCCTAAGCTTCCCGGTGACGCGGTGCAGAATCTTCAGGAGGCCCTCTACCCCAGCAACCTCCGCGATCGTCTCATGGAGGGCGTCGAGAAGACCGGCCACAGTCATCAACCCATAGCAGTAGTGGCCCGCGGTGTCCATGCTCGTGTGGAGGCGAAGGGTCCCAAGACCCAGACGGAGGCACGAGCGATCTATGTTGAAAAAGACCTTCCGCGCCACTGCGTTGAGCGCTAGTGCGCTATGAGCGGCGGCGGACTTGGCGTCGGTGGCCACCTTAAGGCGCCGATCGAGTTCGTCGATGCGATCGGTGAGGAGTCTGAGAGTCTGCTCAACCCAACCGGGATGAGGAAGTGCAGGCACCGTAGGCGGAGATGCGGGCTCCACCATCACTTCCACCGGCATTGCCGGCGGCGATGGAAATGGAGAAGGAGGTCCGGAGGATGTCGATGGCCTAGAGCACTTCGGCGCAAGGCTACCCATTTGTGTGGCGACAGAGTTGCAGAGAAAGAGCGAGAGGTGGTCGACGGTGGCGGGAGGAGAAGTTTAGAGGCTAGGATCTAAGGAGTGGTGCGGCGGAGAAGCAAGAGGACGATGAGCCTTTATAGCGGGTCGTCGTCTAAATGGGCATGTCGAGATGATCGGACGCTAGGGGAAACCGCGCTTAATTATGAACGGGTCGGTAGCCCTAGTTTCCTCAAAACCGCGGTTTGCATCCTCTTGGTCCCAACGTCTCGACGCATCCCATCGGCTTCAGTGGCAGTTTTTTAGGAGTAAATTTACACGCAGGGAAAAACAATTTTTGGTTATATAAAAAAAATCCGTACACGCCTAAGCCAACTTCGTGACCGCGCGTACGTGCCAGCGGACGCCTTGCAGCGAACATGGGCCTAGTCCTGCACGCATTACTTTCATTCGGATTTTTAACTGCAACTGTGCTCCATGCCTTATAACGTCGGTGCACCGACCTCAACTTTCCGTGGTGGGACTAATCCTTCGCACTTGTTCCATATGTTCTTTTCTTCTCTATCTGTTGTCTAATACTATTTTTGTTCTATATTTAACATGCATGTGCGACCTCGATCCACGATCATGTTTCATGATTTTATACGTGTGTTTTCTCTTTTTGGTGAAAGACCGTCATGTACTGTTTGAGGTATATATATGCATGTATGTTAGTGTTGTTAACCATGACCGAGGTGTTTTAATTCTAGCTATGTCTAACATGCACGGACCGCAAACATGATCAACCAATTAAACTACGTAAGAAACCCAAATAGGAGACAACGATGGGCGACGAGCTCTGTC
Organism: Tuctoria greenei; assembly: GCA_036927565.1. Lineage (NCBI taxonomy): Eukaryota > Viridiplantae > Streptophyta > Magnoliopsida > Poales > Poaceae > Tuctoria > Tuctoria greenei. Next base: position 78,942,735 of record JAYESD010000007.1, read on the forward strand.
GGTACCCTAGAAACCGTACATCCCTTGAGGTTACAAAGATCTCAAAGGAAAGTCATCTACTTGGTTTGAAGACCCTCAGGGGCCCACATGTCAGACATAACCGGACCCGCTTCTCCAACATGGTTAATCCCTTGGTCGCCACGTGTACTACCAAACCGGAGCTAGCGCCCACAAGGGGGAAGCTCCGTGCCATGTACCGAAATGGCACCTCCGGACTTAACCCCAGACCGAGAGAAGCTCTGGACCTGACACGTGTCGGGTAGCCCCGGAACTACCTGTTTCCCACAGTATGCTCCGGAGCTGCCACGTGTCCAACCGTCGGATCTTCAACCCCTAACCTCCGGAAGACCCCGCAACGGCTCCGAATCTTCAAAGGGGAATCAAGGACTTAAAGACCCGATTAAGTGTCATTAATACTATATTAATGACACTTAAACGGACGATCTTAACACAAGTAACGGTGCTGTCAAAGCCCGTTACAGGGTCATTAAGTGCAATTAAACGTGTATCAATACTAATAACCGTCGGGGCCACATGTTGGGCCAGGCTAATTTGTAACGGCCCGCCCTTGTACTATAAAAGGACAGGCCGACGACACGTTACGAGAGACACGCGCCTCATACACTCATCACAAGCTCATACTGCTAATACAACACCAACACATCCGTGGAGTAGGGTGTTACGCTCAGGCGGCCCGAACCACGTAAATTCTTGTGTCTCCTGTGTCAATTCTTATTCACCTTCTTGAATCTCCGCGCGCCCACACCGAACATCAAACTCCCCTATCACTTTAGTAGTGTAGGGAGATCTGCCGGTTCCAAACCGCCGACAGTTGGCGTGCCAGGTAGGGGGGTGCCTGAGATTTTGAGAATGGTGAACTCAGCTGCTGGATCATCCAATGGCTAACCTGCTGCTCAGGCTGTTGGGGGCAATCCCTCCAATAGGCAGCCACCAGCAGGAGCCTCAGCACCAGCAGGAGCCACACTCCCACCACCATCATCTCCTCCAGCAAATCGTGCTGGGCAATGTGATGGTGCGCCGGTGTCAATTACTGCGCCGGCAAATCATGATAACCCGGAACATGCGCTCCATGCAGCGCGTGCTCTTCTCCAACGCCCACCACCTTCGGATGCATCCCGGGATGCACTGGAGCAGTGGAGGGCTGATGTGAAGCATTTGGTTGCAGCAGCAGCCGAACGCCTCAGCAACCAGGGTCCTCCTCCTTCAGGAAGAGCCCCGTCGCAGCGGTGGACTTTGTCTGGAAGACTTGGTCCGCACGTTTCTAATAGCAGGAGACGTGCTGCGTCACAAAAAGTGACGTCACTGCCCTCCGGGGCACGACACACTCACACGGTATCCAGGCTTTCGACTCACGACCTCCGGGCGGAGCTTGATCGTCGATATCGCAAGCAGGACGGTCGAGTCCATATTGAGCGTACCCGTGAATGACGGGAAGCTCAGGACCTTTGTGCTCCTGAAGGAGTGGGAGGAGGTTGTTCAGCCCTAGCAATGCATCTGCGCATGGTTAGGTGGCCACAGAAGTTCCGGCCTCACCTGCCGGAAAAATTCGACGGGACTGTCAATCCCACTGAATTTCTTCAGATATACTCCACTGCAATCTTAGCAGCCGGAGGAAACGAGGCCGTGATGGCCAATTAGTTTCCAGTGGCCTTAACTGGGACTGCCAGGTCCTGGTTTATGAGCCTTCCACCCAACTCTATCAACAGTTCGGAGGATCTTTTCCGTCAGTTCACTGCCAACTTCGGGAGTTCATACACCCGACCAGGCACTGAACTAGACCTTTTTGCGGTCCTGCAAAAAGGGGGAGAACCCTTGCGATCATTCATCCAAAGGTTCTCTCAGGTACGAAACACCATCCCTTCTATCTCTAGTGCCTCTGTCATTGTGGCATTCAGACAGGGTGTAAGGGACAACAAGATGTTGGAGAAACTGGCGATCAAGGAGATCACCAGTGTCACAGAACTCTTCAGCTTGGCTGACAAATGAGCCCGAGCTGCGTAGGGCTGTGAAATGCACTCCAAACCAGCCTCGGAGGATCACAAGAAATCCTCCAAAGAAGAAGCCGCTACCTCCGGGGTGGCAAGAAGAAAAAGAAGACCAACGACAAGAAAAAGCCGTCGGCCGGCACATCCAACGTTGCAACAGCTGCAACTCCGGGTGGCCGGGGCCACGTCCCGAGAAGCGACCTCGACCGTCTTTTGAAGATGGTGGCAAACCTAAAGTGTGATGTCCCATTCACAAAACGGGCAGACACAGTTTGGAAGACTGCCGAGAGGTCCAAAACCTTGCCGAGTGCTACAACAAGCACCGGGAAGAATCTCCTTTCCGACAGAGGGAAGGAAAACAAAAGGTCGACGAAGCTCCGGCTGAAGAGGAGTTAGGGTTTCAAGATCCCAAAAAGGTCCTAAAGGCCGTCTACACCTTAGTAGACAATGATTCTGACGTCTCTGACAACGAGCGTCGGAAAACCATGAACACCATTTTCGGTGGATCATGGGATATCACCTCCCGTCGCGTCATCAAGACTATGCATCGGGATATGGCCGCTATAGCTCCTATAGTCAGGTCGGAGCCTCACCGAAAGTGGATGGACACAACCATCACTTTTGATGCTTCGGATTGTCCCCGGAGCATGGTTGGAGCAGGACAGTTACCCCTGATGGTATCTCCTACCATCAACAACATCCAGCTCCACCACGTCATGTTAGACGGAGGTTCGGGGCTTAACCTCATCAGCTTCGAAGCTTTCACTAAGCTTTAGCTCCGACCTTCGGATCTCCACCCCTCTCGACCTTTCTCCGGAGTAGGTCCAGGAGCCATTACCCCACTCGGAGCTATTACTCTCCCCATTACCTTCGGGACACGGGAGAAGTACTGCACCAAGAAGTTGGTCTTCGATGTCGCTCAGATCAACTTGCCTTTCAATGCCATCCTGGGTAGGCCTGCCCTGTACAAATTCATGGCAGCTGCTCATTATGGTTATCTGGTGTTGAAAATGCCAACGCCAGTAGGCGTTCTTCGGATCCACGAATATCGCACTGCAGGAGTAACTGCACTGGAAGAACTCCATGCACTCACCACGGCGCAAGAGGAGGACTGCAGGCAGGAGCAAGCTCCAAAACCCACGAGCATTCACCAACGAGGTTCGACTTCTGCACCTAGAGTGCAGCCAAGCGGCGACACCGACATTCCCGTCAAAGTCGTCCAAATTGGTTCTGATGCCGCTTAAACCACCCATATATCGGGAGGATTGAATGACAAATAGGAACTCGCGCTCATCACTTTCCTCCGGGCTAACGTCGACGTGTTTGCTTGGCAACCGTCACAAATTCCTGGGATCCCCAGGGAAGTGATTGAGCACAATCTGAAGATCTACCCCGATGCTCGGCCTGTGCATCAGAAGCCTCGGAAGCAATCCGTAGAGCGACAGAACTTCATCTGACAAGAAGAGAGGAAGTTACTCGAAGCCGGATTCATCCGAGAAGTCTTCCATCCAAAATGGCTAGCAAACCCAGTTGTTGTGCCCAAGGCCGGCGGGAAGCTTCGGATGTGCATCGACTACACCACACTAAATAAGGCATGTCCAAAAGATCCATTTCCACTACCTAGAATAGATCAGATAGTGGATTCCACCTCCGGGTGTGAATTACTGTGTTTCCTAGATGCATATTCCGGATATCACCAAATCAGGATGTCTAGGGAAGATGAAGAACATACTTCATTCATCACAGTAGATGGATTGTATTGTTACACAGCCATGCCTTTTGGTCTCAAGAATGCAGCTTCAACTTTTGTACGAGCTATGTACAAAACTTTTGAAGAACTTATTAGAGACATAGTGGAAGTGTACGTCGATGACATCGTGGTCAAGGTCAGGAACAAGGAGTCACTCCTTGACACCATGCAAGCTGTCTTTGACAAGCTGCGGGCCACCCACACAAAGTTAAACCCAGACAAGTGTGTCTTCTGGGTTAGCTCCAGAAAACTTCTTGGTTTCCTGGTAAGTCACTGAGGCATAGAAGCTAATCCGGCGAAGATTAAAGCCATTGAAGACATGCGGCCACCAACCCGCATCAAGGACGTCCAAAAATTAACTGGATCTAGCAGCCCTCAGCCGGTTCATCTCAAGACTGGCAGAACGGGCACTCCCCTTCTTCAAGTTATTGAGGAAGTCCGGACCATTCCAATGGTCCAAAGAAGCAGAAAAGGCATTCCAGGAGCTGAAACAGTTCCTCACCACCCTACCAATCCTGGTAGCTCCGAACCCTGGTGAGCCTTTGTTGCTTTATATTTCAGCTACTGAAGAAGTCATCAGTATGGTCCTGGTCGCGGAGAAGCCAGAACTACCCTATACTCAGGAATCCAGACCCCTTCGGGAGGGTCCGGAGGTTCCTGAAAGTGAGTCTGGGTCCCAGCTCCCAGATCCGAATCAACAAGAAGTCGCTTCAGGAGACCTAGACCCCTCCGGGAGGGTCCAGGTCATTTCTGAAGAAGCTCCGGGTTCCTCCAGCCAGAACCCGGAGGTCCCTGAAGAAAATCTGGGCTCCTCCGAGAGGATCCGGGTCGGTGAAGAGGAAGCTCCGGACCCCTCCGGGAGGGTCCGGACCATTCAGCGCCCAATGTACTTCATTAGTGAAGTATTACATGATGCCAAGACTCGATACCTAGAGGTGCATAAGCTGCTCTATGCAGTTCTTATTGCCTCCAGGAAGCTTCGCCATTACTTCCAAGCTCACAAAGTCTCAGTGGTGACCTCTTAACCACTTCGAGCAATTTTGCATAATCCCAATTCAACTGGGAATATTGCAAAGTGGGCTGCGGAGTTGGCTGAATTTGATCTTGAATTTATTTCAAGGCAAGCAGTCAAGAGTCAAGCATTGGCAGATTTCGTGGCAGAATGGACTCCCTCTCCATCAAACCCTGGGGGCCCCAGTGAGCAGAAGACAGAGCATCAAGCTCCAACCTTCATCAAGCCTCACTGGACCCTCTACTTTGACGGCTCCATGGAGAAGCAGGGGGCCGGAGCTGGAATTCTTCTCCTCGCACCGACTGGGGAGAAGGTGAAATACATGGTACACCTTGACTTCAAGGCAACCAACAACATGGCAGAGTATGAAGCACTCATATACAGACTAAAGGTGGCACGGTCATATGGTGTCAAGCAATTGCTGGTCAAGGGAGATTCACAGCTCATCATTAAACATGTGAAGGGTGAATGCTCCTACAATAATCTCCAGTTAGCTGCTTACCTCCTTGAAGTCCAGAGGCTTCAGAAGGATTTCGAAGTCCTAGATCTCCACCATGTTCAGCGTGCTCACAAAGCTGAAGCCGACAAACTCTCAACGAAAGAGTCAACCGGAGCTCCAGCTCCTGACGAAACTTTTGTTCGGAGATTGTCGAAACCCACAACTCAGCCTGCCCAATTGAGCGAAGGGGGCGAGATCAGCATCCCGAAGATGACGGTCCCGATGGCCCTGTTACCATGGCAGCCATCAAGGGTCGTAGGTGCTGCCGGAAGCTCCGAGCAACCCAGCACGCAAGACTCAAATACTCAAGTTAGTTCCGATGCATGGATCTCGGAGATCCGGAACTACTTGAAAGACAACATCCTTCCTGACGATGATGTATCCGCTCACCGGGTAGTCAGATTGGCTAAAAGATACACGCTGGTAGAATGGGATCTCTACCGGCGCGGTGCCAACGACATCCTTATGTGGTGCATCACAAGGGAAGAAGGCTGCGAGCTCCTCGCAGAAATCCATGGAGGGGAGTGTGGGAACCACGCGTCTTCCCGCACGTTGGTCGCTAAAGCCTTTCGGCATGGCTTCTACTGGCCTACAGCGCTCCAGGATGCAACTGAGCTGGTGAAGAAATGTGAAGCATGCCACGTTCATGCAAAACAAATTCACACACCGGCTCAGCCCTTACAAATGATACCTCCTACATGGCCTTTCGCTGTGTGAGGAATGGACATCTTGGGACCTTTCCCAAGAACCGTCGGAGGTTACAAGTTCCTGTACGTCGCCATTGACAAGTTCACCAAATGGCCGGAAGCAACTCCAGTTGTGACAATCAACAAGCAATCTGCTATAAACTTTTTGCAATCCATTGTATGCAGATTTGGAGTCCCAAACAAAATTATCACTGATAATGGGACCCAATTCACAAGCTCCGCATTCCAAGGATATTGCAAAGACCTCGGCATAGAAGTTTGCTACACCTCCGTAGCTCATCCAGCCAGCAATGGCCAAGCCGAGAGAGCAAATGCTGAAATCCTTAAAGGACTTAAAACGCGCACTTATGAGCGCTTGAATAAACATGGAGCAAACTGGATGGAAGAGCTTCCGCCCACTCTATGGGCCAACAGGACATCTCCAAACCGGTCAACTGGAGAGACACCCTTCTTTCTGGTGTACGGAGCTAAAGCAATCCTTCCTCCGGAAATCACCTTGGGTTTACTCCGGGTCCGGACCATCGACGAAGCCACGCAGGACCAGCTCCGGCGTGAAGACTTAAACCTCCTTGAGGAGGGAAGGTGCCAAGCAGCTGTTCAGAATGCCCGATATCGTTAAGCCCTACGGCGTTATCACCAGCGGCATGTACACAACCGACAGCTCGAGGAAGGCGATCTGGTGTTACGGAGAATACAATCCAGAGAAGGGTTAAACAAACTCTCCCCCGGCTGGGAAGGGCCCTTCCGAGTGATTAAAGTATCCCGTCCCGGAAGCGTTCGCTTGGCTACCGAGGATGGGACACCTCTCCCAAATCCTTGGAACATTGAGCACCTCTGTAAGTTCTACACTTAATACCACGGAGGTGAGTCTTGAGTAACTTGAGATGTATGTTATAGAGTCATTGTACAGAGTCGGGTAGTTCCTCCGGGAGAGCAGCCGGACCTTTCTCGAAAGGTCCGCAAAGCTCATGCAATGCTTGTCACAGTCTCAGGACTAAAAGTGTGGCTAACTACCTTGGGTCAAATGAGAAATGAATCACCCTTAGCCTGGTTCCATACTCTAAGAGTGTACTTGTTTCCCCTATTCCCCGGACCTATAATGAAAGACATTTTCATGTGAAATAGACTCCACGTGCATTTATTTTGTACAGGCTCAACATTTTTATTTTTCTCTTTCTTGTCTATAACAAAGACGTGCAATTCTTATGAAATTTTAGTCCAATCGGTATGTATACGATTCGAGTTGTATTGTCAATTCTTTTGGATTCAAATATTGTTCGTGGCCAACTCGCCTGAAAGCCGCCAAGCCAATCTAGGGCTGGAGTGTGCTATCGACTTAGCCTGGTCAAGCACCCTAAGTACGCCACTCTACCTACACCCCGACAGGCCAAAGTAAGGCGGGTCCGTGTACAGTTGGATCTAGAAGAAAAGAAAACACATTCGGTTGTATTTAGAATCGCGTTTGACTTAAAATCTTCTTGAGAGTCATAAGCCACGACGAAGTTATAGACAAGAAACAAATTTTACTATTTTTCTTGGCTTAAGTGTGCAGGAAAATTAAAATCTACGTTGATGGAGAAAAGCCGGAACTAACTAAGCTCCGACTCCCCTAAGGGGGGCCAGCCGTCGACGCCGAATAAAAGATGGTGAGAAGACCCCATAAATGGAGTCTGCTGCCAACAAACTGAGTGTTGGCAAAGGTCATTGGCGGAGCTACTAAGCTCCGACACCCCGGAGGATTAACTATCAATGCTCTACGCGTTGATAGAGACTAATGCCGGAGCTACTAAGCTCCAGCGATAGACAATGCCGGAGCTTCTAAGCTCCGACAACCTCAGGGGGCCTTCACTATCGAAGACTTCGAACCTAAATTCTACAAGTTCGGAGTGAAAGAGTCTTCAACAAAACACAATATCCTCTTGGTACATGTTCACAATCAAATTGTGTACATCTACCAGGGGGCCAGGTGAAGATAAAAGTGTTGAAAACAAAAAGTGAAATTCGCAAAATTTGGGGATTTCATTTATCTGGAGACAAGAGATTACATCTGGAGACAAGGGATTACAAAATTGAGGACCAAGAAGAGAAAATACAAGTGAGAATTACAGAGATGGTCCTAGACCCTATGGAAGAATTGGGCGACCTTCTGGGCAACCTCCGATACGCTGGCTCGGGTAGCTTCGCCTTCTCCTTCGACGGGGCCTTCAAGCACCGGGTCCAGAGGAAATTGGGAGTTCCGGCTGGTGTAGCACGTCAGCACATACTCTGCGACGTTCTTTGCCAGGGATTGCCCCTCAACCTCCAGTTGGTCCGCGATGACATCGCCCACCTTGGAAAGCTTGCTACCTGCTGCGCTCAACGCCTGCAGCGCTAGGTCCGGCTCTGGCTCCGGATCATCTGGGCGCACAGGGCTGAAACCCATCGGTGTCAGCGCGTCGTTGGCCATGCCCAGGAACTCCCAAATCTGTAGGGAGTCCGCAGTCCTCAAGCCCTTCATCTCTTCCAGGGATCTCCTGGCCGCCGTCAGTTCGGAATTCTCACGGGCGAGGCGCTCAACTTCTTTGCCGTTTTGCTGAATCTTTTCAGCAACCCGCCTTTCGAGTTTTCCGAGCTCCTCCTCTCGGAGGTGGATCTTGTTCCGGCGGTCAACCAGGTTGTTCTCCCTACCCCTCACTTTCTTCTCCCGGGCAGCAAGGGCACACTCTTGTTCGTAGAGTTCTTGCCCTCGCACCCAGGTCTTTTCCTCTTCCTCTTGGCAGCGCTCTTCCAATTTCTTGGTGCGCTCCTCGAGGCCTTTGTCAGCAAGAGCTACTTTCTCGGCGAGCTCCTCTTCCCTCCTCAGGACGTCATCCCGCAGCTCTAAGAGTTTCTGCTCTTCATCCTCGAGCCGTCTCTCCCTCTCTTCAAGTGCCTCCCGGCGCTTGATGAGTGCAGTGTTAATGGCCTCAAGCTGCTCGTGGCGTGCATCGGCCGCATTATTGGCAGCTTTGGCCTGATCGTAGATCTCCCGGGATTGAGCGTCGAGGGCACGAGTCATACTCTCCCTGTCATCCAGTAACTTGCCCCAGTACTCCAGGCAGATCTTCTCCCGCTTGATCCACTCCTTGTCGTCCGCTAGCCTCGACTGCACCAGCTTGTTCTCGAAGTAGAGCCGATTACGCCACCGCCTAAGGGTTTGGCGCTCCTCTTCAAGAGCCTTGCTGTCGTGGAAGAAGGCCAGTTGGACTTGACGCAGACTGGAACATGCGTTGTCAATGGACAGCGACAACGGGATGGGTTCCGGACCTGCTGGGGTCTCCTTCGCTGGTTCCAGCAGGTCTTCAGATACAAAAATTGGGTCCCACTCCACGAGAGTGGACCCCTGAGTTTCCAAGGCACTAGGGCCGTCCTCCGGGATGGCCTCAGTCGCCATCAAAGAAGGCCCCACCGCCAAGTCTTCGTTCACCCCCTCGGACAGGGAGCCAGAGACTTCGCTTGGGCACTCCGGCTCGGCCGCAGGTACATCCGACGTTGTCGCTTCCGGAGCAGGAGCCGCTACTGGCTCCGGTCTGGGTACCTCTTCCGAGGGAGGCTCGAGCTCCGTCACCTCTTCAACAACCGGCTCAGGAGCCGGAAGATCTTCAACTTCGACCGGCCCTGTGAATGGAGCTCCAACAATGACCGGCTCAGCAGCCGATGCTTCGGAGGTAGCCGGCCCAACTGCCGGAACTACCTCGGTTTCCGGCTCGCATGTCGGGGCTTCAGCCACCTCTGGCTCAACCGCCGGGGCTTCGACACTTTCCGGCTCAGAGGTCGGGATTACTACTTCCTCTAGCTCAACAGCCGGAGCTTCCATCATTGCAGCACCAGGACCCAGAGCTTCAACCTCCGAGATAGGTGCCGCTGGCGCATCTTCACTCCCGTGGTCCGGCACTACCACGGGAACTTCTGGGGGTGAGTCGAGGTCCATGGCCACGACAGCTGGCGCCGGAGCTGTCGCAGCTTCAGCCACCACTTGGGGCGGCACCGGGACAGGAGCAGAAGCTCCCACCCTCACGGCCTCCGACACTGTGGCTGAGGGTGGAGCCTCACTCCCCTTCTTGGGGACGCTGCAGATGATGAACGAAGGAAATTAACAAACAGTTGCTACAATTAAAATAATTGTCCAAGGTAGAGATTAGAAATTACCTTGGGAGGCTTCCGCACCAGCTTGCGCGGAACCTTTTTCCCGGGCGTTCTGGGCTGGCCATAGTCGGTGTAGAAGCTCCGGAAAGGCCCCCCAGAACTTGTCGCTGCCGCGGGCATTTCCCGGGTCGAGGCTCTCCTCGATCGGGAAGAACCCCCGGACCTGGAGGCCTCCACCGGCCCAGGTGCTGGAGTCGCGCGCCCGGAGCTAACACCCCGGGAGGATCCCACCGCGGGAACAGACGCGCTCCGGGAGGACCCCACTGCAGGAACGGTCTCGTTCCAGGAGGACCCCATTATGGGGACAGTCGCCACGGTGGTAGAAGACCTTTCCCTGCGGGGAGAAGGAACCGAGGCAGAAGTAGCGGGCCTGACGGACCTTCCGTCGGCATGCTGCAGCTTCCTCTTCTGGCTCTCTGGTTCATCAGCCAGCTCCTTGCCCTTGCCGACGACCTCGACCCTTGGCTTTGGGGCAGGCACGGAGCCATCTTCGGGCATTCCGGGGATCGCCACCCGGGTGGTTGATCTTCCCTCGACGACACCAAGGTCGTCAAGTACGGGCATCTTTCGCCAGAGCTCCTTGCTGAACTCCACTTCCACGTTCAGAGGGAGGAAGGCCGACGGGGGGGGGGGGGGGGGGGGGGTGAAGTCATCACCGTTGACGTCGATGTCGTGCTGGAATTTCTTGAGGTGGAACTCCAAGGTTTTCCCCACCATGTTGGACTTCAACCCGGTCTCAACCCGGTCGTCGTCCATCACGCTGTTGAGGGCCCAAGCGAGTTTCTCCCTCCTCTTCAGCGGCGCCCACCTGTTGACCAGAAAATTGCAAAATACCGCCTGAGGAGTCAATCCTCCCTCCACGCATTGGCGGATCCTGGTCAAAGCAGGGTCAACAGCTTCCCCCAGCACCGGAGCATCACTCCACATCGTCGTGTCGATGCCGGGCAGACTATCGGGCAGCTCCAGCCTCTCGTGCTCCTCCACCCTGACGACTATCCAGTCTTTCTTCCAGTCATCCCACTTCCCAGAAGGAAACAACCGGAGGTACTTGAATGAGCACTTCTTGCGCTTCACGAAGTAGTAGAAGCCAAGGTACTCAATGCTCCGGCCGGTGGTGTGGACGGTGAAGAAGGTCCGGAAGAGTTCAATGCAGGGGGGATGCCCACCCACATCTCATAGAAGTGGACGAAGATAGACACAAGGAGAATGGAGTGAGGGCCAAGGTGGTATAACTGCATACCATAGAAGTCTAGCAGCATCAAGAAAAAGGAAGAAAAAGGCGGGATCAACCCCACCATGGCGTACGAGGAAAAGTACACCATTTCGTCGGCATGCTCCTTCTCGAAGGGGAGCTCTCCGCCGGCACGGACTGAGCGGTTGAAGAAGTCCGAGGACCACCCCATGAGGGCCCGGACCTTCTTCAAATTGCCATCGGTCTTCAAACGACTCTCGCGGAGACCCAACTCCATCGCGGCACGGCTAGGCAAGAGAAGAAGAGCGAAGAACGAGTTGGGAGTTTGAGCACAAGATCAGATGAGAGGCGTAAAGAACTCCTGACGGTGCGCGCTTTCCTTCTTAAGTAAGCCCTCACAACGCTTGGATGGAAACCGCAAGGAAATCGAAGATACCATTCAAAAATTTCACTCTGTCGATGACAAGAGGGCCCGGGACCACCCCGACGATCAAGTCGAGGCTCTTACCCAGGCGAACAGTTCTCATCACGAGGCGGGAAACCCAAAGTCGGCGGCCTGACAAGGCGCGCGGAACTGATACGGTTTTTGTATCGAGAACCGACGACTTTCATTTGCGTGAGATCCGCACGTCAAAGATCTTATCTGTCGCACGAGGTGCGCCACGCGGCGGGGATCTAACTATAAATCCCTTCCAACGGCACCTTCAAAGACCCTTGAAGACTCAGTTCAAGAGTCGCGAGGATGGACCAACCTCCGGCGGAATGACTTCACCCCAGTGATCTTCCCCGGAGGTAGGTCCAGGGGGCCACTGTCGGTACCCTAGAAACCGTACACCCATTGAGGTTACAAAGATCTCAAAGGAAAGTCATCTACTTGGTTTGAAGACCCTCAGGGGCCCACATGTCAGACATAACCGGACCCGCTTCTCCAACATGGTTAATCCCTGGGTCGCCACGTGTACTACCAAACCGGAGCTACCGCCCACAAGGGGGAAGCTCCGGGCCATGTACCGAAATGGCACCTCCGGACTTAACCCCAGACCGAGAGAAGCTCCGGACCTGACACGTGTCGTGTAGCCCCAGAGCTACCTGTTTCCCACAGTATGCTCCGGAGCTGCCACGTGTCCAACCGTCGGATCTTCAACCCCTAACCTCCGGAAGACCTCGCAACGGCTCCGGATCTTCAAAGGGGAATCAAGGACATCAAGACCCGATTAAGTGTCATTAATACTATATTAATGACACTTAAATGGACTATCTTAACACCAGTAACGGTGCTGTCAAAGCCGGTTACAGGGTCATTAAGTGCAATTAAACGTGTATCATACTAATAAACGCTGGGGCCACATGTCGGGCCAGGCTAATTTGTAACGGTCTGCCCTTGTACTATAAAAGGACAGGCCGACGACATGTTACGGGAGAGACACGCGCCACATACACTCATCACAAGCTCATACTGCTAATACAACACCAACACATCCGTGGAGTAGGGTATTACGCTCAGGCGGCCCGAACCACGTAAATTCTTGTGTCTCTTGTGTCAATTCTTATTCACCGTCTTGAATCTCCGCGCGCCCACACCGAACATCAAACTCCCCTATCACTTTAGTAGTGTAGGGAGATCTGCCAGTTCCAAACCGCCGACACTATGTCTTTAGGTCATGGATTTAATTCATTTTATACATCTAATAACACTTGACCATAGTTAGGGGATAGTTTACCTATCTCCCTGCAAACACTCCAGATCGAAAAGATTTGAAAACCATCGACGAGTGATGACCGATCGAGATAGCCGAGTTTTGGTCGCTGCCTATGAGAAAGCTGCGATTCACCGTCGAGCTCCTAGTTTCCAGCCGTTTTTCTCCTTTCCTAGTCCTGGTTCATGATCCTCAAGGCACAAGAAAGCTTTTGGAGGAGAAACCAAGTCGTTTGAGCTAGAGATAAGGGAGTTCTAACCTGCCAGAGCTGGCCACCGCCGCCTCTACCGCACCGCCGTTTAGCCGTCGACAAGCCCTGGGGGCAACACCGATGTGCTCCGCGTGGTGAAAAATACCCAAGCGGCAAGATTGGCGAAGCTTGGCGCACTGGAAAGGCCAGCGGCGAGATCTCCGGCGAGCCCCGCCACGGCGGCGTCGCGCGCGCGCCCTCTGCGCGAGGAGGAAGAAAGGGTCTGTGATGCTGGTTTTCTTGTTTCATGATGTTGTTTTTCTTGTTTTGTAGTATTGTTTTATGTTAATGAACTCAATGTCATTGTTCCTCTGTTCCATCTGTTATTTTGTTTTCTGTCTGTTATTTAATGAACTATCGGTTCTATATATTTGTATTCTCTGTTAATGAACGACCGTCGCGTACGTTTGTTTTTTTGTTGTCAAAGACGGATTCGATAGGATCATCCATGTTTTTGTATACTGGATCTCGACCAATGCTAGTTGATGTTTCATTGGATGTACTGGACAATCAAAAAGTTGTAAAAGCCTGCTTTTCTGAAGAACAAAAACGCACAAATGCGAACTTAAAAATTATGAAAATGGACTTGGAAATCCAAACTCACATGAACCATATGAGTTAACCCATGTTCACTAAAAATAGGAACTTGTTAAAATTTTAGATATAGAACATGGTTGCTAATGTATTTGGAACTTAAGGGGTAAAATCCTTAATTTCCAAGTATTCCCATTTTCAATGAAAAATTAAAAGAGAAAAGAAAACAAAATAGAGAGAAAGAAAAAGAAATTATTCCAACCCTAAAATGGGACATCCAAAAATATTCAAATCTCATGCCGTAAATTTTTCCATGACCTTCTAATATTCCAAATAGACTCTTCGTAAAGTTTCAAAATTTTTGAAGAACGTTTTCCATTTATTGGACACGTACTGAGAGTTTAATCAAAGTCGACTTCAAATTTAAACTTTGTACTTAATCTTGTCCAAATCAACTCCAAATTTTTTCCTGGGGTCCCTTATGGTTCAAAAAGGTTAACTTCAAAGTTTCAGGATTTTTGAACCAAATCTACTATTTATTTCATTGAATCAAGTATCACCGCTTGAATTCAAATTCAAACCTGAGTTAAAAATTCAACTTGCTCAGTTCTGAAATCTGATTGCACCATAAAATTGTACACATTTTATTTAGTCATTGGGCCAAAGTGGAATATTTTTGAAGCATGATTGCTAGCCCTTTTTGAAATTTGAAAAGAGAGGGGAGGAGAGAGTGGGTCCCACATGTCATGTTTATCCTCATGGCCACAAAACCAAATTCGTTTATTTCTTTCCCGGTTCTTATCCATAGCGCGCACTGACCCCTCGTCTCCTCACCGCTCGCCTTCCGGCCACCGTCTCCCGCCGCCTCGGTTCCCAGCAGCGCCCGCGCCTCTGCTCCGTGCCAGCCGCGTTGCTGCGCCCCGCGCTCGACCGCCTCGCGCCCGGAGCCGCACCACCCCGCCGGCCGCCTCCTAGTCTACCAGGCTGCACCCCCCCCCCCCTCACTGTCGCACCAGCACCGCTCACCGCTGCCGGCTGCACCTCGCCCCGGCGCTCCGCCTCCTCACCGGCGCCGCTCCGCGTCAGCTCGCCGTCCACGGCCACCGCGCGATGGACGCCGTTCCCCTGTGCCGTCGACGCCGCGTGCGCCTCGCGCACAGCGCCGCTTCGCAGCCGGCCCGCATGCCTCCCTCGCCGACGGCATGCTCCTGGCCGCGCCGTCCGCTGGCGTCCCCTCTGCTCCTTGTCGCCGCCCTGCTCCCGTGCAGCACCTCAGCCGTGCTTGCGAGCGCCGTTCCAGCTCCGTATGCCATGGCCATGGCCGCTCCAAGCCGCCCGCTCGCCGTGGTCCTTCTTGTCCAGGCCCGTTCCTTCCATGGCGCCAATCATTCGCGCCGTCGCCGTCGTATCTCCACCCCACGGCACTGCTACAGCATGTTCCAAGTCCACCTCTAGGCAACCAGCAAGGCTATGCCCGCGTTCGATGTTATGCCACATCTGCTATGCATTGACGTTGTCGCCTACATTCCGTCGTTGTGGCGTTCTGCTCGTAGGCCGTGTCCTAGCAGAGAAGCAGGTGATGTGAGTGGTGAAGGAGATGTAGGAACACACCTTTGACACCATGGTATCGATAACTGGTCCAAGGTTAGCTCTATTTGCAAGAGTGATTGGATCAGTGAATGCAGCCAAGGTGTTCGATGAAATGGTTACAAGGCGAAACTAAGTGTGTTGCCGTTCAATGCTGGTCTATGGATGCAGGTCTATTCTGGGGTGGCAATCGACAAGGATATGTGCCAAGATCCCCTTTGAATGGTGATCAAGCGACGGAAATCAAGTACACACCCATGATGTTCGGCAAAATGCCTACAAGGTGAGCCTTGCCCAAAAATGCATTGCTTGATGCACCGAAGTCCGTTAGTCGTGACCCCTAATTGTACTCATGTGTCGTCAAGTCGTACGTCCATGTTCTGCCTCGATATCATTCCTATAGAAATCCATAAGTTGACCTCCTTGGTCGTTTGTATCGCGTTAGCTTGTCCGTGCATGCTTGTGATGCTCCACCATGAGCCGCGTCGACATCGTTGACCATATGACGTCGTCGTGACGCTCCGAGCCGTCATCGTGCCCTAACATCGAGATGAAGGGTGCTTGTGATGTGTGTGGTGCTGGAACATAAGAATAACTTGTTGGACAATAGTTGTCAAGCCAAATTAGGTTTCAGTTGATGAGAGAGTGATCGAGTCCTAGGTGTAATATAGATGCTCGATGAAATGCCTTCTAGGTCAAACCAGGTTGGTCGGTGATCACTGATGACCTAGGGTAGAGGTATGCAAGAACATTGCGACCAACAAGGAGAACTAGACCAAGGGGAACCTTGGATAACAGTTACTTGGTTGTGTCGAGGATGTTCCTTAACCGACCACAGGATTGGTTAACTTGGTGTACCACTTCATCGACGACAGGTTCGTCAAGTTGCTTATCAACAATCGAGTCGACATCACTAGCCTCAAGACTCACAAGGTGGTGTTTGGGATTCCGCTCACCCCATTGATGAGTCCGGGTTGGTGTGGACGTCGCTAAGACGATCTTCTCGAGATGGCAAATCCTGCCTTCACAGCAAGGTCTCGCATCATGTTTAAGTCCCGATAGCTTACCGAGCTCACCTGGACAAGCTTGCGGGAGACACTACATTAGTGTCGTCGTGTAAGCACTTGAACGATGCTCGAGACGCTTGCCATAGAAACTACTTTACCTAAAAGTCATTTGACGTTGTCTTGGTACTAATGCTAGGTTAACAGTGCTTGTAATGACTTCTTAAGCCCAAGCCATGTTGATCTCAATTCAGTCCCAAGTGTCGTTAGGTTCCATCATGGTTCATCGTAAGTCAGGACCCTACAGCAGCACTGCTCACTTAACTAGGTTTACTTCTTTATGAGTTAAGTCAAGTTTAGTGGTCGACTGCTAAATCTTGACCTTCGTCTTGTACACTCCACTCATACTCAAGCTTTAGATGTCCCCCTTGATTCTTTAGTCGTCCTTACACTACCAGTCCAACACTTCCACACCATTCAGCTTTATCATCCTTGAGTGGCATAGCATCGAGTGTTGAGTGCCAAGTTGTAATGTGTGCTTACGTTGCACCTTTAATTTCACATCTCAATCCTACTATGACCACTTGACTCCATCCTTTGTTTATCCACACAACAGAGGCATATCTGTCCTTCCTAGTCAAACTCCTCGATCTTAAGGTTTACACAACCCCATAGAGTCTATTATTAAATTACATAATTACTTAATTACTTATATGCATATCATGTCGATAGGAACGTGATGATAGGTGATCGACGAGAAGTTTCGCTTGGAGGAGAAGGCCAGGGTGTCCACATGAAGTCCTTGACGAAGTCCGCATAGAAGGACCACTAACAATTGACATTTATTCGAGTCGCAACCTAAGGCAAGCCCCGGTTTGCATTTAAGAGCTTTTCAAAGTTTTGCAGTATTTCTCACATTACGTCCTTAGTTGATATTGTGCATTTACATATAAGGTGTTTGATACTCCACTTGCATGACCACAAATCCCAGGGTTTGGTCGGAACGAGTTACAGTTTGACCTGTAGTAACTGTTTTGCTAATGTATAGGAAATCCGGTAGAAGTCGAGTAGTTGGAATCTACTCGCGAGATAGGAATAACAGTTCACATGAGGGTGGAACATTAAATGGCTTATGAAATGAACACGAGACTGGGCAGGGGGAATAGGAGTCGACGAGATGGAGTCTCTGTCGCATAGCCCTGCCTATGTCGCTTGAGGACCGTGTCGTATGCGGCACCGTTGGGCAAGCTTGAATTGTACCGGTTGCATAATGGTATATGGGCCCATTAAACTGATGTAACTCCAGACTGTAGTGTGGAGACTCCTCGGTTGTCCTTGAATGGAGATGCGAAGGCATAAAGGTGTAAATCTTCTAGCGGGCAACTTCGACGTGTCCGTGTAGGGGACCTTTTGCTCGGGATGAAGGGGTTTGTCGACATTGGGGTCTTGGGTGAAAGGTGGCCACGTATGACGCGGGGAGGAGAGTACGTATGTGTCTCCCACGCGGGTGTGCGTGTCGTGCAGTCCGGGTGTGTCTTGATTGCAATCACCGTCCCTCACGGTAATAGAGTACCACTTGTCCGTCGCTGTCGTGACGTAGTAAATACTAAAGAAGCCAGAAAATCATATTGTATTGAATTATAATTACTTTGCAACCTTGTATGATTTAGAGATAGCAAAAGTAAAGTTTACAATTTCCCCATACTTTAGCTGTAATAGCATTATGTGCTCTGAGCATGTCATATCATCGGTAAAGCGTTTCTTGTTTGATTGTGGAGCCCATGATGTACCGTGCTTGGAGAATATCATTTGCTACTTAAAACCTGATTATAAGGATCCACTTGTAGGCGAATCTATTTATGCTATTCCTTACCTATGATGACTTTACACTGCATATGTCTAGTGAGACAGGTTAGTCTTGCTGAGCCTTATGCTCACGTTTGCGCTTTAACGATTTTTGCAGGTATTAGTTTATTTCTACTATTCAGGTTGTACATGATACTCGAGGTGTCGAGATAAATCTCATGTGAACCACGCCGCTGCTGAATGTTCTTCTTGTTGCTAGTAAGAGGCGTCCTAGGGCATGGACGTCTTCTCTCCTGCTTAGTTAGGTGAGATTATGAGTATGTATTTTCCGCTGCGTGTGTGCCCCTGTGGTACACTCTTTTGTAAACTCTTCTTATTATGAAATGAAAACTTTATATGTTTTGGTATCCTTTTTGTGTGTGCTGTTAGGTGCCGCATCGCAGGGCACCACCCAATGAGATCCTCGGATGTGTGGACTCCGGTCCCCACATGCATGGTATCAGAGCTTCATTGGGAATAGCAAGCTCAAAAAGAGCCTATTTTCAAAAACTTCGAAGTAGTCGAGTGAGGATTAGCTATATGCCCATTAAGGACTATTACTAGTATAAGTTATAAAGGTGGTGAACTAACTTGTTATATTATTTCTATAACAACGCTCCGCCTTCAAGGTAAGAGGTGAGGTACGCCGTCGAGAGTGGATCAATCTCGGTAAACTCTGCATACGAGATATGGTATGTGAAATTTCCGTGGCTTAGCACGGAAAGTCAATATGAGTCTCTGAAACTTTCCATGTTTCTGGTAACATATGACACGCGGTACCCCAGCGTGATACAAAATTAGTGGGAGCCCCCGTCGGGTGGTGTATAACCCGATAGTGTGCATCTCTAGAACTATTCATGTTTTATTGGATCATGTGAAACACGTATGCCCGAGCGTGTATAAGCCGGTTCGTACGGGAGTCTTTACTGTACAGACGTATTTACAGCCATGTACCTCAAGACATGACTTCGCTCGAGGGCGACTCACACCAGAGTCGTATGCATTTACTTTCATATATATTATTGTGACTGCCTGTCGTGTTTCCCCGTGCCGCCCTTGAGGTGTGAAGGTGTGAAAGGGGATTGTTTGCCTTCTGCAGGTACACTAACTCTGGTCGCGACCCGTGTAGAATATGTTTGCGAGTGATCAATATTAGGATCACCTCTAGACGTATCCGGATATACCGGGTTAAACTTTTCTTTTAGTAAGGCACGTAGTACCGTCAGTATCCCACCTGATACTTTGACCATCCCCACGAAAGAAATGGCTTCATATTCATATTAAGTCCAAGTATCAATTGCTGATATCTTGTGGACAAGGTAAAATGTTTCTTTTCAAGAGTAGGTGAACCAGAGTTCTTTGTTCCTGGCGAGAGTTTAGCTCGACTTCGCTGGGTTGAGACTTTGGTTAAGCAAGAAGATCCATAGTGATATGCTATGGATAAGAAGGTCGTCAAGTCTCTTTTAAGATTCCATTTAGTTCCAAAGAAAATTATTAGTTGTGAATTAAGTTCTAGCCATCGGACTTGAGTTTTGAGCTAAGTTTCAAAATTTGACTTTGTTCCCAAATTCATGTGTTTCGAAGCCGGTGAGTTCTGTTTTTGAACAGAATTGACCTGACTTTGAAATTCCATATCTCTTAACTTGAAGGGCTATGAATGCAATTGAATACTTTTTAGAAAGCTTTTGAAGTCTTCTATAAGTTTTCTATTCACCTCCAAGCCAAAAGACGCTTTTATGGCGATGAAAATGCACCGTTACCACAGCAGCTGCTGTTCTGAAACTACATGGATCATCATCTGAATGTTTGCCATATTTCCCTGTAGAAGGCTCTTATATTCCATTATGATACATTTCTGGAAAGGGAAAGAGCTATTCTACAACATTGTTATTCAGTGATACCTCAAATTCAGTTTATAACTAATAAGAAACAGAGTTGAAGATAGTACATGTATATAGGTGCTATCTGAAACAGTCAAAAAACATTCTGAACTTTGAACAGCCATAACTTTTAAATTTGAACAGCAACATAGGTATATATATACATGTATGGAAATATTAAAGAGTACTCTATCAACATCCTATTCAACACCAAGGCTAAAACTCGCAATAACATGGTCTAAATTGAAGTGTCGTTTAAGAGGTTCTGGCAGCCCGGAAGAGAAGACAGAATCTGAACTCTTCACCAATTGAATCATAACTTTTTGCAAACTTCACCTCTGCAGGCCTACTTTATGTGGCTGGAAAGTGTAGAGAGTCCTCTACAATTTTTCTATAGAACTCCAGAGCATAATCCATCTCTAACATACTCAAAATTTCAAATTTCTAAACTTGATAAAATCTGGACAGCGAGTGGACAGTCCTGTATACAGTTACTGTTTCTCGCATATCTCGATGTAGAATTGTCGAAAGACTTCATAATTTTCATTTCTGGAATCTTCAGAATGTATGCAACAATTTTGCTATGTGTTATTTTTGCAAATGTTGATATTTGTATATCTGAAAATTGTGGACAAGATCAGCCTTAAACAAAGGAGGTGCTGTCCAAATTTTCAGAACAACTGTCAACATGAAAATGCCATATCTTCTCAACCAGAAGCGCTACAAGGGCAGGTAAGTACTCCTTAGAAAGTTTTGTAAGTCCTCTACAAGTTCTCCATTCAGCTCAAGACCAAAATCTTTACTTAAGTGGGTGAAATTTTGGATAATCGCAGAGACTGTCCAGGTATGCCCGAACTGGACAGCAATCTGTACACCTCTGAATTTGACCCATAACTAGCAGATTTTGCATCCAATGGGTTGTGCCAGTAACCGTTGGACAGGTTAGAGAGTCGGCTACAATTTTTGTAATTGGATCCAGACCTTAATCGCTCATCCGCCTATTCCAAATCAAGTTTGAATACAGAGTGGTCAATCTGAACTGAATTCGATTCTGAATGCTGAAATTTTACCCAACATAAAAAATTCATATCTTTTAAACAAGAACTGATATGAAGACAATTAAGTACATTATGGAAAGCTTATTACATTGGATACAACTTTGCAAATACGAATATTTCCAGATTTCCATCATAACAGTCTGAAAACTGTAGATCAAAACTGGTACGTTTTAAGCAGGTTCTGCTGAAAGTGCAGAAAATTCTGTTGACCTTAAAATAGCATAACTTGCAAACCAGAGATGATCTAGAGGCAAACCAATACTTTTTGGAAATATCTTGAAGTTTACTTTAACTTTGTTATTCACCTCAAGATCTGATCTTTCCATTAACTGGATCAAAATCGAGTTTAAGTTCAGACTGGCCAGTGGTCGCCATAGCCTGGCTAGTTTGAACCTTTTGGTTTTTGTTAGGCATTCGATTCTCGATTTCAACTCGAGGAATGTCGTAACCAACCAAGAGTTAGGACTCAACTATTTACCAAGTTGAAGGGAGTGTTAAACTCATTGAAGCCTTTTTCCCTTGATAGGCACACTAGTGTCTGATTTATGTGACTTGCCATATCACATCTTGTGATGTTGAACGCATGTCGCAATTACTCGAGTTGCATCTCGTCTTCCCATGAGGATTGTTTGAAGTACGCTTCAACATCCTGGTTTGTAACTTTAAGGGGGAAGGCGAGCACTCAAGTAATGGTGGTATTCAACCATCAACCTTGGTTACAACGAGTCCTGTCAACAAGAAGACGATCAAGTAAGATTACATCTTCAGGAGGATCCAACATCCACCATCAAAATGAGTTACTCAAAGAAGAAATGTGACTTCAACTCCACTAAAGTGATCACTAAGGATATCAGTTCCTCTTGCCAGATCGAAGCGAAGGTTAAGTGAAGCATCACTAGAGACATATAGTGAGTTGTTTTTCTTCTGATGAAGATACAATCAAGTTGAGTAGAACATGCACAAGCTTTCGAAAGGTCGAGGTAACGAGGTATATTTCCCACATTACTTGACAATTGTTCCATTATGAATTCCTTAAATGTGGTCGAGTCATGAAGGTAACGCTACTCATTGAGTGTCTTTCACGACCACGGTATCCAATCCTTGCAAATCTCCTTACTCGCGAGGATACTGTTCGATTATCAACCTCGTGAAACTCTTTGGGTCCATCTAAGATCTTACGTTGTTATATGGTAACCCTGCTACACTAATTACCTTGTAGTTACCACATGATTGAGTTCTTTGCTGTGTTGGGAACATGTGAGGATGCTGAATCCTTAAATCCTCGTGTGCCACCGCAAAGATTCTTCCTCTTCTATTTCTATTGTTTGAAGATGTTGATATACCCAAAAACCTTGTAGTGGCCATATCTTTCGTATTCCTGCTGTTTTCATCACATAAGAGTGTTGGGTGTCTTGCTACTCTTATGCTACGGCTAAGGAATCCTATGGTTGACTAAACATGAAACGAGGTTAATGATTGTTGTTCAACCTCGTAAACCGTCTTAACTCATGTCAAGGGAAATACCACATCGAGTTATAAGGACCTATGCAAAACCAAGCAAGCAACCAAGAATCAATGCACAAATAGTTTTAAACTGTCATGGTAACTTAGAGAAGTAGAGAACAAGTCGTGATTCTTCCAGTCAAGACTAGGACAGGACAAGATATCATGTCTGTCGAATGTTGGAGTCGGCAGATCTCCTGACACTGCTAAAGTGTTGATGGAGTTTTTGGATCGGTTTGGGAGCACGGAGACTCAAGAAGGTGAATTGCGATTTAACACAGGAGATACTAGGATTTACGTGGTTCGGGCCGCCTGAGCGTAATACCCTACTCCACGGGTGTGTTGGTGTTGTATTAGTTTGTCACGTATGATGTCCACGCCTGTGTATGTGTGTTTCTATGTATCGTCGGCCTGTCCTTTTATAGTACAAGGATAGGCCGTTACAAGCTGGCCTGGCCCGACATGTGGCTCCGGCGGTTACTAGTATTGATACACAATTAATTGTTGTTAATAATCCTGTAGCGGGCTCCGACAGTGCCGTTACGGGTGTTAAGATTGTCCATTTAAGTGTAATTAATATGGGATTAATGACATTTAATCGGGTCTTGAAGTCCTTGGCTCTCCTTTGAAGATCCGGAGCCGTTACAAGTTCTTCCGGAGGTTAGAGGCTGCCAGCTCCGACGTTTGGACACGTGGCAGCTCTGGAACTTGCTGCGGGAAGCAGGTAGCTCCGGAGCTATCTGACACGTGTCAGGTCCGGAGCTTCTCTCGGTCAGGGGTTAAGTCCGGAGGTGCCATTTCGGTACTTGGTCCGGAGCTTCCCCCTTGTGGGCGGTAGCTCCAGTTTGGCAGTACACATGGCGACCTAGGGATTAACCATGTTGGAGAAGCAGGACCGGTCATGTCTGACAAGTGGGCCTCCGAGGGTCTTCAATCAGCCTTCCCTCGAAATCTTTGTAACTTCAGGGGGTGTACGGTTTTTAGGGTACCGACAGTGGCCCCCTGGACCTACCTCTGAGGAAGGTCACTGAGGTGAAGTCGTTCCGTCAGAGGTGGGTCCATCCTTACGACTCTTGAACTGGGTCTTCAAGGGTCTTCGGAGGTGCCGTTGGCAGGGTTTTACAGTTAGATCCCGACGCGTGGCGCCACTCAGGCGGCAGATGAGATCTTTGACATGCGGATCTCACGCAATTGAAGGTCGCCGGTTCCCGATACGAAAACCGTATCGGTTCCGCGCGCCCTGTCAGGCCGCCGCCTTTGGGTTTCTCGCCTCGTGATGACAACCGTTCGCCTGGGTAAGAGCCTCGACTTGATCGTCGGGGTGGTCCCGGGCCCTCTTGTCATCGGTTGGGTTGAATTCTTGAGTAGTATCTTCGACTCCCCTGCAGTTTCCATCCAAGCGTTGCGAGGGCTTACTTAAGATGGAAAGCGCACACCGTCGGGAGTTCTTTACGCCTCTCATCTGATCTTGCGTTCAAACTCCCGACTCGTACTTTTCTCCTCTTCTCTTGCCTAGCTGTGCCACGATGGAGTTGGGTCTGCGCGAGAGTCGCCTGAAGACCGACAACGATTTGAAGAAGGTCCGGGCCCTCATGGGGTGGTCC
The DNA here is from genome assembly GCA_036927565.1 of Tuctoria greenei. Classification (NCBI taxonomy): domain Eukaryota; kingdom Viridiplantae; phylum Streptophyta; class Magnoliopsida; order Poales; family Poaceae; genus Tuctoria; species Tuctoria greenei. The sequence goes on from JAYESD010000007.1 coordinate 78,967,027, forward strand.
TCGGACTTCTTCAGCCGCTTGGTCCGTGCCGGCGGAGAGCTCCCCTTTGAGAAGGAGCGCGCTGGCGAGATGGTGTACTTTTCTTCGTATGCCATGGTGGGGCTGATCCCACCATTTTCTTCTTTCTTCTTGATGCTGCTAGACTTCTATGGTCTGCAGCTATACCACCTTGGCCCTCACTCCATTCTCCTCGTGTCCATCTTTGTCCACTTCTGCGAGATGTGGGTGGGCATCCCCCCCTGCGTCGAGCTCTTCCGGACCTTCTTCACCGTTCACAACACCGGCCGGAGCAATGAGTACCTTGGCTTCTACTACTTTGTGAAGCGCAAGAAGTGCCCGTTCAAGTACCTCCAGTCGTTCCCTTCCGGGAAGTGGGATGACTGGAAGAAAGATTGGATAGTCGTCAGGGTGGAGGAGCATGAGCGGTTGGAGCTGCCATACGGTCTGCCCGGCATCGACACGTCGATATGGAGTGAAGTTCCGGTGCTGGCGGAAGCTTTCGACCCTGTCCTGACCAGGATTCGCCGATGTGTGGAGGGAGGATTGACTCCCCAGGCGGTGTTCTGCAACTTCCTGACCAACAGGTGGGCGCCGCTGAAGAGGAGGGAGAAGCTCGCTTGGGCCCTCAACAGCGTGATGGACGAAGACCGGGTTGAGACCGGGTTGATGTCCAACATGGTGGGGAAGACCTTGGAGTTCCACCTCAAGAAATTCCAGCACGGCATCGACGTCGACGGATATTACTTGACTCCGCCGTCGGCCTTTCTCCCTCTGAACGTGGAAGTGGAGTTCAGCAGAGAGCTCCGGCCGACGATGCCCGCGCTTGACGACCTTGGTGTCGTCAAGAGAAGACCAACCACCCGGGTGGCAATCCCCGGGGTGCCCGAAGATGGCTCGGTCCCTGCTCCACAGCCGAGCGTCGAGGTCATCGGCAAGGGCAAGGAGCTGGCGGAGGAGCCGGAGAGTCGGAAGAGGAAGCTATGACATGCCGACGGAAGGTCCGTCAGGCCCGCTACTTCCACCTTGGTTCCTTCTCCCCAGGGGGGGAAGATCTTCTGCCGCCGTGGCGACTGTCCCCGTGGTGGGGTCCTCCCGGAACGAGACTGTTCCTGCAGTGGGATCCTCCCGAAGCACGTCTGTCCCCGTAGTGGAGCCCTCCGGGGGTGCTAGCTCCGGGTGCACGACTCCTACACCTGGGGCGGTGGGAGTCTCCAGGTCCAGGGGTTCCTCCCGATCGAGGAGAGCCTCGACCCGGGAAACGCCCGTGGCTGCGACAAGTTCTGGGGGGCCTCCCGGAGCTCCTACGCCGACCATGGCCAGCCCGGAACGTCCGGGAAAAAGGTTCCGCGCAAGCTGGTGCGGAAGCCTTCCAAGGTAATTTTTGATTTTTACCTTGGCTAACTTTTTAGTTGTTGCGATTGTTTGTTAATTTTCTTTATCCGTCCTCTGCAGCGTCCCCAAGAAGGGGAGTGAAGCTCCACCCTCGGCCACGATTTCTGAGGCCGTGGGAACTTCTGCTCCTGTCCCTGTCCCGCCCCAGGTGGTGGCTGAGGCTGCGATAGCTCCGGCGCCGGCTGTCGTGGTCATGATCCTCGACTCGTCCCCAGAACTTCCCGTGGTAGCGCCGGACCACGGGAGTGAAGACACGCCAGCGGCACTTGTCTCGGTGGTTGAAGCTTCGGGTCCTGGTGCTGCAGTAGTGGAAGCTCTGGCTGTAGAGCCGGAAGAAGTAGTAGTCCCAGCCTCGGAGCCGGAACTTGTCGAAGCCCCGGCGATTGAACCGGAGGTGACTGAAGCTCCGGCATGCGAGCTGGAAGTCGAGGTAGTTCCGGCAGTTGGGCCGGTTACCTCGGAAGTACCGGTCGCTGAGCCGGTTATTGTTGGAGCGCCGGTCACAGAGCCGGCAGTTGAAGAGGCGAGGGATCTCGAGCCTCCCTCGGAAGAGGTGTCCCGGTCGGAGCCAGTAGTAGCTTCTGCTCCGGAGGCGACGACGTCGATGGTACCTGTGGGCGAGCCAGAGTGCCCAAGCGAAGTCGCCGGCCCTCTGCCTGAGGGGGCGAATGAAGACTTGGCGGTGGGGCCTTCTTCGATGGCGACTGAGGCCATCCCGGAGGACGGCCCTAGCGCCTTGGAAGCTCAGGGTTCCGCTCTCGTAGAGTGGGACCCAATTTTTGTATGTGAAGACCCGCTGGAACCAGCGGAGGAGACCCCAGCAGGTCCAGAGCCCATCCCGCTATCGATGTCTATCGACAACGCCTGCTCCAGTCTACATCAGGTCCAACTGACCTTCTTCCACGACAGCAAGGCTCTTGAAGAGGAGTGCCAAACCCTTAGGCGGTGGCGTAATCGGCTCCACTTCGAGACTAAGCTGGCGCAGTCGAGGCTAGTGGACGACAAGGAGTGGATCAAGCGGGAGAAGATCCGCCTGGAGTACTGGGACAAGCTGCTGGATGAGAGGGAGAGCATGACCTCTCAACGCTCAATCCCGGGAGTTCCACGATCAGGCCAAGGCTGCCAACGACGCGGCCAATGCTCGGTTCGAGCAGCTTGAGGCCATCAACGCCGCACTCATCAAGCGCCGAGAGGCACTTGAAGGGAGGGAGAGACGGCTCGAGGACGAAGAGCAAAAACTCCTGGAGCTGCGGGATGACGTCCTGAGAAGGGAAGAGGAGCTCGCCGAGAAAGTAGCTCTGGCTGACAAGGGCCTCGAGGAGCACACTAAGAAGTTGGAAGAGCGCTGCCTCGAGGAAGAGGAGAAGACCTGGGTGCGAGGACAGGAACTCTACGAATACGAGTGTGCCCTTGTTGCCCGGGAGAAGAAAGTGGAGGCTAGGGAGAAGGACCTGGTCGATCGTCGGAACAAGATCCACCTCCGGGAGGAGGAGCTCGGAAGACTTGAGAGGCAGGTTGCTGCAAAGATTCAGCAAAACGCCAAAGAAGTTGAGCGCCTCGCCCATGAGAATTCCGAACTGACGGCGGCCAAGAGATCCTTGGAAGAGGTGAAGAGCCTGAGGACGGCAGACTCCCTGCAGATTTGGGAGTTCCTGGGCAAGGCCAATGATGCGCTGACACCGATGGGTTTCAGCCCCGTGCGCCCGGATGATCCGGAGCCGGAGCCGGACCTTGCGCTGCAAGCGTTGAGCGCAGCAGGCAGCAAGCTCTCCAAGGTGGGCGACGTCATCATGGACAAACTGGAGGTCGAGGGGCAATCCCTAGCGAGGAACGTCACAGAATATGTGCTGATGTGCTACACCAGCCGGAACCCTCAATTTCCTCTGGACCCGGTGCTTGAAGTCCCCGTCGAAGGAGAAGGCGAAGCTACCCGAGCCAGCGTATCGGAGGTCGCCCAGAAGGTCGCCGAGTTCTTCCATAGGGTCTAGGACCATCTCTTTAGCTCTCACTTGTATTTTCTCTTCATCTTCTTCAATTTTGTAATCCCTTGTCTCCAGATGTAATCTCTTGTCTCCAGATGAATGAAATCCCCAAATTTTTGCGAATTTCATTTTTTGTCTTCAACATCTTTGTCTTCACTTGGCCCCCTGGTAGATGTACACAATTTGATTGTGAACATGTACCAAAAGGATATTGAGTTTTGTTGAAGACGAATTTGCTTCGAACTTGTAGAATTTAGGTCCGAAGTCTTTGATAGTGAAGGTCCCCTGAAGTTGTCGGAGCTTAGAAGCTCCGGTACTATCCATCGTTGGAGCTTAGTAGCTCCGGCAATAGCCTCTATCAACACGTAGAGCATCGATAGTTAGTCCTCCAAGGTGTCGGAGCTTAGTAGCTCCGACAGTGACCTTTACCAACACTTGGTTTGTTGGCAGCAGACTCCATTTACGGGGTCTCCTCACCATCTTTTACTCAGCGCTGACGGTTGACCCCCTTGAGGAGTCGGAGCTTGGTTAGCTCCGACTTTTCTCCATCAACGTAGAGTTTATTTTTCCTGCACACTTAAGCCAAGAAAAATAGTAAAATTTGTTCCTTGTCTATAATTTCGTCGCGGCTTACGATTCTCAAGAAAATTTTAAGTTGAACGCAATTTTAAATACAACTGGTTGCGTTGTCTTTTCTCTTAGATCCAACTGTCCATGAACCCGCCTTACTTCGGCCTGGCGGGGTGTAGGTAGAGTGGCGTACTTAGGGTGCTTGACCAGGCTAAGTCGATAGCGCACTCTGGCCCTAGATTGGCTTGGCGACTTTCAGGCGAGTTGGCCATAAACGATATTTAAATCCAAAAGATCTAACAGTTCAACTCGAATCGTATATAAACCGGTCAAACTAAAATTTCTTAAGAATTGCACGTCTCTGTTATAGACAAGAAAGAGAAAAATAAAAATGTCGAGCCTGCACAAAATGAATGCACGTGGAGTCTATTTCACATGAAGATGTCTTTCATTATAGGTCCGGGGTACAGAGGAAATAAGTACACTCTTAGGGTACGGAACCAGGCTAAGTGTTTTTGGTTTCTCGTTTGACCCAGGGTAGTTAGCCACACTTTTAGTCCGGAGACTGTGACATGTGCTGCATGAGCTTTGCAGACCTTTCATGAAAGGTCCGGCTGCTCTCCCGGAGGAACTACCCGACTCTGTACAATGACTCTATAACATACTTTTTAAGTTACTTAAGACTCACCTCCGTGGAATTAAGTGTAGAACTTATGGAGGTGCTCGATGTTCCAAGGATTTGGGAGAGGTGTCCCATCCTCGGTAGCCAAGCGAACGCTTCCGGGACGGGATACTTTGATCACTCGAAAGGACCCCTCCCAGCCGGGGGAGAGTTTGTTTAACCCTTCTTTGGATAGTATTCTCCGTAGCACCAGATCGCCTTCCTCGAGCTGTCGGTTGTGTACATGCCGCTGGTGATAACGCCGTAGAGCTTGGCGATATCGGGCATTTGGAACAGCTGCTTGGCACCTTCCCTACTCGTGGAGGTCTAGGTCTTCGCGCCGGAGCTGGTCCTGCGCGGCTTCGTCGAAGGTCCGGACCCGGAGCGAACCCAAGGTGATTTCCGGAGGAAGGATTGCTTCAGCTCCGTACACCAGAAAGAAGGGTGTTTCTCCGGTTGACCGATTTGGAGAAGTCCTGTTGGCCCATAGAGTAGGCGGAAGCTCTTCGATCCAATTGGCTCCGTGCTTTTTCAAGCGCTCATAGGTGTGCGTTTTGAGTCCTTTAAGGATTTCTGCATTTGCTCTCTCGGCTTGGCCATTGCTGGCGGGATGAGCTACGGAAGCGTAGCAAACCTGTATGCCGAGGTCTTCGCAATACCCTTGGAATGCGGAGCTTGTGAATTGAGTCCCATTATCAGTGATGATCTTGTTTGGGACTCCAAATCTGCTTACAATGGATTGCAGAAAGTTGATAGCAGATTGCTTGTTGATCGTCACAACTGGAGTTGCTTCCGGCCACTTGGTGAACTTGTCAATGGCGACGTACAGGAACTTGTAACCTCCGACGGCTCTTGGGAAGGGTCCCAAGATGTCCATCCCCCACACAGCGAAGGGCCATGTTGGAGGTATCATTTGTAAGGGCTGAGCAGGTTTATGAATTTGCTTTGCATGAAATTGGCATGCTTCGCATTTCTTTACCAGCTCAGTGGCATCCTGGAGCGCTGTAGGCCAGTAGAAGCCATGCCGAAAGGCTTTTCCGACCAGCGTGCGGGAAGAATCTTGGTTCCCACACTCGCCTCCATGGATTTCTGCGAGGAGCTCGCAGCCTTCTTCCCTTGTGATGCACCGCATTAGGATGCCGTTGGCACCGCGCCGGTAGAGATCCCCTTCTACCAGCGTGTATCTTTTAGCCAATCTGACTACCCGGTCAGCGGATACATCATCGTTAGGAAGGATGTTGTCTTTCAAGTAGTTCCGGATCTACGAGATCCATGCATCGGAACTGACTTGAGCATTTGAGTCTTGCATGCTGGGTTGCTCGGAGCTTCCGGCAGCACCTACGACCCTTGATGGCTGCCATGGTAACAGGGCCATCGGGACCGTCAGCTTCGGGATGCTGATCTCGCCCCCTTCGTTCAGTTCGGCAGGCTGAACTGTGGGTTTTGACAACCTCCGGACCAAGATTCCGTCAAGAGCCGGAGCTCTGGTTGACGCTTTAGTCGAGAGTTCGTCAGCTTCAGCGTTGTGGGCACGCTGAACATGGTGGAGGTCTAGGACTTCAAAGTCCTTCTGAAGCCTCTTGACTTCAAGGAGGTAAGTAGCTAGCTGGAGATTATTGCAGGAGCATTCACCCTTCACCTGCTTGATGATGAGCTGTGAATCTCCTTTGACCAGTAGTTGCTTGACACCGTATGACAGTGCCACCTTTAGTCCGTAGATGAGTGCTTCATACTCCGCCATGTTGTTGGTTGCCTTGAAGTCAAGGTGTACCATGTATTTTACCTTCTCCCCAGTCGGTGCAAGGAGAAGGATTCCAGCTCCGGCCCCCTGCTTTTGCAAGGAGCCATCGAAGTAAAGGGTCCAGTGATGCTCGGTGAAGGTTGGAACTTGATGTTCCATCTTCTGCTCGCTGGGGCCCCCAGGGTTTGATGGAGAGGGAGTCCATTCCGCCACGAAATCTGCCAACGCTTGACTCTTGATTGCTTGTCTCGAAATGAATTCGAGATCGAACTCAGCCAATTTCGCTGCCCACTTTGCAATATTCCCAGTTGAATTGGGATTATGCAAGATTGCTCGAAGTGGATAGGAGGTCACCACCGAGACTTTGTGAGCTTGGAAGTAGTGTCGGAGCTTCCTGGAGGCAATAAGAACTGCATAAAGCAGCTTATGCACCTCTAGGTATCGAGTCTTGGCATCATGTAATACTTCACGGATGAAGTATACCGGGCGTTGAATGGTCCAGACCCTCCCGGTGGGGTCCGGAGCTTCCTCTCTATTGATCCGGACCCTGTCAGAGGAGTCCAGATTCTATTCGGGGACCTCCAGGTTCTGGCTGGAGGAACCCGGAGCTTCTTCAGAAATGACCTGGACCCTCTCAGAGGGGTCTGGGTCTTCTGAAGTGAATTATTGTGGATTTGAGTCTGGGAGCTGGGACCCAGACTCACTTTCAGGGACCTCCGGACCCTCCTCAAGGGGTCTGGATTCCTGAGTATGGGGTAGTTCTGGTCTCTCCGCAACCAGAACCATACTGACAACCTCGTCAGTAGCTGAAATGTAAAGCAACAAAGGCTCACCAGGGTTTGGAGATACCAGAATTGGTAGGGTGGTGAGGAACTGTTTTAGCTCCTGGAATGCCTTCTCTGCTTCTTCGGACCATTGGAATGGTCCGGACTTCCTCAACAACTTGAAGAAGGGAAGTGCCCATTCCGCCAGTCTTGATATGAACCGTTGAGGGCTGCTAGACACCCAGTTAACTTTTGGACGTCTTTGATGCGGGTTGGTGGCCGCATGTCTTCAATGGCTTTTATCTTCACCGGATTAGCCTCTATGACCCGGTGACTTACCAGGAAACCAAGAAGTTTTCCGGAGCTAACCCCGAATACACACTTGCCTGGGTTTAGCTTTGCGCGGGTGGCCCGCAGCTTGTCGAAGACAGCCTGCAAGGTGTCCAAGAGGGACTCCTTGTTCTTGACCTTGACCACGATGTCATCGACGTACACTTCCACTATGTCTCTGATGAGTTCTTCAAAAGTTTTGTACATAGCTCGTACAAAAGTTGAAGCTGCATTCTTGAGACCAAATGGCATAGCTGTGTAACAATACAATCCATCTACTGTGATGAATGAAGTATGCTCTTCATCCTCCCTAGACATCCTGATTTGATGATACCCAGAATATGCGTCTAGGAAACACAGTAATTCACACCCGGAGGTGGAATCCACTATCTGATCTATTCTAGGTAGTGGGAATGGATCTTTTGGACATGCCTTATTCAGTGTGGTGTAGTCGATGCACATCCGAAGCTTCCCGCCGGCCTTGGGCACAACGACTGGGTTCGCCAGCCATTTTGGATGGAAGACTTCTCGGATGAATCCGGCTTCAAGCAACTTCTTCACTTCTTGTCGGATGAAGTTCTGCCGCTCTACGGATTGCTTCCGAGGCTTCTGATGCACAGGCCGAGCATCGGGGTAAATCTTCAGATTGTGCTCAATCACTTCCCTGGGGATCCCAGGCATTTGAGACGGTTGCCAGGCAAAAACGTCAACATTAGCCCGGAGGAAAGTGATGAGCGTGAGTTCCTATTTGTCGTTCAACCCTCCCGATATACGGGTGGTTTTAGCGGCATCGGAACCAATTTGGACGACTTTGACAGGAATGTCGGTGTCGCCGCTTGGCTGCACACGGGGTGCAGAGGTTGAGCCTCATTGACGAATGCTCGGGGGTTTCGGAGCTTGCTCCTGTCTGGAGTCCTCCTCTTGCGCCGTGGTGAGTGCATGGAGCTCCTCCAGAGCAGTTACTCCGGCGGTGCGATCTCCGCGGATTCGGAGAACGCCTACTGGTGTAGGCATCTTCAACACCAGATATCCATAATGGGCAACTGCCATAAATTTGTATAGGGCAGGTCTACCCATGATGGCGTTGAATGGTAAGTTGATCTGAGCGACGTCGAAGGCCAACTTCTCGGTGCGATACTTCTCCCGTGTCCCGAAGGTAACGGGGAGAGTTATAGCTCCGAGTGGGGTAATGGCCCCCGGACCTACTCCGGAGAAAGGTCGAGAGGGCTGGAGATCCGAAGGTCGAAGCTGAAGCTTGGTAAAATCTTCAAAGCTTATGAGGTTCAGCCCCGAACCTCCGTCCACCATAACATGATGGAGCTGGATGTTATTGATGGTGGGAGATACCATCAAAGGTAACTGTCCAGCTCCCACCATGCTTCGAGGACACTCCGAAGCATCAAAAGTGATGGATGTGTCCATCCACTTTTGATGTGGCTCCGGTCTAGCTGTAGGAGCTACAGCAGCCATATCCCACCGCATAGTCTTGATGACACGACGGGAGGTGATGTCCCATGATCCACCAAAAATGGTGTTCATGGTTTTCCGACGCTCGTTGTCAGAGACATCAGAATCATCGTCGACGGAGGTGTAGACGGCCTTCAAGACCTTTTTGGGGTCCTGAAACCCTAACTCCTCTTCAGCTGGAGCTTCGTCGACCTTCTGTTTTCCTTCCCTCTGTCGGAAAGGAGACCCTTCCCGGCACTTGCTGTAGCGCTCGGCAAGGTTTTGGACCTCCCGGCAGTCTTCCAAACCGTGGCTGCCTGTTTTGTGAATGGGACACCACACTTTGGGTTTGCCACCGTCTTCGGAAGACGGTCGAGGTCGCTTCCCGGGGCGTGGCCCCCGACCACCAGGAGTTGCAGCAGCTGCAACGTTGGATGTGCCGGCCGACGGCTTCTTCTTGCCGTGGGTCTTCTTTTTCTTCTTGCCACCCTTGGAGGTAGCGGCTTCTTCTTTGGAGGATTTCTTGTGATCCTCCGAGGCTGGTTTGGAGTGCATTTCACGGCCCTCCGCAGCTCTGGCACATTTGTCTGCCAGGCTGAAGAGTTCCGTGACGCTGGTGATCTCTTTGATCGCAAGCTTCTCCAACATCTTCTTGTCCCGTACGCCCTGTCTGAATGCCACAATGATAGAAGCGCTTGAGATAGAAGGGATTGTGTTGCGTACCTAAGAGAACCTCTGGATGAAGGACCGCAAAGATTCTCTCCCTTTTTGCACGACCGCAAAAAGGTCTAGTTCAGTGCCTGGTCGGGTGTATGAACTCCCGAAGTTGGCAGTAAACTGACAGCACAGCTCCTCCCAACTGTTGATAGAGTTGGGTGGAAGGCTCATGAACCAGGACCTGGCGGTCCCGGTTAAGGCCACTGGAAAGTAATTGGCCATTACAGCCTCGTTTCCTCCAGCTGCCAAGATTGCAGCGGAGTATATCTGAAGGAATTCGGCGGGGTTGACAGTCCCGTCAAATTTTTCTGGCAGGTGTGGCCGGAACTTCTGTGGCCATCTAACCATGCGCAGGTGCATGGCTAGGGCTGAACAGCCTCCTCCTACTCCTTCCAGAGTAGAAAGGTCATGAGCTTCCCGTCTTTCACGAGCACGCTCGATATGGACACGGCCATCCTGTTGGCGGTATCGGCGATCAAGCAACGCCCGGAGGTCGTGAGTCGAAAGCCTGGATACCGTATGGGTACATCGTGCCCCAGAGGGCAACGACATCACCTGCTGTGACGCAGATCGTCTCCAGTTGTTGGAGATGTGCGGACCAAGTCTTCCAGACAAAGTCCGTCGCTGCGACGGGGCTCGTCCCGAAGAAGGAGGACCCTGGTTGTTGAGGCGTTCGGCCGCTGCTGCGACCAAATGCTCCACATTGGCCCTCCACTGCTCCATTTCATCTCGAGATGCGTCCGGAGGTGGTGGTCGTTGGAGAAGAGCACGCGCTGCATGGAGCACGTGTTCCGGGTTGTCATGGCTTGCCGACGCAGTCAGTGACGCCGGCGCACCATCACGTTGCCCAGCACGATTTGCCAGAGAAGATGGTTGTGGTGGGAGTGTGGCTCCTGCTGGTGCTGAGCCTCCTGCTGGTGGCTGCCTGTTGGAGGGATTGCCCCCAACAGCCTGAGCAGCAGGTTGACCGTTGGATGATCCAGGCACGGAGTTCACCATTCTCGAAAATCTCAGGCGCCCCTTCCTGGCGCGCCAACTGTCGACTGTTGGAGTCGGCAGATCTCCTGACACTGCTAAAGTGTTGAAGGAGTTTGTGGTTCGGTGTGGGTGCGCGGAGACTCAAGAAGGTGAATTGCGATTTAACACAGGAGACACTAGGATTTACGTGGTTCGGGCCGCCTGAGCGTAATACCCTACTCCACGGGTGTGTTGGTGTTGTATTAGTTTGTCACGTATGATGTCCACGCCTGTGTACGTGTGTTTCTGTGTATCGTCGGCCTGTCCTTTTATAGTACAAGGACAGGCCGTTACAAGCTGGCCTGGCCCGACATGTGGCCCCGGCAGTTACTAGTATTGATACACGATTAATTGTTGTTAATAATCCTGTAACGGGCTCCGACAGTGCCGTTACGGGTGTTAAGATTGTCCATTTAAGTGTCATTAATATGGGATTAATGACATTTAATCGGGTCTTGAAGTCCTTGGCTCTCCTTTGAAGATCCGGAGCCGTTACAAGGTCTTCCGGAGGTTAGAGGCTGCCAGCTCCGACGTTTGGACACGTGGCAGCTCCGGAACTTGCTGCGGGAAGCAGGTAGCTCCGGAGCTATCTGACACGTGTCAGGTCCGGAGCTTCTCTCGGTCAGGGGTTAAGTCCGGAGGTGCCATTTCGGTACATGGTCCGGAGCTTCCCCCTTGTGGGCGGTAGCTCCGGTTTGGCAGTACACGTGGCGACCTAGGGATTAACCATGTTGGAGAAGCAGGTCCGGTCATGTCTGACAAGTGGGCCTCCGATGGTCTTCAATCAGCCTTCCCTCGAAATCTTTGTAACTTCAGGGGGTGTACGGTTTTTAGGGTACCGACAATGTCAGTATAAGAGTACAACAATAAAGGATCAGTACCAGACGTGAGAGTTTTACGACGTGATATTGTCATGTCGAGCTTCCTGTCAAGGTTATCAACCTAAAGACTGGAATCACTTGAAACAGACTTTAGAATTTCTTAAGATGCCTGAAGATAATCACTATTTCATAGAACCCAAGTCTTTAAGGGCATTGTCATTTTCCTTAGTCAAATGACCCTCTTTTACGAATAGTCCCCTCATCGTTTCTGTTATTTTACTTGTTAGAATCTCGGGACGAGGTTCCTTTAAGGGGGAAGGATTGTAAAATCCCGCTTTTCGGAAGAACAAAAACGCACAAATGCGAATTTAAAAATTCTGAAAATGGACTTGGAAATCCAAACTCAAATGAACCATATGAGTTAACCCATGTTCACTAAAAATAGGAACTTGTTAAAATTTTACATATAGAACATGGTTGCTAATGTATTTGGAACTTAAGGGGTAAAATCCTTAATTTCCATGTATTCCCATTTTCAATGAAAAATTAAAAGAGAAAAGAAAACAAAATAGAGAGGAAGAAAAAGAAATTATTCCAACCCTAAAATGGGACATCCAAAAATATTCAAATCTCATGCTGTAAAATTTTCCATGACCTTCTAATATTCCAAATATACTCTCGGTAAAGTTTTAAAATTTTTGAAGCACGTTTTCCATTTATTGGACACGTACTGAGAGTTTAATCAGAGTCGACTTCAAATTTAAACATTGTACTTAATCTTGTCCAAATAAACTACAAATTTTTCCTGAGGTCCCTTCTGGTTCAAAAAGGTTAACTTCAAAGTTTCAGGATTTTTGAACCTAATCTACTATTTATTTCATTGAATCAAGTTTCAGCTAGAAGTACTTATTACTACTGGCCCTATGCCCCTATACGCGGTGTCATCATTACCAGAACTCCCATCGCCCTCATTGAGCGTGCAGTTGCGATACTCGAGAGGATGCAAACAAGAGTTAATTTTCTCTTTTTGTTGAGAGATATATATAGTCATCCAATAATATATATATATATATATATATATTATTGTTTGAGGCTCGATGATCATGTTTGGGGCGTATATATAGCATGTGAACATGTCATGAAAGACAACCCTCAATCATGTACATGTCGATGTGAATTATATACGATGGGCCCTTTGCGTGTGAAATTACTCCTAAAAAAACTGCCACTAAAGCCGATGGGATGCGTCGAGCCGTTGGGACCGAGAGGATGCAAACCGCGGTTTCAAGGAAACCGGGGCCACCGACCGGATCATAATTAATTGCGGTTTCCTCTAGCGTCTGATCATCTCCACACGCCCGCTATTAGACGACGACCAGCTATAAAGGCTCACCGTTCTCTTGCTTCTCTGCCGTGCTGCTCCTTAGATCCTAGCCTCCAAACTTCGCCCCCTGCCACCGTCGACCACCTCTCGCTCTTTCTCTGCACCTCCATTGCCACACAAATGGGTAGCCCCGTGCCGAAGCGCTCTAGGCCATCGACGTCCTCGGAACCTCCTTCTCCGTTTCCATCGCCACCAGCAATGCCGGTGGAACTGATGGCGGTGCCCGCATCTCCTTAGCCTGACTGGTTACAGGAGACTGTCCGCCTCTTTACCGCCCGCATCGACGAAATAACGTGCCGAATTAAAGATGTCGAAGACAACGTGTCCTCCGCCGTCGAACATGCAAGAGAGCTGGACACAATGTCGCGGGATGTATTTAACAATACATCTCTCATCTGTCGCTGTCTAGGTCTTGGGAGGCTTCCCCAGCTCCCCAGCATGGACTCCGCCAGCTACTACTTGTTCGGGTTAAGCTTTGTGGTCGCTCGTCTCGACGCCCTCCATGAGACGATCGCAGAGGTTGCTGGGGTACAGGGCCGCTGGAAGATTCTGCACACCGTCGCCTGTAAGCTCGGTGTGGAGACGAAAGAGGAGTCGCTGCCGCCGTCGGAGGTGGAGGCGGAGCCACCGAAGGATGCGTCGGCCGCGGCGCGTGCGGCGGCGGAGGTGGACGAGGCCTCCGAGTAGAATAGGATTAGGAGTAGTTTTGTTTTTGTTTCTACGTGTTTTTCGTCCATGTTTTCTTTACACTTGTTTGTAATATATGTGTTGGTAGTATGTTAATGTAATCTGTCTTTTATGTTCATGAACAATGTGTCTAATGTATTATCAAAAAATTCTCCTTTTATTGAAAAACATCTCCTTTAACGATGCCAAGTTTTAACCTTTAACCCACTTCGTGCGTGAATCGAAAAACATCTCCAGTCGTGATGTTGTGTTTCTCTTGTTTTTTTTTTGATATTTTTCTTTTCACGTTTTGTCATGTTGTTTTCCTGCAAAAATCTGAACAGTCGCAAGACTCGCGATGTTATTATTGCACGGACTGGAATAGGTCGGAAGTTACCCCTATACGCGGTGTCATCATTACAATGTCACGACATCACGTGCAGTACCACAGGTGCAGTAGCAGGGGCTGACATGTGGGTCCTATGAGGCGTGGGGCCCACATGTCAGCCCCTGCTACTGCACCTGCAGTACTGCAGGGGATGTGCGGTGGTTCCATGTTTTTTCGCTTTGTAATATAGGAGTACTCCGGAGACTCCTAAGAAACTGCAACCTCCAAATACTAGTAGTACACCCTTTGTTTCTCTCAGGCAGATTTGTTTCTTCGCCGCTCGTCGCTCATTAATGGAAAACTTCTCCATCGACCCCCGTCGGTTTTGTCCGCAGTTGATGATCCTAGAAGATGGTGGTCCTCTGAGAAGGACCAGAAGCGTGTGCCACATATATGGCGAAATCGCGAAGAAAAATGAGGAATATGCGGTTGCGGTCACAAATGAGGTACTAACTCTTGGCCAGCGTAATGAATTTATGGACCAGATAGCTGTGTACATCCAAGATCAGGCAAGAATGCACGCAGTTACTTACGGTGCACATCCCCATGGGATTGGCATGTACTCCCTCCGTTCCACAAAGGTAGATGTTTTAGCATTTTTTAGATATAATAGTGGACCATGTAAATGACGCATGTACCCTCAACTTTAACTCTCACCATTGGCTGATATCGAGTTCCTAGATATGGGGAACATAGCTGGTTAGAGCTGATTGGAAGAACTTAATGTTGACTTTAAATTACTACCCACTTTACGTACATGTTATGAAGTCAATCTTTGTGGGACAAACTTGCAAGCTCAAAACCTCCATCTTTATGGGACGGAGGGAGTACAAGTTAAGAGATAAACTGGAGAGAGATGCTTTGGTCCTAGCAAATCCCCACATGGTTGGGAATCGGGAGTTCAAATTTGAAAAACATGATGAGGCAAGTCTTAATATGTGTCGTGCTCAGTTTATTAGAAGATGTTGGATTTTGCTACTTGGTTATCCTCTGGATCTAAAGGAGCGAAGGTTTATTGAACAAACCTGCTCCAGTTTTGGCCAGTTGCTTCATTGGGATGAAAATGATCCAAACCCGACTAGGGTCATTCTGCCGGTGATGGTGGATAATCCACATGACATCCCTCGAAGCCTTGTTCTCAGGAGAGGCAACGAAGTCGGTGGGGAAGGACGTTCATGGACTGTACCAGCTTACATCCTAGGTCTTGATTGTTGACCACCTTCCGGGTGATGAGGAGGACCCTCCACCTGTCAATGGCAACCCCCACCCTTACCACGGACCAGTCTTGCCTGGTCCTTATCCTGATGATCAAGGTCCTCCGCCTGCTGCCCGAGATGACTTGGGGCAGAATGATCCTGGCGACCAAAATAATGAAGCATCGGATATTTTGTCCACAGCGCAAGAAGCATATAATATCCTAATCTTTCTCCTCATATATAGTGTGTTAACTATTTTTTGCCCCCAAATGATCTAGAAAAAATACTCCAGATTTGATGATGCCATAACCTAATCGCTGCTGAAAACAATGACGGTGGTCCAAGCAAGGTTGTCGTGATGCAGGATGCATGGAGGTAGACCCAAGCAAGGTGGTGGTGCAGGATGATGCATGGAGCTAGCTGACGGACTGAAGGTGTCGCTTGAAGAGATGTGGCGCAGACTAGATGTGCCGATTAGATTATTTTGTGTTTCTTGATTACGTAAGAGCTAGTACTGTCAAATTAATTAGTTTGTTGCCTGGAATGGTACATTGAACACTATTGTTTGGTTTTGTCGATGTTTATATCTAGTATTTAATCCTTGTTTATATCACTGTGTTGCTAGTTGAAGAGATTTTATGCGTATTCTTTATTTTAATCCTTGTTTATATCATTGTGTTTATATCTAGTAGTACTTAATTACGAACCTGTATAGAAGTAGCAATTTATACAACTTTATTATTACTGAAGCCAAAATTTATAGAACCTAGATTTTTTAAAGCACATGTGTCACTTCCGGAGGAATCCATTCCTTTAAACTGCCCCGCGAGTTTCCTTTGATGCAAACGGGGCTAAACAAAAGACGAGCGCGCATAGGGGAAACACAACAAGTGCAACATTCATCAGAGACAAGCATGCATATATAGGAGAAACACATCAACATGCCTTATACAAGTCTATTTTATATACTCCCTTTTCACTTTTCATTGGCGTTGGGAGAACTAGGGGTAGCGCATCAAAAAGGGAATGGAGGGAATATAACCCATAGAGTACAACACGTTATGGCAGAACATGTCATACTCGCGCTCAATCCTACAGTTCTCAGTACAGAAGACGTTCCACTCGTACCACCCTCGCCGGCCGCAGCGGGCAGGCACCTGGTTCCCCCCTGTTGGGCAGCGGCAAATGTTATCGTCAATGTCGGGCAGAGCCACCGGCGGAGTTCCCGAAGGAGGCCTACGCAGTAACCTCCATCTCAAGAAAATGTCGAGCCTCTGCATGGCTCGATTCTGACACCGGCAGCACTCAGTGTTGGTCCTCTTCATCGCGACGGACCCGGCCGCGTTGTCATCGACATGGGCCTCGCCTTCGACCTACCGGATATACTCGAGGGCGTCGCGATCCCCGTGGTCGGTGTCGTAGCGGAGCATGGCCAGGATGTAGGCCGCCACCTTGTGGCCGTTCTCGGCCGCCCGAGCAAGGAACTGGGTGCCCCACTGCGCCTGTGCGCGGCCGTAGTTGAAGACGAGGTCGAACCTTGTGACGTAGCACGCATGAGGGTTGACCACGTTGGCCAGGCGCTCCACGAGGGCGTCGTAGCTCCCGTTCCTCTGCCGTTGGAACCAATCCCAGCTGCTCTCCTGCTCCAGTGCCACGCGCCTGGACATGGCAGCATCACGGCACGCCGCGTGCATGGCCTTGCAGGTGGTGCGCATACTGGAGAGGTCGTCCATGGGCTGGGTGGAGGTTGCGGCGACCCAACCCGCGATCAGGACCGCAATATCATGCGGCAAGGGGAACTCCATGGGCTTCGATGGGAACCAATGAGGGCGCGCGCGATGGAGAGGAAGAGTACGCGCGGAGAAGAGGATGGTGTGTGTGGCGGAGTAGAGGATGGTGTGTCATCTTACTACTCTTTATTAGTATGCGTGGAGAAGACGATAAGAAGCCCAGTGATTTTTAGTACGCGCGAAGAAGAGGGATGGTGGTGTGTGGGTAGTTACTGCAGAGGATGTGAACGCGTGGTGTGTGGGGAAGAGAAGAGGATGGTGTGTGACGTGTGTCTTTAGTATGCGCCGAGAACACGATGAGACGCGCGCAGACGCACAATGATGGTTATGGCTTCTAAAGTGTACCATTTGGAATGCTACTTACGAAACTACGTACGAATGTCTTTCCCTTCCAGAGGATTCCATTCCTTTAAACTGTCCCGTGAGTTTCCTTTGATGCAAACGGGGCTAAACAAAATACGAGCGCTGGAGTTATGGCTTTTAAAGTGCAGTTGTACACTACTTTAGCCGCTAGAGTTGCCAGGAGGCAGGAGATCGCCCGCAGCAGGGCCTGCAAAGCGGTCTGTAAAGTAGTACTACTGGAAAACGCAACAGGCCGGTAGCGACGACTTGAAAGAAAAGTGGATACACTGAACTCCATAGCGGTGTGTAAAGTAGTAGTACTACTGGAAAACACAACAGGCCGGTAGCGATGACTGGAAAGAAAAGTGGAGACAATGAACTCCAGAAAATAAAACAAAGGACGACAAAAATGTTAGAAAAATATTGGAAGTACTCCTATATGTTAGAACAATATAGTTCTAAAAATATAGTTCTAACAAAAACGTTAGAACAAGTTCTAAAAACTTCATACTTTTGGGGATGGAGGGAGTACGTAGTGTACGATTTAAGGTATAACAGCGTGGAGACCCGAAATGTGAAACAAGAAATCTTTTCGCGAAACTGATGCGACCGGGTGCACAGAGCGACCGTGCACGCCAGTAACCGAGGTGAGTAACACGCGCAGCGCATGCGCGTCCTTTGAATTAAATTTGACGCATCCCCTCCCCTGACCACTGCTACAATGCTACTACCTCCGTCCCAGCTGAAGATTATTTCCTGCCAATTTTTTTGTCCCAGCTTAACTTTACTTTCACTGTATGGTCATGTCAGCTGTGTGCTCTGCACATTTTCAGCTACTGTCCTTTGTTGCCGTAGAAACTTGCTGGCATTGAATGGAAAGTGGGAGGATATGTATTGATGAAGAGTGTTAGGGTAATTTTATGTGTTGACTAATGTGCGGTTTGAATCCTAAAAATAGAGTTCACTAGGGATGGAGGGAGTATAAGATTGTCACCTACGCCATCGTCTTTTTCACACAACCGTTCCAACATCCTCTCTTCTCTCCACAAAACCTAGCCGCGGCTAGTATACAACAAATGCTTTCGAGCTTGAGCAACCCTCCGCCACCGAGCCCGCCGAGGGACCTGGCCGCCGGTAAGCGGCCGCGGCTGGACCCCCCTCGCCGCCGCGTGTGAAGGATACCCTCCTGTTCAACGTGGCCCGATATGTATTTACGGATACATCTCACTCCATAGAACGCCTTGGGCTCGGTACCCTTCCACAAAGTACTGGAATGGACACCACAGGCCACTACATTTTCGGCCTCTCGCACGTGGCCTCTCGTCTCGACTCCCTCCGGGAGACGATGGCGGCTGGTCTCGGCATCGCGGGTCGTCGCAACCTCATTGTGGCGGCGGCCTTGAGACTGGGTCGCCTTCCGCCGCTGGAGCCCGAGGTGCTAGATGAGTGTCAGGAGCCTGAGGACCCACCCGAGGAGGAAAAGGTGGAGGCTGAGTAGAGTAGTATTTAGGTGTTTTCTTTTCATGTTTTTAGTTGTAGTTTTTCGTTTCATGTTTTTAGTTGTAGTTTTTCGTTTCATGGATTTAGTTGTAGTTTATCTTTTCTTGTGTTGTAATATACTCCCTCCGTCCAATGCGACAAGTATTTTGGGACGGAGATACTCCCTCCATCGAAAGGGACAAGTATTTTGGGACGGAGGGAGTAATGTTTTTAAGTTAAATGTACTTGGTGTTCTTGTTCATGGATCTACTATCTGTGCAAAATTAGTTCAAATTTTATGATCGCCAAACCCTTCTTGTCCCCAAACCGGTGGAGTTGCCACGAGGTCGCCTGCAGCGGGGCCTGCAAAGCGGTCTGTAAAGTAGTAGTAACAGGAAAATGCAACAGGCCGGTAGCTAGGACTGGAAAGAAAAAAGTGAAGACAATACGAGGAAGCAAATGTTTGAAAAAAGGAAGGACAACCGAAATGTTAAACAGTAAATCTTTTCACGGAAATTAATCCAGTCGTAATCCTCTCAAACATAGGCTCCCTTTGAAGGATATGATTTGTAAAGGATTTTTAGTTTCCATAGGAATCGTAACACAGGAGCTAGGACACTTTGGTAGCCATACTAAAAGAGCTGCTTATCCGCCTCATCCACTTCCCCACGCCGCCAGTGGAATCTCTTCGACCGCGGGAAGGTGTCCCCCGAAGAGTTCGAGGACACCGAGGAGTGTCTATCAGAAGAGTCGTCTAATGACGAGGAGGCGGGGGAGTTGGGGTGGACCGGCGGCATATAGTCGAGGTAGTGATCCAGGTGGATGATGAGCTCCGTCGTGAGGCCGCCAGGCCGGACCACTGCGGCATGGTTGAAAGGTTCCGCCGGCAGCCCGCCGCCACTCCCAGTCCGGCCATCACTTCCTGCAAAGAAAGTGGCCATTTTGGCCCGAGGCAGGAGGCTTGGGTCTTTCATCCACCCAACGACAGTGCACAGGTCAGCACGCTCCCGGTGGTAAGTGGAAGCATTGAAGTGATGAAAGAGGAAGACGTCACCCAGAACCTGTCTGATGCCCTCCGCAGACCAGACATGTAGAGGGAGGTTCTCGACGACAACCTGGACGTGGAAGACCCACCCGACGATCGGCACACCGACGCCAAAGATCCATGGCCGGAAGTAGTGGTTATCATCTGGGATGGAGATGATTGCCGTCTCGATGGCGAGCTCCCGACAGTCATCACGGGTGAACCGCACCTGGAACTCACCATCCCCAAACATGGACACGGTGAAAGCCCAATGCGGGATTTCAAGTTGGTGATGGATGTCCAGGGTGATCTCCATGGGCGTCGCCTCGCTGCGACCTCCTCTAGGTCCCAGAACAGCTGCTTGGCAGCGCAAACGGATAAACTCCGTCGTCATGAGGTGGTTGTTGACCATCGTGCATTGCCCATCACGAGGGCGCAGGGACGGTGAGCCTGCAGGTACCTGGTCGCGTCTAACATGGTTGCGATGCATGGCGCTGCGACAACAGAGGCAAAGGACTTCTCAGGCAACACACGGGAGCATGGATGCAATAGGGGGCGGGGGGGGGGGGGGTTAAGAAGGCGAGGATGAAGAGGCCTCTTGCCATCTGGCCCTTTGGGCACATGGCACCGACTGGAGCGGTGACCAGGGAAGTAGCAGGCCGACTTGAATTGTGAAAGGGCCCGTGGGCCGACCAGTCCCAGACGCGGCGGGTCATGGCATGCTGCCACAATGTGACCATACGCCAAACATCGGAAGCAGCATCCCTTGAGGATCTCACGAAAATCCGGTGATAGGACCGGACCTTTCAAGGCCTTCGGCTCTGTGCAAGCGTCATGAATGCACAAAGGCCCAGCTTGAATATAAAGTGAATCAGCGCAGTTTCAGCCCACAAATAACAAGCGGCCCAGCTTTTTCGTCCTGCCTGCCTGCCTGCCCGCGGCGGGAAATTTTTGTCACGCCGAATGAAGAAGGAAAATAAGAAATGAAAAATAATATTTTATTATGGTAACCTTCGACCCGCAACACCGGACCCCTCTCTGCAACGCGCTTGTAGGAGCATCCGCCGGCTGCCACACTTGTAGGAGCATCCGCGGGCCGCCATGCTTGGAGGAGCATTCGCCGGCCGCCACGCTTGGAGGAGCATCCGCCGGCCACCACGCTTGGAGGAGCATCCGCCAGGCGCTACGCTTGGAGGAGCATCTGCCGGCCGCCATATTGGAGGAGCATCCGCCGACCGCCACGCTGGTAGGAGCATCCGCCGGCCGCCACTCTTGTAGGAGCATCCGCCGCCCGCCAAGCTTGGAGGACCATCCACCGGCCACCACGCTTGGAGGACCATCCGCCGGCTGCCAATCTTGGAGGAGCATCCGCCGGCCGCCACACTTGTAGGAGGATCCGCCGGCCGCCACGCTTGTCGGAGCATCCACAGGCCGCCAAGCTTTGAGGACCATCCGTCGGCCACCACGCTTGGAGGAGCATCCGCCGGCCGCCACGCTTGTAGGAGAATCCGCCGGCCGCAGCGCGTGGAGTAACAACAGCTAGGCACAATTGCTCACATAATGTGTTCTTGTACATCTATCCTCTTATGGATAGGCTGATGGCTGATTGAATTGTAGGAAGCGATGTCAGAAGATAAGACATGGACGGGAAAAGACAGGCATACGAGGGAGCGGTAGGATGGAATGAAGTCATTTTTAAATTTTGCATTTCAGGGCACTCTTGAAGGAGGAACTATGCCTTGTCCTTGCATGAGATGTCGTAATATTTGCCACAACACACGCAAGGGAGTTCATTTACACCTGCTCAGAAATGGGATGTTATTGGATTATACTTGATGGATACACCATGGAGAAATACGAGTTCAGGAAAATATTGCTGAGGAATCAGCAAATAATGAGGAGATAATTTCTGATGATGGTTCTATGCAAAATATGTTGTCCAGTCTACTTAGAGGCACTAATAATGGTGGTACTTCAGCAGATGTTGATGATCAAGAAAATGCTATAAACCAGCAGGAGCCAACTGGGGATGCAAAGAAGTTCTATGACTTATTAACTGATGCCAAAAAGGAGTTGTATCCAGGTTGTTCGCAGCTGACCCAATTATCCTACATTGTCAGGTTCTACCATATAAAGTGTTTAACTGGTATGAGCAAAGTAGCTTGTGAGATGTTACTTGAACTATTCTCATTTGCGCTTCCAAAGGGCCACTGCATTCCTAATACACTTGATAAACTTCAGAAGGTTGTTCGTGACCTCGGGCTAGACTACCAAAAGATCGATGCATGTGTCAATGACTGTGTGTTATTCTGGAAGGACTATTCTCTGCTGAATAGTTGCCCAAAATGTGGTGAATTAAGATGGAAAAATAGTATTGCTGAGGATGCAAGAGAGGCTTTACCTTGTGGAAAATCCAAGAAGCTTGTAGCACGCAAGATTATACGTTACTTCCCTCTTATTTCCCGTCTACAAAGGTTTTATATGAGAGAATCAACGGCATCAAACATGAGCTGGCACAAAGAAGGTCGTGCTGATGATGGAATATTATGCCATCCCGTCGATTCAAAAGCATGGAAGCATTTTGATAGCATTCACCCAAATTTCTCATCTGATCCTCGCAACATAAGACTTGGGCTAGCATCTAATGGTTTCAATCCTTCCAGAGCAATGAATGTTTCTTACAGTACATGGCCTATGATTCTAATCCCTTATAATCTACAACCTTGGTTGTGTATGAAGCAGTCTTATTGGGTGATGTCAATGATAATTCCTGGGCCAAAGTCACCTGGAAACAACATTGATGTGTATCTGCAGCCTTTGATTGATGAGCTACTGAAATTATGGTCTGATGGTGTTGAAACATCTGACAGTTTAAAGAAAGAGACATTTGTCATGCGAGCTTCTTTATTGTGGACAATAAATGATTTTCCAGCATATGCAATGCTATGTGGATGGAGCACAAAAGGGAAGCTAGCATGTCCATACTGCCATATAAACACTGACGCCTTCTGGTTGAAATATGGACGAAAGCATTGTTACATGGGTCATCGTTGTTTCCTACCTCAGGATCACGGATGGCGTCGAACCAAAGGTTCTTTCAACAACAAGGCAGAGAATAGAGAGGCTCCAACATCACTCTATGGTGATGAAGTACTCCAACAATACGAGTGTTTTGATCAAGTGAGTTTTGGACTGACGAATAATAAAAGAAAGCACACCGACGAAAATAGATGGCATAATTGGAAGAAGAAAAGTATATTTTTCGACCTCCCTTATTGGAAGACATTGCTAATAAGGCATAACTTGGATGTCATGCACATTGAGAAAAACATTTGTGATAGCATATTGGGGACATTGCTTGCTATGGATGGTAAAACAAAAGATAGTCTACAAGCTCGTCATGATATGAAGGATATGGTTATACGGCCAGATCAACATCCGAAGATCATAAAGTGCAAGTACACATTCCCACCAGCATTATATACTTTGGGCAAAGATGAGAAGACCACCTTGTGCAAGTTTTTGGGGAATGTGAAGGTGCCCGATGGTTATGCCTCAAACATCAAGAGATGTGTGGACATAAAAGCATGTAAGGTATCGGGTCTAAAAACTCATGACTGCCATATTATATTTCAGAAGCTCCTTCCTATTGCAATACGTAACATATTGCCTGAAAAGGTTGTTGCACCTTTAATTGAGTTTAGCACATTCTTTTCTGGAATTTGTTCTAAAGGATTGGCGGAACCAGATTTGGACAAGATGAGCAAACAAATTCTTGAAACAATTTGTAAGCTTGAGATGTTGTTTCCTCCCGCTTTCTTGGATATCATGGTACATCTTCCAACCCATCTTGTCGAAGAAGCACGGTTGGGTGGACCTGTTTCTTACATATGGATGTATCTAATTGAGAGGTACCTTGGTACATTGAAGAGGTATGTACGTAACAAAGCTCACCCGGAGGGTTCTATAGCTAAGGGATATATTGCCGAAGAGTGTATGACCTTTTGTAGTCAGTTTTTGGATAACATCAGCACCAAGCGTAATAGGCCAGAACGTCATGAAGCTGCAGCTACAAATGAACCTTCTGTTGATAATTCTAACATATTTACAGAAGTTGATAATTCTAAAAAAGGGTATAAATGGGACCAACTTACTATGGTGGAACTACATAACATCAGGCATTATCTTATTACTAACGTTGAAGAGGCCGCTCCATGGATCAAGTAATAACGCATAACTCAGATGTTGTATACTATATATATGGCTTATTGTAGATGGCTAATTTAATTTTGTACCCTTTTCAGTGGGCATATTGAAGAACTGAAAAAGATTCATTCTCGTGATGTTGATAAACGCAATGGAGATGAGTTTGTTGAATGGTTTCAGAAACGAGTAAGTACATGCAAGTTTGCACTTTGATGAAATATTGAACAAATATGTGTTCTGAAATTGGTTTGTCGTCGATAACCCTTGTTATTCTAATGTGTACAGATTACGACATTACACAAAGAAGGCCAAGCAACCGATTATCTGTATGCATTATCTAGAGGACCTGATCGTCGGGCACGTTTTTTTAGTCGGTTATTCATCAATGGCTTATTCTTTCGAACTGCAGATGTGGAAAAAGAATTACGGACCCAAAACAGTGGTATTGTTGTTCGGGGCACTGATCATGATTGGTTGGGAGTAATCAAGAAAAACATTGCTGTTGATTTTGAAAAAAAATCATGAGGTCCTATTATTTCAGTGTGAATGGTTTGATCGTCCTTTTGGAAGCAGTAAGAACCAAAGCAGAGGCTACAAAAAGGATCAATACGGAATGATAGATGTTGACACTACTCTGTTTTGATTCCAGTATGAGCCTTACATTCTAGCCACCCAAGCAGAACAAGTTTTTTATGTTCCAAGTGTGAAGCATCCTAAATGGGCTACAATTGTTAAAACGAAGCCACGAAACCTTTTTGCCATGCCCTCTGGAGACAGTGAAAATAATGTGACTGAGATGATGGAGGCTGAGACATTTCATGATGATCTGCTTACTGATGATATCAATATGATGCCACACATTAATGAGGATACGACCGCATGGGCTAGGAATGACATTGAGGGAGCCAGCGGCGATGCTTCCACTCTTATAATGACAATGTCAGGTGATCGGGTTAGATGGAGTTGCATCAGAAAATGAAGAAGACGACGATGATGACGATACATATACCGATGATGGTCATGTAGCTCCATTGTGGGGGGACGACAGCGAAGATGATGATTTTTAGTATAATTAAGTACGTACGTACTGCATGTATACGTGTGTGAGCTGTGAACTGGAGTACTATTTGTGACGATAGGCTAATATATGGAAGTGCAACTAATTAATCATTTATTACATTTGGGACTAATCTTTTATTACATCCCCACTGTAGCATTAATTTATGGGTGCTTATCTTGATCGTTTTAACGTCAGCACCCTCCGTCGCCTTGGATCCCTTTGCCTTTGTCGCACGAACTACTGAATCGTGGCAACAGAACTTAATGCAACGATTGCGTCTCGTTGCATTAGTATCCTGACGCCATAAAACAGTGAATCGTGGCCACACAACCTAATTGCAATAATTGGGGTCCGTGGCGATAGATCCTAACACCACGAACCAGTGAATCGTGGCAACACATCCTAATGCAATGATTGTGGTCTGTGGTGATAGATCCTAATGCCACAAAAAAGTGAATCGTGGCAACACATCCTAATGCAATGATTGTGGTCCCGTGGCGATAGATCCTAACACCACGAACCAGTGAATCGTTGCGAGACATTCTAATGCAACAATTGTGTTTCGTTGCATTAGCATCCTAACGCCACGAAAAAGTGAATCGCGGCCACACATCCTAATTGCTACGATTGGGGTCCGTGGCCATTGATACTAACACCACGAACCAGAGTATCGTGGCAACACATCCTAATGCAACGATTCTGTTTCGTTGCATTATGGTCCAAATGCAACTGTTTGCTGATCCATGGCAACAGATCCTAATGCAACGATTGTGTTCCGTGGCAATAAAGCTGTAACACCACGAACCAGTAATTCGTGGCAACAGACCCTAATGCAATGATTGTGTTCCGTGGCAATAAAGCTGTAACGCCACGAACCAGTAATTCGTGGCAACAGATCGTAATGCGACGATTGTGGTCCGTTGCATTAGCATCCTGACGCCATGAACCACTTAATCGTGGCAAGACATCCTAATGCAACCATTGTGGTTCGTTGCATTAGCATCCTGACGCCACGAAAAAGTGAATCGTGGCCACACATCCTAATTGCTACGATTGGGGTTCGTGGCCATTGATACTAATGCCACAAACCAGAGTATCGTGGCAACACATCCTAATGCAACGATTCTGTTTCGTTGCATTACGGTCCAAATGCAACTGTTTGCTGATTCGTGGCAACAGATCCTAATGCAACGATTGTGTTCTATGGCAATAAAGTTGTAACGCCACAAACCAGTAATTCGTGGCAACATATCCTAATGCAACGATTGTGTTCCGTGGCGATAGATCCTGTAACGCCACGAACTAGTGATTCATGGCAATAGATCCTAATGCAACAATTGTGTTCTGTGGCGATAGATCGTGTAACGCAATGAACCAGTAATTCGTGGCAACATATCCTAATGCAACGATTGTGTTCCATGGCGATAGATCCTAGTGCCATGAACTAGTGAACCGTGGCAACAGATCCTAATGTAACGATTGTGTTCCGTGGCGATAAATCCTAGTGCCACGAACTAGTGAATCGTGGCAAGAAGACAAGCTTACTGCAACGATTTAGTATTCGTTGCAGTACAATAGTTGCAATAAGTCGGAATCCTTGTAGTGACTCATTTTTGTCGTAAGAATCAGTAGGAAAATCTACTAGTGGTAAAGGCGTATTATGAAAAGGTTCATCTTGTTGCTGCTCATCGATAGCATGATTGGTGGTAAAATTCAACACATCTGAAAATGTCATACCTTGGTTAAGTGTAGAGCATTGTCCATTAACACTACTCTCATTTTCAACAAGAAATTCAAATGCATTATGAGTTGATTCATCAAAAAATTCAGAAGAGTTGTTCAACACCTCACTCTCATTTGCATCTACATTTATTTGTTCATGTTCCTGCAAAAAGTTAGCAAAAGAGGAGGTAAAACAAGAAAATTCTTCTCAAATTCATGTATTTCATCTTTGCAATTAGATACATTAGCAAAAGTTTCTCGCATAAGAATTTTCATATCTTTCCATGTTCCAGGTTTTTCTATATCGCTTAAGTTGTCCCACCAAGTTAGTGCACAATCAACTAACGCACTAGCAATATTTCTAATATTTCTCCTCTAACACATATGTCATTGTCCAAAAATTTTATCCAACTCTATTTCCCAAGCAATATCTTCATCATAACCAAAATCATCATAAGAAGGAAGAGATGGGACAATGTAATTACTTCTTGTGGAAGGTGTTGTAAAGGTGGTCTGAATGGCATGTGAAACCTTGGTTGATGTTTGATTTTTAGTGAGCGACTCCATCGTCGTCTTCATCATGTCAATCATATCAGCATATAATGTATGATTCTTGCTTTTACCTGACATTGTTAGTAGCAACCAGAAGACAACAAAAAAATATGTTATCCCTATCAACTACAAAAGATAATTTCAAAGTGGAAGTAGAATCACACACTCTCAAGCGTCTTACCACGCTCTTACAAGTGTTCTTACCGACACTGCAGGTGGCAACCGGTGGGCGTTATTAAGAAACCAATGAAGCGTAGGATGATTGCAAAGGTGTATCAGTTATGCTCAAGAGTAAGGTGTAGATTGGATGGCATTTTTTATTTAGTACGGATTAGAAACAATGAAAATCACATAGTAAAGTTCAATAAGTATCCAAAAGTACTTGTCAATGTTGCTGGCGTAAATGTGTTCCTAGTAGTTCAAGCAAGCAAGACATGAGATAAAACTAGATGACACAAAGGATGCAAGCACTTCTGTTTTTTGTTGTTTTTTTCTCCTCTTTTTTTTTGCGTATTTTGTATCTTGTTTTGCACTTGCCTTTTTCTTATTTTTCTTATTTTTCTCATAATGTGCTACAAAAGAAGAACATAATAAAAACTAATCAAAGATATCTTGTGTGTTTGTCGCAGATTTTCTGCTCAATCTTTCAAGGACAATAGGCACACTTAGAGGCTCCAAATAGAAAAACTAACAACAACAATATTGTAGATATATCTATCCTCTTTAATTTCAATATATAGAAGACCTATTTTGGAAGAGAACAATAGGAGATATTGCCCCTGAAATACAGACTGTTCAAAATTTCTAGGTCAATAACAGATTCGGATCTAATGCAATTTCGACATCGATAACTATATTTTCTGGGAAAATGATGAATAAGAAAGTTATAGAGAATTTTTTAAGCTTTCCAGAAAGTAAACACAAAAATCTGAGTTCGTATGAGCGAGATATGATGAAAATACCGAACTGGATAGAGGTGAATCTAATCTGGACGTGATGACGTGATTCAAAAGGATGAATCACACAATGCAAAACTCAAACTAAGAAGAAAAACACTTTATAAACCAGAAATATGACTCAACAACGGACACAAACTCAACAAAACCAAACTAAAAACGGAAGTTGCAAGGTTCAATGGTTGTTTGGACAAATTAATGAACAGATCTACTAAACTGCAATTTTTTGTGGCTTTTTGTGGACTCTAGGTATGAATACCAAAACCAATGTAATGGATAGATGAATTACCTAACGGGCAACCTGGAAATCTGATACCAATTGATAAGTAGGCTTTAGGCCCGATCTTCTAAAAGGTAATGGGTAAGTCGATTGATGGAGATCTCGACGTTGATGATCCAAGGCTCTCAAGTAGAACACCAAAAACCATGCAATCACTACACCACCACTCTGTTGGTTATCAACCGTGGTTCACACGCTTGACCTTGCCAAGAAGGCTAATCCCTGCAAGTGCAACCGAGAACATGAGCAAGAACATAGAAGAAGCAATCTGAAATTGCTGAATTGGGGTTTCACAAACCAATAAACAACGATATTATTAATCTAAGCAAAACCCAATTGTTTATGGCATCTACTATGGAGTATATATTGGTGGGAGGACGTTTAAGGGGGTGTTGGGGTCGTAACCTAACCCTAAGACACGAAAATAAGATATGTAGACTTGATACAAGGCCCAATGACCCAATATGGTGGCGCAGCACCCTGACAGATTATGAACTTGATTTTGTTTCAAATATTCCTGTCGACCCCGCAGGAGCTTTGACATGGTACCAGCAGAATCGGAAAGGTTATCCTCTCCCCTTTTCGTGCATATGTAGAACGTCCAAAACGGAGATCGTATGCGTCATAGGCATTCGTTTTAGTGCAAACTGCTCGTGAACTCAGAGTTGGACATGATTTTGAGTTTGGCACGGTTTCCATCTTCTTTGAACGAATTCTCTGGTCCTCCACGTCCCTAATACTTCCTCCAAGTACTCCTTGAACCTCTCCATGGATCCTAATCACAATTAAATCATTAGGTAGCAATCTATGCTCAAAAACATATAAGGAAATATATAAGAACGAGCTCACCTCTGAAATTAATTGTTGTGTATGAACTCTATTGATTGCATCTTGTATGTTCAATGGAGTGTTGTTTGTCTCCATAGAAGTGATGTCCTCATCAATTTTTCTCATGCCAGTTATATGAGTGGTAAGATAAAGCATGTGTTAAAATCTTATTTAGTGTTATAAAATGTACCTGCAAAGTTTTAGTGTTATTCATGGCGACGAGCACAAAGGGCGGTCGTCTCTGATATTGGTAAACGAGACGAGCCCACTTCAGCGAGGATCTGTACATGGCTCGGTTGAGGGTAAAAGGAGATGTGCTAATATGACGCGTCTCATTTAAGTTAATATCACAGATGTGCACACTCCTCTAACAAAAGGGAGACGATCTTAGCACAAAGCTTTTCTCCTATTTACGAAACGAAATGAGACGACCTTTACAGAAAGCATATCACCTTTTGCTTCATGATTTTCTCCATTTTGATTCATTCACTTGATATCTAAATAAATTGTCATTCCAATATAGAGCACCTTCACTAAACAAATTAGTCTGATTTAAATCCAAAAAATAATCAAATCTCTATTCCTTATTAACTGTCATTCCTAATGAAGATGATGAACACATGACATAACATTCATTCATTCACACAGCTGAACACACAAGATAATATTCATTCACACAGATAAACACAGATAACACATCCATTCATTAACACAATACATTACAAAACACAAGAAAAAATTACAAGAAGACACAAGAAAAGAAAAACTAAATCATGCTCCTCCTTCTCCTCCTCCTCCGACAATGGCTCCAGCTGCTCCAGCGGTGCAACAGGAGTCTGTGCACAAGGAACCTGGATTGGCTCCTCCGGCGGTGCAACCTGGAGACCGATGTTCCTCGCCGTCGCAGCCACCAGGTTCCTGCAGCTCTCGGCGGCGAGCTCCTAGGCCATCGTCTCTAACAGAGTGTGGAGACGATCAGCCACATCCGCGAGGGAATGGAGGTAGTGGCCGGTGGTACCCATTCTAATAAACTCTGGAAGGGTACCCAGACCCAAAGAACTCATAGCACGAGACGTACTGTTGTACGCTTCTCCCGCCATAACAAGGCGCGGGTCATTCTTGAGCCGTTCAGGGAGGTCGCAACACTGTTTCTTGAATGGTGGCTCCCTCAACGGTGTTGGTAGCGTACCGTTGGCCATGGTGGATCGTCGGCGCTTAGAAGACGAAGTAGAGGAAAAACGAATGCAATATGGAGATGCGCTTTTGGAGAACTGACAGCGCGTGTCGGTACCTGGTATATCGGGTACCCTCACACACAGGCTAAAAGCACCTAAGTGCTCTGCATTCCTGAGGAGGCAAGGTCCGATGGCACCACGTGTCCAGAAGGCCCGGATTCCTCCCGACCTCAGGTACGGGATCCAACGCTTCCACATGGACCTCAAGTCGGGGTCAAGCTCCCCCGAGGAGATGGGCTCCCAAGTGGCCACGTGTCCAGCTAGATGGGACCTCGATACCCATAGGAGTGGACTCTGGTGCAGCCTCGTGGATCGAAGCACCAGGCCGACCGCCTCCCGTGGAGGAGGGCTCCGGCTCAGCCATGTATCCCCTGGACCTGGATCCCCCACTCTACCCAGGAACGGGCTCCGGGGCTGTTATGTGGTCCGCGGATCGGGATCTGTCCTCCCCGCGGAGGCTAGCTCCCGAGCTACCACGTACGCAACAACTTATCCTGGGAGGTGGGTTGCAGGAGTTAAGAGGGTGGTGCGCCTTGTCTAAATCAAGCATTTAAGACATGTGCCTTCCCTAGGAGCATGACATGGCGCACGCCTACTACCTGGTACTGATACGCCCAATCTCATCATAGTGAAGACGCCGTAGGACTACCCCACTCTGCCACGTGGGTAACTTACGGCAACAAGGACAGTTGGACATTCCTTGCCATCATCAACGACTATGCATAGGCCACTGGCGTTTGAGACGGCAAGCGACATGTCTTCAAGTAATGGTTAGAGGAGGCTTATGCAACAAGCCATAGATCTTTAGGACAAGATCGCTTGGGACCACCTGTCAGGCCCCGAACCCGACTTGTAAGGCGTCCGACCTCGTCGATAAAAGGACCGGACTGCCGCCATTACAAAGGATCCACAATCTAACGCATACACACGCTACACACTCATTCACAACAGCAATACAACCTCATCGAGGAGTAGGGTATTACGCTCCCGCGGCCCAAACCACGTAAAAATCACTGTCTCACCACTCATACGCGCAATCTCGCCATTGAGGACTAAGCCCTATCAATCAAGAAACTCCACGGGCTGCTCTCATAGCAGGTCCGGGGGAAGTGTCGCAAGAACACTTCGACATTTGTCGCGCTAGGTGGGGGATTTTTCCTCTAAAAAGTGGTTGCGCTATCACCGCAATGGTATTCATCAAGCCCGTGGACAGCGGTTTTCGTGGCCCTCATTCGGTGACGGGATCGATCGCTCGAGCAGCACATTGTGGTCCATCACGCCCCCGCATAGATGCAGCTAGCCAGGGCGGCACATCCGGGCACATCCCAATCTAGTCGGCGCCCCTGGAGCTACCGGCTGCAAGTCCGGAGAGCACTCTGGCAGTAGTGAGGGCCCTTCTCAACCACCCACCATCCTTGAATGCCTCTCAGGGAGCGGCTCAGGAGTGGGTCCAATACATCGACCACTTCGTCATTGCGGCCATCAAGTCTCCCAACATAGAGAGGCATCACGTGTCGCTATAGCTCACTCCATCCATCGACCATCGCACTGCCGACTCCCGTTCCACGGGATAAATTGCTTGTGTTCTTGCTTTGCGTTCATCGTTCTTATACATCATATTAATGTAGGGTTTCAATCAATCTCGCTTACTTTACATTGAGACATTAAATATAAGATTGAATTGTGGTATACCCTAGTTCATAATCGTGTAACACTTCAATTACAAGTAGATTTCCGCTGCATACATCCTAGAATCAAATTAATCAATCAAACTTGATTAACCTAGTCGGTACACACCGGACTAGTCCGCACTTGACCGGACTAGTCCGATATCTCGAGTTTTGATTTGTTTGTTAAGTGTTGCAGGTTTCGACAAAATTCAAAAAGGCCTATTCACCCCCCCTCTAGGCCACATTCAATTGGTATTAGAGCAAGGTTCTTCAAGAAGGAGACTAATCGCTCGAAGAGATCATGTCAGACATGAAGGATGTACACAAGAGCAACAACCAAGAGAAGGTTGATGAAGACAAGAACCAAAAATTGGAGAAACTCCTCGAAGCATTCAGGACTTCAAGGATGACGATGAGGAGACGCTGGAACTCAAGGCGCTTCTAAGGAAGAAAACCATTTCCAAGGGAAAGGTGAAAATCGATGATGAAAAGAAGAATAAGGGGAGTAGTCACACCGACTACTCCCGATATCCTTTCAACTATGACCGGCTTAAATATAGCAATAATAATTACTTATCTATTCCACTTGTAAAAGCCCCACACTTTGACGGCAATGACTACTCAATGTGGAGGCAAAACATGAAACTGCATTTAATTTCTCTAAATCCAAGTTTGTGGCACATAGTATGCACAGGAATAGATATCCCTAATGATGATGAGGAGCTCACACCTAGCCAAGAGCAAGCGATCCATCGAAATGCCCAAGCTACTGCAGTTATCACTTCATCGCTCAGTCGTAAGGAGTTTACAAAAGTGGACAGACTCGAGATCGCAAAAGAAATATGGGATACATTGCAAACCGCACATGAAGGCGATCGTCATGTGCGAGAAGCAAAGATCGAGATGATTGAAGGCGAGCTAGGAAGGTTCGCAATCTAAGAGGATGAGTCGCCACAAGACATGTACAACAGATTAAAGACACTCATCAACAAGGTGTGAGCATATAGAAGAAAGAAGTGGAACGACCATGAGGTAGTGAAGCTCATCCTTAGAGCTTTCATGCCTTGCAATGTCACCTTGTGTTCAATGATACGAGAATCCCCGGATACAATAGGATGACCCCGGATGAGCTACTTGGGGAAATCATCAACTTTGAGATGATGGAAAAACAAGCTAAACATTTTAAGGAAATTGCCGACCTCACCTCGGCAAAGAAGAAATGGGTCTCTCTAAAGTCCACCCTCAAGACCTTGTCCAATGAAGCTCGAGAAGCTCAACTAGAAGAAGACGATGATGATGAGAGCAGTGACTTGGATGAAGATGAAATGATACTATTCATGAAGAAATTCAAGAAGATGATGAAGAAGAGACAAGGCGCTAAATCATGTGAAGGGGAGTACAAGGAAAGATCAAAGTCAAAGTTGATGCGGGCATGCTATAATTGTGGTGAGTATAGCCACTTTATAGTTAATTTCCCATATGAAGAGAACAAGAAGAAGACCAAAAAAGCCAAGCCTCAACCCAAGAAATTCTTCAAGAAGAAGAAACAATCCGAACAAGCGCATATAGGGAAAGAGTGGGACTCAATTGATGAGTCCTCATCGGAAGAAGGAGAAGAGATGGCTAGCATAGCCATGGAGAAGACATCCAAGAAGTCCACTCTCTTCCCTACACTCGGCACATGGAAGGGGAATGGCACTTGCCTCATGGCAAAGGAAGGTAAACGCAAGGTAACGACAAAACCCTCTTCCGTACATTCCTATTCTAGTGATAGTGAAATTGCTAGCGATAATGAAGACATGCTCATTGGACTAGATAAGAAAACTGCCACGAAAATGAAATTTTTACTTGATCAACTTGTTGAGAAGGAGAGGTTCATACATCGTCAAGAAGACATGATTATCTCCCAAAAGGATGAATATGTCGAACTTGACAAGCTTCTAGAACTTGGAAAGGAGCGAAACAAGTCACTAGAGCTTGAATTAGCTTCAAGCAAGGAAACTTGCTTGGAGTTAAGCGACTCAAATGCTACAATCATGGAAGAACTAGCTAACCTAATCACGGTTAACAAGATACTTGAGGTGCAAGTTGAGTCACTCAAGCAAGGTGACCCTTCATCCTCTTCAAGCTCACATTCTACACACATTAAAACTGAAGTTGCTTCTACTTGTACATGTGGTAAAATTGACACCAGTTTGAAAGACAAGTCAACCTCTGCCAAGGACAAGCATCCTTCACAAAATGGCATATTTGTCAAGGAGAGGATCAAATGAGCACGTAGTGCATACTTGGTCACAAGACCTCCAAATGTCAAATATGGCATTGGTTACTCTTATGGTGAAAAGCAACATGCTAGAAGCCATAAAAATGACAAGGAGAGAAATGTCTTTGCAAAGGGAAGACCCTCTCAAACTGGAAAATCCAAAATTAATGAATCCAACACGCATGATCAACGGACTAGTCTGGTGGGGATACGGACAAGTCCGGTCTCCCAGACTAGTCGTGTGTATAAACAACAACATTTGTTGTTTAGAACTTTTGATGCATCTTATGTCTTAGTGAGAAGTAATTTTGGCAAAATTTATGCTCATTATGTTGGGCCACGCCATGGGAACACCAAGTCTCATGTGTGGGTGCCCAAATCCTTTGTAACTAACCTAAAAGGACCCAAGCAAGCTTGGGTACCTAAAACCAAGGCATAATTTGTTTTTGCAGACCTACTCCTCTGGTGGATCCAAATGGCTGCTAGACAGTGGCTGCACCAACCATATGACCGGAGAACAAAGAATGCTCGTTGAGTATGAAGAAAATGAGGATCCAAACGAGGGCATCTATTTTGGAGACAATAGTCAAGGAAAGGTGCTCGGTACCGGTAAAATTGCCATATCACCACAACACACTCTTTCTCAAGCA
Organism: Tuctoria greenei; assembly: GCA_036927565.1. NCBI lineage: Eukaryota > Viridiplantae > Streptophyta > Magnoliopsida > Poales > Poaceae > Tuctoria > Tuctoria greenei. The sequence continues at coordinate 79,002,159 of JAYESD010000007.1, forward strand.
TTACATGTTGTTTCCTTAGATTATAACCTGCTGTCCATATCTCAATTATGTGACAAAGGTTATAATTGTCTGTTCACTAATGAGGGTGTGACCGTCTCTAGGAGGAGTGATGGTTCCACTGCCTTCAAGGGTATGTTAAAGGGAAAGCTTTCCTTGTTGACTTCAACAAAGATAAAGCCGAACTTGACACATGCTTGATTGCAAAGACCAACACGGGTTGGCTGTGGCATAGACGGCTAGCACATGTTGCTATGAGGAATCTTCAAAAACTCCTCAAGGGCGATCACATACGAGGTTTGAAGGATGTTGTTTTTGAGAAAGACAAGCCTTGTAGAGCGTGCCAAGCTGGGAAGCAAGTTGGAGCACCTCATCCCGCAAAGAACGTCATGACTACATAAGCATCGGCGGTAACAAATATGGTTTAGTAGTTGTTGATGATTTTTCTGGATTCACTTGGGTTTTATTTTTACATGATAAGTCAGAAACACAAGGAATACTCAAGAAGTTCTTCAAGCGAGCTCAAAATGAATTCTCATTGACAATCAAGAACATTCGAAGCGACAACAGCACAGAGTTCAAGAACACACAAGTGGAGGAGTACCTAGATGAACAAGGCATAAAGCACGAGTTTTCAGCTCCTTACTCCCCTCAACAAAACGGAGTTGCTGAAAGAAAGAACTGAACCCTCATAGAGATGGCTAGAACAATGCTAGATGAGTACAAGACCTCGGATCGATTTTGGGCGGAAGCGGTCAACACTGCTTGCCACGCCATAAATCGACTTTATCTTCATCGACTGCTCAAGAAGACATCCTATGAGCTAGTCACCGATAACAAACCTAATATTTCATATTTTTGAGTTTTCGGTTCCAAATTCTATATTTTTAACAAGAAGCCTAGGACTTTAAAGTCCGCTTTGAAGTCCGATGAAGGTTTCTTGCTTGGTTATGATTCGAACACTTACGCCTTTCGTGTCTACAACAAGACCTCCGGATTTGTTGAAGTAGCACGTGACATAGTGTTCAATGAAACTAATGGCTCCCAAAAGCAGCAACTTGATCCCTGTGTGCTAGATAAAGAAGAAGCTCCTTGTCAAGCATTGTGAAGAATGGCGTTAGGCAAAGTTCAACCACAAGAGCCACCTCTACATATACATGAGGAAAACGAACCACAAGAGGAGACCAATGATCAAGGGGGAGCTTTCATACTAGATCAACCTCAGGAATGTGAAGATGATCAACAAGTCAATGAGGGCAACCATTTAGGGGGAGAAGAAGATAATCATGAAGATTCAAGACAGCAAGTACCGCACCCAAGAGTACACAAATGCGTCCAAAGGGATCACCCAATCGACAACATCATCGGCAAAATCCAAAAGGGAGTAACTACTAGATCTCGCATAGCTGATTTTTGTGAGCATTACTCATTTGTGTCCTTTTTGGAACCACACAGGGTTGAGGATGCATTGAAGGATCCGGATTGGGTGGTTGCCATGCAAGAAGAACTCAACAATTTCAAAAGGAACGAGGTGTGGGAACTAGTCGAAAGACCCAAATCCAATGTCGTCGGCACCAAATGGTTCTTCCGCAACAAACAAGACGAACACGGGGTGGTGACAAGGAACAAGGAACTACTTATGTCCAAAGGGTACTCACAAGTCGAAGGTTTGGATTTCGATGAAACCTTTTCTCCCGTATCTAGACTTGAGTCCATTAGAATATTACTTGCATATGCTACTCACCATGATTTCCAGCTCTATCAAATTGATGTGAAAATAGCCTTCCTCAACAAACCAATCAAGGAGGAGGTGTATGTGGAGCAACCCCCCGGGTTTGAAGATGAAGAGTTCCCCGACCACGTATTTAAATTGCGTAAGGCTCTCTACGGCCTAAAACAAGCTCCTAGAGCTTGGTATGAGTGTCTTAGAGATTTCTTAATTGAAAATGACTTTACGATCGGTAAAGTAGATTATACATCATTTACAAAGAACTTTGACAATGATCTCTTTGTTTGTCAAATCTATGTTGATGATATAATCATTGGTTCAACTAACAACTCTTTTTGTGAGGAGTTTAGTAAAATTATGAAAGACGGGTTTGAGATGTCTATGATGGGAGAGCTAAAGTACTTCTTCGGATTCCAAGTGAGGCAACAAAAGGAATGGACGTTCATAAGCCAAACTAAGTACACTCAAGACATACTCAAGAAGTTTGGAATGGACAAGGCAAAGCCCATAAAGACTCCCATGGCAACGAATGGGCACTTGGATCTCAGTGAAGATTGACCAAACGTTGATCAAAAGGTATATCGCTCCACGATTGGATCTCTACTCTATTTATGTGCATCTAGGCCAGACATTATGTTGAGTGTTTGTGTGCAAGGTTTCAAGCCAACCCAAAAGAGTGTCATTTGACGACCTTTAAGAGAATCTTGCGATATTTAGGTCATACATACAACCTTGGTCTTTGGTATCCATAAGGCTCCAAATTGAATCTCATTGGTTACTCCGATGCAGATTATGGCGGAGGCAATGTAGATAGAAAAAGTACCTCTGGTACATGCCAATTCCTAGGTAGATCCCTAGTTTCTTCGTCCTCCAAGAAACAAAACTCCATTGCCTTATCCACAGCCGAAGCGGAGTATGTTGCAGTCGGGAATTGTTGTGCACAACTCCTTTGGATGCGACAAACTCTAACGGATTACGGTTACAATATGAATCGTATTCCACTCCTTTGTGATAATGAGAGTTCCATTAAAATTGCCCATCATCCAGTTGAGCACTCTAGAACCAAACACATAGACATCCGACATCACTTCTTGAGAGACCACTCCCTGAAAGGAGATATAGCCATTTCTCATGTCAACACCGAAAAGCAATTGGCCGACATATTCACCATGTCACTTGATGAAAAACGCTTTTGCGAGCTTCGAAATGAACTAGATATCCTTGATGCTCGGAATGTGGCTTGAAAATTTGCATACCTATATGAACTCTTCGAAATATGTTGATTGGATTGTAAAAATCATCTCTCTCAATTTTCTCCAAAAAACTATGTCAATTACTAGATCTTGGTAAATTATGGTCATTGCTTGATTGTTGTATGCTTACTGAGCATATTCATCAAGATTATTTGATTTTATTTGCCTCCCTATTTTCTAAATAAGTACCTCCAAATATATATGAATGGGCTAAGAGGTTCTACACTTGTGACCATGGACTAGTTCGTGGTTACCCGGACTAGTCCGCCCATGCAGACTAGTCCGCAGAGCGCCGCTTAGGTCGGACTAGTCCGGCAGACCACGGACTAGTCCGATATAGCCTCTGGAAAATTTCGGACTAGTCCGATCATTTTCGGACTTGTCCGATTTTTCGTGTCTATAACTGTAGCCGCCGCCAAACCCTAATTTCCTCACCCACGCACTTGCCTCAAGCTTTCTCTCTCCGCGCTCGAGCTCCCCAAGGCGATTCCTTGATTCCTCCATCAAAACATCGTAAGTTTGGGCGGAAATTGATCTTCTTCAGATAGGGATTGAAGTTCACGGACTTGTCCAGCCTTCAACACCCTCCTCTCCGAGATTCGAGCAATTTTTCGGTAAATTTTCCCCCAAACCCTACAAATCTCCATTTTCTTCATTGTTGATCGAATAGCCTAGCATCTCTCACTATATACTTGCTTCCTTGATGTATTACATTGATGGTAAGCTAGTTGTGCATTAGGAATCACCATTTGTATCATTGCATAGGTTTTTGAGGATGAATACCAGACTAGTCCGGCCCATGCACGGACAAGTCCGGTCACCCGGACTAGTCCGTGCCTGTACACCGGACTTGTCCGATTTTTCTGAACTCAAACCTAACATTTTAATTCCTCAATGCAATTCCTTGTCATCCATTCTTATCCATACCTTGTACAATCCATTTTTAGGGCATGTCGGACTCTCACGATGAAGTTTCTGACTTCGAAGCCGAGACGGAACAAGAAGCCCCGCTTCGGTCCTCGATGGACCAAAGCAAGAAGCGCCCTTTCGAGGCAGCCTCCTCTCCTCCTCAGTCTCAAAAGAGGATGGCTCGACGAAAGGTGCCTACTTCCAGGGCTTCTACTGGTGGTGGCCCTAGCTCGGCGAGTGCTCGCCAAGCAAAGGGAAAAGGCAAAGGGATAGTAACGGGCCCGATTGGCCCCCTGAAGATGTCAGCTCCGAAGCAAGGGGCTCGGGATCCCACAAAAGAAAGGTTCAACGGAAAGGGCAACGACTCAGCTGCAAAGATCAGGGACGTGGATTGCTACAGCCGTCCGAAGCAAGCTGCTGATGGAAGATTCTGGAGCAACTTCCATACAGACTGTTACAAGTCTGTCTACCTCCCCATGAAGACACCTGTAGTGCGTAGTCAGTGGATACATTGGGCACATCTCGAGAGGAAGAGATGCTCCGCATTCAATGAAGTGATCGAGGCAGCTGAGAGACATGGCTTGAAGAACCTCTTCGCCTTCAAGTACAATTGGAATGTCGAAGTGATAGCTCAATTCTATGCTACTTGTCACTTTGCCAGTGATGAAGAGGAGCTTGTGACTTGGATGACTCACGGGTCCAAGTACACCATTACCTATGAAGGGTTTGCAAGTCTCCTCCACCTGGAGAACACCGACAACGACATGCTGGTGATCCACAACCTTGGGGTCTTGGAAAAGGATAGGATGAAGTTCCTGTATGAGCCCAACTCCAAGTTCATCCCTCCCTCCACGAAGAACATGAAGCCCTTCTTTGTGGTTCTTAACAGAGTTCTAAGGAAGACAATTACCCCGAAGGATGGGGATGCAGGGAGTGTAAAGCACTATCTCCGGACATTGATGAAGGTCATAAGCAAGGACCACAAGTTTGATGTGTGTGACTATATCTGGAACGATATGGTCAACATCTCTAGCACCCCAATAGATCCTGTGGCTATGCCCCCTACCTCATGGTCATTATTGAGAAGGTCACAGGCATCCAGTTTGTCAATGATGTGGAGCACACACCATTGAGGCCTCAAAAGCCTCAACAAGCAAATGTTCAAGCTGCCCTGTCTCCTGCTTCTAGTGCAGAGGCTTCGGCGTGAGCAAGTGGAGATGTCGGGGCTGCCCCTGCCACTAGGGCAGCTCCTCAAAAAGGATCTGCAAGTGACATCTTCAAGTACATGGCTGCTATTTTTGCCTCCTGCAAAAATGACGAGGTGAAGGGCCACAAGCTTAACAAGAGAAGAAAGGAAGACATGAAGTATAACAAGGAATATGTGAGGCAAATTTGTCAAAAACTGGAGATCGAGCCCATTGGATCTCTAGTAATTTCTGATAATTCCGACTCTGACTACACCGAGCTCGGGCCCTTGACTCCCTCCGAGCTTGCCTATTTTGGCATTGGGGGCTCGAGTGGCTCCATTCCTCCTCCTCCTCATCCTCATCAGCCCGAAGATGAAGATGAAGACGATGAGAGGACCGACAGCGAGGCTTGAAGACTTTAGGTCCCTCCACTCCTTCTTTTTGGTGTCTTGATGCCAAAGGGGGAGAGATTGAGGGGGAGTCTTAGGTCTTAGGTCTTAGCTGTAGGATGCGAGGAGAGAGCTTCCTTTTATGCTTTTTGTCTATTTTGTGGGTTGTAAAACTTTTAATATGCTCTTATGATGCTTATGGTCCTGTGATGCAATGTTTTGAACTACTTATGAAGTAGTTGATGAAATCTGTGATTTTGCTCCTAGAATGACATACATGCTTGTTGTCAGTGTATTAATGTCAATTATGTCATTCTCATTGTTTCAATGCACTTAGTTATGCATCCCACCATAAATAATGCACATATGGATCATGTTCTCATTGCTTGATGTATTTTAGACTCATATGTGCACACTTTATGAAAATCTCATCTTTTATCATATTTTGTGAAATCTCAATTGGTTGTCTTCAATCACCAAAAAGGGGGAGATTGAAAGTGCATCTAGGAATCCCTTGTGGGTTTTGGATGATTTATGACAAGCAAATGAGATCCTAACTACTTTTTGAGATGTGCATAGGTTTTAATGGGAAAATAAGCAAAGTGCCAAAAAGAAGGGAGAATGAGGAGCAATGTGGAAAAGAGCTCAAGGAACAAGTGTAGTAGATCATTTTGTATGGAGTGTGTTAAGGAAACACACCCCAAGAGCTCAAGCACAAATAATCACACACATTGCACTAGTTTATACAGGACCGGACTAGTTCGACTGACACCAGACTAGTCTGATATCTCTCTGCACAAGATCGGACAAGTCCAATATCACCACGGACTAGTCCGATATCTCTCTGATTAGAATCGGACTAGTCCTCCCCAGTGCGGACTAGTCCTTAAAACACTTCACATGTTTCACAAAATCGGACAAGTCCGATCACACAACGGACTAGTCCAATATCATTGTGATGAAATCGAACAAGTCTGATATTGGCACGGACTAGTCCGAAAAACCCTCTGACCTAAATCGGACAAGTCCTCCAAGTGCGGACTTGTCACCCAATTCACTTAGGGTTTCACTTTTCCGGACAAGTCCAATATCCATCGGACTAGTCCGAAGATTTCCAGAAGCGAAATCGAACAAGTCCGCTCCTAGCCGGGCTACTCCGATATTTCGGGACACTTAGGGTTTGCTACACAAAGCACACCGGACTAGTCCGGTGTCCACCACGGACTAGTCCGATCTTCCTAAACCCTAACTGTCACTTTTAGAAACCCCATTTAAATAGATGTGCACGGCCCAACATTAGTCTCTCTCGACCCCCTACACCGTCACACCTCCCAAGAGCCTCAAAAACACATCTCTCCACGAAATCAAAAGCCAAAAAATGATCAATCCCTTTAGGATACACTTTGGAACATTGGAGAGACACGGTTCATCACTCATTGAGCTCTTGGTTTGATTCCCTAACACACTCCTATGATATTCATTGTAATCTCTTGAGTGTGTTCTTGGTGGAGTTCTTGTTGTAATCTTGGGGAGCCCTCAATGCGTGAGAAGGCCCCTTGAATTCGGTTATTTACCCTTTGTGAAAAGTGAAGAGGATTGGCTTTCGTGCGAGCCGACGAGGGTAGGTTGGAGAAGACCCAGTCCTTTTGTGGACTTCTCAACGTGGATGTAGGTTGCCTCTGTGGAAACTGAACCATGGGATAAATTGCCTGTGTTCTTGCTTTGCGTTCATCGTTCTTATACATAATATTAATCTAGGGTTTCAATCAATCTTGCTTTATGTTGAAACATTAAATATAAGATTGACTTGTGGTATACTCTAGTTCATAATCGTGTAACACTTCAATTACAAGTAGATTTCCGCTGCATACATCCTAGAATCAAATTAATCGATCAAACTTGATTAACCTAGCCGGTACACACCGGACTAGTCCACACTTGAACGGACTAGTCCGATATCTCGAGTTTTGATTTGGTTGTTAAATGTTGCAGGTTCCGACAAAATTCAAAAAGGCCTATTCACCCCCCCTCTAGGCAACATTCATCTTCACTCTGTGTCTTCTCACTGTCTTGCTCCTTATCAATATTATCATCATTTTTACTTGCTTGAGGAGCAGTAGATCGAATGGAGGGACCAATACGATAGAATGCAAGCTCATCATCTGTAAGTGTTGGCATCTCAGTGAAATCTTCATCTGAGTCTTCTGAAACTTTTGGAAAGCCAATAGGTGAGACTTCGAGCTTCTGACATATGGCAGTCACATTCTCATACAAGTATCGAGAGTGCCTCTTCCTTGCCTGTCTCTCATTATGTTGCTTAACCTCCACTTTGCAATAAGAGGTGAATATGGTACGTAGAATTTTGAAAATGCCGCTGTTAGAGCCTCTTGAGGATGAGCGCACTGTGGTAGATGAGGCACCTGCTGGAGTGGCACGAGTTGACCGCTGTCTTGTAGAGGAGGATAGTGGAGGAGGAGCTATAAGAAATTGAGGTCTGAGCTTGGTGTGAGGAACATCCTTGACAAAATCCAATCCTGTGACTTTCTCAATCATGAACATAATGTAGGGGGCATATCCACAAGACTGATTTGGAGTGTGGGCAATGTTGAATATATCATTGTAGATATAATCAAGCACATTGAATTCTTCATCTCCACTTATGTTTGCATCAAGTTGCGTAGGAAGCCCTAAATGCTTCCCGCATCACCATCTTTGGGTGCAATAGTCTTCCTTAGCACCCAGTTCACAACAGCAAAGAATGGCTTCAGATAGTTGGTGGAGGGGGCCTTGAACGGATATGCAATGTCATAGAGGAAGTCCATCTCGTTCTTGTCTAGTGCCTTGACATTGTGAACTTTGATCCTATTGTTAAGAGACCAACCCAATTCAAGTATCTCAGCAAACTCCTCATAACCAACTGAGTATTTCTTTCCATGAGTCATCCATGTGATCTCATCAGCTCCAGACTTAGAGAAATGGCAAGTGGCACAGAATTGAGCTATGATTTCATCATTCCAATCATATATGAAGGCCAAAAGGTCTTTCAAGCCATGTCTATCAACTGCTGCAATCACTTGATGAAATGCCTCATTCCCTTTGCCCTCCATTTACTTCCAATCAATCCATTGATTTTTAGCCACTGGAGTTTTCATGCGAAGGTACACAGTTTGATAATAATCACAGTGAAATTCACTCCAAAACCATAGATCTGCTGCCACCTATTGTGATTGTATACATCAATCTCCCTCACTTTTTTGGCTTTGTCAGCTGCCTTTCCATTGAAAGCTTCGTCATTGGGACGACAGTTATGATCGTGCATTGGGGCAGCCATTTCGAGTGGCCCAATCGGGCCCGAGGACCCCGCAGGACCATAAAATGGCACTTTTCCCAATTATTTAGGTCCTTCTGTTGGCATCTTTGTAAGACTTTGTCTAAAATTTCCAGACAATGATTATAAGTTTTCTCATAGACGGAGAAATCGTCCATGAAAACTTCCATGATCTCCTCATTCACGTTAGAAAAGATAGACATCATGCATCTTTGAAAAGAGGCAGGAGGATTGCACAGTCCAAAAGACATACGCCTGTAGGCATAAGTCCCATAGGGACATATGAATGTGGTCTTACTTTGATTGTCGGGGTGGATTGGGATTTGATTATAACCTGAATACCCAACAAGGAAACAAAAGTAGGAATGTTTTCCCAACCGCTCTAACATCTCATCGATGAAGGGCAGTGGAAAATGATCCTTCCTTGCAGGCTTGTTAAGTTCTCGGTAATATATGCACATCCTCCATTCCGTGACAGTTCGTTGAGGAATCAATTATTTCTTCTCATTTTGAACCACTGTCATACCTCCCTTCCTGGGCACTACTTGAACTGGGCTTACCCATTTACTATGAGGAACATCGTAAATAATCCTGGCATGCAGAAGTTTCAAGACTTCCTTCCTGACAACTTCCCGCTTCGCATTTTTCAATTGCCTTTGAGGTTCCCTTGAGGGTACACTCTTGGGGTCCATGGGAATGCGATGGGTGCATAGTGCAGGGCTAATACCCTTAAGATCCTCTAAGGAATAGCCAAAACCAGCTCTATGCTTTTCTAGCATGGCAATAAATTTGAGTGTCTCATTATCTGAAAGCTTGTCACTTATGATGATAGGGCCTTCCAAATCACCACTTAGAATGGCATAACGTAGGACTGGAGGTAGAATTATTAAATCAATAGGAGGTTTCGGGAAGAACTCTTCTTTTGGCAATTCAATTGCCTCCTGAAATTCATCCTCCTCTTGGATGAAATCTTCTTCTCCTTCTATTTTGTGAGGAGCTAAGAATTGAAGAGTTCTAAGCTCCTCAAATGGTTCATCTTGGATGGGAGATTCTGCAGATGTAATCTTGGAACGCAAGACATGAATAGAAAACTTTCTCCCTCCAAGGTTGACATTGAGGTTTCCTTCCAAAGGAATTTCCATGAGAAATTTCACAATGGGAATCCCAACCATAATGTCGAAATCATAGATTTTGAACACATAGAAATCTAGGATTACCTCAATATCACCGTGTCTTACAGACACCCGTTGCAAAACACCGCTTCCTTCAAAGGTGTTTCCGAAAGAGTCTTAGAAGGATTTACATGTTGGTGCCAATGGCACATTGCCAAGAATGGCGAGAGCACAAGAATCAGAAATGATATTTGCTCCAACAGTGGGGTTGTGTAGGACATTCATTGGTGTCCCTCTAATGTAACATAGAATAGTTGCCAAAGGTGAGGTCATCCGAAGGATTTTGGGTGACAGCTCAACTTCTGCAGTCCATTCCCTGCTTAAAATAGAGGTTAGCTCCTTGACCGTCTATTGGACGAACACTCCATCATGTGGGTTAGGTGGAGTTAAAGGAAATGATGGTTTCCAATGGAAATAGTACTTCGAGGTATTTTCAAAATCTTCATATATCTCTTCCTCGAAGTAGGAGGAAAACTCCATGGATTCATCCTCAGATCTTGACACTACTTCTTCTTGAGAGGGCTCATTAAGACCCATAATGAAGGAAGAATTTTCTAGAATTCGGTCTAGAAGATCCTTACATTCTTCCGGCGTCTTATGGAGGAAAGATCCTCCAGCTGTAATGTCAAGGTGTAGGGAGATTCTTTGTTCAATCCCATGTAGAAGTGTTGCAGGAGCAACAGATCAGGGATAGACAAATCTGGGCCAGAATTTCTCAAAATAGAAAATCTATCCCATGTTGCACCTATGGATTACTTTTCCATCTGCTGGAAGCATAGTACTTCCTTCCGTAAAGACACAATTCGGGCAATTTGAAATAAAGCAAGACAAAATATGTCTCGTAATTCACTCCAATTTGGTTCCCAAACCATGGCTATAAAGCCAGCGTGATGTTCATGGCGAGTAGAACAAATGGGTTCTGCCTAAGGCGGTGGCTCACATAACTTGCCATTTGGGGCAGAATATGAAAGAATGGTGGGTTGCTCCATATATGTGGTGGTGGTAAGAAAAGGAAAGATAAGATGAGTAGATAGATACGAGGACGATCAAGGTTCGAAGATTAACAACAACCGTTCCCTGGCAACGGCGTCAGAAATTCTTGTTGTTGACGTTTCTTATGTACAGATAAAAATTCGCAAGCGCACAAAATTTGTCATGTAGCACTACCCCTTAGGAGAGTATTCCAAGGATATCACAAGGAACGTGTGTGTAATCTTACGAATTAATCCACCCAAGGACACAAAGTTGTTTGGTAGGCAAGGAAGAGAGAGGAATACAAAGTATTGATTCTAATTCAAAGGAGTTTGCGGTAGCTGCTTGCTTCAGGCATAGGTTTACCCCTAGCAATACTAGGCGACTCCTACCAAGAGCCTATGGCATAGCCGAACATGGAGGATTACACAGGACGGCTAGGGCTGTCACCACCTACTGCCTACCTCTTCAATCTGTGGGTCTACGAGATATTCACTGGTGATTTCTTACCTAAGAACCACACTTACGTTCTAAAACACAACTCTAATTGTTTCAAACACAAAGCTACAACTAGTGCCTCTAATGGATTAAAGCAATGAATTCACAAGTAACTACTTGTGCAAACTACTATGAATTGAGAATCAAACTTGAATTGAATTCACAAAGGGCTTACTTGATTTGAATAGCACCTATGTAGGGGTACAAGTGTAGAAGAGGGACTTGACAAGCCCAAGCCTCCCTCTCCTAAACTATTGACCACACTCTCCTTCTACTTGGCAGTCTAGGACTACTGTAAACCTTTGGAGTAATGTTCTATTCTCCACTTTTGGTGTGTGTGTTAAGTGAGGTGTGGGTTCTATTTATAGGGGGAGAAGAGCCGGTTCCCGCGACCAAATGCGCGTGAATCAGCCACCCATGACCTCTTCAAGCTGGGATGAGCCAACACGTGGCGTTTGATCGCAATTAGCGCCATGACCTAGTCGGCCGCCTAGGGGGGTCGGCGAACCTTGTCTTGGCCCCGTTGGGGCTGTGCTTCCTCCAGGTCTCTGCCAGGTGGGTCCCATACCTTTATATGGGTGCTACACCGTTGGATGGCCTCGTATACTTGTGTTTGGGGGTCATTTGATCCATGTGATGACATGTGGCATCGCCTCATTCGTTGAAATCCAATTTTATGGATTACTCCCTGCATGTCTTGGTATTTTTAGATCTAAATTCACCTGCATACAAATAAACACCAACACTTGTGGAATTGGTTAGTTTTTAACATACCACTACGTTGTGTTTCTCTTTTGTGCACATTATGAGGTGAATTGATGATCTAAATATGGCACTTAAGGACCATCAGCAAACTTCCCACACTTAGTCCTTCGCTTGTCCTCAGTGAAGGCAAGAAAAAGAACTAAGGTTCTGTCAAAAAATTTCTTAGAAAATGAGGATACTAGATATTTCAACTCATACCTTAATTCATGAATTCCCTTTTTGTGGAATGTGGCTACCACATCAATCTTGGGTGTTTGAAGAGTGGAATGGTTGGAATGTAGTTGCCTTGGATTTTCCCTTGCCGAATTGATTTGATGATTTGTCGGAAAGTCAAGGAAACAATTGCCCTTATCTCTCAATTGGAATCTCCCTAGTCTCTCAAAGTGTTTTTATCCTCACCTTGGCATGTTGTGCCAATTTTGTCCCTATACTAAATATGGCTATATCTGGAGCTTGGTAGGGTTAAATGTGGCGCACATTGCAATTCATGTATTACTAAGTCAAAAACTTGATCCTATGAGAGACTTTGCAGCAAACAAATTTATAAAATAAATCCTTGTGCACATGAATGGGATGGATATATGTGGACTCCATGGTTTTATCTCTTTAATGATGAAACATGGCTACTCTCTTTTTCTTTTTCTCTTTCTCTCTCTTTTTATGAATTCCGTAGCCATGTCTTCTACTCATTTTTATTTTTGTAGAGAGATTTTTGATGACCAAAATGTATGGAGTTTCTTTATTGGATGGATGAATGGTGGATGCAAATTCTCAATGTAAGAAGCTTTGCATGAATATGGTGCACAAGAATTTCTATGTCAAAGGTTCATGCATGTCACTCAATTGGGTCATGAGTTTGACAAAGTTCAACGAAAAGCAAAATGGCATATGCATGTGGTTTTCAAGAATTTGTATGATATGGTCTTGGTGGTTATTTAAATTTCCAATGAGAGAATCAGGCAAAGTTCAAGACTCCAAATTATGCATGCATCAACAAATCAATTTCAAGCAAGGAGATATCTCCTCATGTAACTCATTTACCATATCACACTAGTCAAATACTTAGATGACATGTTTTCTATTATGCTTGTGGGAATTATGAACTGGGTAATAAATCGAAGAACAAAGTATTCAAATTTTCAGCTCAAGCAAATTTTGACTACCAATATTTAAGTGTTAATTGTTGAGTTGAATTGCCTTCATATATTCAGTATTAAATATCAAATCAACTCAAATAGTAACATAACATGCATATTTAGGGGTAGAAGATCCAAACCAATTTTGTGAAGCGAAACGAAGCCATGTGGGGGCCACAACTGGTCGGCCGACCAGGGGGTTTGGCCGACCCTCTTCTGGCCTCTCTGTTGCTTTGTTTGTACAAGTTGAGTCGCATAATCGGTTGCGACGTGTTTTGAGACGCAATGCTAATTTTGTACGTCGGGATTTCACGAATTTGGGGTACCTCCCCCAGTCTTGTTCCCTGAATTATTTATTCACACAAAATAGACTAAAGATGGTTTTTTACCAGGTTAGATGAACCAGTAAGTTCCTTTTATTGAACTCAAATATGGGGATGCTTACATTATTCAATCTAAACTGAATGAAAAAAAAAATTGGAATCAAAGTAAATGAAACTAGTAAGCATCCTATGCAGTCGGGACATCTACACTAGGGAGCGTTGTAGATGTCGGGCTTCCCAACGACATTGCATATGCGCCACAGCTTGGTGCTTATGCCACGTAGAACAACATAAATCTCCACCTTGAGGGATATGAGTTCATCCTTCAGTTCTGCCGTCTAGATGCGCCCTTCAGCCACTATGTCCGGTAGCTTCTTGTTCTCCAAACGAAGAGAAGCTAACTCCTTAGAAAGATGTGCCACTTTAGGGGCACAAGGAGATTTCCCGTCGTAGTCCTCAAATATGCCAGGTGGCCCTCTGATAGCTGGTGGCGAGAGGGGACACCTAATCTTGGAGGGTGACAAGCCTGTCGATTCCTCCATCGCCAAATTATCCACTTGATTGAAAAAGCCTTTTGCATAGCCTCCATCATGCTGGCGCACCCCATGGATAATGAGGCGGTCTCCCACACGCTCAGGCGAGGTACGCGTAGGTGACTTGTAGTGGTGACTCACTATGTCATCGTCCTTGGTCTTTAGAGTGTACATGAACTCCTCACCATGTTGCAACGTTGGGAGAGACTCGTCTTTTTAGGAAAAAGACGATTCTTGATTGACTTAAGGCCAATCGTAGTCGGATGACGTGCAGGTGTTGTCGACTTCATGGGCGTCCTCCGAGGGGAGAGCGACTGTTCAGCACCACGAGGTGTGGTGCTACGCCCATGCGGAGTCTTCGTCGGTAGCGGGATCATGGCGAGGGTCACGACATCCAATGCTATGACGAACTCCAAAGCGAGGGGGGACTTTTCATTGGCCGGCGTGATGTATCCGCTCAGGTTGAAGGTTGAGCTAGAGTGGGGATGGGGCACAATCTTCTTGTCTACCATGACTTAGAACAGGAGATGGATTTGTCTATATGGCGCAGGGTGCCCTTCTCCGTTCCCATCAATGAACAGCCGGAAAAAGTACGATAGCACCGAGAGTCTTGTTGAGATACATCGCGAGAGTCCGCATGTGAAAACAGAAGGCTGACGGCGCAAGGTGGCGTCGGCCGACCCTAGGGTTCGACCGACCCCTTCCTAGCTACGTATAGGCCATGTTTTTGTGGGTTGGCTTAATGGGCCCCATAGATGAATAATTGGATGGGCCCATAAATGGACGCGGAGAATTTAGATAGAATTTAAGGAAACGGTGTGAATATCAATAAGATTTATCACGCCAATTTCTTTTTCTGTCTCATCCTTATGGGATTCGAGAAATAATTTGAGTTGGTGCCCATTCACTTTAAATAGATTATCATCATCACCTCGGAGTGTGAGCGCTCCACGGGATGAGGTTTCAACTACGGTGAAGGGTCCTTGCCATTTACTTTGAGCTTCCCATGTCCAAAGAGTTTAACCCTAGAATTGAAGAGTAGGACTTTGTCTCCGGGTTTGAACTCCTTAGGCGTAATCCTCTTATCGTGCCATCTTTTAGTTCTTTCCTTGTAGGTTTTAGCACTATGGTACGCCTTATCTCTCCACTCTTCCAACTTAGAGAGTTGCTTCAATCGATGCTTTCCTGCTTCGTGAAAGTCCATGTTCCACCGCTTGATGGCCCAATAGGCTCCATGTTCCATCTCTACAGGAAGATGACAAGTCTTCCCATAGACAAGTTGGAAAGTAGACATGCCAATAGGAGTTTTCAGTCAGTACGGTATGCCCACAACGCTTCTGGTAGCTTATGCTTCCATCCCGTTCCCATTTCCAAGACGGTCTTTTGTAGAATATTCTTAATTTGCTTATTAGATTTTTCTGCTTGACCACTTGATTGTCGGTGGTACGTGGTAGCGATATTATGCTGGACACCAAGCTCCCTCAAAAAGCTCCAGAAGGTTTTATCTATGAAATGAGACCCTCCATCACTTATGATCATACAGGGAGTGCCAAAACACGGAAAAATGATCTCATGGAACATTTTCCTAGCTTGCTTGGAATCCGCATTTTTGCATGGCAGAGCTTCTACCCATTTTGACACATAATCTATAGCCACCAGGATATATTCGCAATCATGAGACCTTGGGGAAGGTCCTATGAAATAAATACCCCACACATCAAATAAATCAACTTGGAGATTATATCTTAGGGGCATCATATTGCAAGCTGAGATTCCTCCATTGCTTTTGGCATTTCCAACATCTGCGAATGAATTCTTTTGTATCTTCAAACATAAAAGGCCAATAGAATCCACTTTGCCAGAACTTTGTCTGGGTACGGTAAACACCGTAATGGCCATCTTGGGGGCTAGCGTGGCCTTTCTCAATAATCTTGGTGCCTTCGATTGATGGGACACACCTTCTAAGAAGGCCATAAGCACATACTCGATAGAGATATGGGTCATCCCAAAGGTGTCTCCGACTTTTATAGATGAGTTTCTTTTTGTTTTCCCCCGGAGGTACGTATCCCGTGACCATGAAGTTCACAATATCCGCATACCAAGGGTGAGAGTAAGTCAACTTAACAAGCATATCATCTTGTAGGAAGTCATTGATAGGGATGTCCATGGTTTGCGTGACTTCCAAACGCGAGAGATGATCTGCCACGGAATTCTCTACTCCTTTCTTATCCTTGATTTCTATGTCAAACTATTGGAGTAGGAGAATGTAACATATTAGCCTTGGTTTAGTATCCTTTTTGGTGAGCAAGTAGGCAGCATGGTCTGAATAGACTATGACCTTATCTCCAACCAAATAGGATCTAAACTTATCGATAGCAAAAACTACCGCCAAGAGCTCTTTTCCAGTTGTGGCATAATTGAGTTGAGCTCCTATTATAGTTTTGCTAGAGTAGGCTATTGCATGATTGATTTTATCTTTGGTTTGGCCTAGGACCGCACCAACAACAAAATTACTAGCATCACACATGGTTTCGAATGGCAGTGTCCAATCGGGAGGTTAAATGATTGGAGTTGAGATGAGTGCCTTTTTGAGTGTTTCAAATGATCTAAGGCATTCATCATCGAAATCAAAGGGAGCTTCCTTAGCTAATAGGTTAGTGAGGGGTCTAGTACCTTTTGAGAAACCTTTGATGAATCGCAGATAGAACACCACATGACCTAAAAAGCTGCATATTCCCTTAACATTGATAGGGGGTGGAAGTTTTTTAGTGACTTCAATCTTTGCTTTGTCGACCTCTATCCCTCTCTCGGACACAAAGTGTCCAAGAACGATGCCTTCACGGACCATGAAATCACACTATTCCCAATTAAGTACGAGGTCCTTCTCTTGGCATCTTTGTAAGACCTTGTCTAAATTTACCAGATAATGCTCAAAAGTTTTCCCATAGACGGAGAAATCGTCCATGAAAAATTCAATGATCTCCTCAATCATGTCAGAAAAGATAGACATCATGCATCTTTGAAAAGAGGCAGGAGGATTGCATAGTCCAAAAGACATACGCCTGTAGGCATAAGTCCCATAGGGACATGTGAATGTGGTCTTACTTTGATTGTCGGGGTGGATTGGGATTTGATTATAACCTGAATACCCAACAAGGAAACAAAAGTAGGAATGTTTTCCCAACCGCTCTAACATCTCATCGATGAAGGGCAGTGGAAAATGATCCTTCCTTGTAGGCTTGTTAAGTTCTCGGTAATATATGCACATCCTCCACCCCGTGACAGTTCGTTGAGGAATCAATTATTTCTTCTCATTTTGAACGACCGTCATACCTCCCTTCCTGGGCACTACTTGAACTGGGCTTACCCATTTACTATGAGGAACATCGTAGATAATCATGGCATGCAGAAGTTTCAAGACTTCCTTCCTGACAACTTCCCGCTTCGCATTTTTCAATTGCCTTTGAGGTTCCCTTGAGGGTACACTCTTGGGGTCCATGGGAATGCGATGGGTGCATAGTGCAGGGCTAATCCCCTTAAGATCCTCTAAGGAATAGCCAAAACCAGCTCTATGCTTTTCTAGCATGGCAATAAATTTGAGTGTTTCATTATATGAAAGTTTGTCACTTATGATCATAGGGCCTTCCAAATCACCACTTAGAATGGCATAACGTAGGACTGGAGGTAGAATTATTAACTCAACAGGAGGTTTTGGGAAGAACTCTTCTTTTGGCAATTCAATTGCCTCCTGAAATTCATCCTCCTCTTGGATGAAATCTTCTTCTCCTTCTATTTTGTGAGGAGCTAAGAATTGAAGAGTTCTAAGCTCCTCAAATGGTTCATCTTGGATGGGAGATTCTGCAGATGTAATCTTGGAATGCAAGACATGAATAGAAAACTTTCTCCCTCCAAGGTTGACATTGAGGTTTCCTTCCAAAGGAATTTCCATGAGAAATTTCACAATGGGAATCCCAACCATAATGTCGAAATCGTGGATTTTGAACACATAGAAATCTAGGATTACCTCAATATCACCGTGTCTTACAGACACCCGTTGCAAAACACCGCATCCTTCAAAGGTGTTTCCGAAAGAGTCTTAGAAGGATTTACATGTTGGTGCCAATGGCACATTGCCAAGAATGGCGAGAGCACAAGAATCAGAAATGATATTTGCTCCAACAGTGGGGTTGTGTAGGACATTCATTGGTGTCCCTCTAATGTAACATAGAATAGTTGCCAAAGGTGAGGTCATCCGAAGGATTTTGGGTGACAGCTCAACTTCTGCAGTCCATTCCCTGCTTAAAATAGAGGTTAGCTCCTTGACCGTCTATTGGACGAACACTCCATCATGTGGGTTAGGTGGAGTTAAAGGAAATGATGGTTTCCAATGGCAATAGTACTTCGAGGTATTTTCAAAATCTTCATATATCTCTTCCTCGAAGTAGGAGGAAAACTCCATGGATTCATCCTCAGATCTTGACACTACTTCTTCTTGAGGGGGCTCATTAAGACCCATAATGAAGGAAGAATTTTCTAGAATTCGGTCTAGGAGATCCTTACATTCTTCCGGCGTCTTATGGAGGAAAGATCCTCCAGCTGTAATGTCAAGGTGTAGGGAAGATTCTTTGTTCAATCCCATGTAGAAGTGTTGCAGGAGCAACAGATCAGGGATAGACAAATCTGGGCCAGAATTTCTCAAAATAGAAAATCTATCCCATGTTGCACCTATGGATTACTTTTCCATCTGCTGGAAGCATAGTACTTCCTTCCGTAAAGACACAATTCGGGCAATTTGAAATAAAGCAAGACAAAATATGTCTCATAATTCACTCCAATTTGGTTCCCAAACCATGGCTATAAAGCCAGGCGAAGTTCATGGCCAGTAGAATAAATGGGTTCTGCCTAAGGCGGTGGCTCACAGAACTTGCCATTTGGGGCAGAATATGAAAGAATGGTGGGTTGCTCCATATATGTGGTGATGGTAAGAAAAGGAAAGATAAGATGAGTAGATAGATACGAGGACGATCAAGGTTTGAAGATTAACAACAACCGTTCCCCGGCAACGGCGTCAGAAATTCTTGTTGTTGACGTTTCTTATGTACAGATAAAAATTCGCAAGCGCACGAAATTTGTCATGTAGCACTTCCCCTTAGGAGAGTATTCCAAGGGTATCACAAGGAACATGTGTGTAATCTTACGAATTAATCCACCCAAGGACACAAAGTTGTTTGGTAGGCAAGGAAGAGAGAGGAATACAAAGTATTGATTCTAATTCAAAGGAGTTTGCGGTAGCTGCTTGCTTCAGGCATAGGTTTACCCCTAGCAATACTAGGCGACTCCTACCAAGAGCCTATGGCATAGCCGAACATGGAGGATTACACAGGACGGCTAGGGCTGTCACAACCTACTGCCTACCTCTTCAATCTGTGGGTCTACGAGATATTCACTGCTGATTTCTTACCTAAGAACCACACTTACGTTCTAAAACACAACTCTAATTATTTCAAACACAAAGCTACAACTAGTGCCTCTAATGGATTAAAGCAATGAATTCACAAGTAACTACTTGTGCAAACTAATATGAATTGAGAATCAAACTTGAATTGAATTCACAAAGGGTTTACTTGATTTGAATAGCACCTATGTAGGGGTACAAGTGTAGAAGAGGGACTTGACAAGCCCAAGCCTCCCTCTCCTAAACTATTAACCACACTCTCCTTCTACTTGGCAGTCTAGGACTACTGTAAACCTTTGGAGTAATGTTCTATTCTCCACTTTTGGTGTGTGTGTTAAGTGAGGTGTGGGTTCTATTTATAGGGGGAGAAGAGCCGGTTCCCGCCACCAAATGCGCGTGAATCAGCCACCCATGACCTCTTCAAGCTGGGATGAGCCAACACGTGGCGTTTGATCGCAATTGGCGCCATGACCTAGTCGGCCGCCTAGGGGGGTCGGCGAACCTTGTCTTGGCCCCGTTGGGGCTGTGCTTCCTCCAGGTCTCTGCCAGGTGGGTCCCATACCTTTATATGGGTGCTACACCGTGGGATGGCCTCATATACTTGTGTTTGTGGGTCATTTGATCCATGTGATGACATGTGGCATCGCCTCATTCGTTGAAATCCAATTTTGTGGATTACTCCCTGCATGTCTTGGTATTTTTAGATCTAAATTCACCTGCATACAAATAAACACCAACACTTGTGGAATTGGTTAGTTTTTAACATACCACTACGTTGTGTTTCTCTTTTGTGCACATTATGAGGTGAATTGATGATCTAAATATGGCACTTAAGGACCATCAGCAAACTTCCCACACTTAGTCCTTCGCTTGTCCTCAGTGAAGGCAAGAAAAAGAACTAAGGTGCTGTCGAAAAATTTCTTAGAAAATGAGGATACTAGATATTTCAACTCATACCTTAATTCATGAATTCCCTTTTTGTGGAATGTGGCTACCACATCAATCTTGGGTGTTTGAAGAGTGGAATGGTTGGAATGTAGTTGCCTTGGATTTTCCCTTGTCGAATTGATTTGACGATTTGTCGGAAAGTCAAGGAAACAATTGCCCTTATCTCTCAATTGGAATCTCCCTAGTCTCTCAAAGTGTTTTTATCCTCACCTTGGCATGTTGTGCCAATTTTGTCCCTATACTAAATATGGCTATATCTGGAGCTTGGTAGGGTTAAATGTGGCGCACATTGCAATTCATGTATTACTAAGTCAAAAACTTGATCCTATGAGAGACTTTGCAGCAAACAAATTTATAAAATAAATCCTTGTGCACATGAATGGGATGGATATATGTGGACTCCATGGTTTTCTCTCTTTAATGATGAAACATGGCTACTCTCTTTTTCTTTTTCTCTTTCTCTCTCTTTTTATGAATTCCGTAGCCATGTCTTCTACTCCTTTTTATTTTTGTAGAGAGATTTTTTGATGACCAAAATGTATGGAGTTTCTTTATTGGATGGATGAATGGTGGATGCAAATTCTCAATGTAAGAAGCTTTGCATGAATATGGTGCACAAGAATTTCTATGTCAAAGGTTCATGCATGTCACTCAATTGGGTCATGAGTTTGACAAAGTTCAATGAAAAGCAAAATGGCATATGCATGTGGTTTTCAAGAATTTGTATGATATGGTCTTGGTGGTTATTTAAATTTCCAATGAGAGAATCAGGCAAAGTTCAAGACTCCAAATTATGCATGCATCAACAAATCAATTTCAAGCAAGGAGATATCTCCTCATGTAACTCATTTACCATATCACACTAGTCAAATACTTAGATGACATGTTTTCTATTATGCTTGTGGGAATTATGAACTGGGTAATAAATCGAAGAACAAGGTATTCAAATTTTCAGCTCAAGCAAATTTTGACTACCAATATTTAAGTGTTAATTGTTTAGTTGAATTGCCTTCATATATTCAGTATTAAATATCAAATCAACTCAAATAGTAACATAACATGCATATTTAGGGGTAGAAGATCCAAACCAAATTTGTGAAGCGAAACGAAGCCATGTGGGGGCCACAACTGGTCGGCCGACCAGGGGGTTTGGCCGACCCTCTTCTGGCCTCTCTGTTGCTTTGTTTGTACAAGTTGAGTCGCATAATCGGTTGCGACGTGTTTTGAGACGCAATGCTAATTTTGTACGTCGGGATTTCACGAATTTGGGGTACCTCCCCCAGTCTTGTTCCCTGAATTATTTATTCACACAAAATAGACTAAAGATGGTTTTTTACCAGGTTAGATGAACCAGTAAGTTCCTTTTATTGATCTCAAATATGGGGATGCTTACATTATTCAATCTAAACTGAATGAAAAAAAAATTGGAATCAAAGTAAATGAAACTAGTAAGCATCCTATGCAGTCGGGACATCTACACTAGGGAGCGTTGTAGATGTCGGGCTTCCCAACGACATTGCATATGCGCCACAGCTTGGTGCTTATGCCACGTAGAACAACATAAATCTCCACCTTGAGGGATATGAGTTCATCCTTCAGTTCTGCCCTCTAGATGCGCCCTTCAGCCACTATGTTCGGTAGCTTCTTGTTCTCCAAACGAAGAGAAGCTAACTCCTTAGAAAGTTGTGCCACTTTAGGGGCACAAGGAGATTTCCCGTCGTAGTCCTCAAATATGCCAGGTGGCCCTCTGATAGCAGGTGGCGAGAGGGGACACCTAATCTTGGAGGGTGACAAGCCTGTCGATTCCTCCATCGCCAAATTATCCACTTGATTGAAAAAGCCTTTTGCATAGCCTCCATCATGCTGGCGCACCCCATGGATAATGAGGCGGTCTCCCACACGCTCAGGCGAGGTACGCGTAGGTGACTTGTAGTGGTGACTCACTATGTCATCGTCCTTGGTCTTTAGAGTGTACATGAACTCCTCACCATGTTGCAACGTTGGGAGAGACTCGTCTTTTTTAGGAAAAAGACGATTCTTGATTGACTTAAGGCCCATCGTAGTCGGATGACGTGCAGGAGTTGTCGACTTCATGGGCGTCCTCCGAGGGGAGAGCGACTGTTCAGCAGCACGAGGTGTGGTGCTACACCCACGCGGAGTCTTCGTCGGTAGCGGGATCATGGCGAGGGTCACGACATCCAATGCTATGACGAACTCCAAAGCGAGGGGGGACTTTTCATTGGCCGGCGTGATGTATCCGCTCAGGTTGAAGGTTGAGCTAGAGTGGTGATGGGGCACAATCTTCTTGTCTACCATGACTTAGAACAGGAGATGGATTTGTCTATATGGCGCAGGGTGCCCTTCTCCGTTCCCATCAATGAACAGCCGGAAAAAGTACGATAGCACCGAGAGTCTTGTTGAGATACATCGCGAGAGTCCGCATGTGAAAACAGAAGGCTGACGGCGCAAGGTGGCGTCGGCCGACCATAGGGTTCGACCGACCCCTTCCTAGCTACGTATAGGCCATGTTTTTGTGGGTTGGCTTAATGGGACCCATAGATGAATAATTGGATGGGCCCATAAATGGACGCGGAGAATTTAGATAGAATTTAAAGAAATGGTGTGAATATCAATAAGATTTATCACGCCAATTTCTTTTTCTGTCTCATCCTTATGGGATTCGAGAAATAATTTGAGTTGGTGCCCATTCACTTTAAATAGATTATCATCATCACCTCGGAGTGTGAGTGCTCCATGGGATGAGGTTTCAACTACGGTGAAGGGTCCTTGCCATTTACTTTTGAGCTTCCCATGTCCAAAGAGTTTAACCCTAGAATTGAAGAGTAGGACTTTGTCTCCAGGTTTGAACTCCTTAGGCATAATCCTCTAATCGTGCCATCTTTTAGTTCTTTCCTTGTAGGTTTTAGCACTATGGTACGCCTTATCTCTCCACTCTTCCAACTCAGAGAGTTGCTTCAATCGATGCTTTCCTGCTTCGTGAAAGTCCATGTTCCACCGCTTGATGGCCCAATAGGCTCCATGTTCCATCCCTACAGGAAGATGACAAGTCTTCCCATAGACAAGTTGGAAAGTAGACATGCCAATAGGAGTTTTCAGTCAGTACGGTATGCCCACAATGCGTCTGGTAGCTTATGCTTCCATCCCGTTCCCATTTCCAAGACGGTCTTTTGTAGAATATTCTTAATTTGCTTATTAGATTTTTCTGCTTGACCACTTGATTGTCGGTGGTACGTGGTAGCGATATTATGCTGGACACCAAGCTCCCTCAAAAAGCTTCAGAAGGTTTTATCTAGGAAATGAGACCCTCCATCACTTATGATCATACAGGGAGTGCCACAACGCGGAAAAATGATCTCATGGAACATTTTCCTAGCTTGCTTGGAATCCGCATTTTTGCATGGCAGAGCTTCTACCCATTTTGACACCTAATCTATAGCCACCAGGATATATTCGCAATCATGAGACCTTGGGTAAGGTCCTATGAAATAAATAACCCACACATCAAATAAATCAACTTGGAGATTATATCTTAGGGGCATCATATTGCAAGCTGAGATTCCTCCATTGCTTTTGGCATTTCCAACATCTGCGAATGAATTCTTTTGTATCTTCATACATAGAAGGCCAATAGAATCCACTTTGCCAGAACTTTGTCTGGGTACGGTAAACACCGTAATGGCCATCTTGGGGGCTAGCGTGGCCTTTCTCAATAATCTTGGTGCCTTCGATTGATGGGACACACCTTCTAACAAGGCCATCAGCACATACTCGATAGAGATATGGGTCATCCCAAAGGTGTCTCCGACTTTTATAGATGAGTTTCTTTTTGTTTTCCCCCGGAGGTACGTATCCCGTGACCATGAAGTTCACAATATCCGCATACCAAGGGTGAGAGTCAGTCAACTTAACAAGCATATCATCTTGTAGGAAGTCATTGATAGGGATGTCCATGGTTTGCGTGACTTCCAAACGCGAGAGATGATCTGCCACAGAATTCTCTACTCCTTTCTTATCCTTGATTTCTATGTCAAACTATTGGAGTAGGAGAATGCAACATATTAGCCTTGGTTTAGTATCCTTTTTGGTGAGCAAGTAGGCAGCATGGTCTGTATAGACTATGACCTTATCTCCAACCAAATAGGATCTAAACTTATCGATAGCAAAAACTACCACCAAGAGCTCTTTTCCAGTTGTAGCATAATTGAGTTGAGCTCCTGTTATAGTTTTGCTAGAGTAGGCTATTGCATGATTGATTTTATCTTTGGTTTGGCCTAGGACCACACCAACAACAAAATTACTAGAATCACACATGGTTTCGAATGGCAGCGTCCAATCGGGAGGTTAAATGATTGGAGTTGAGATGAGTGCCTTTTTGAGTGTTTCAAATGATCTAAGGCATTCATCATCGAAATCAAAGGGAGCTTCCTTAGCTAATAGGTTAGTGAGGGGTCTAGTAGCTTTTGAGAAACCTTTGATGAATCGCAGATAGAACACCACATGACCAAAAAAGCTGCATATTCCCTTAACATTGATTGGGGGTGGAAGTTTTTTAGTGACTTCAATCTTTGCTTTGTCGACCTCTATCCCTCTCTCGGACACAAAGTGTCCAAGAACGATGCCTTCACGGACCATGAAATGACACTATTCCCAATTAAGTACGAGGTCCTTCTCTTGGCATCTTTGTAAGACCTTGTCTAAATTTACCAGATAATGCTCAAAAGTTTTCCCATAGACGGAGAAATCGTCCATGAAAAATTCAATGATCTCCTCAATCATGTCAGAAAAGATAGACATCATGCATCTTTGAAAAGAGGCAGGAGCATTGCAGAGTCCAAAAGACATACACTGGTATGCATAAGTCCCATAGGGACATGTGAATGTGGTCATACTTTGATCATCGGGGTGGATTGGGATTTGATGATAACCTGAATAGCCATCAAGGAAAAAAATGTAGGAATGTTTTGCCAACCGCTCTAATATCTCATCGATGAAGGGCAGTGGAAAATGATCCTTCCTTGCAGTCTTGTTAAGTTTTTAGTAATCAATGCACATCCTCCATCCCGTGACGGTTCGTGAAGGAATCAATTCATTCTTCTCATTTTGAATGACCGTCATAACTCCCTTCTTGGGAACTACTTGAACTGGGCTTACCCATTCACTATGAGGAACATGGTAGATAATCCTGACATGCAAAAGTTTCAAGACATCCTTCCTTGAAACTTCCCACATCACATTATTCAATTGCCTTTGAGGTTCCCTTGAGGGTACACTCTTGGGGTCCATGGGAATGCGATGGGTGCATAGTGCAGGGCTAATCTCCTTAAGATCCTCTATGGAATAGCCAAAACTAGCTATGTGCTTTTCTAACATGGCAATGAGTTTGAGTGTCTCATTATCTGAAAGCTTGTCACTTATGATGATAGGGGTTTCCAAATCTCCATTTAGAAAGGCATAACGTAGGACTGGAGGTAGAATTTCTAACTCAACAGAAGGTTTTGGGAGGAACTCTTCTTTTGACAATTCAATTGCCTCATGAAATTCACCCTCCTCTTGGATGAAATCTTCTTCTCCTTCTATTTCGGGAGGAGGTAAGAATTGAAGAGTTCTAACCTCCTCTAATGGTTCATCTTGGATGGGAGATTCTGTAGATGTGTTCTTGGAATGTAGGACGGGAATAGAAAACTTTCTCCCTCCAAGGTTGACATTGAGGTTTCCTTCCAAAGGAATTTATATGAGAAATTTCTCGATGGGAATCCCAATCATAATGTCAAAATCTTGGATTTTGAACACATGGAAATCTAGGATTGCCTCAATATCACCATGTCTTACAGACACCTGTTCCAAAACCCCACATCCGTCAAGGATGTTTTTGAAAGAGTCTCAGAAGAATTTACTTTTTGGTGCCAATGGCACATCACCAAGAATAGCGAGAGCACAAGAATCGGAAATGAAATATGATCCAACAGTGGGGTTGTATAGAACCTTCATTGGTGTCCCTCTAATGTAACATAGAATAGTTGCCAAAGGTGAGTTCATCCGAAGGATTTCGGGTGACAGCTCAACTTCTACAATCCATGCCCTGCATAAAATAGAAGTTAGCTCCTTGACCGTCTGTTGGACGAACACTCCATCAGGAGGGTCAGGTGGAGTTACAGGCAATGATGGTTTCCTATGGCAATAGTACTTCGAGGTATTTCCAAAATCTTCAAATATCTCTTCTTCGAAGTAGGAGGGAACTCCTACGGTTGAATTTCTTCTTCCTTCGTAGTTTCGGGTTCGGGAGAGGATTCCTCCGACAAGGTGTGGGATAAGCAAGAGATGGGTTCTTATTTGTCCATGGATTCATCCTTGGATCTTGACACTACTTCCTCTTGAGGGGGCTCACTAAGACCCATAATGAAGGAAGAATTTTCTAGAATTCGGTCTAGAGATCCTTACCTTCTTCTTGCATCTTATGGAGGAAAGATCCTCCAGCCGTAATGTTAAGATGTAGGGTAGACTCTTTGTTCAATCCCATGTAGAAGTGTCGCAAGAGGAACGGTTCAGGGATAGACAAATCTGGGCCAGAATTTCTCAAAAGAGAAAATCTATCCCAAGTTGCACCTATGGATTCTTTTTCCATCTGCTGGAAGCATAGTAGTTCCTTCTCTAAGGACACAATTCGGGAAATTGGAAAGAAACCAAGACAAAATCTGTCTCATAATTCACTCCAATTTCCGTTTGTCTTCCAAAAATTGTGGTCATACCATTGTTTGGCTTTTTCCTTAAGGGGAAAAGGAAACAACTTCAACTTGTGAGTTTCTTGTGTCATACATTTGATTAAAAGGCCTGAACACAGTTGTTCGAACTCTCTTAGATGGTGGTAAGGGTTTTCACAATCCGTTCCTAAGAAGGGTTGCTCCAGAACCATGGTGTAAAATCACAGTTTTTCCCTTTATATGAAGTTCAACTATCAGTTTGTTTGCAACCATAGTGGAGATCAAATGTGGTTGGGCATTTGAACTTGAGATCATTAAGAATTTTTCTTTCACCCATTCTTAAATTTTATTAACATAAGGGATGAACTTCACCAATGACCTTAGAATAATTTAAGTGACCTTTCTAACAAGTTTTGGAGTTTATTGAATAAAAATTTCCATGGCAAATTACTATGCAGTATGAAATATCGTCAAATTCATTTGAATATAGCACTGTACAATTAGGCCCTGCCAAAATATTCAAATCTGAGGCTATAAATTTTCCATGGCCTCATAATATTCCAAATAGATTTCCTGCCAAGTTTCAAAATTTTTGAATTCCATTTGCTATTTTATTTGAGACGCTTAGCAAATTCGAGCCATATTTAGAATTCAAATTTTGAGTTCTGTTCAACTTATTTGAACATCAAGATTTGAACACACCATCATGGTCAGCATGACTTGCTTGACTTATTCCCAAAGTTTCAAATTTTTTGAAACTCTTTTGCTATTTAATTCAGTGACCTCATTGAATTTCATTCAATTTCAAATTCAAATTTGAAATTCAAAGGAAACTTGTTCCAATTCGAAATTCAATTTTAGAATGAAGTTCCAGATATTTATTTGAGCCTCTCCACAAAAATTCCCTAATTTTTGGATCACGTTTGGTAGGAGAATTGATGTTGGAGAGAAGGGAAGAGGATAAGGGGAGGTGGGACCCACTGTCAGCCTGACAAACTCGATTGAACCGACAGCATGCTCTGTATCCGGCTGTCCCCACCGATCGACATCGGGAACGCTCGACACCATGACGCGGCATGCAAGCCACCGAGCTGACTGCTTGCTTGCGCCGTGGCGAGCTCCCCTCGTCCCTCTATGCCTATAAATACCATCCCTTGGCCGTCGGCGTCGAGCTCCATCTCTATTCGCGCCATAGTCGCCGCCTCTGTTCGTCGAGGTTTTGGCCGGAGATTGAAGCCGTTTCTCACCGAGCTGTAAATAGATAAAAGTCTTGTAGCAACCTCCTCTACGTGTTCTATTTGGTCATTGATCGTGACATAGCTTCTACTAGAGGTATTTCGATGTTTTCCGGTCGTCGTCGAGGAAGCCGCCGGGAACCTTCACTGCCACACCGTCGAGCTCCGGTTCTAGGCCGTTTCCAGTCACAATCCTTTAAGCAAAAAGTTTCAAAATCCTCTCTATTTTATGCTCACCAAATTTAAGCCCATCACTTGAACTATAGCTCGAGTTTTTATTCGATGACCGAGTCATTGTTCGATAGAAAAGCAAGGCTTCGTGCTTAAATTCGTTTCATTCTTGCAATCATTCTTTAATCTGATTAGAAGGTAGCTCCTATATATCCTCGCGCAACTCCCTGCCCAAGGGCCCCAAAAGTTATCAACCAAGCACCTTAGATTTTGAGATTTTGCGGCCTCCGGTTGAAAAACCGTACTTCGCCATCGAGCTCATATTTCACGGTCGTTTCCTCTCTTCCCTTTTCCAGATCCTTGACCCTTGAGGTCCCAGGAAGCTTTTGGAGATGTTCCCGAGTTGTTTGAGCTTGAGTTGGGTGAGTTCAAGCATGTCAGAGTCCTAACCGTGGAAAACAGAATTTTGCTCGTGGCAACGTGAACCATGTCTCTATGGAGGATGCTCAACAAGCGGATGACGTGGTCATTGGTATGTTTCTCGCAAACTCCAACCCCGCGACTATGTTATTTGATTCTGGAGCATCGCATTCATTCATTGCATCGAAGTATGTTGCCAAGTATAGTTTGCCTATCTCTCATATGAAGTTTTATTTGTTGGTTAAGTCTCCTGGAGGAGAGATGAGGAAAAATATAGTATGTCCAAAAGTAA
The DNA here is from genome assembly GCA_036927565.1 of Tuctoria greenei. Classification (NCBI taxonomy): domain Eukaryota; kingdom Viridiplantae; phylum Streptophyta; class Magnoliopsida; order Poales; family Poaceae; genus Tuctoria; species Tuctoria greenei. The sequence goes on from JAYESD010000007.1 coordinate 79,031,590, forward strand.
GCCTTAGAATAAGGGGGGTAGAATTCTTTGCCAACCTTATAGTCTTGAATTCCCAAGGATTGGACATTATACTTGTATGGACTGGTTGAGGAAGCACAATGGAGTTATCGAATGTGCCACAAAGACGGTGAAGTAGACCAACGAGGAGGGGATCACCGTAGAATTTGAAGCAACTCAACATGCACTGAAGCAATTGTAGCTGAATCACATGGATGGTACTACAATTGAGGAGATTCTGGTGGTGTGTGAATTTTTGGATGTTTTTCTGGACGAGTTGCCAGGTATGCCACCCGATCTAGACATTGAGTTTGTTATTGATTTAATACCTAGAACTGCACCTATAGCTAAGAGGCCGTATAGGATGCCTCCTATGGAATTAGCGAAGCTCAAGAAGAATATTCAAGAGCAACTAGAGAAGGGTTTTATTCGCCCAAGCTCTTCACCGTGGGGAGCACCCGTTCTATTTGTGGACAAGAAGGATGGAACGCAAAGGATGTGTGTGGATTACCGAGCTCTCAACGAGGTGACCATCAAGAACAAGTACACCTTGTCATGAATAGAAGACTCGTTTTATCAGATGAAGGGTGCTTATGTCTTCTCTAAGATCGATTTGAGGTCGGGATACTTTCAAATGAAGGTTAGACCATCGGACATACCCAAGACAGCATTTAGGACACGGTATGGATCTTATGAGTACATGGTGATGTCCTTTGGATTGACCAATGCACCTGCTTACTTTATGTACCTCATGAATAAAGTCTTGTGAGACCTATGTGTGCTGAATACATTGGCTTTGACAATAAAAGTTTTGAATGCTGCCATAACATCTTTTTAGCAAGGTCCGACTCTAGCTCCGAGCTTCTGCAAGGTCCAACGTAAGGTCCGACTTGCTTTGTCTAGGTATGATATGTTATTGGGTAGCTCCAGTGAGCTTTGTCTTTAGCTCTGGCATGTCTTTGATAGCTCCAACATATCTTTGTTAAGCTCTGATATGTTTTGCTAGGTCCGGCTTATGTTGGTTAGCTCCGACATGTTTTTCTAGCTCTGGCTTTTGGGATGACTAGTTCCGACTAGTTTTGATTAGCTCTGATGCTAGGTCCGACTATCTTTGGTAAGCTCTGGCGCTAGGTTGTACTAGCTTTGGTAAGCTCCAGCTCAAGCTCCAGTTAGTTTTTTCTAGGTCCGGAGCTTGATCGCAATGTTCCTGTTTTTATTGTGAAATGTTTCGAACTTGCTTTACTCTGTTGGAAAGTTTGCTTAGTATTATATTACTAAGTTTTTGGTGCATTTTGGTTGATATGGCTGTTATTTTTTGATATGCTTTGCAACATGCTTATGTGAGGTGCTCACGTAAGGTGTTGTGTTCGGAATTGACTTGAGTTAAGTCGTGGACTTGGGCTCGTACGGAATGATTGTTTGTTCATGTGCAAGTGTTGCTTGAGTTCAAATCATGGCTGGTGACAGGATCCTTTGGACTAGTCTCAGGGAGGAGATGAGGTTCCAACAACCAAATTCAGGAGGAATTGTGGTTGAGCGGGTCAGGACGTCGCGCAGGATGATTGAATCAAGGGCAGTGCATATGAAGGTTACTGGACGTCGAAGGAAGGTGTGTGCACGTATGCATGTGGTTCATGACGTGGAAACATGGTTCTGAAGATGGTTTATGGATGGGAAGATTTGGTTGGAAGGATCAGATTGTATCAGTTGATGACTTTGGCTGCGGCGGAGTCGGTTATGGCTCGGTATGGAAAGTATCGAGTTGGTTATGAAAGGATTTCGTGTGGGTCACAAATTTGAGTTGTTTTAGGAATGTGAGATACGTTCCTAAGGTGCTAGGAAGTCTTAATATTGCTTCTATCTGCATATAGAAAAGTCCTAAGCAGTTATGGAAAGTTTTGATTCGTGATCGGAGTAGGATTGGAGTTCTAGTTGAGATTGGGTTGGCCAAAGGGCTGGTTATATAATAAAGGGAAGCCATAGCTCGTGGTGCACGACTTTGGGGCTGTTCCTCTTGTGTTCTGTTGAATAAAATTCGTAGTTTGAAGGAACTTTTGTGCCTTGTTCGTCCGACTTGTTCCAGACAAGTTTTACTCATCGAGTTTCTGGACAGCACTACCTTTTGTTGGTGGTTTTATTATAACTCGAGTTTTACAGATCCAATTGACGTGATTCTTTTTGGGTTGTCTTCAAAACTTGATTTTCTATTATATTTCAAAATTTAACGGTCATTGGATTTGTGGTTTCTGATCTACACGAGTTTCTTTGCAGCGTTCCAGAACTGTTTTTCTCGGGTAGGACAGATTGACCTTTGTTTGATCTTTCGATCATAACTTGAGTTTCTCTCAACGGATTTAAGTGATTCTTCTTGTGTTTTATTCATGACTTGATTCTCTCTTATATATATCACTTTTGTCCCGATGAAACACGTTTAGATTAGTCTCGCACATGATTTCTTTAACAGATCGTTTTTCTGCAGAAGGGGTTGGATTTAATTGTTTCTGCTACGTAAGATTTTTAAATTTACCATTCACCCCCTGGTAGCTTTTCACGTCCTCTTTGATCCTACAATTGGTATTAGAGCCACGGTGCTCCAATCATTGTGATTTGCACATATTTTTTACTAATCATCATGGAGAAATACTCCGCCAAACCTTGTGTGTTTGCTGGTATTGATTTTCAGGTTTGGAAGGCACGCATGGAGGCTTGCATCCAAGCGCAAGTTCGCAATATGGGAGAAGGTGTATAAGCCTTATGAAGTGCCACCTAACAATCAATTTACGGCTACAAACCTACGGGACATCGACAACAACAACAAAGCCTGAAACTTTATCATCCAAGGACTCACTCAGAGCGACTTCGACCGTGTTGCACACCTCCGATCAGCATACGATGTTTGGAAAGCACTTTTTGACTACCACAAAGGATCCAACACGTTCAAGGAGGTAAGGAAAGACATGTTCAAGAAAGAATACATGTGCTTCGAGATGCAACCCGGTGAGTCAATTGATGATCTCTTTGCTCGCTTTAATAAAATTCTCAACAACTTGCGTAGCGTCAATGTTAATTTTTTAGCTGCTGAAAATGCTAGGCAATTGTTAAGTGCATTAGACATGTCAATTTGGGAGATGAAAGTTACATCCATTCGTGAATCTACTGTCATGAGTACACATACTTTAGATGTGCTATATTCCAAGTTAAAAACTCATGAAATTGACATAATTTCACGTAAAAAACCCAACAAGTCTATTGCTTTTGTTTCACAACGTGGGATGCCTAGCTCTGGTCAATCTTCATCTTGGGGTACACTTGCTTTGTTGTCCTCTCTAACCCTTGAACAGATTGAGGATCTTCCAGAGGAGGAGCTAGCACTTCTCTCTACTAGGTTCTCAAAAGCATTGCAAAATGTGAGAACTAGAAGGAGAGGAAGCTCCGGACCTCAACGATGCTTCGAATGTGGTAAGACAGGACACTTTTGTACAGATTGTCCTAATCTTTTAGGTTCTACTTCCCGTGAAGAAAAGCAATCAAGGACGAAGCACTCCTCAACAAATGATAAGAAGAAGAAGAAGAGCTTTACAGGTCGCCATCTGGTGAACAGTTTTATGTCCGCACTCCAGGAACATGGCTCAAGCGACGTGGACATTGGAAGTGATGAAGATGAAGATGATTTGGCGAACTTATGCTTCATGGCGGACAAAACAAGATAAAGATCAAGTCAGGAGGATGCAGAACACAATAGTGACGACGATGAGGTATGTTCTACCTGTAATGAAATGTGTGATGGAATTTCTCGTGCAACTATTATTGTTAAGAAAACGAACAAAAAGTTTAGGGATAATGCTACTAAAATTGAATCACTAGAATCTGAAATCAACCATTTGAAAACCTTGATTCCTAGTGATGATTCTTGTCCCTCGTGTGATTTAATCTATGAACAATTGTCCACACTAAGAACTGCACACTCCTCCACTCTAGATAGACTTGAACTTGAAATTGAAAAGAACAAAAATCTTGCTGCACATGACATTGGAAACTTAAAAGATGCTTCTTGTTCTACAATTGATTTGCATTGTTCTAGTTGTGATGATCTTGAAAAGAAACTAAAAGATGCTATGAATGAAATTTCAATATTTAATAATGTTTTACGTTCTCATGAAGTTAAATATTGTTCCAATTGCTAATTAAAAGGAAAAACTTCATGTGAAAATTGCCTTGATTTGTCCGATAAACTTGATAACATGCATAGGACATTAGATCGATTTTGTAATGGGAATAAAAACCTAAACTTGCTGCTAAATTCTTCCAAGTCTTGCAAAGATAAAACTGGTTTAGGTTTTGATTCTCATGCTCATGCTAAGGCACATCCATCTAAAATTGTAAAGTCATTAGAAAGTGGTTTGATTGAAACAGTTCATAAACAAAAAGAAGTGGTTTTCAAATCTGCAGAGGTGTTGTCTCATTCGGTTTCAAATATAAATGTTGTATGCTCATCTAGACATCAACACAAAGTTAAACTTCATTGTACCTACTGTGGTAGAGATGGTCATGTCATAGATTTTTGTTATATACTAGCTAAACAATAGAAAAGGGAAAGAATGATTGCTAGATCTCATTACTTTCATGCAAAATTTGCTGCACATATTAAAGCGAATGCCAGGAACATGCAACCTGCTGTTATGAGTAAAAAACATTCAAAGTTTACCTCCAGACCTTCTGTTTTTGCCTTCAGAGCTAATGATTTTTGTGCTACTCAAGTAACATCTTATAGGTCAGTAGTTAAGAGTAAAAAACCTCAAACTTTGACTCGTAAACCTGTTGTTTTATCTCAGTTTTCGCGTGTTTTCCCTCCTGCACGTCGTGTGACTCAGTACTGGATTCCTAAATACCTTTTGACTAACCCCAGTATTGAGTCATCGACGTATTGTGCTTCTATGTAGGTTACACGTTTGAGGAAGGAGAACATTTGGCTTGTGGATTCAGGTTGCTCACGCCACATGACCGGTAACAAAGATTGGTTCTCCTCCCTCTCTTTTGTGTCACATGTAGAGAATGTTACTTTTGCTGATAATTCTTCAACTTCTATAATTGCTAAGGGTTCGGTTAGAGTAAATGATCACTACACTTTGAAGGATGTGGCACTTGTCAAAAATTTGAAATACAACTTGCTTTCTGTTTCACAATTGCTAGATGAAAATCTGGAAATTATTTTCAATAAAAACTGCTGCAAAGTTGAAGGTTCAAATAGTGAGCTTATTTTTAACATGTCTCAGTTTGGAAGAGTTTTTAAAGCTGATTTTGATATGTCTTCCTCTAAGCATAGGTGTCTAGTTGGCATCGTAGACTTGGTCACGTAGGCTTTGATCACCTAATGCGTGTTAGTGCTCTTGACCGCATACGTGGGCTGCCTAAGCATAAAGGGGACAAAGAAATTGTGTGCTCTTCTTGTAGACATGCTAAGATGGTTGCAGGTTCACATACTCCTCTCACAATGATCATGAAAACTGAACCAGGTCAACTTTTGCACCTTGACACCATAGGACCTTCACGTGTTCAATCCTTCGGAGGTAAATGGTATGTTCTTGTTATCGTTGATGATTATTCTAGATAGTATTGGGTTTACTTTATGGCATCTAAGAATGAAGCTTTTAGTCAATTTAGAACTTTATTTCATAGATTATCAATTGATCACCCAGGATCTTTAGAAGCAATTAGAAGTGATAACATAACTGAATTTAAAAATCAATCTTTTGATCACTTTTGTGCTGAAAATGGAATAGATCATCAATTTTCTTCACCATATGTACCTCAACAAAATGGTGTTGTAGAAAGAAAGAACATAACCTTAGTTGAGATGGCTAGGACTATGCTTGATGAATATCAAACTCCTAGGAAATTTTGGGCTGATGCGATTGCAACGGCTTGTTATGTCTCAAACAGTGTTTTCTTGCGTGCTAAGCTAGGTAAAACACCATATGAGCTCCGGTTTGGACATAGGCCTAGCATTACACACTTTCAGGTCTTTGGTTGCAACTGCTTTGTTAAGAAACATGGTAATCTTGATAAATTTTAATATAGATCCATTGATGGCATGTTTCTTGGTTATCCATCTCATACTAGAGGCTACCGTGTGCTTTTACTTGGCACTAACAATATTGTGGAGACTTGTGAAGTATCTTTTGATGAATCTAGCCCTGGTACTAGCTCAAACATTGCAGGTCCAGATCCATATCCGCAGGGGGAGAGCATTTTTGTTGAAGATGAGGAAGAGGTGGAGCTGCTGCCCGAAAATTCAGCAGCTAATGACATTGTTCGAGCTCCTGATTTTGATTCACAGCCAGCACCGACGACCACCATTGCTGGTCCAGATCCTCCTCAAGTCACAAGATCATCGATTTGTGGTGAACATGAAGAAAAATAAGAAGCTTGTGAAGTGTCCACTCCCCTCCGGGTTCTCAAAATTCATCCTCCACAACATATTATTGGAAGCTTGCACGAACGAGTTACACGGTCCAACTTTTGCGATCCAAACTCTCATGCTCATTCTTCTTTTGTTGCTTCTTTTGAACCCAAATATATATCACACGCACTCACTAATGAATGTTGGATTATTGACATGCAAGAAGAGTTAGAAATTTTGAAAGAAATAATGTTGGAAACTTGTACCTCCTCCTCATGGTCACACTTTAATTGGAACTAAACGGGTGTTTAAAAATAAACAAAGTGAGGATGGTGTTGTGGTTAGGAATAAGGCTAGGTTGGTTGCTCAAGGTTTCACTCAAGTTGAAGATCTATATTTTGATGAAACTTTTGCTCCTGTTGCTAGATTAGAAGCCATAAGAATTTTGTTAGATTTTGTGGAATCTAAAGGTTTTAAGCTATATCAAATGGATGTTAAAAGTGCTTTTCTCAATGGCTACATAGATGAGGAGGTTTATGTCAAACAACCACCGGGTTTTGAAAATTCAGATTTTCCTAATCATGTTTACAAACTGTCCAAAGCCTTGTACGGTCTCAAACAAGCCCCTAGAGCATGGTATGTTAGGTTAAAAACATTCTTACTTGAAAAGGGGTTTACCATGGGCAAGGTTGATAAAACTCTTTTTGTGCTTAAGCATGTCATGACTCATCATTCGTTCAAGTGTATGTGGATGATATTATCTTTGGTTGTGCTTCTCATGATCTTGTGTCCAAGTTTTCAGATATGATGAGTTCAGAATTTGAGATGAGTATGATGGGAGAACTCACATACTTTTTGGCGCTGCAAATCAAGCAAACCAAGGAAGGTACCTTTCTGCATCAGACGAAGTATACAAAAGACCTCCTAAGGCGCTTCAACATGGACAAAAGCAAGCCTCTTAGGACACCAATGGGAACAGCAACAACACTTGAACTTGATGAAGATGGGTGAACCCGTGGATCAAAAAGAATATAGAAGCATGATCGGATCACTTTTGTACCTCACGGCATCAAGACCGGACATACAATTCAGCATATGTCTTTGTGCATGGTTTCAAGCCTCCCCACGTACTTCACATTGTCAAGCCGTCAAAAGGATTCTCAGGTACTTACATGGAACTCAAGAATTTGGCATTTTCTTCCTTCTTCCTCAACCGTTACTTTGAAACTTTTTCCGATGCTGATTTTGGAGGTTGTAGGATTGATAGGAAAAGTACTTTTGGTGCTTGTCATTTTCTTGGTAATTCACTTGTTGCTTGGTCCTCTAGAAAACAAAATCCAGTTGCACAATCCACAGCCGAATCTGAATATGTAGCTGCTGCTAGTGCTTGCTCACAAATTGTTTGGATTGTTCAAACACTTAAGGACTATGGGGTTGATCTAGATAGTGTTCCACTATTTTTTGATAACACTAGTGCCATTTGCATTGCTAAAAACCTTGTGCAACATTCTAGAACTAAGCACATTGACATTAGGTATCACTTTCTCCATGATAATGTTGAAAAAGGAAACATTGTGCTTCACCATGTAGATACCGAACAACAATTGGCCGACATTTTACAAAACCTTTGGATTTCACTCGTTTTTGTTACATCCGTAGTGAAATAGTGGTTATGCATCCTCATGGCTTAAATTGAGGGGGAGTTTATGCGTGAATCTGAAATTAAAATAATATGAGCATAGTATTTCATACATATATGACTTTGTGATTCCTTTAACATGCTGAAAGTTCTTACTATATTACTCGTGTTATACATTTTGTAGTTTTTGCCATGTCTAGTAATTGGAATAATTACTTACACTAAATATGTTCATGGTCGAACTTTCTTGCTGTTTTGAACTTGTTGCATGCTCACAAGTGCTTTTAATCATAAAGAATTAATCAAGTAATCAACTCACTTGTTGATTTTTTTATGAACAAATATAAGTTGAGAAAATATCAATAGAATATGCATGCATCGCACTTCTTCTTTTGAGATGGCTTATCATTGCACTTAGATATGAACTTGGAAGAAGTTCTATATAACTAAAACCATGTCCTTAAGCTTCTGATTGTCAAATGACATAGGCTTGGCTTGGTTGGTGAGAATAAGGCAGATGCACATATAATTTCTCGCAAATATCATATGATCTAAATTTGTGCCTTGAAAAATAATAAAATGTAGCAACAAGTGTCATGCTTTCAGGTATTGAAATAGTTAAGTTTGTGAGATCGTGACTTGCTTCAATTGAAAATTACTTTTGATCTCTAGCATGGCTTACACTACTTTATGTATCTCATTGTTGTGATAGTGTAAGTTACTTGATAGTATGACTTGGATGAGCTTTGTTTTATATGTATATGTTATAATATGCTCATAATAATTAAAATTTCTCTTTTGAACCTTGCTGAATACATTGTCAAAGGGGGAGAGATAATATGGTGAATTATGCAAGGAGGAGAAATTTATTACTATCTCATTTGATTTTCAAAAAGAGGGAAAATTGTTCTCAAAACTTTTCAAGCCAACGTTCGGATTTAAATTGTGTTGCCAATGCATTCATCAAGGGGGAGATTGTGAGACCTATGTGTGCTGAATACATTGGCTTTGACAATAAAAGTTTTGAATGCTGCCATAACATATTTTTAGGAAGGTCCGACTCTAGCTCCGAGCTTCTGCAAGGTCCAACGTAAGGTCCGACTTGCTTTGTGTAGGTCCGATATGTTTTCAGGTAGCTCCGGTGAGCTTTATATTTAGCTATGGCATGTCTTTGATAACTCCGGCATATCTTTGTTAAGCTCCGATATGTTATGCTAGGTCCGGCTTATGTTGGTTAGCTCCGACATGTTTTCTGGCTTCGGCTTTTGGGATGACTAGTTCCGACTAGTTTTGGTTAGCTCTGACGCTAGGTCTGACTAGCTATGGTAAGCTCCGACGCTAGGTTGTACTAGCTTTGGTAAGCTCTGGCGCTAGGTTGTACTAGCTTTGGTAAGCTCCGGCTCAAGCTCCAGTTATTTTTTTCTAGGTTCAAAGCTTGATCGCAATGTTCCTGTTTTTATTGTGAAATTTTTCGAACTTGCTTTACTCTGTTGGAAAGTTGCTTAGTATTCTTTTACTAATTTTTTGGTGCGTTTTGGTTGATATGGCTGATATTTTTTGATATGCTTTGCAACATTCTTATGTGAGGTGCTCATGTAAGGTGTTGTGTTCAGAACTGACTTGAGTCATGTCGCGGACTTGGGCTCGTACGGATTGGTTGTTTGTTCATGTGCAGGTGTTGCTTGAGTTCAAGTCATTGCTGGTGATAGGATCCTTTGAACTAGTGTCAGGGAGGAGATGAGGTTCCAACAGCCAAATTCTGGAGGAATTGTGGTTGAGCGGGTCAGGAGGTCGCGTAGGATGATTGAATCAAGGGCAGTGCATATGAAGGTTACTGGACGTCGAAGGAAGGTGTTTGCACGTATGCATGCGGTGCATGATGTGGAAACATAGTTCCGAAGATGGTTTATGGATGGGAAGATCTTGTTGGAAGGATCAGATCGTATTGGTTGATGACTTTGGCTGCGGCAGAGTCGGTCATGGCTCGGTATGGAAAGTATCGAGTTGGTTATGACAGGATTTCGTGTGGGTCATGAATTTGAGTTGTTTTAGGAGTGTGAGATACGTTCCTAAGGTGTTATGAAGTCTTAAGATTGCTTCTATCTGCGTATATAAGAGTCCTAAGCAGTTATGAAAAGTTTCGATTCAGGATCAGAGTAGGATTGGAGTCCTAGTTGAGATTGGGTTGGCCTAAGGGCTGGTTATATAAGCAAGGGAAGCCATAGCTCGTGGCGCATGACATTAGGGATGTTCCTCTTGTGTTATATTGAATAAAATTCGTATTTTGAAGGAACTTTTGTGCCTTGTTCGTCCGATTTGTTCCAGACAAGTTTTACTCATCGAGTTTCTGGACAGCACTACCTTTCATCGGTGGTTTTATTATAACTCGAGTTTTAAAGATCCAATTGACGTTATTCTTTTTGGGTTGTCTTCACAACTTTATTATCTATCATCTTTCAAAATTTCACGGTCATTGGATTTGTGGTTTCTGATCTACACGAGTTTCTTTGCAGCATTCCAGAACTGTTTTTCTCGGGTAGGACAGATTGACTTTTGTTTGATCTTTCGATCATAACTTGAGTTTCTCTCGATGGATTTGAGTGATTCTTCTTGTGTTTTCTTCGTGACTTTATTCTCTCTGATATATATAACTTTTTTCCCGGTGAAACACGTTTAGATTAGTCTCACACACAATTTCTTTAACAGATCATTTTTCTGCCAAAGGGGTTGGATTTAATTGTTTCCGCTGCGTAAGATTTTTAAATCTACCATTCACCCCCCTCTGGTAGCTTTTCACGTGCTCTTAGATCCTAAAATTCTTCATGGAGTACTTGGACAAGTTCGTTGTGGTGTTTATTGATGATATTATGATCTACTCGAAGGATGAGAAAGAACATGAGGAACACTTGAGGCTCACGTTGCAGAAATTGAGGGAGCATCACTTGTATGCCAAGTTCAACAAGTGTCAGTTTTGGTTGAAAGAGGTGCCGTTTTTAGGTCATATCATCTCAGGGGGAGGAGTATCGACCCCGGAAAAGTGAGGAACGTGTTGAAGTGGGAGCCACCGCAAAACGTAAAGGAAATAAGGAGTTTTCTTGGAATGGTTGTATATTACTGTCGATTCATCAAGGACTTTTCCAAGATAGCCAAGCCCATGACAAAATTGCTAATAAAGGGGAACGCTTTACAATGGACTCAAGCTTGTCAAGAGTGTTTTCAGGAGTTGAAGAAAAGGATAACAATAGCCCCAGTCTTAATATTGCCGGACGTGAGCAAGAGTTTTGATATTTATTGTGACGCATCAAGGCAAGGACTTGGATGTGTGATCATGCAAGAAGGTCAAGTGGTCGCCTATGCGTCAAGACAATTGAAGAAGCATGAGCGGAATTGCCCAACACATGATTTAGAACTTGCAACCGTGGCACATGCATTGAAAATTTGGGTACACTACATCCTTGGACATAGGTGTGAAATTTATACGGATCACAAGAGTCTTAAGTATATTCTCACACAAACGATTCTTAATTTGAGGCAACAGAGATGGTTGGAACTCATCAAGGATTATGATTTGGGGATCAACTATCATCCGGGAAAAGCCAATGTAGTGGCCGATGCTTTGAGTAGAAAAGGAGTAAGTCATCAACTCACAGTTTGAGAGTTGCCATCCGAGTTATGTAAGGAGTTTGAACGGTTGAACCTTGGATTTGGGAATGAGATGAGAATAATGGAGTTAAATCCAACCTTGGAGCAAGAAATTCGAGAAGCACAAACCACAAATAAGGAGATCAAGGAAATCAAGGAAAGGACTGAAGAATGGAGAGAATTCAGATTTGACGAAGACGAACATGGTACCTTATGGCTTGGAAAGAGAATCGTTGTGCCTAATGTGAAGCATATTCGGGAGACGATATTAAAAGAGGCACATGACTCACCACACTCAATTCATCCTAGTTGTACAAAGATGTACAAAGACTTGAAGACGTGCTATTGGTGGGATAGTATGAAAAAGGACATAGGCGAATATGTTGCATTGTGTGATGTGTGTCAATGGGTCAAGGCGGAACATCAAAGGCCAGCCGGATTATTGCAACCATTAAAGATCCCTGTATGGAAGTGGGAAGAGATCGGTATGGACTTCATAGTTGGTTTACCACGTACTCAGTCCGGTTACGACTCAATTTGGGTAATTGTGGATCGGTTAACTAAGTCAACCCACTTTATTCTCATCAAGACCACCTATAATGGAGAGAAATTTGCGGAACTGTATATAGGAAGAATAGTATGTTTGCATGGAGTTTCGAAGAAGATAGTCTCGGATAGTGGTTCACAATTCACTTCCAGGTTTTAGCAAAAATTGCATGAAGCTTTGGGAATGAGGTTGAATTTTAGTTCACCATATCACCCTCAAACGGATGGACAAACCGAGAGGACCAATCAAATTTTGGAAGACATGTTAAGAGCTTGTGCTTTGAAGCATGGGAAAAGTTGGGACAAGAGCTTGCCATATGCAGAATTTTCATACAACAATAGATACCAAGCAAGTTTGAAAATGTCACCCTATGAAGCACTATGCGGAAGGAAGTGTAGGACACATTTGTTTTGGAATGAAACAGGAGAGAACCAAGTATTTGGTCCTGATGTGTTACAAGACGCTGAAAGACATGTCCGAATAATTCGTGAAAACCTAAGGGCTGCTGAAAGCATCTAGGCCTCATGATGTATGGTTTCGGTGATTAATGACAACCATTGGTTTTTGCTAATAAATTTGTGGATGCAAGGTCTCCCATGTAACTCATCACAATCAAATGAAATCTATATGAATATCATCTACTGCTCATTGTATATAATTGGAGACCCCTAAATAATCATTCTATGAGATCAATCAATGTTTATGAAGATTAGAAGTAAAAGCTCATATGTCAAAAATATTCAACCAAAATTGACAGCACTCAATGCTTGATAATCATCAGAAGGATATTTCCAACCAATGCCTAAGAGGTCGATCGAGCAAATTCCAAAAGAATCACTTAGAACAACTCGAAGCAAACAAAATCAACTCATCGGATCAACCGATGTTTCCAGAAAACAACACATCGGTCGAGTTGGTTTAGCAGAAGAAGAAGACCTCAGAACTAAGTACTCACCGGATCATCCGATGATGAAGGGGATGTTACATCGGTCCATCAGTACATAAAGCAATCTCCCAGGACCAAGTGTAACACCGGACCATCCGATGTACAACTATAAACACATCGGTCGATCACTCCAGTAAGCAACAATCCTGAACCAATTCTGGATAGAGTGCCACCAGATCATCCGATGAGAAGGCAAGTGTAACATCGGTCTAACAATGGTCATATCTGACATAGTGACATCAGCTAATTTGGATTTGACTGATGATAACTGAAGGGGGAGCATCGGATCATCCGGTGTTCGCAGAACAATGATGTCAGCCTACTTTTCCAATGGCTATTTCGTGGACGCTAGCTATTTATACCCCTTCAACCAGTCTATTCGATGAGTCTTGACAACCAGAGCTACTCTACACATTCTCAAGCATTCAAGACGTTGAGCTAACACTTCTATATCGTCTACACCACTTACACACCTAGAGATAGGCTAGAACTAGCTAGAGATAGTGCTTGTGTGCTTCCATTCTTGGTGATTGGAGTCTCTAGTATAGTGAGAGCTGTAAGGGAGTGTCCCTTGGTGATTGTTTTGGAGAGAATCTTCTGGAGCTTGCCAGGATGATTGTGGAAGCCCGGAGGATCCAACTTCTACAAGGTTTGAGCTCCACCTTGCCGAGGTTGGCAAACGGAGAAGTATAGTGAAGATCCCTGGTCTCGGTGACTTAGGAGTGGCTATACACTTTGGTGGGTGCCATAACGTGGATGTAGGAAGATCTTGACGATCTTGCCAAACCACGGGATAAATCTCTGTGTCTTCGTGTCTCCTCGGGAGTTTGTGCTTTCTTCCTCTCCCCTTGCACTTATGCATTTCTTATACCGCAAAGTTACTATTCACTTGAATGCATAGGTTGTTTGCATAGGGAATTGGGCTTTTAGTAATTAAGTTTCATTGCTTTAATTTTTGAAAAAAAAACCCAATTCACCCCCATCTTGGGCATTCGATCCTTACAATTGGTATCAGAGCAAGGTTGCTCATTGGATCATTCTAGCTTCACCGCTAGAGAGCTAAAATGGCTAAGAATGGGGGTTCGGTTCCTATCTTCGAGGGCAAGAACTTTTCTTATTGGAAAGCACGCATGCGTGCTTATCTAGAGGCTATTGCTCCCGAAGTATGGGAAGTGACCCATGCGTGGTTTGGTGAGCATAATTATGTTGGTGATCAAATCAAGTAGGATGCTAAAGCTAGAAATGCCATTTATGAATGCATTAGCCAAGATGTGTTTGCTAGGATTGCTAGCAAAGAAAAAGCATGTGAGATTTGGGCTTGCTTGATTGAAATTCATGAGGGTTCTTCTCGCGTCAAAGAATTAAAATATCATATGCTTAAAGCCAAATATGATGAGTTCGAAATGCTACCTCATGAAAATGTCAATGAAATGTTTTCTCGCTTGAATGTGCTTATCGAGGAAATTAATGCCCTTGACATTGCTTCTCTTGGCAAGGGACTCATCAACCGCAAGATTCTTATGCTCCTTCCCAAGCCAAAGTACAACATCATCAACCCCATGCTTCAAAAAGAATCTCTTGACCACATTGAGGTTTCAGAACTTATTGGAGAGATTCGTGCTCATGAGATGAGTGTACTTGGGATAATGGAGCAATAATATTCAAAGAAAATTGCTCTAAAGGCCTCCACCAAGAAAACAAGTCTCAAGAAAAAGAAAGTGGTTGAGCCTAGCTCAAGTGAAGAAGAGCAAGCATCAAGTGAAGATGATGATGATGAGCTTGCTTTGATGATGAGAAAGTTCTCTCGCTTGAACTCCAAAATTGCCAAGAAGGGATACACCTTTGATCCCAAGAAGAAAGATTTTTTACCAAGGAGAGATGATAACAAGACTTGCTACAATTGTGGTGATCAAGGCCACATCTCCTATGATTGTCCAAAATCGGACAAAAGAAGAGAGAACCACAAGGGCAAGCATCGCAAGCTTGAAGATAGTGAGGATGATGAAGAGGACAAGCCCAAAGCAAGATCCTTTGGGAAGAAGAAACATGACAAGGGCAAGAAGGCAAAACTCTTCCCAAAGAAGAGGAAAGGTCCACAAAAGGTGTTCATATGTGAGGCAAATGAATGGATCACCGACGAAGAATCAAGTGATGAAGAGAGTGAAGCAGAAGAAGAAAGTTTGGCCGGCCTTGCCATTGCCAACAATGATGACTCACCTCTACATACACCTCCCATGTGCCTCATGGCTAAAGGTAACACCAAGGTATGTGATGACTCTAGCGATGATGAGCTTTCCCCCGATGACTTAACTTCATTAATAAATGAGTACCACACTATCATTAAGAGGGAAAAGAGTAAGGTCAAGGCCCTTGAAGAAACTCGTGCTAAGCTTGAGAGTGCTAAACTTGATTTGCTTGACAAGTATGAAAGCATACTTAAGGAGCATGACACGCTCAAATCTCATGTCAAGCAAATTGAGGAGGATAAGGCTCAAATCAAGCTAGATCATCATGAGCTTGACTTAGCCCACCAACCACTCTTGGGAAAGCACAATGAGTTAATCCAAGAGAATCAAGTACTGAACCTTGCTTATGAAGTTCTCGATCAAGAATTAAAAACTATAAAGAAATAAACTCTTAATGATAAGGTATCTATTAATTCTCATGCCTCTAATGTCTTGCACAAGTCTTTGCCTTTGAAAGAGAATGCTAGGGAGAAGGACTTGTTGGAAGAAATTGAAAGTCTCCGCACTAGTGTGGCAAGACTATCTAAGGGAGTAGTCAAGCACAAGGAAATCATCTTCCAACAAGCAAAGGCCTTCAACAAGAGAGGACTTGGATCCTTCCCGGTGCCTAACAAAGGAAAGGTGCTCTCACCGGAGCTTTGAACAAGCTTCATCAAGGAAGTTGGTTCCTATTGCCAACATTTTGAGGTCACCAGTCACCATACAAGGGAGTGTCCTCTTCCTAGCTGGCCTTCTCCAAAATTGCCTACTAACTACAAATCTACTTTCAATGATCATTATTATCCCTTGAGTAAAGTAGATGGCAAGGTGAAGGCAAGGTTCATTGGCAAGGGCATGAAGGGCATGAAGGGGAAGCTCCCCAAGCAACTTTGGGTCCCAAAAACACTTGTATCACACATACAAGGACCTAAGTTGGCTTGGGTGCCTAAAGTCAAAAATTGAATTCATGTGTGTAGGTGAACTACAAAGCCGGAGGAAAACATTGGGTACTCGATAGCGGGTGCACTCAACATATGATTGGCAACGATGGTATGTTCACCACCATAGAAAACCCGGGCAATCATGAACACGTCACCTTTGGTGATAACTCTAAGTGGAAGGTAATTGGTTTAGGTAAGATTGCAATTTCAAATGATTTATCTATTTCCAATGTATTGTATGTTAAGTCACTTAGTTTCAATTTGCTCTCTAATGCACAACTATGTGATCTTGGACTAACGTGCACATTTAGCAAAAATGATGTTGTTGTGAGTAGTGAAACTAGCCAAGACATAGTCTTCAAAGGATTCCGGCATGGACATCTCTACCTAGTGGACTTCGCCAACAAGAATGCTAGCTTGACCACTTGTCTTTTCAATAAGACAAACTTGGGATGGCTATGGCACCGACGCATTGCGCACATTGGAATGAGCAAACTCAAGAAGTCACTCAAGCTTGGGATGGTGACCGGCGTGAAGGATGTCATATTTGAGAAGAACAAGCTTTGTAGCGCTTGTCAAGTCGGGAAGCAAGTTGCTTCACACCACCCAATGAAGACAATGGTGTCAACCTCCAAGCCACATGAACTACTCCACATGGACCTCTTCGGACCGTCCACATATCAAAGGCTTGGCGGTAACCTCTATTGTCTCGTTATTGTTGATGACTATTCTCGCTATGCTTGGACTTTGTTTCTAGGTGACAAGAGTGAAACTCCGGAAGTGTTCAAGACCTTCGCCCACCGCGCTCAAAGGGAATTTCAACTTCCCATAATCAAGGTCCGGAGCGACAACGGCACCGAATTCAAGATCTACAACATTGGGGAGTGGTGTGACCGTGAAGGAGTAAAACATGAGTTTTCGGCCACATACACCCCTCAACAAAACGGTGTCATTGAAAGGAAGAACAAGACACTCATCACTCTTGCAAGAGCAATGCTTGATGACTACGGCACGTTGGTGAAGTTTTGGGCCGAAACGATCAACACGGCGTGTCATGCCGCAAACAGGGTCTATCTCCATCGACTACTTCAAAAGACCCCGTACGAGCTTCTCATTGGGAGAAAGCCCAACATCTCCTACTTTCGAGTATTTGGATGCAAGTGCTACATCTACCGCAAGAAAAGGCTAGGTAAGTTTGAAAGAAGATGTGATGTTGGTATATTTCTTGGTTATGCATCAAACTCAAAAGCATATCGAGTATTCAACCAAACCTCCGGTTTAGTTGAGGAAAGTTGTGATGTTGAGTTTGATGAAACTAATGGCTCCCAATAGGAGAGTTTTGGTCATGATGAAATAGATGACGAGCCTCTACGAGAAGCTAAGAAGAACATGACCATTGGTGACATCAAGCCGAAATTTAAGGAGAGCCATGATCAAGGGGGGGCTTCAAGTTCCAACATCAATACATCTATGGCGCCTCAAGTTGACGAAGAAGAGAAAGATGATCCATTGCGGACACAAGATTCACAAGCCACACAACATCAAGAAGAAGAACAAGTCCATGATCAAGTCCAACCACAAGAAGAGCAACATGCATCAGCACCGCCAAGTGCTTCACAACCACTCATGAGGCATGGACGCATCTCCAAGGCGCATCCGATTGACCAAATCATCGGAAGTCCGTCAAGGGGAGTAAGTACACGTTCTCGCCATTTCGCTATGTTTTGTGACCACTACTCGTTTGTTTCATATGTAGAACCCACTCACATTGGGGAAGCACTCCAAGATCCAAATTGGGTGATGGCCATGCAAGAAGAACTCAACAACTTCATCCGCAATGAAGTTTGGGTGTTGGAGGAGCGACCAAAGGACAAGAACGTCGTCGGAACAAAGTGGGTGTACAGCAACAAACAAGATGAGAACGGCGTTGTGGTCCGCAACAAGGCAACACTTGTGGCCAAGGGTTTTTGGTAAGTTGAAGGACTAGAATTTGGGGAGACATTTGCTCCGGTCGCCCGACTAGAAGCCATCCGTATACTTCTTGCCTTTGCATCACATCATAACATAAAGCTTTATCAAATGGATGTGAAAAGTGCCTTTCTTACCGGTTATATTAACGAGCTTGTCTATGTTGAACAACCTCCCAGGTTTGAAGATCCGAGGAATCCTAATCATGTGTTTAGGTTGCACAAGGCGCTCTACGGGCTCAAGCAAGCACCTAGGGCATTGTATGTACCACTACGAGATTTCTTGATCATGCAAGGATTCAAAATCGGGAGGGTGGACACTACACTCTTCACAAAAGACATCGACCGAGAATTATTCCTTTGTCAAATTTATGTCGATGATATTATTTTTGGTTCAACTAACGAAGCTCTTAGCCATGAGTTTGGCAAAATGATGTCTAGGGAATTCGAGATGTCGATGATTGGAGAGCTCAACTTCTTCCTTGGATTTCAAATCAAGCAACATCGAGAGGGGACCTTCATCTATCAAGAAAAGTATACCAAGGACCTCTTGAAGAAATTTGAGATGGGAGATTGTAGCTCAAGGAGTACTCCAATGGCAACAAATTGTCATCTCAACGCGGATAAGGACCGTAAACCTATTGACCAATCTAATTAGCATTCTATGATTGGTTCATTGCTTTATCTTACCGCATCCAGGACCGATATCATGTTTAGTGTATGCTTCTGTGCTCGCTTTCAAGCGGCACCTAAAGAATCGCATCGAAAGGCGGTCTTTAGGATACTTCGGTATCTCAAGCATACCCCAAGTGTAGGCCTATGGTACCCTAAAGGTGCAAATTTGGATCTCTTGGGTTACTCGGATTCGGACTTTGCTGGATGCCGTGTGGATCGCAAGAGTACCTCCAGTGGGTGCCACTTGCTTGGGCGTTCCCTAGTATCTTGGTCAAGCAAGAAGCAAAATTCCGTTGCCTTGTCCACGGCGGAAGTGGAATATATTGCGGCCGGTGCATTGTGCCCAAATTCTTTATATGAAGCAAACCCTTTTGGACTTTGGTATTAAACTTGGTTGTGTGCCTCTCCTTTGTGACAATGAAAGTGCAGTTAAGATAGCTAAAAACCTCGTTCAACACTCCCGCACTAAGAACAGTGATATTCACCATCATTTCTTAAGGGACCATGAAGCTAAGGGAGACATCTCCTTGCGAGGTGTTAGGTCCGAAGAACAATTGGCGGATATCTTCACTAAACCACTTGATGAGAAAACTTTTCTAGACTAAGAAGTGAATTAAATGTGCCAGATGCATCGAAAGTCATTTAAGTTGCCATGATCATGTAAGAATGCATCTCATATAGGTCTTGTCTAACTTTCAAAGGATAGGGGTGAGCAAGGGTTAGCTTGGGATGGAGGTTCTTTTGGGTTTCCCCAAGACTTGGAGAGTGGCTCTCCCTGAAGAAGCCTTTGAAAGGTTCAAATTTGGCAAGATAGATTTAATTTATGTCTTGCATGATGCCTGCCATATAGACTCGCACTCACGTTTAATTTCATGCATTATAAACTGTTTGGCATTGCATATGGTAGATTGTCACAAAGGGAACCCACTTCATGAGAAAGAGACTTGTTTGAAATGCAATATCTCAACTCATATGATGTGGAAAGAACAAAAAGATAGGTGCATTAATGCCTAAAGGAACATGCTTTAAAGAGATAGAAGTCTTCATCCTCTAGCTCACAAAGCATGGGCCTTACATTTTATTTGGATAATTTCTGTCCTTTTTCTTCGGTGTTCTATTTGCTTAAGGGCTTAGCCAAGTTATTGGCAATTAGTATTTTGAGGGGTAAGGGGTTGCCCAAAAGGTCCTAAGACTTGTTTTTCTCGTTGTGTGTTTAAGTCAAAGGACATATATGGGATGTTGCTATTTTGTAGTCATCGGATTATCTGATGCATAGGCCTGAAGCTCATCGGATCAGTTTCTGTTCAAACGCCAAGGGTCAGTTCAGCCAGTAAGACAAATCAACCGAAGAGTTCTTCCCAAGAAACATTGGTGCATCCGATGTTCACATTTCTAGAGTTGTGCTAAATTCCACCGATGCAAATCCTTTCCACGTTGGACCATCCGGTGTCAATGGTGCTTCTGGAATACCCTTACTGTACCATTCGATCGATGCTCCTATCATCTAACGTCGGTTTATCCGGTGTTAAAATTTGAGCTAGGGTTCGGGCCCCACCTATTTAGCGCCTCTTTGCCTTCGTCTTTCTCTCTCCCCGACGCCGCCGACTCCGTGCCCCACTCGCCGCTGCCGCCCCACTCGCCGCCTCCTCTCTCCAGCCGCCGACGCGCCATCGTCGTTTCCCGGCGCCGTGTCGCCGCCACACGCTGACCTAGCACCCACACAGCGCCGCCTCCGCCACTTCCGTCCGCCCACGCAGCGCCGCCTCCGTCCGACCATGCAGCGCCGCCGCCGTCCGCCCACGCACCATTGCCACCGCCCTTCGCAACCGCCGCTGCTAGGGTTCCCCGGCCGCAACGATCATTGCGTCACCGTCCCGTGCACCCGAGCTCGTGCCCCGCGACCCCATCTTCGTCGTCGTCATGGGTCGTGACAAGAAGGGAAAGGGCAAGGCTATTGAGGAGCCAACCGCCAAAAAGCAAAAGTTGTCGAAGGAGGCGAAGAAAGCCCTAATGGCTCCTCGCGCCACTGAGAAGCGAGAGTGTGGCTGAGGAGGATCGTTGAGGATTCGTGAGGATCAACAGAGGCAGCCTCCCATGCCACAGGAGTCAGAGGAAGAAGAGGAGCCCGAAGTGCCGCTTGTTCGCTGGCGCTCAGCCAGGACCCGTGGAGGTCATCCAGCTGCAGCCCCGAGACCTAGACCACCAGCAGCTGACCTTCGAGAGGACAGGGCGGCCTAGAGAGCCATATATGAGATGGACACCAGTGTCCGTGTTGGTGAGGGTGTCTGGCTGACAGACTACAGGAAGTTGAAGGCCAAGCAGCTCAGGAAGCTCAGGTGGAGCATTTTACTTGAGGAGTGGTTCCTGCAGCCCAGAGAGGCACTTGTGGACAGCCGCTTTTGGACCTTGACACAGGCGTCACTCTACGAGACTTACAGGCGTCGGGGCCATGATCTCTTCCAGCACAATTTCCTGGATTGGGATCAGCTTGCACTGGCAGCCGAGACAGAGATACACCTTACTTTGAGAGGTATAAAGGGCTAGTGGAGATGATGTCTTACGAGAGGAGCGCCTACATGGAGGATTGGGTCCGAGTATTCTATGCCACACTCTACCTCTCTGAGGGCCTCAGATCTATTGATTTCATGTTCATCGGCCAGCATCATCACTTGACCAGGCAGACTTTGGGACAGCTGCTAGGAGTGGATCTCCATGACACTTGCCTGCACGAGAGGGTGTATGGACAGGCTGACCCACCGAGGAGGCCGTTCATTGGAGGAGTGGCACCACAACTTGAGGAGATACGCTCACTGTTTATTCAACCTTTCTCTCCAGACCAGCCAAGGGTACCGGCACTACTCACTCCAACTGCGTGGACTGTGCACCTTGCCTTGCGTCGCACATTTTTGCCGAGGTCCAGATACCTTGAGGGGTTCACCAGCTTGCAGCAGACTCTCCTGTTCTATGTCATGAACGGGATGGAGTTTGATATTGTGGACATTCTCATCTGTGAGATGGAGGACGTAATCACTAATGGAGTCGGGATGATGAGGCAGCTAGTGTTTGGTCACTGGATCAGCTACTTTCTCTTCATGGTAGCTCTAGAGGGGTCCGCCGTGCGTGACAGTCTCACCGACGAAAGCGTCACACGGTTCGGCCACTACCGTGCTCCAGCTCCTGGAGACCGCCGCCTTGGCCGTCCAGTTGAGCGTCAGGTCCATGCCCGTCTCTCAGGGGAAGACTGGTCAGACCTAGAGAAGGAAGACGAGAGACTAGCACAGGCAGAGGCTCAGGGTGAGGATCTACAGCATATTTGGTCCGAGAGTGACACCAGCGACAGTGTCGAGGAGTACTTCCCACCTCCTCCCTCACCGAGGTAGCACAACGCGGAGGCTGGAGGCTCGACTATGCCACCTCACACTCCACCTCCGTTGCTAGAGGCACAGGTCTAACACCCATCTGAGCTTACCTCTATACTCTAGCAGATGGTTGAGCAGCAGCGTCTGGATAGTCTTGCAGCTGAGCAGGCCCAAGCTAAGCAGGCTGCACGTCTCTTGGAGCTCCAGTAGTAGCAGCGGGAGATGCAGCGACAGATCGCCCGTGAGAGGCGAGAGGACACTGACAGGCTGACTGGGCTAATTGATCAGATGCACCAGCGCTCTCTCGATCAGCAGCAGCAGATGCAGCAGGCAATGATGGGCATTCTACGGTTGATCACCAACCTCTACACGCAGACCGGGATTGCCCTGCCATCGCAGCTTCCAGGCCTTGCTCCAGGTCCTCCTGTCCTGGCACCAGCTTCAGCGCCAGTGCCGACTACACTGATCCCGTCGATCAGCATGTCCCCACTACTTGCCCCAGGTGCTCCTATCCACTCTCCCTTGCCGGCTACAACACTTTTACAGCAGACGTCGGCGCCCATTGTCAGTTCCCCGTTCCTAGCAGTTCAGTCTCAGCAGGCACCGACAGCGGCTCCCACAGCTCCCGTCACCGCTACTCCAGCTTCGGCAGCAGCAGGCAGCAGCTCCGACGACTGCACCCCCGATGGTGACCAGTTCGTCATCGCCCCGAGTGCTCAGGGTCCTTAGGCACTCGGCTTCCTTTTTGGTGTCTTGGTGCCAAAGAGGGAGAAGTCAGGGGGAGGATAGCTTAGTCCCACGGGGAGTCCTAGCTGTAGGGGGAGTTTCTATCCTTTTGGGAGTTCTTTTGTAATTTGGAGATTTACTACTCTTTTTCAATTTCATTGAGTATTCGTCTGCCACTTATTCTTTTGAGTTATTGATCGATTGAGCTTTCGAGTTATTGATTGTTTTTGAGCCTTCAAGTTTAAGTGTGCTAACCTTTGTACTTATTGCATATCCTTTTGAGTATCGTATTCTCAAATTCATTACTATTATGCTTTACTTGTTGTGTTGTCATCAATCACCAAAAAGGGGGAGATTGAAAGCATCTAGGCACCATGAGGTATGGTTTCGGTGATTATTGACAACCATTGGTCTTTGCTAATGAATTTGTGGATGCAATGTCTCCCATATCACTCATCACAATCAAATGAAATCTATATGAATATCATCTAATGCTCATTGTATATAATTGGAGACCCCTAAACAATCATTCTATGAGATCAATCAATGTTTATGAAGATTAGAAGTAAAAGCTCATATGTCAAAATTATTCAACCAAAATTGACAGCACTCAATGCTTGATAATCACCAGAAGGATATTTCCAACCAATGCCTAAGAGGTCAATCGAGCAAATTCCAAACAACTCGAAGCAAACAAAATCAACTCACCGGATCAACCGATGTTTCTAGAAAACAACACATCGGTCGAGTTGGTTTAGCAGAAGAAGAAGACCTCAGAACTAAGTACTCACCGGATCATCCGATGATGAAGGGGATGTCACATCGGTCCATCAGTACAGAAAGCAATCTCCCCGGACCAAGTGTAACACCGGACCATCCGATGTACAAGTATAAACACATCGGTCGATCACTCCAGTAAGCATCAATTCTGAACCAATTCTAGATGGAGTGCCACCGGATCTTCCGATGAGAAGGCAAGTGTAACATCGGTCTAACAATGGTCATATCTGACAAAGTTACATCAGCTAATTTGGATTTGACCGATGATAACTGAAGGGGGAGCATCGGATCATCCAGTGTTTGCAGAACAGTGATGTCAGCCTACTTTTCCAACGGCTATTTCGTGGAGGCTGGCTATTTATACCCCTTCATCCAATCTATTCGATAAGTCTTGACAACCAGAGCTACTCTACACATTCTCAACCATTCAAGATGTTGAGCTAACACTTCTACATCATCTACACCACTTACACACCAAGAGATAGGCTAGAACTTGCTAGAGATAGTGCTTGTGTGCTTCCATTTTTGGTGATTCAAGTTTCTAGTATAGTGGGAGCTGTAAGGGAGTGTCCCTTGGTGATTGTATTGGAGAGAACCTTCCGGAGCTTGCCAAGACGATTGTGGAAGCCTGGAGGATCCAACTTGTACAAGACTTGAGCTCCACCTTGCCGAGGTTGGCAAACGGAGAAGTATAGTGAAGATCCCTGGTCTCGGTGACTTGGGGGTGGCTATACTCTTTGGTGGGTGCCACAACGTGGATGTAGGAAGATCTTGACAATCTTGCCGAACCACGGGATAAATCTCCGTTTCTTCGTGTCTCCTTGGGAGTTTGCGCTTTCTTCCTCTCCACTTGCACTTATGCATTTCTTATACCGCAAAGTTACTATTCACTTGAATGCATAGGTTGTTTGCATACGGAATTGGGCTTTTAGTAATTAAGTTTCATTGCTTCAATTTTTGAAAAAAAAAAGCCCAATTCACCCCCCTCTTGGGCATTCGATCCTTACAGCTGCTCAGTCGCGACAAAAGGACTGTGCGGATAATAGGCGAAGGAATCTTGCATTTTAAGTTGGAGACTTCGTATACCTCAAAGTGTCACCTATCCGAGGGCAACACCGGTTTAACGTCAAAGGAAAACTGGCACCTCGTTACATCGGACCATTCAAGATTGTGGACAAGCGAGGAGAGGTAGCTTATCGACTTGAGCTTCCGGCGTATCTCTCCGATGTACACGAGGTGTTTCACGTGTCTCAACTCAAGAAGTGTCTGAGGGTGCCGGAAGAACAGGTGCTGATGGACGAGTTAGAACTTTAGGTGGATTTGTCCTACATTGAGCAACCTATCAAGATTGTGGACGTGAAGGAAAGGTTCACAAGGAATAAGAGGGTCCGTTGGTGCAAAGTGCAATGGAATCACCATACGGAAGCCGAAGCTACGTGGGAACGTAAAGAAGACCTGAAGGCAGAATTCCCTCATCTTTTCTCCACGCTATCGAATCTCGAGGGCGAGATTCACTTTAAGGGCGGTAGGTTTCTAACACCCTCAATTTTTGCATCATGCATTGCATACATGTTCATGCATTAAACATTAGTAGAATAAAAGAAAGATAATAAAATATAAAACATACATATACAAATATGTGTAGCAAAAGAAGAAAAAGAAAATAATAGCATAAAACATATATTAGGGAATAAATATAATATATATATATAAATAAAATATATATAATATGAAAAATAAATAATAATATATAATAATAATAATATTTATATATGTAAAAAAAAGAAAAAAAAGGAGAAAAGAGAAAAAAGGAAAAAAAAGAAAAGGGCAGCTGCCGGCCAGGCCGGCCTGCCAGCCCACCCCGCAAGCGCCCCCGCACCCGTGCACCTGGCGCGCCCCACCCCAGCTGTGCGACCCCACCCGCCAGCGCGTCCCCGCACCTCCCAAGCGCCCCGCTCCCGCGCCCGATCCACGCGCCTAGCGCACCTGCGCTGGCACGCGACGCCACGTGCCCGCCAACACGCGTCCCAACGCGACCCCGCCCGAGCGCCCTGCGCCCCGCTCCCGCTGCCTCTCCGCGTCTATAAAAGCAAACGGGTCTCTGTATTTTTTCCCGAGGATTGCTAGCGCCACCAGAAGCCCTAGCCGCCGGTAGAAGGCAAAAAAAGGACCAGAGGCTGCCGCCGCCAGGGGAATAAAACGAAGAAAAAAGGAGGGGAAGAAGAGGAAGAAGAAGAGGAGAGTTCCGTCGTCCGTCGGAGATCGTCGTCGTAGTCGTGCCGCTGGAAGACCGCTGCGCCATCCACTTCATCTATGTGTCGCCTTCGTCCCGCGATCGTCGAAGCTGTCGCATCTACGGTAGGATTCGTTTTTTCGATTCGAATTTTAGCGACGTATTAAATATAGTAGATGTAATTTAACCGTAGTTGCACCATAAATTTATTTTCAGCATTATTAATTCTCACTAAAACCCTCGTAAACTCTCATAAACACGTATGAACTAGTTGCATCTAATCCATAAACAACTGTAGTTAATCAATTATTGTACTTTGCATGCATGCATGTCATCGCAGTTGATGAGTATGTGTGCATCGTGTTGATTTGTATGTATTTTCTTGTATGTGTGATCACGAGTAGAGGGAAGTGTTCAAGAGGTTGTGTATGAGGATTTCCAGAACCAAGACGTCAAAGCGCTTGAGCAACCCTATCTGTCGGAGCAAGGCAAGTGTCCCTGAAGCATATTGATCCCGTTTTAAAATAAATGTTTTGTTTGCAAATTGCATGCTTGTGTCAATTTGATGGGAAATCCTATGATAGGAAGTTTCCTAGATTTTGCTAACCACCCTTGTCACCTAGAATTTATGGTAGAGAGTTGGGATGGGTTTTTACCTTTTTGCTTCGCTTAATTAATCGGGATGGAAGAACAACTACACTACTTAATTTAATTATCCATTAATGAGAATGTGGTTGACATGAACTGGTTAAATCTGATATAGTAATGGTGTTGATGATTGGTGGGACTACCCTGGGATCTGAATGGCTCAAGAGGGGGCCCTTGATTGAAGATGTGCTCAGTTGGAGACATCGCCACCGGTGAAACCTCAGTGGGGTCTAAATAGGCTAGTAATCCCTTTGTAAAGGCTATTTTGTGATCTCTTGGCCACACACCTAAGGAAGTGTGAGACGACATAATTGAGATTCTATAGTCATCGAAAGGTGATGAAATCACAAACACGTGGGTAAAGCGGTACAACCCTTGCAGAGTGTGTCTAAAACTATCATGATAGATGTGCTCCTGATTATGAGAAACCTGGACCCTCACATGATTAGAGGGAACTCGGTATTGGGATGGTTTTTGGGATGGTTATGGTTTGGTAATGGTTATGGATGGTTATGAATTAATTTCTGGTATTGAATATGGATGTTTGTATATGATGGTTGATATCAAATATGGACTGGTATTATGATAACTACATGGCTTATGATGGGTTTACTTCACATACATATGATATATTGCTTTTCAAATGTTTTACTGCACTTTTCAGCACTTAGTCTTTATTACATTCGTCATTTGAATCAGCTACATGTCATACTTTCCACACTTGTTGAGTACAACACGTACTCACTCTTGCAATCCCCCCCCCACCCAAACAATTGCAGGCCAGGATTGGGAGTTTAATGGCGATAATGCGGAGTTCTAGGCCGTGTCTACCGTCAGCTTGCCTGTGGTGTTATTGGAGCTGCGCTATCCCTTTTGCTTAGTTTGCTTAATTAGTTTAGTTCCGCTGCATTAGCTCAAAACTTGTCATTAATATTCATTAGAGCTTGTATTCGAGGATAATATGGTTTGTGTAATAGAATTTGGTTAATTAATCTTGTTCTGTGATAATTTTCTATATATCTTTTTCTGAATGCACTCGTGTATGTGTGTTGAACGTCCTGGGCACACATTGCGTTCACATGGTTCATTCTTCGGAACCGGGTGTCACAATCCTAGCCATCTCAACTAAGGTTATGTTCTTTCTTTCTACAACACCATTTTATCGAGGTACATATGGTAATGAAAATTGATGATCTATTCCATTTTTGGCGCACACGTGATCAAAAGATTGATTTTTAAATTGAGTTTCATTATCACTTCTAATTGCTTTTAAATATTCTGGGTGATCAATTGATAATCTAAGAAATAAAGTTCTAAAGTTACTAAAAGCCTCATTCTTAGATTCCATAAAGTAAACCCAAGAGTATATAGAATAATCATCAACAATCACAAGAACATACCATTTACCTCCGGAGGATTGAACACGTGAAGATCCTCCGGAGTCAAGGTGCAAAAGTTGACCCGGTTTATTTGTCATGATCCTTGTGAGAGGAGTGTGTGAACCTGCAACCATCTTAGCATGGCTACAAGAAGAGCACACAATTTCTTTGTCTCTTTTTATCATAGGCAGCCCATGTATGCGATCAAGTGCACTAACACGAGTGAGATGATCAAAGCCTACGTGACCAAGTCTGTGATGCCAAAAATATAAGTCTTTGGAATCATTAGCAACTAGAAACCTATGCTTAGAAGAAGACATATCAAAATCAGCTTTAAAAACTCTTCCAAACCGAGACATGTTAAAAATAAGCTCACTATGAATCTACAACTTTGTAGCAATTTTTATTGAATATAATTTCCAAATTTTCATCTAGCAATTGTGAAATAGAAAGCAAGTTGTATTTCAAATTTTTATTAAGTGCCACATCTTTTAAAGTGTAGTGATCATTTACCATAACCGAACCCTTAGCAATTATAGGAGTTGAAGAATTATCGGCAAAAATAACATTCTCTACACGTGACACAAAAGAGAGGGAGGAGAACCATTCTTTTTTACCAGTCATGTGGCATGAGCAACCTGAATCCACAATCCAAATGTTCTCCTTCCTCAAGCGTGTAACCTACATAGAAGATCAATACGTCGATGACTCAATACTGGGGTTAGTCAAAAGGCATTTAGAAATCTAATACTGAGTCACACGACGTGCAGCAGGAAAAACACGCGAAAGCTGAGATAAAACAGCAGGTTTATGTGTCAAAGGTTAAGATTTTTTGTTCTTAACTACTGACTTATAAGGTGTTACTTGTGTAGAACAAAAATCATTAGCCCCGGAGGAAAAAACAGATGGTCCGAAGGTAAACTTTGAATGTTTTTGACTCATAACAGTAGGTCGCATGTTTCTGACCTCCGGTTGTATGTGCAGCAAATTTTGCATGAGAGTTATAAGATCTAAATTGCATTCTTTCATTTTTATGTTGTTTAGCTAGTCTATAACAAAAACCTATGACATGGCCATCTCTACCACAATAGGTACAATGAAATTTAACTTTGTGTTCATGTCTAAATGAGTATGCAGTATATTTATTTGAATCTGAACGTGACAACACTCCTACATATTTAAAAACCACCTCTTTTGGTTTAGGAACTGTTTTAATCAAACCACTTCCTCATGACTTTACAATTTTAGGTGGATGTGCTTCAGCATGAGCATGAGAATCAAAACCTAAACTAGTTTTATTATTGCAAGATTTGGATGAATTCGGTAGCAAGTTTAGATTTTTGTTCCCAACACAAAACTACTCTAGTGTCCTATTCATTGCATCAAGTTTCTTAGACAATTCTAGGCAGTTTTCACATGAAGTTTTTCCTTTTAATTTGCAATCAGAACAATATTTACTTCATGAGCACGTAAAGCATTGTTCAGTATTGAAATTTCATTCATAATATCTTTTAGTTTCTTTTGAAGATCATTATAGGTAGAACAATGCAAATCAATTGTAGAACAAGAAGAATCTTTTATGTTTCTGTCGTTAAGTGCAGCAAGCTTTTTGTTCTTTTCAATCTCTAACTCAAGTTTATCAAGAGTGGAGGAGTGTGCACTTCTTAAGGAGGACAATTGTTCTATATTAAATCGCATGAGGAACAAGAATCATCACTAGGAATCAAGATTTTCAAATTATTAATTTCAGATTCTAGTGACTCAATTTTAACAGCATTGTCCCTAAGCTTTTTGTCCTTTTTCTAAAAAATAACAGTTGCACTGGAAATAGCATCACACATTTCATCACAAGTAGGACATACCTTTTCGTTTTCACTGTCGTGTTCTGCATCCTTCATACTTCATCTTGATTTGCCCGCCATGAAACACAAGTTTGCCAGATCATCTTCATCTTCGTCACTTCCAATGTCTACATCACTCGAGCCAAGTTCTTGAAGTGCGGTGATGAAACTATTTATCAGTTTGCGTCCTGTAAAACCCTTCTTTTTCTTGTTGATGTTGCCAGAGGAGGACTTGACTTTATTTTGCTTTTCATCACGGGTAGAAGGTCCTGAATGGTTAGGGCAGTCTGTATGAAAGTGTCCTGTATTACCACATTCAAAGCATCGTTGAGGTTCGGAGCTTCCTCTCCTTCTAGTTCTCACATTTTGCAATGCTTTTGAGAACCGAGTAGAGATGAGTGCAAGCTCCTCTTCTGTAAATTCTTCAATCTGTTCCAGGGTTAGTGAAGACAGCAAAAAAAGTGTGTTGATAGATGTAGATTGGCCGGATCTAGGCATATCACGTTGAGAAACAAATGCGAGAGACTTGCTGGGGTTCTTACGTGAGATTATGTCAATTTAATGAGTTTTCAATTTAGAATATAGCACATATAATGTAAGTGTACTCATGACAGTAGATTCACGAATAGATGTGCCTTTCATCTCCCAAATTAACATGTCTAATGCACTTAGTAATTTCCTTGCATTTTTAGCATCTGAAAAAAAATGACACTACGCAAGTTGCTAAGAATTTTATTAAAGCGAGCAAAGAGGTCATCAATGGACTCACTGGGTTGCATCTCAAAGCGCACGTATTCTTTATTGAACATATCCTGTCTTACCTCCTTGATTGTGTTGGATCCTTCGTGGTAGTCACAAAGTGCTCTCCACACAGTGTACGCCGATCGAAGGTGTGCAACACGGTCGAAGTCGCTCTGAGTTAGTCCTTGGATTATCATGTTGCGGGCTTCGTTGTTGTTATTGACATCTCTTAAGTTTGTATCTGTGACTTGATCGTTCGAAGGCATGTCGTAAGGCTTGTACACATTTTCCCATATTGCGAAGCCTTGTGTCTGAATGAAAGCTTACATACGTGCTTTCCAAACCTGGAAATCAATACCACTAAGAACACAAGGTTTTGCGCAGTATTTCTCCATGATGATTAGTCAAAAACATGTGAAAATCACAAAGATTAGAGAAATGTGGCTATGATACCAATTCTAGGATCGAAGAGCACGTGTAAAGCTACCAGAGGGGGCGTGAATGGTAGAAAACTTTTCCGCGGAAGCAACGAAAGCACGCCTCGGCAGAAAACTGATCTATTAAAGAAACCATGTGTGCGACTAATCTAAACATGTTCAACTGTGACAAAACTAGTATAGATTGTAGAGAATCAAGTCACAAAGACATCACAACAAGAATCACGAAAATCCGTTGAGAGAAATTCATGTTACGATCGAAAGATCGAACAAAGGTCAATCTGTTCCACCCGAGAAAAATAGTTGTGGAATACTGCAAAGAAACTCGTGTAGATCAGAAACCACAAATCCAATGACCGTGAAATTTTTAGATATGATAGAAAATTAAGTTTTGAATACAACCCAAAAAGAATCACGTCAATCAGATCTGTAAAACTCGAGTTATGATAAAACCACCCAAGTAAGGTAGAGTTGTGCAAAATCTCGACGAGAAAAACTTGTCTAAAAACAAGTCGGATGAACAAGGCACAAAAGTTCCTTCGAAATACAAATTTTATTGATCAAATCACAAGAGGAACAGCCCCAAAGTCATGTACACAAGCTCTGACCTCCCTTGCTTATATAACCAGCCCTTAGGCCAACCCAAACCTAACTAGGATTCTAATCCTACTCAATTCACGAATCGAAACATTCCATAACTTCTCAAGACTCTTCTATACGCAGATAGAAACAATCTTAAGACTTCTAAACAACTTAGGAACGTATACCACATTCCTAAAATAACTCAAATTTGTGACCCACATGAAATCCTATCATAACCAACTCAAAACTTTCCATATTTGAGTCAAACACGACTCAGCCGCAACCTGAGTCCATAACCTAGTCGGTTGGACCTTTCTGACCAATTCTTTACGTCCACATCTATTCATCTTGCCTCGGAACCATGTATCCACAACCATGCACTCCTTGCACACATGAAAATATGTTGCAACGACGTCCACGATACTTTCATATGCATTGTTCTTGATTCAAACATGTTGCGCAACCTCCCGATCAAGTCAAGCACAATTCCTCCCGAACTTGGTTGTTGAACCTCATCTTCTCGCTAAGACTAGTTTAATGGATCCCGTCACTAGCTATGTCTTGAACTCAAGCAACACCTACACAAGAATAAACAACCGATACTTATGAGCACAAGTCCTCGATATGACTCACGGTAGTTCCGAAATCACAACACCTTACGTGATCACCCCACGTAAGCATGTTGCAAACCACAGCAAAATGATATCAGTCATAACCACCAAAACACACCAAAAACATAGTAAAAGAATACTACGCAAACTTTCCATAATCCAAAAAGAAAGTTCGAAACATTGCAAGTTAAAAGCAGAACCACTGCGATCAAGCTTTGAACCTTGCCAAAGTTAACCGGACCTTGAACCGGAGCTTACCAAAACTAACAGTATATAGTGCCAGAACTTATCAAAGCTAGTAGGATCTAGCGCCGAAGCTAAGCAAAGCTAGTCGGACCTAGCGCCGGAGCTTACCGAAGCTAGTCGAACCTAGCGCCAGAGCTTACCAAAGCTAGTCGGACCTAGCGGCGGAGCTTACCAATGCTAGTTGGACCTAGCCAAAGCAAGTCGAACCATAAGTCGGACCTTGATGATAAAGGTGTTTTGGTAGTATTCAAAACTTTTATCATCATAGCCAATGTATTCAGCACACATACGTCCCACAATCTCCCCCTTGATAAATGCATTGGTAACACCACTTAAAATCCGAACATTGACTTATTCACATTAAAAGTTTTGAAAATAGTTTATCCCCCTTTTTGAAAATAAAATGAGATAGAAATAAATATCTCCCCCTATACATATTTCTCCCCCTTGCATACTTCTCCTCCTTTGACAATGTATTCAGCAAGGTACAAAGGAGAAATTTTAATTTGTTATGAGCACATTATAACATATACATATAAAACAAAGGTTATCCAAGTCATACTATCAAGTAACTTACAGTATCACAATAATGAGATACAAAAAGCAGTGTAAGCCATGCTAGAGATCAAATGTAATTTTCAATTTTAGCAAGCCATGACCTCACAAACTTAACCATTTCAAAACCTCAAAGCATGACACTTATTGATGCATTTTATTATTTGTGAAAACACAAATTTAGATCATATAATATTTGCAAGAGATTATATGTGCATCTGCCTTCACTGCAAGGATTCCGATTTATCGCAACGAAAAAATTCGTCGCAATAGGTTGTTTTTCGTTGCAATAGGTCGCTGATGCAACGAAAAAGAGCGTGGCGATAGTTTTTACGAATCGTCGTAATATTTCCTGCAGCGATAGGTTATTTGCGATGCCTTGGCATCTGTAGCGAATAGTATGGTATTGCAACGATTTTACATCGGTGGCAAATAGGACGCTATTGCAACGGTTTCATGTATTTTGACGATTTAACGTATCGCAACGAATTGTACAGTATTGCAACGGGTTCACGATCATGGCAAATAGTTTGTTATTGCAACGATTTCATATTCATGGCAAATAGTATGTTGTTACAACGATTTAGCGTATTGCGACGATTTAACGTATTGCAACAAACAACATGGTATTGCAATGATTTCACATTCGTGGTAATTGTATGTGGTTGCAACGATTTCACAGACGTGGCAATAGTACGGTATTGTAATGATTTCACATTCGTGGCAAATAGTATGTTATTGCAACGGTTTAGCGTATTGCAACGATTTAACGTATTACAACGAATAGCATTGTATTGCAATGATTTCGCTGGCGTGGCAATAGTACAATACTGTAATGATTTCACATTCGTGGCAAATAGTATGTTATGCAACGATTTACTGTATTGCGACGATTTAACGTATTGCAACGAATAGCATTGTATTGCAACGATTTCGCGTTTGTGGTAATAGTACGTGGTTGCAATGATTTTCACATTCGTGGCAAATACTACAGTATTGCAACGATTTTTACAGCCATGGCAAATAGTAACATATTGCAACGATTTTACATCCGTGGCAAATAGTATGATACTGCGACAGTTTAACGTCCATGGCAAATAGTAGGTTAGTGCAACGAGTCACAAACGTGGCGAATAGTACCGTATTGCAACGATTTTAGATCCGTGGGAACTAGTCTGGTACTGCAACGATTTCGTATCCGTGGCGAATAGTGGGTATTGCAACGAGTCCACAAACGTGGCGAATAGTACCATATTGCAATGATTTCAGATCCGTTGGAACTAGTATGGTACCGCAATGATTTCGCATCTGTGGCGAATAGTTTGGTATTGCAACGATTTCTTATATGTGGCAATAGTGTTTTAATGCAACATTTTTTGAGTCATTGCCAAATGTTTATACTGCAATGTTTTGTCATTCTATTGCCACGTTTTATCATCCGTATTGGCAATAGCTTCCTATTTCAACAATTTATCATTCGTGACAATAAATTCGTAATGCCACGTTTTATAATTAGCGGCAGTAGAACCCAAATGCACCAGGTTTGAAAATTTGTGGCAACAGAATCACCAGTTTAACAATAAACATCCATCAGTTTTACAACACGCATAACAACACTCAAGGATTACTTAAGCAACGTGTTTGCATGCTAAGAGTTTTCCTAAGCTACTCGAGACTAATTGTTGGAGCAGGTGGCTTTTGGCGGTTCCTTATTTGTTGGACCTTCTGTGGAGTGGTCGCCATCATCATTTTGTGCATTTCAGCCAATGAGGCGTGCATGTCCTGCATTTCCTTAGATGTCTGTTCATGATCAGCTGCTATCTGACTTTGTAAGTTCTGGACTTCAACGATTAACTCTTCATTCTTCTGGTTTATGCAGTACATCTGGGTGTTTAAGCTATCATTTCTTCCTTCCAAGTCCTGCACTTTTTCATTGAGGCCTGCATTTCTAACTTCTAAGTTTCGAACTTGGTCGTTGAGGTGTTCAGACATCTGGATACGCATACGTTCACGTTCGGGGCCAGTTGGGTTAGCCATACAACCATACCCCCGAACCTGTGATCCTGCACAACCAATTGAGGATCTATAACAACGCTGGAAGATGTGGTTTCTCTCCTCATTTGGAATTGGGCCTCCCTGCTCAGCTTCCATGTTGTCCACTTGGGCACGTGCCTGAATCTATATACGAAAAGAAAAGTCACAGGTAATTTGCAAATATTTATTTAATTGGGGATTGTTTGAAGTG
Organism: Tuctoria greenei; assembly: GCA_036927565.1. Classification (NCBI taxonomy): domain Eukaryota; kingdom Viridiplantae; phylum Streptophyta; class Magnoliopsida; order Poales; family Poaceae; genus Tuctoria; species Tuctoria greenei. Next base: position 79,066,952 of record JAYESD010000007.1, read on the forward strand.
TTACTCACATGTACAGCTTCTGCCAGCTTGTTTGTCCAGTTACCATTCAACAAATGGCTTTCCTCCCACAATTTTATGTCATTGGGTTCTTCTCTAGTCTCTGGGTCTCGCTACATAAAATACAAGTAAACTTCAACATGTCGATATACATATTGTTTGCAGCGCAAAGTAAAAGCATTATTTATTTTTCATACCTTCTCGTAACTAAGTTGGGCGTAGGATTTGGAGCCAAGCAAGTGACACGCCTTTTGTCTTCTTCGACTTTGAGAATTGGTCCTACTTATTGTCTGCAATAATTTTAAGAATTAAATCCACGAATGAAAGTAAATGAAATATTTTTTTGTGTGATGCGAAGCTATTAAAAAGTTAGCTAACCTTGAATCGCTCAGAACAGAAATATTCTATTAGATGCAACCACTCGGGCGTCATTACGTCAGCAGGCTGGTTTCGTATACGTTCTTCATCGGTAGAATAACTCTTATAGGTGGCATGCAAAGTTGAGTGCCACCCCTTGTAGCGCTCACCAGCAATTTTCAAAATTTTTCTTGCGCTCACCGGTGTGTCCTCCATGTCCCAGGAATCCTGTACATCGTATAACAAGTTGTTGTAAACGTACAGGATGGAGATTGCAAGAAAAAAAATACTTGTGTGGGGGTGTGACAACACTAACCAGAATGTCTCGTACTATATCTCTCTTGTTACTATTGCCAGCCTCTGCCCACTTCGTTGCACCGTTGAGGGATGCATGTCTTTTTGTAAACATAACCACATCATCGACAAAGTGCCGCTGATTAATACCAACCGCAGCACCCAACCTAGCGGAGAAGTGAATTGGTAGCTTCACATGCTGCGTTCTACTAACTTGGGATGCATAGCGTATTCTAGCAACCTTAAGTCCTTTAGCCACACTTCTTCCTAGCTTCCTTCCTTCTGTTACATTGATTCAAATGGTAAACGATTAAAGCAAATTACTGCCTAAACAAGTTTAGTATCATGTACAAATAGTGTGAAAAGAAGAAAAGTCCGATGTTTATACCATCTTCAGGACGAGTGCGGCAAATACGAGCGTGGGAGGACCGCGTCGTGGCAGCACCATTTTGTTGTGTAGTACTCCCTCCTGGTTTATATTAATTGTCGCCCACAAATGAATTAAATATGAACTACTACAGTAGTTAGGACTGTTCTAACGACACCTATTTTGATGGGGGGTTACATTATTGGCTTCTTTGTTGCTGTTCATACCCTAAAATGAGCCATCAGGTACGCATGTCAGGGGCGGTACGCACTCGTAGTACTGTAGAGGATTTTCAGTCCATGAGCGAAGCAGGCAAGACTGTGAGGGGGCATGCAGCTGGCAACGCTAGACTAGAAAAAGATAGGGTTCGCCGGTTCGGCCTGACTAACATCAGTCAGAGCGCGTCTCGAAGAGAATTATTAGTTGCAGGACAAGTAATAAACGCCAGTGGTAGCAGGTGGTGAATGCAAGACAGATAAGACAGGCAACTTGCAGGATTGAAATCCTCCGCACTACTGCACCTGCATTTGCTGCCACTGACATGTGGGCCCATGAGACATCAGGTCTACTTGTCAGTGGCGGCTATGCAGGTGCAGTACTGCATAGTGCCAGCTTGCGACACTCAACAAAGCGAGGGTTCGGTCTCGCCGAAACACTCGAGGAGGATTGGTGGCAGGGCGAGTAATGGCCAGGGATTTGCGAGCAGCGGGATAAGCATGGCACGCGAAGGATGGGACGTGGCGATGGGCGAGGGAGACGCGTCGGGGAGGACACTGAAGTGACCACCAGCAGGACGTGGGCGTGGGTGCCGGTGCCGGCCGGAGTGGCCGGCAGCGAGAGAGCACAGCGTGGAGGCATAAAAAAATCACGCCATCACACATGCTGATGAACTGTTAACTATAAAGACTAAGTACTAATAAGAAAGTAGAATCGCAAGGCATGCTAAAACAATTAGTAGAGCCTAGGAAAGAATGCAAATGACCATGATACACCCATCATCAATACATCTAAAGGACATAACGTAGTCTCCCAAAATGCTCCAAATTCAATGTCAAAGGAGTAGAGTAAAAAACTAACACGATCTGCCAAAACAAATGGCACGGTAGAGAGGCAGGTAGTAATTAGATGTGATATGGGTTGTTGGAAGCTACTACCGAGGATAGAGTTGGAGTGGGACATTTTTTAAGCTCTAAAAGTAAAATTACGCTGGGCGGAAGGAGAATTTCTGGTTTGTATATCTATACCTGCTGTTGGTTCATGCATCGTAGTAGTACCAGGGAGTAATGAACCATGGGGTTCCTGAACATCATGTGCTGCAATATTCTCTGTGTACCATGCAAACGATTTAATGTTGTCTAAATTTGTTTAATTTTGATAGAAAACACATTTATAGTTATACCAGGTGCTTGTTGTCCACCATGAATGCTTGTAAACGACATCACGGTTTGATGTCTTGTTCCTAATGTAAAAAGCATTGTAAGTAGTCATTCCAAATAATAGTGATAATGTTAGATTACATGACCGACGTAGATATTGGATCGGACGGTGTGCTTTCTATAAACTGCAGTCTTTGTTACTAATGGAGGAATTAGAAAAGAAAGAATAGAAAAAACGTACAATCCGAGAAAGCCACAAGAAAGAAAAAAGTGAAAACCATGGGAACATAAAATCTTAGGAATACAAATTTGTAAAACAGGAATGAGAGTACAACATTTGGAGTGGTTGATCAGATAACCCGTGCGCCATTTACTTCTAAATCCAGAAATTACATACTAGTACCTCTGGTTTTTAGTATTTGTCGTTCCCGGCCAGGAATTGAACTAGAAATAAACTACCGTAATAAGCTGTCGGAGTAACATTTATTTAGGGACAGATGTAGTGTGTGTGTGTGTGTGTGTGTGTGTGTGTGTATGTGTGTGTGTGTGTGTCTATATATGTATATATATATATATATATATATATATATATATATATATATATATATAACTAAATTCGTGAAACGGAAGACCAAATTTCTTCTTTGTTAATTTATTTAATCTTTGTATATTAGGATGGATCGTGCATAACTTAACTAGGCCAAATCTGCATGGATCGTGTAGAACCAAGCCAATATAGCTCTATAAAAAGACAGCATGGATCGTGTAGTTTACCTAGCACAAAACTGGAGTCCAAGATGCGATGTCGCAGGGAGGTGTCGGCGACGAAGAGATTCGGTAGAGCCCGTCAAACTTGGTCACCCGGAGTTGTACCCAGGAGTCAACACCACCAAGAGCTTCGATGCGTCACTGCGAGATCCATGGGGGGAAAATTGTAAAAACCGTGGGAAATGAAAACACGGGAATTCCTTAGGAATACAAGTATGGAACACAGGACAAAGAGACAACACATTTTGGAGTACTGCGAGATCACCGGATGGGCGGGGCAGCGGTGTGTCGGGAACGGAGGCCAGTGTTTCCATTTATACTCATCGTGGCTGAAATAGGGTTACAATAATAGGCGGGACTGAAATTTGAGGCGCAGGTAGTGAAAGTTGAATTATCAAAATTTCAAATGTGGCGCGACAAGTAGAACGAAAAAGTTTTCGCGGGAGTGGAGAATTTGACGCAAGTCGTTCCCTTCTGCATGCATCCATCGTGATTAATTACATCTCATGTCGCGTTGATTCCTGCACATGGCTGGTGCATGTAGCTAAAAGGGTAGACTTCATCTTAGGACAGCTTGCTCGCTTCTTAGTTCATCTTTGTTGCCATGCATGGAGATCAAAATCTAAAAGCAGTCATCTGCTAGCTAGTGGGACATTCCAAAAAATACGAAAAAATATGAATCGCCAATTGTATACGTATGTGCTAATACAAACGATATGCAAATACAGCCAAGTGCACGAAAAGATGGTAAACAATCAGCATTTTGTAACATTAATCACAATGAAATGATAACATGTAGTATATACTACTACATACTAAAATTACATTTTCCCATGCGTCGACTACAAATGAAAAAATTGAGTGAAAGAACACAAAAGAGGTGAAATGCAGCCTCAACCATGATCTTAATGGAGTTTCAACCAATAGTCGTTGATTTTCACAACACAACGAATTTTTGGCTAGATGTTGAACAACAGTTATCTCGCCCCTTTTTCAGAAAGGAGATGTTTTTCGATACTGCATAGGACGCATTGTTCATGAACAGAAAAGACATTTATCATTAAAATAGAAACAACACATATTACAAACAAGAACTACGAAAGCACATAGAAGACAAGAAAAATAAAAACTACAAATACTACTCTACTCGGAGTCGGAGGAGATCTCCTCCACCTCCTCCTCCGCCGCTGCTACCACCGTCGCCTCCTCCGCCGCTGCCGCCATTGCCTCCTCCGCTGCCGCCGCTGCTGCCGCCTCCTCCAGCAATTGGGTCCGAAGCTTCTGGGCGACGTTCCGTAGAAGATGCTGGCGGCTCTCCACCCCAGCCTCCTCCTCGATCGTCTCGTAGAGGACATTGAGACGACCGACCACAAACCCTAACCCGAAGCAGTAGTGGCCGGTGGTGTCCATGCTGGTGCAGACGGGAAGTTTCCCAAGACCCAGACACTCACACGAGCGAGATGTATCAGAAAATACACCCCGTGCCAATATGTCGAGCTTTTTTGCTCGCCCAACGGTGGCGGAAAGGTGCTCAGTGGCCTCCTTCAGCTGCTGATCGAGTTCATCGAAGCGGTGTTTGACGAGGCAGATAGTCTCCTAAACCCAAACTGGATGAGGAGGCGCGTGCGCCGCGGGCGGAGAAGATGACGGAGGAGGTGCATGCGCCGCCTCCAGTTCCACCGGCATTTGCTGCGAAGGAAATGGAGAAGAAGGAGGTTCAGAGGATGTCGACGGCCTGGAGCACTTCGGTGCGGGGCTACCCATTTGTGCAGCAACGGAGTTGCGGAGAAAGAGCGAGAGGTGGTCGGCGATAGTGCGGTGGTGAACGAAGAGAAGTTTGGAGGCTACGATCGATGGAGATGGAGTGGTGCGGCGGAGACGCAAGAGGACGGGTGTGCCTTTATAGTGGGTCCTCGTCCCGTGCGAGTGGAGATGATCGGACGCTTCGAAAACTGCGCTTCCGAATTAATCCAAACCGCGGTTGGCTTCCATCTCCGCTTCACGCGCAGCGTTTTGATTTGACATGCAAAGGGTCCAGGGTATGTAGTGGCCCACCTGGCATACTTTGTAGGTCCGTCCGGCGGTGTTTCAGTTTCTTAGTTCTAGTTTTTTATTTTGACACGCAAAGGGCCCACCGGCTCAGGGTATATGCAATGTTCCAATTTTTTCAGTTTGTCACGCAAAATACCTCGATCATGTTTCTTGACGTTACATGTTTTCTCTTATTTTTTGAAATATCATATATATATATATATATATATATATATAAATACAAGAAAAAAGTACAAGACGATGAACACACCATACATTCAAGCATTCATTAACACACACACACACACACACACACACACACACACATATATATATATATATATATGTATATATACATATGTATATATATATATGTATATATATATATATGTATATATATATATATCAAAAACTCTCATTCATGTTTTCTCAGTTTGACAAGCAAAAGACCTCGATCATGCATGTTTGATGATGTTAGGTGTTTTCTAATTTTGTTGAAAGATCGTCATATTTGAGACTCGTTGATCATGTTTGGGGTGTAGCAGGCATGCATGGACAAGTAACATATGCACTTGAAAACCTCGCAACGATCATGTTTGATGACAACATTATTATGTGTTTTCTCTGGCTTTTGTTGAAACATCGTCATATATAGTTTGAGGCCCGTTGATCATGTTTGGGGCGTGACAACTAACATGTTATATATATATATAAATATATATATATATATATATATATATATATATATATATATATATATATATATATATATATATATAGTTTGGCTCGTTGATCCTATGTTTGGGGCGTAGGGTAGCATGCATGGACAACGATAACATGCATGTGAGAGAGATGTCGATGATCATATGTACTCCCCCGTCTCCATGAACTTGTCGCTTTGTCGTAGTTCATTTTTTAACTACAAAAGCCGCATCAGAAGAGCTTGTTTATTGGCTCATGGACAAGGAAAGTTATTTGTACCTAGTACAAAAAGTATAAGTTGGTCGGCGTTGCCGTTTGTACGCGAAGGATGCGGCCAGGTAGTTGCTCTTGCAGGTGTATGGTAATTACATGAGTGTTTGGTCGAGTCATGTGGTTAGTCCACGATGCACCCTAAAACCGGTGTTGAGGCCGTGTATTTGTCATTTGTGCGTACACTCTAGTGATATGTGCAAAGTGCTCAGTAATCAATTGCGTTTGGTTTGATGTCGAAGTTCGATTGGAGATAGATCATTCATTTCTTTATGTCTCGGATCATACAAATTAACATTTGGTTGGATGGACTGGACGATCCAATTTTTTGTTGGTATGTTGGATGAAACTTGATTGGATTATTGAATCACCAAAGTTGATAATTTCATAATATTATTCATGTGCATGATGATTGATCGTGCATGCCGAGCGTCAAGTTATTCGGATCGCTGAGCAAAGATCGGACATGGAGTTCGTGTGTGCCCGTGCGCCCTGCAAGATTCGGTGCGCTTGCGTATGTGGCAATCATCAGGACAAGGTGGTACAGTCGCGGGAACCGTGCAGTGCGCCCTTGGCTATAAGATTTGGAGCGTGAATGTACGTGGCAACCATCTGGGTAGGGTCGCACAGAGATAGGTGTGCTGAAGGGCCGCAGAGAATTTGATTTTGGTGTTTGGAAACACGGTATTTTTGGAGTTTTAGACCATCCACAACGGTTTCCTCTAAAACTTACTCTATATCCCTCTATACTTCAAGTATATTCTCTATACTTCCAGCATTTCACTCTGGACACTAACTCTATACTTCCAGTAATCTACTCTATATTTCTAGTCCAGTAAGCATTACAATGAACCACTGCGGATGGTCTTAGAGCAATTAGCAATACCGTGGTATTTGAGATTACTATGGTATTTTTTACAGAATGGTGTTTGTCAACCAAACAGTCCTATGTATTGCAAAATCGTGGTATTACAAAACTGTGTTATTGAAATCCGTACTTTGGTATTGCCATGTCATTTTAAAAACTGTAGTTTCCAAAACTTTAGTATTGTAAAACTATGCTCAAAAACACAGCTTAAAGCTTTACCGTGAACACTTGGGGATGGTCTTAAAGGTAGGATCGGCTCTGGGCCTAGGCGGGTGGAAATAAATTTTCTGCGGCCCTGCCGCACAACATCGCCTGTCGCGCCCCTGGCTCCGCTGCCGTCAGGCCGCCCCTGCGCCCCCACCGCCGGTCCGCCCCCGACTCGAGAACGGATCGAGGGGAAGGCTCATTCCCCATAGCGATCGTGTAGCTTTCGTCCCCTCGATCCTTTAGCGATGAGCCTTCTCTTCATCTGTTCTCGAGTTCGCGGCGGCCACGGCGCCCCTTCGACCTTGCTTCTGGACTGACGACGCTGATGATCCACAACATACTTTTAAATCTACGCGTTGGTATTCTCCTCCTCAGATTTGTTGATGCGTTAATACCTGATGTTTTACATCGTTTTCCACAGGAGGCAAAAAGTAATGAACATCATTGATCAGCACTGCACTGAGGAGAACGCAAAAATTGCAGTGGGCCACGTCAAGTCGGTTTTACGATTTTATTCACATTCCATTTGACTTCAAGTACCATGCCTATTCTTTGAAATATATGATTATACTAATCAAGCTCCGGTCTTTTACTGATTGATACTTAACCTCGTTTGTTGCATTTGCCAAGGTCCGAGGCCAACAAGGGCTACTACTTTATCAACGTCACATCGCCAGATGTGGCATTCCAGTTGTGGACGAAGCACCTGCATGGCTTCCGTTGGAAGGTGAACGACTCACGGAAGATGTGCGAGGTCAATTACACCAACATCCAGGTACGTCGCCGTCCGCTGCCACCATTTTCCATTGCGCCGCCGCTGCATGGTGTTCACCTGCCGCTGCTCATCATCCTTTCGCAGGGTCCGGATGCATTGGTGGCCCATTTCTCCAAGTCATGCTTTGACTGTGAAACCGAGGAGTTCCTGCCAGTGCGGTTCAGCTCGCCGCAGAAGGTGAACGACTCGCGGAAGATGTGCGAGGTCGACTACACCAACATCCAGGTACGTCGCCATCTGCTGCCACCATTTTCCATTGCGCCGCTGCTACAACGTGTTCTCCTGCCACTGCTCGTCATCATTTCGCAGGGTCAGGATGCGTTTGTGTATGGTAATTACGTGAGTGTTTGGTCGGGTCATGTGGTTAGTCCATGATGCACCCTAAACCCGGTGTTGAGGCCGTGTATTTGTCATTTGTGCGTACACTCTAGTGACATGTGACAAAGTGCTCAGTCATCAATTGCATTTAGTTTGATGTCGAAGTTCAATTGTAGATAGATCATCCATTTCTTTATGTCTTGGATCATCCAAATTAACGTTTGGTTGGATGGACTGGACGATCCTATTTTTTGTTGGTAGGTTGGATGAAACTTGATTGGATTATTGAATCATCAAATTGATAATTTCATAATATTATTCGTGTGCATGATGATGGATCGTGCACACCGAGCGCCGAGTTATTTGGATCGCTGAGCAAAGTTTGGACGTGGAGTTCGTGTGCCCGTGCGCGATGCAAGCTTCGGTGCACTCGCGTACGTGGCAATCATCAGGGCAGCATGGTACAGTCGCGGGTACCGTGCAGTGCGCCCTTGGCTGTTAGATTTGGAGCGTGAACGTACGTGGCAACCATCTTGGCAGGGTCGCACAAAGACGGCTGTGCGGAAGGGCCGCAGAGAATTCGATTTTGGTGTTTGGGAACACAGTATTTTTGGAGTTTTAGAGCAATTAGCAATAACGTGGTATTTGAAATTACTATGGTATTTTTTACAAAATGGTGTTTGTCAATCAAACAGTCCTATGTATTGCAAAATTGTGGTATTACGAAACTGTGTTACTAAAATACGTACTTTGGTATTGCAGTGTCCTTTAAAAAACTGTGGTTTCCAAAACTTTAGTATTAAAAAACTGTGCTCCCAAACACATCCTAAAGCTTTACCGTGAACCACTGTGAATGGTCTTAAAGGCAGGCGCGGCTCTGGGCCTAGGCGGGCAGAAATAATTTTTCTGCGGCCCAACCGCACAACGTCGCGCGTGCGCCCCCGCCCCGCACGTCGCCCCATGGAAATCGCGCTGAGATATTTCGCTTCGCGGTGGGTTTGTTGTCTGGACACCGAAGGATGGAAATCCCGCGTGTCCTGCTCCCACGATTATGCGATTTTGAACGGACGGCGCACTAGGCGGGGGCGCACGTGCAATGCTGTGCGGCAGGGTCGCAAAAAATTTTTGGGCTACTGCCTAGGGCCAGGCCGGTGGGTGGGGGTGGTCACGTCCTACTAATGTTAGTTCAATGCGTTGTCCAAAACGTCAAATAAAAGAATAAGGAGCGAGTCTTTATTAGATAAAGTATAATATTACTAATGTGTTAATTTTCCATATGCAATGTTTTTTCGACAAAGGAGGAGTTTTTCGTTAGTGCATGTACTGGAGTAGGACACATTATTCATGAACATAAAATAAAAGACATTTTTCATTAACATAAAAACAACACATATATTACAAATAATAAAAAAACACATAGAAAACAAAATAAAAAACTACTACTCATCCTACTCTACTCGGAGGAGGACTTGTCCACCTCTGCCCCCGCCTCCGCCTCCACCGCAACCACCGGCGGAGCATACTACAACACCAAATCGAACTTCTTCTGGCTGACGGCCTCCACGAGTTACTCGCGAAACCCCTCCCCGGCCTCCTCACCGATCGTCTTGTAGAGGCAGTCGAGATGAGCAGCAACAAAGCCTAACCCGAGGATGTAGTAGCCGGCGGAGTCCATGCTGGCGTGGTGGGGAAGGACATCAAGTCCCAGTCGGCAACAGGAGTGAGATGTATTGTGAAATACATCCTGTGCTATTTTGTCGAGCGCTTTTGCTTGCACGTCGGCGGCAAATAGGCTGCCAGTGACCTCCTTAAGCTTGCCGTCGAGTTTGTCGATGCTTTTCTCCATGAGGCGAACAGTCTCGTCATAGTCGAACGGAAGAGGTGTGGGCGCCGCGGGCGGAGACAGGAGTGGAGGAGGTGCGGGTGCCGCCTCCAGTTCCACCGGCCTTGGCGGCGACAGAAACGGAGAAGGAGGTTCGGAGGACGTCAATGAACTGGAGCGCTTCGGTGCGGGGCTACCAATTTGTGCGGTGACAGAGGTGCGAACAAAGAGAGAGAGATGGTCGATGGTGGTGCGGTGGAGAAGCAAGAGGAGAAGTTTGGTGCAACAGAGAAGAAGAGGAAGGTGTGCCTTTATAGCGGGTCGTCGTCTAAGCGCGTGAATGGAGATGATCGGACGCTTCAAAAATTGTGCTTTTGAATCATCAGTCAGAGTTACTTCAAACTGCGGTTTGCCTACTCTCGGTTATTGCAAGTGTTTTCACAAGTGTGTTCATTTGTTCCTAAAATCAGAACACGTAGCGGCTAGCGCCTACGCCTGTTGTTTCTTCAAAAGACGAGTACAACGATACATAATGGCAACATGCGATCGATTAATTTGATGAACCACGTACGTACGTAGTGAGAACTGTGTGCTTATTAGATGATGGTAGTCCAGATTCTATCCTCGTACTGTCGAGGGAACATCCTTCTGTCAATTTTCTTATCTCTATTGATGACAGGATAATATTCTTCATTAGTGTGGTAGTTAAACTGCCATATACTGTAGGTTGAGACCATACACACATGCATGGTAGAGAATATGATAAATATAGAAATGCATATACATGGTTGGAAATATTATTCTATTCTTGAAATACATTTTTGGGACGATGTACGTCTAACATACATGTGAAAGACCTCGATCATATTTGCTGACGTTACATGTTCTCTTTTTTGTTGAGAGATCGTCATGTTTGAGGCTCGTTGATCATGTTTGGAGCATAGCATGCATGGACAACTAACATGCATGTGAAAGACCTCGATGCATGTGAAATAACATGCATGTTTTTAAAAGCAAGACATAGTGTTTCCTCAAGAAAAAATAATTTTATGAGAGATTGGGCGCACAAGCACAAAAGCTAGTACTTGAGCGATGCACCTACGAAATCCATATGCCGGGATGATCGACAGCACCCGATCCACAAACTCGGTGGTAAGATCAGTAGTCGCCGGAGAGCAGCATGCAGCCGACCTTGAAGGAGATGAAGGCGTCGATGTACGCATAGCTGATCTGCTCTGCGGAGAGATTGTACGCGTCCCAGTTGCTCGTCCTCACCCTGTAAGGCTTCTCCATGACGGCGCCCATCACGGCGCTTGCGATGTCCTTCAGCCCCGCGTGCTGGAGGCTCGGGCGATCCATCTCCTCCGCTGCGAGCTCGGCCAGGTCCACCATTTTGGCCACCTTCAGCTGCCAGTCCTTCCAAAGTCTGTTGGCGTCACCCTCCATGCCGATGTCGACGAAGCGGTAGTCGGAATCGCTGAGGAAATCTTCCAGCTCTTCGGGGAAGTAGTCAGCATGGATGACCTGGAAGATGAGGCAACGACGGCCGACGCAGAGCTGCAGAACGGCGACGAGGTTCTGGTCAGCGGAGTAGCTGGGGCGCCACTCGACGTCGAGCCCGACGATGAGCTTGTGAAGGCGCTGACGGTGGACGGAGAGGACCTTGTCGAGCCAGTCCTCCACGGCCTTGCCAGAGGACGTCACGGTGGTGGTGATCATGTCTTCCTCGAACATCACGTTTTACACCTGAGTCCCTGCAATTGGGTCTCTCTCCTTGTCGTCCCTACGGTTGCCGTCTACGGCGGCGCGATGCAACTCTCTCTCTTGTGCAAAACCTTCGTCTACACCTTTAGTTTGGATTTTAATTGGAAACGGGCCTGGATATATAACTGATGCAGTTACGATATGAGCGGAGGAGTTTTCGAATTTGACAGACCCGAGCCCAGAGTAAAGAGAGTAATGAAGATTTTTGAATCTTATATACTCTATCTAATTTTTAATTCTTATTGTTATGACCACAAGTTGCATGTCTCAACCTAACACCACGTACAACAACAACAACATTTTTCAAGAGCCCACCCACTGGAGATGCCGGGTGGGCCACGGGATACCCTGGGTCCAATCACCAGAGAGTAGCTAGTTTGAATACATGCTGGAGAGATCAGCGGAATCAGGAACTAGCGAATGAAGATGGGTCAGCAGTGTCACCGTTCATGTATCGAAACGCGCTCCATCCTTTTTCTTCTTCTCCTTTTTCTTATAAGTTCGTATTATTTTCCACCAATCTTCTAAGAGCATCTCCAACCCGTTTGCTATTTTTAGTTTGCTATTCTTTCAAATAGCAAATATGCTATCCACATTTAGCATCTCATTCTATGAACATCTCCAACCCGTTTGCTATATGATGTGCTATATTAAAAATTTTCATATTTTATTAATATGTAATAATTATTTTAAAATTCAAATAACATTGTTGCAACGGCTATATTGTGACGTTTGTATTTCTAATGGCTATTTTTCAATGGTTATATTTCTAACGACTATTTTTCAGCGGTTGTATTTCCAATGGTTAATTTTCAACAACTATTTTGCAACAGAAACGACAATAATGTAGCGGAAATTGGGGATAGCAAACCGGATAGCATTTGCTACTAGTAGCACACCGAGAGCTCCATATAGCAAATGGCTAAAAGTAGCAATCCTAATAGCAAACCAGTTTGAGATGATTTTTGCTCTAAATTTGCTAAATAATAGGATATCACACCATATAGGTAATGGCTAAAAGAGCATCTCCAACCCATTAGCTATATGATGTGTTATCCTATTATTTAGCAAATCTAGAGCAAAAATCATCTCCAACTGGTTTTCTATTAGGATTGCTACTTTTAGCCATTTGCTATATGGAGCTCTCGGTGTGCTACTAGTAGCAAATTCTATCCGGTTTGCTATTCCCAATTTCCAGAACATTATCTTCATTCCATTGCAAAATAGTCGTTGAAAATTAGCTGTTGGAAATACATCCATTGAAAAATAGTCATTAGAAATATAACCATTGAAAAATAGCCATTATAAATACAACTGTTACAATATAGCCATTGCAACAATGTTATTTGAATTTTGAAATAATTATTATATACTAATAAAATATGAAAAAAATTAATATTGCACATCATATAGCAAACGGGTTGGAGATGCTCATGGAATGAGATGGTAAATGTGGATAGCATATTTGTCATTTGAAAGAATAGCAAACAAAAAATAACAAAGGGGTTGGAGATGCTCTAGCCCTCCTTTATTTGAAGTTGTACGGTTGGATCAGGCTACGTGGCCGACGTACACTTTATGACAAACTAGTGAAAGTAAAACACCTAATACATTTTATGACACACTTGTGAAATTTAAAATACCCGATACATTTTATTATTATGGAAGTCTATAACTAAGACTCAATCCAAATCGGGCAAAAACTTCGATGACCCTAACTTCTTGTTTGTTTTTGCAAGCCATCCGGAATCAAGTCTTTTCTGTCTTCACCCTTTTGCGACGCACACGAGCATCTAATCTGGGCTAAAGTTGATACGTACTCCAGAAACTGTTGTTCAGTTTTTTGTGATTTACTATGTGCTTTGCTGTTTGATTGCTCATTATGTTGGATCTGTGTTGGGTTTGAATGGAGAGTGGGCTTCTCCCTACTGGTCCTGTCAGATAAACTAGTAGGTGATAGTCACTTTCTGAATCTCCAGCTCAGTAGAGTTGGATGTGGAAATATATTCCATTCTAAAAGATAAAAGAGATAAATATTCCACTAGTTTATCATTAGAACAACAACATTAGAACTATTTTTATGCACCAATGAACAAAAATATAAAGTTCATTACCTTAAGACGATACATTACAAACAGGAAAAAAGAAAAACACAAACTACAAACAAGAAAAGATAAACAACACAACTAAGAACATGAAAAAAAACTACTTCTCCACCTCGCTCCACCTACTTCTCCTTCTCCTCCTCCTCCTTGGGCTCCTAGCTGGGAGGGGCGCCTCCCGCAGAGGAGATGGGAAGCCCAGTTTCCTGGACGTCGCAGCCACTAGGTTGTCGCGGCCGCCGACGCCGAGTTCGTCCGCCAGCGTCTCCCAGAGGACATCTAGGCGACTGGCCAAGTGCGTCATGCCGAAGACGTAGTGGCTCGTGGTCCCCATGGTAGCATACTCTGGAAGGGGACCAAGCCCAAGGCGACGCATGGAGCGCGATGTATTGTCAAATACATCGCGCGCCATCTTCCGGAGAGCCCACTCCATGTCCGAGGGGGGGAGTCCGGTCGGGTACGCTTCCCCTTGGCGTCCTTCGGCGGGCTTGGTGGCGGCGTTTTCTTGTCAGCTATGGTGTTCTTGGCGCGGTTTTGGGAAGAGAGGAAGAGTGGCTGTGCAGAGCAGACGATGGCATGCCCGGGTGATCTTATAGCGTAGACAAAATCCCCTACAGTAATTGCACTGCGATTACTGGAACTGAGTGGTGGGGCCTCTACAGTACTGCAGGTGCAGTGGAGGTGGCTGACATGTAGGTCCCACACCATGTGGGGCCCTCATGTCAGCCATCTCTACTGCACCTGCAGTACTGCAGTGGATTTGAACCCGCCTGGCTGTTCGTCTCTCGACGCGCGCAGTGGTGGTGATGGGACGTAGAGTGGTTCCAATTGAATTCAAAGATGCGCATGCGCTGCGCCCTTTTAAGGCGCCTCGGTGACTGGCGCACACGTAAGCTCGGTGCGCCCGGTCGCATCAACCGCCTGTACAAATGGCTACGGCTTGAACGAAGGACCAAACCTTCTGCGGCAAACAGCAATGTATAATACTTCCTCCACACGAGCTCAACTCTATTTCTATTTTGGTCGAACTAATTACCTTTGACCAATGATTTATATGGAATTTATTAACTTCAATAACATGTAGTACTAGGTTGTATATTATGGAAATATTTTCATGGTGAATCTAAAAGTACAATTCTTGTATTGTTAAAACAGATCAAAATTGCGTAAATCTCAAAGATAGATTTGACAAAACCAAAGACTTCCCTTTGAAAAAGTTTTATACTTTACATTAGTTTTACATATGTAATATGCACATAGGATATAACACTAAATATTTTTGCAAAAAAAACATGGAGGAGAAATATGTATATCCCATATGCTACTACTACGTAAATTAGGGGTGGGCAAATAAATTGAGACCGAAAAACAGAAACCGATAAAACCAAGACCGGAACCGAAAAGACCGAAATATCGGGTATCAGGTACTTTTCGGATAGCAAATATAAATAACTGAAAAATAAATGTCGGGTTCGGACGGATGAAGCAGTTCCACATTTGTGACATGTGTCTAGATGAACGGACGGATGAAGTAGTTGCATGATTGTGACATGTGTCCACATGAACGAACGAGGTCGTATGATGGCCGGAAATGACATGGATAACGCCAAGGGATCGTATCCTTCTAAAGCATAATTTTTCCCCACATACAATGGGCCCTTCGCGTGTCAATTAAAAATTTCTCCTTTTATCAAAAAACAGCTCCTTTAACGATGCCAAATTTTGGTACATGGGCTCACGTGTACATGGGGACGAATATCAAGCGTTCCAGCACAGTTTTGGCCTAGGAATACAAAGTGACTCGGAACAGTTTCAGCCCACGAATAACAAGCGGCCCAGCGCAGTGTTGGGCCTACTCTGATAGCTTCACGTACGCTTTGTCCTGGCTCCCTCCCCGCTGGACCCTTCGATCCACAACGGCCCGCTCTCCCGAATGAACGAAATGCGCCTGGAGGAGCATCCGCCGGCCGCCATGATCTTGGAGGTGCATCCGCCGGCCGCCACGCTCTTGGAAGAGCATCCGCCGTCCACCGGCATGGAGGAGCATCCGCCGGCCGCCGCACGTGGAGGAGCAACATCGCTAGGTACAATTGCCCACATAATGTTATTGTAGTTCAATCCTCTTATGGATACGCTGATTGAATTGTAGGAAGCGATGTCAGAAGATAAGACATGCATGGGAAAAGACAGGCGTACGAAGGAGTGGCAGGATGGAATGAAGTCATTTTTAAATTTAGCATTCCAGGGCACTCGTGAAGAAGAAACTAAGCCTTGTCCTTGCACGAAATGTCATAATATTTGCCACGGGAGATGCAAGGAAGTTCATCTTCACTTGCTTCGTAATGGGATGTCATTTGATTATACTTGTTGGGTACACCATGGAGAAAAACGAGTTGAGAAAAAATTGCTGAGCAATCAGCAAATAATGAGGAGATAATTTTTGATGATGCTGCTATGGAAAATACGCTGTCCAGCCTTCTTAGAGGCAATGGGGATCATGGTGGTACTTCAATAGGTGTTGATGATCCAGAAAATGCTATAAATCAGCAGGAGCCAATTGGATGTGCAAAGGCATTCTATGACTTATTAAATGATGCCAAAAAGGAGTTGTATCCAGGTAGTGAGAAGTTGACCCAATTATCCTTCATTGTCAGGTTCTACCAGATAAAGTGTTTAACTGGTTTGAGCAAAAAAGCGTGTGAGTTCATCCTTGAACTATTCTCATATGTGCTTCCAGGGGGCCATTGCATTCCTAATACACTTGATAAAGTTCAGAAGGTTGTTCGTGACCTCGGGCTCAGCTACAAAAAGATCGTTGCATTTGTCAATGACTGTGTGTTATCCCGGAAGGACTATTCTCTGCTGGATCGATGCCCAAAATGTGGTGAATTAAGATGGAAAAATAGTACTGGTGGGGATGCAAGAGAGGCTTTACCTTGTGGAAAAGTCAAGAAGCTTGTAGCACGCAAGATTCTACGATACTTCTCTTTTATTCCCCGTTTTCAAAGGTTTTATATGGCAGAATCAACAGCATCAAACATGCGCTGGCACAAAGAAGAACGTATTGATGATGGAATATTACGCCATCCTGCAGATTCAAAAGCTTGGAAGCATTTTGATAGCATTCACCCAAATTTCTCAACTGATCCTCGCAACATAAGACTTGGGTTAGCATTTGATGGTTTCAATCCATTTGGAGTAATGAATGTTTCTTACAGTACATGGCCTGTGATTCTAATCCCTTATAATCTACCACCTTGGTTGTGTATGAAGCAGCCTTATTGGTTGATATCAATGATAATTCCTGGGCCAAAGTCACCTGGAAACAACATTGATGTGTATCTGTAACCTTTGATTGATGAGCTACTAAAATTATGGTTTGATGGCATTGAAACATACGACAGTTCAAAGAAAGAGACATTTCTCATGCGAACTTCTATATTGTGGACAATAAATGATTTTCCAGCATATGCAATGCTATGTGGATGGAGCACAAAAGATAGGCTAGCATGTCCATACTGCCATGTAAACACTGACGCCTTGTGGTTGAAACATGGAAAAAAGTAGTGCTACATGGGTCATCATTGTTTCCTACCTCAGGATCACCGGTGGCGTCGGGACAAAGCTTCTTTCAACAACAAAATAGAGAATAGAGAGGCTCCAACATCACTCTCTTGTCACGAAGTACTCCAACAATACGAGACTTTTGATCAAGTGAGTTTTGGAAAGACGAATAATAAGAGAAAGCGCACTGAGGAAGATTGGTGGCATAGTTGGAAGAAAAAAATTATATTTTTTCAGCTCCCATATTGGAGGACATTGCTAATAAGGCATAACTTGTATGTCATGCACATTGAGAAAAACATTTGTGATAGCGTATTGGGTACATTGCTTAATATGGATTGTAAAACAAAAGATATTCTACAAGCTCATTTTGATATGCAGAAAATGGGTATACGGCCAAAGCAACATCCGATGGGTATGAAAGGGAAGTATGATTTTCCATCAGCATCATATACTTTGCAAAAAGATCAGAAGACCACCTTGTCCAAGTTTATGACAGATGTAAAGATGCCCGATGTTATGCCTCAAACATCAAGAGAAGTGTGGACATAAGAGCACGTAAGGTATCAGGTCTAAAAACTCATGACTACCATATTATATTTTAGAAGCTCCTTCCTATTGCAATACGTGACATATTGCCTGAAAAGGTTGTTGAACCATTAATTGAGTTTAGCAGATTCTTTTATGGAATTTGTTCTAAAGAATTGGCGGAACCAGAATTGGATAAGATGATTGAACAATTTCCTGATACAATTTGTAAGCTTGAGATGTTGCTTCCTCCCGCTTTCTTTGATATCATGGTACATCTTCCAATCCATCTTGGCAAAGAAGCTCGCTTGGGTGGACCTGTTTCTTACAGATGGATGTATCCAATTGAGAGTTACCTTGGTACATTGAAGAGGTATGTACGTAACTCAGCTCACCCAGAGGGTTCTATAGCTGAGGGATATATTATGGAAGAGTGTATGACTTTTTGTAGCCAGCTTTTGGATAACATCAGCACCAAGCTTAATAGGCCACAACGTCATGAAGCTGCCGCTAGGAATGAACCTTCTCTCGAGTCTAATATCTTTACAGAAGTTGATAATTCCAAAGAAGGGTTTAAATGGGGCGAACTTACTATGGTGGAACTACATAACATCAGGCATTATATTATTTCTAATGTTGAAGAGAACGCTCCATGGATCAAGTACGTATAACACTCAGATGTTCTATACTATATTAATTAATCATGCTTATTGTAGATGGCTAATTTAATTTTTTACCCTTTACAGTGAGCATTTTGAAGAGCTGAAAAAGATTCATTCTCGTGATGTTGAAAAACGCCATAGAGATGAGTTTGTTTATTGGTTTCAAAAATGAGTAAGTACATGCAAGTTTTTACTTTGATGAAATATTGAAGAAATATGTGTTCTGAAGTTGGTTTATCGATGACCCTTTTATACTAATTAATGTGTATAGATTACGACATTACACAAAGAAGGCAAAGTAACTGATTATTTGTATGCATTATCTAGAGGACCTGATCATCGGGCACGTTTTTTTAGTCGATCATTCATAAATGGCTTCTTCTTTCGAACAGCAAAGGTGGAAAATGATTTACGGATGCAAAATAGTGGTGTTGTTGTTCGGGATGGTAATCATGAGTGGTATGGAGTAATCAGGAAAATGATTTCTGTTGATTTCGAAAATAATCAAGAGGTTCTGTTATTTGAATGTGAATGGTTTGATCGGCCTCGTTCCGGTCAGAGCCAAAGCAGAGGCTACAAAATGGATCGATACGAAATGATAGATGTGGACACTACTATTTCTCAATTTAAGTATGAGCCTTACATTCTAGCCACCCAAGAAGAACAAGTTTTTTACATTAGAAGTGTGAAGCAACCAAAATGGGCTACAGTTGTTAAAACGATGCCAATAAACGTTTTTGCCATGCCCCCTGGAGACAGTGAAAATAATGTCACTAAGACGATGGAGGATGAGACATTATTTGATGATCGACGACTTACTGATATAAATGAGGATATGACCACATGGGATAGGAATGACATTCATGGAGCAACCGGTGATGCTTCCGCTCTTTCAAATGAAGATGACGACGGCGACAACCACGACGATGATGATACATATATCAATGATGGTATTGTACCTCCAATATTGAGGGAGGACAGCGAAGATGATGATTTTTTCATATAGGTATTGTGTGAGCTAGCTGTACGTGAACACTATATGTAATGCAGTTTGTGTTCGTGGCGATAGATCTTAACGCCACCAACCGGTATTTCATGGCAACGGATCCTAATACAACGATTGTGTTTCGTGGCGATAGATACTATCGACACGAACTTGTGAATCGTGGCATAAGTTCCTAATGCAACGTTTGTGTTTCGTGGCGATAGATCCTAACGCCACGAACTGGTGAATCGTGGCAAAAGTTCCTGTCGGTACCCTGGGAACCGTACACCCCTTGAGATTACAAAGATCTCTATGGAAAGACATATACTAGATTTGAAGACCTTCGGAGGCCCACATGTCAGACATAACCGGACCCGCTTCTCCAACATGGTTAGTCCTAGGGTCGCCACGTGAACTATCAAACCGGAGATACCGACCACAAGGGGGAAGCTCCGGGCTATGTACCGAAAAGGCACCCCCGGACCTAACCCCAGACCGAGGGAAGCTCCGGAACTGACACATGTCAGGTAGCTCCGGAGCTATCTGTTTCCCACAGTATGCTCCGGAGCTGCCACGTGTCCAACCGTCGGACCTTCAGCCTCTAACCTCTGGAAGACTCCACAATGGCTCCGGATCTTCAAAGGGGAATCAAGGACTTCAAGACCCGATCAAATGTCATTAATATTATATTAATGACACACGATCGGACGACCTTAATTACCAATAACGGTGCTATTAAAACCCATAACTCGGTCATTAAGGGTAATTAAACGTGTTGAATGTGTATCAATATCAGTAACCGCCGGGGCCACATGTCGGGCCAGGCTAACTTGTAACGGCCTGCCCTTGTACTATAAAAGGACAGGCCGACGATACATAGGACACGCTGGATACACTCCACGCTCACTCTGCACCCTGAACTCACTTTGAGCTCATACATCCAATACAACACCAACACACCCCTTGGAGTAGGGTATTACGCTCAGGCGGCCCGAACCACGTAAATCTTCGTGTCTACTGTGTAATTTACACTTCACCTTCTTGAGTCTCCGCGCGCCCACACCGAACCTCAAACTCTTCTAACACTTTAGTAGTGTATGGAGATCTGCCGGATCAAAACCACCGACAGTTGGTGCGCCAGGAAGGGGGCGCCTGAGATTTCAAGAATGGTGAACTCAGCTGCTGGATCATCCAATGGTCATCCTGCTGTTCAAGCTGTTGGGGGCAATCCCTCCAATATGCAGCCACCAACAGGAGCCTCAGCGCCAGCAGGAGTCACACTTCCACCACCGCCGCCTCCACCAGCAAATCAAGTTGGACAACGCGATGGTGCACTGGCGTCCATCACTGCGTCGGCAAATCATGACAACCTGGAACATGCGCTCCATGCAGCACGTGCTCTTCTCCAACGTCCACCACCTCAGGATGCATCCCGAGATGCACTGGAGCAGTGGAGTGCTGATGTGGAACATTTGGTTGCAGCAGCAGCCGACCGCATCAGCAACCAGGGTCCTCCTCCTTCAGGACGGGCCCTGTCGCAGCGACGGACCTTGTCTGGCAGATTTGGTCCGCACGTTTCCAATAACAGGAGACGTGTTGCATCAAAGCAGGAGACGTCATTGCCCTCCGGGGCACAACGCACCCACACGGTGTCAAGGCTTTCAACTCATGACCTCCGGGCGGAGCTTGATCGCCGATATCGCCAACAAGACGGCCGAGTCCATATTGAGCGTGCTCGTGAAAGACGAGAAGCTCATGACATTCCTTCTCCTGAAGGAGTAGGAGGAGGCTGTTCAGCCCTGGCCATGCATCTGCGTATGGTCAGGTGGCCACAGAAGTTCCGGCCTCACCTGCCAAAGAAGTTCGACGGGACCGTTAATCCTGTCGAATTTCTTCAGATTTACTCCACTGCTATCCTGGTTTATGAGCCTTCCACCCAACTCCATCAACAGTTGGGAGGAGCTGTGCTGGCAGTTCACCGCCACCTTCGGGAGTTCATACACCCGACCAGGCACTGAACTGGACCTTTTTGCAGTGGTGCAAAAAGGTGGAGAATCCCTGCGATCATTCATCGAGAGGTTCTCTCAGGTACGAAACACTATCCCTTCTATCTCTAGCGCCTCTGTCATTGTGGCATTCAGACAGGGTGTACGGGATAAGAAGATGTTGGAGAAACTGGCGATCAAGGAGATCACCTGTGTCACAGAACTCTTCAGTTTGGCTGACAAATGTGCCAGAGCTGCGGAGGTCCGTGAAATGCACTCCAAACCAACTCCGGAGGATCACAAGAAATCCTCCAAAAAAGAAGCCGCTACCTCCAGGAGTGGCAAGAAGAAGAAAAAGACCAACGTTAAGAAGAAGTCGTCGGCCGGTGCATCCAATGCTGCAGCTGCTGCAGCTCTGGGTGGCTGGGGGCCACTCCCCGAGAAGCGACCTCGACCGTCTTCTGAAGACGGTGGCAAATCCAAGGTGTGGTGTCCAATTCACAAAACGAACAGCCACAGTTTGGAAGACTGTCGGGAGGTCCAAAACCTTGCCGAGCGCTACAACAAGCGCCGGGAAGAAGCTCCTTTCCGACAGAGGGAAGGAAAATAAAAAGTTGACGAAGCTCCGGCTGAAGAGGAGTTAGGTTTTCAGGATCCCAAAATGGTTCTGAAGGCCGTGTACACCTCCGTCGATGACGATTCCGACGTCTCTAACAACGAGTGTCGGAAGACCATGAACACCATTTTTGGTGGGTCATGGGACATCACCTCCCGCCGCATCATCAAGACTATGCATTAGGACATGGCTACTATAGCTCCTACAGCCAGGACGGAGCCTCATCGGAAGTGGATGGACACAACCATCACTTTTGATGCTTCGGACTGCCCTGGAAGCATGGTTCGAGCAGGTCAGCTACCTTTGATGGTATCTCCTACCATCAATAACATCCAGCTCCACCATGTCAAGGTAGACGGAGGTTCGAGGCTCAACCTCATAAGCTTTGAAGCTTTTACCCAGCTTCAGTTCCGACCTTCGGATCTCCACCCCTCCCGACCTTTCTCCGGAGTAGGTCCGGGAGCCATTACCCCACTCGGAGCTATTACCCTCCCCGTTACCTTCAGGACACGGGAGAAGTATCACACCGAGAAGTTGGTCTTTGACATTGCTCAGATCAACTTACCCTTCAATGCCATCTTGGGTAGGCCTGCCTTGTACAAATTCATGGCAGCTGCTCATTATGGCTACTTGGTGTTAAAGATTCCAACACCAGTAGGCGTTCTCTGGATCCGCGGAGATCGTACTGCTGGAGTAACTGCTTTGGAAGAACTCCATGCGCTCACTACGGCGCAAGAGGAGGACTCTAGGCAGGAGCAAGCTCCAAAACCCCCGAGCATTCGTCAGCGAGGCTCGACTTCTGCACCTCGTGTGCAGCCAAGCGGCGACACCGACATTCCCGTCAAAGTCGTCCAAATCGGTTCCGATGCTGCTCAGACCACCCATATATTGGGGGGATTGAACGACAAATAGGAACTCGCGCTCATCACTTTCCTCCGGGCTAATGTCGACGTGTTTGCCTGGCAACCGTCACAAATGCCTGGGATCCCCAGGGAAGTGATTGAGCACAATTTGAAGATCTACCCCGATGCCCGACCTGTGCATCAGAAGCCTCGGAAGCAATCCGTAGAGCGACAAAACTTCATTCGACAAGAAGTGAAGAAGTTGCTCGAAGCTGGATTCATCCGAGAAGTCTTCCATCCAAAATGCCAAGGCCGGCGGGAAGCTTCGGATGTGTATCGACTACACAACACTAAATAAGGCATGTCCAAAAGATCCATTCCCACTACCTAGAATAGATCAGATAGTGGATTCCACCTCCGGTTGTGAATTACTGTGTTTCCTAGACGCATTTTCTGGGTATCATCAAATCAGAATGTCTAGGGAAGATGAAGAGCATACCTCTTTCATCACAGTAGATGGATTGTACTGTTATACAGCTATGCCATTTGGTCTCCAGAATGCAGCTTCAACCTTTGTACGAGCTATGTACAAAACCTTTGAAAAACTTAATAGAGACATAGTGTAAGTGTACGTCGATGACATCGTGGTCAAGGTCAAGAACAAGGAGTCACTACTTGACACCTTGCAGGCTGTCTTCGATAAGCTGCGGGTCACCCGCACAAAGCTAAACCCAGACAAGCGTGTCTTCGGGGTTAGCTCCGGAAAACTTCTTGGTTTCCTGGTAAGTCACCGGGGCATAGAAGCTAATCCAGTGAAGATCAAGGCCATTGAAGATATGCGGCCACCAGCCCGCATCAAAGATGTCCAAAAGCTAACTGGATGTCTAGCAGCCCTTAGCCGGTTCATTTCAAGACTGGCAGAATGGGCACTCCCCTTCTTCAAGTTATTGAGGAAGTCCGGACCATTCCAATGGTCTGAAGAAGCAAAAAAGGCATTCCAGGAGCTAAAACAGTTCCTCACCACCCTACCAATTCTGGTAGCTCCGAACCCTGGTGAGCCTTTGCTGCTTTACATTTCAGCCACTGACGAAGTCGTCAGTATGGTTCTGGTCGCAGAGCGACCAGAACTACCCCATACTCAGTAATACAGACCCCTTCGGGAAGGTCCGGAGGATCCTGAAAGCGAGTCTGGGTCCTAGCTCCCAGATTTGAGTCCACAAGAAGTCACTTCAGAAGACCCAGACCCCTCCGGGAGGGTCCAGGTCGCTTCTGAAGAAGCTCCGGGTTCCTCCAGCCAGGACGCGGAGGTCCCCGATGAAAATCCGGATCCCTCCGGGAGGATCCGAGTCAGTGAAGAGGAAGCTCCGGGCCCCTTCGGGAGGGTCCGGACCATTCAGCGCCCAGTGTACTTCATCAGTGAAGTACTACATGATGCCAAGACTCGATACTTAGAGGTGCATAAGCTGCTCTATGCAGTTCTTATTGCCTCCAGGAAGCTTCGCCATTATTTCCAAGCTCACAAGATCTCAGTGGTGACTTCTTACCCACTTCAAACAATCTTGCATAATCCCAACTCAACTGGGAATATTGCAAAGTGGGCAGCGGAATTGGCTGAATTCGATCTCGAATTCATTTCAAGGCAAGCAATCAAGAGTCAAGCATTGGCTGATTTCGTGGCGGAATGGACTCCCTCTCCATCAAACCCTGGGGCCCCAGTGAGCAGAAGCCGGAACACGAAGCTCCGGTCTTCACCGAGCCTCATTGGACCCTCTACTTCGACGGCTCCATGCAAAAGCAGGGGGCCAGAGCTGGAATCCTTCTCCTCGCACCAACCGGGGAGAAGGTGAAATACATGGTACACCTTGACTTCAAGGCGACCAACAACATGGCGGAGTACGAAGCACTCATCTACGGACTAAAGGTGGCACTGTCATACGGTGTCAAGCAACTGCTGGTCAAGGGAGATTCACAACTCATAATTAAGCAAGTGAAGGTTGAATGCTCCTGCAACAATCTCCAGCTAGCTGCTTACCTCCTTGAAGTCAAGAGGCTTCAGAAGGACTTCGAGGTCCTAGATCTCCACCATGTCCAGTGTGCCCACAACGCTGAAGCCGACGAACTCTCGACGAAAGCGTCAACCGGAGCTCCGGCTCCTGACGGAACTTTTGTCCGGAGGTTGTCAAAACCCACAGCTGAGCCTGCCGAACTGAGCGAAGGTGGCGAGATCAGCATCCCGAAGCTGACGGTCCTGATGGCCCTGTTACCATGGCAGCCATCAAGGGTAATAGGTGCCGCCGGAAGCTCCGAGCAACCCAGCACGCAAGACTCAAATACTCAAGTTAGTTCCGATGCATGGATATCGGAGATCCGAAACTACTTGAAAGACAACATCCTTCCTGACGATGATATATTCGCTGACCGAGTAGTCAGATTGGCTAAAAGATACACTTTGGTAGAAGGGGATCTCTACCGGCGCGGTGTAAATGGCATCCTAATGCGGTGCATCACAAGGGAAGAAGGCTGCGAGCTCCTTGCAGAAATCCATGGAGGCGAGTGTGGGAACCACGCGTCTTCCTGCACGCTGGTTGGTAATGCCTTTCGGCATGGCTTCTACTGGCCTACAGCACTCCAGGATGCAACTGAGCTGGTGAAGAAATGCGAAGCATGTCAATTTCATGCAAAGCAAATTCACACACCGGCTCAGCCCCTACAAATGATACCTCCTACATGGCCCTTCGCTGTGTGGGGGATGGACATCTTGGGACCTTTCCCAAGAGCCGTCGGAGGTTACAAGTTCCTGTACGTCGCCATTGACAAGTTCACCAAGTGGCCGGAAGCAACTCCAGTTGTGACAATCAACAAGCAATCTGCTATCAACTTTTTGCAGTCCATTGTATGTAGATTTGGAGTCCCAAACAAAATCATCACTGATAATGGGACCCATTTCACAAGCTCTGCATTCCAAGGATATTGCGAAGACCTCGGCATTCAAGTTTGCTACGCCTCCGTAGCTCACCCAGCAAGCAATGGCCAAGCCGAGAGAGCAAATGCTGAAATCCTTAAAGGACTCAAAACGCGCACCTATGAGCGCTTGAAAAAAACATGGAGCCAACTGGATTGAAGAGCTTCCGCCCACTTTATGGGCCAACAGGACAACTCCAAATCGGTCAACTGGAGAGACACCCTTCTTCCTGGTGTATGGAGCTGAAGCAATCCTTCCTCCGGAAATCACCTTGGGGTCATTCTGGGTCCGAACCTTCGACGAAGCCATGCAGGACCAGCTCCAGCGTGAAGACCTAGACCTCCTTGAGGAGGGAAGGTGCCAAGCAGCTGTTCGGAATGCCCGATACCGCCAAGCCCTTCGGCGCTATCATCAGCGGCATGTACACAACTAAGAGCTCGAGGAAGGCGATCTGGTGCTACGGAGAATACAATCCAGAGAAGGGTTAAACAAACTCTCCCCCGGCTGGGAGGGACCCTTCCGAGTGATTAATGTATCCCGTCCAGGAAGCGTTCGCTTAGCTACCGAGGATGGGACACTTCTCCCAAATCCTTGGGACATTGAGCACCTCCGTAAGTTCTACACTTAACATCACGGAGGTGAGTCTGTAGTAACTTGTGGTGTATGTTATAGAGTCATTGTATAGAGTCGGGTAGTTCCTCCAGGAGAACAGCCGGACCTTTCCTGGAAGGTCCGCAAAGTTCATGCAACACTTGTCATAGTATCAGTACTAAAAGTATGGCTAGCTACCCTGGGTTAAACGAGAAATGAAACACGCTTAGCCTGGTTCCGTACCCTAAGAGTGTACTTGTTTCCCCTGTACCCCAAACCTATAATGAAAGACATCTTCATGTGAAACAGACTCCACGTGCATTTATTTTGTACAGGCTCAACATTTTTTATTTTTCTCTTTCTTGTCTATAACAAAGACGTGCAATTCTTAAGAAATTTTAGTTCGACCGGTTCATATATGATTCGAATTGTATTGTCGATTCTTTTGGATCCAAATATTGTTCATGGCCCACTCGCCTGAATGCCGCCAAGCCAATCTAGGGCCGGAGTGTGCTATCGACTTAGCCTGGTCAAGCACCCTAAGTACGCCACTCTACCTACACCCCGGCAGGCCGAAGTAAGGCGGGTCCAAGTACAATTGGATCTGGAAGAAAAGACAACGCATTCGGTTGTATTTAGAATCGCGTTTGACCTAAAATTTTCTTGAAAATCGTAAGCCACGAAGAAGTTATAGGCAAGAAACGAATTTTACTATTTTTCTTGGCTTCAATGTGCAGGAAAAATAAAAAATCTACGTTGATGGAGAAAATCCGGAGCTAACAAAGCTTCGACTCCCCTAGGTGGCTTGTAATCGATGTTAAGCATTGAAAGCGAGCATCACCGGAGCAACCAAGCTCCGGTAGAGCTAGGGGGGCCAACCGTCGATGCTAAATAAAAGATGGTGAGGAGACCCCACAAACAGAGTCTGCTGCCGACAAACTACGTGTTGGCAAAGGTCACTGCCGGAGCAACTAGCTCCGACACCCCGGAGGACTAATTATCGATGCTCTACACGTTGATAGGGACTATTGCCGGAGCTACTAAGCTATGACGATAGACAATGCCGGAGCTTCTAAGCTCCGACAACCTCAGGGGGGCCTTCACTATCGAAGACTTCGGGCCTACACTCTACAAGTTCGAAGTAATTGAGTCTTCAACAAAACACAATATCCTCTTGGTACATGTTCATAATCAAATTGTGTACATCTACCAAGGGGCCAGGTGAAGACAAAAGTGTTGAAGACAAAAAGTGAAATTCACAAAAATTTGGGGATTTCATTCATCTGGAGGCAAGGGATTACAAAATTGAGGAAGAAAAAGAGAGAATACAAGTGGGAGCTACGGAGATGGTCCTAGACCCTATGGAAGAATTGGGCGACCTTCTGGGCAACCTCCGACATGTTGGCTCGGGCAGCTTCACCTTCTCCTTCAACGGGACCTTCAAGCACTAGGTCCAGAGGAAATTGGGGATTCTGGCTGGTGTAGCACGTCAACACATACTCTACGACGTTCTTCGCCAGGGATTGCCCCTCAACCTCCAATTGGTCTGCGATGACGTCGCCCACCTTAGAGAGTTTGTTACCTGCCGAGCTCAACGCCTGCAACGCTAGGTCCGGCTCCAGCTCCGGATCATCCGAGCGCACGGGACTGAAGCCCATCATTGTTAGCGCGTCATTGGCCTTGCCCAAGAACTCCCAAATCTGTAGGGAGTCCGCAGTCCTCAAGCCCTTAAATTCATCCAAGGATCTTCTGGCCGCCACCAGTTCAGAATTCTCACAAGCGAGGCGCTCAACTTCTTTGGCGTTTTGCTGAATCTTTTCAGCAACTCGCTTCTCGGGTTTTCCGAGCTCCTCCTCCCGGAGGTGGATCTTGTTCCGGCGGTCAACCAGGTCCTTCTCCCTGCCCCTCACTTTCTTCTCCCTGGCAGCAAGGGCACACTCTTGCTCGTAGAGTTCCTGCCCTCGCACCCAGGCCTTCTCCTCCTCCTCAGTGCAGCGCTCTTCCAATTTCTTGGCGCGCTCTTCGAGGCCCTTGTCGGCCAGAACCACCTTTTCGGTGAGCTCCTCCCCCCTCCTCATGACGTCATCTCGCAGCTCTAGGAGTTTCTGCTCTTCATCTTCGAGCCGTTTCTCCCTCTCCTCAAGTGCCTCCCGACGCTTGATGAGAGTAGTGTTAATGGCCTCAAGCCTCTCTTGGCTTTCATCGACCGCACTTTTAGCTGCTTTGGTCTGCTCGTAAATGGCCTGGGATTGGGCGTCAAGAGCGCGAGTCATACTCTCCCTGTCATCCAATAATTTTCCCCAGTATTCCAGGCGGACCTTCTCCCGCTTGATCCACTCTTTGTCATCTGCTAGCCTCGACTGCGCCAGCTTGGTCACAAAGTAGAGCCGGTTATGCCACCGCCTAAGGGTTTGGCGCTCGTCTTCAAGAGCATTGCTTTCGTGGAAGAAGGCCAGTTGAACTTGATGCAGACTGGAACAGGCGTTGTCAATAGACAATGACAACGGGATAGGTTCCGGACCTCCTGGGGTCTCCTCCGCTGGTTCTAGTGGGTTTTCAGATACAAAAATTGGGTCCCACTCCACAAGAGTAGTCCCCTGGGTCTCCATGGCACTAGGGCCGTCCTCTGGGATGGCCTCAGTCACCATCGAGCAGGGTCCCGCTGATGAAGTTCCAACCTCTAGAAGTGGTTCCGAAGGCCCCGCCGCCAGGTCTACATTTGCCCCCTCAGGCAGGGGGCCAGCGACTCCACCAGGGCACTTCGGTTCAGCCGCGAGTACCTCCGATGTCGTCGTTTCCGAAGCAGGGGCTGCTTCTGGCTCCGGCCTGCGCACCTCCTCTATTGGGGGCTCGAGCGCTGACGCCTCTTCAACAACCGGCTCAGGAGCCGGAAGGTCTCCAACATCAACCGGCCCTGCGGCCGGAGCTCCAACAACGACCGGCTCTGCGGCCGGTGCTTCTGAGGTAGCCGGCCCAACCGCTGGGACTTCCTCAACATTCGGCGCGCACGCCGGGACTTCAATCACCTACGGCTCAACCGCCGGAGCTTCAACAATTTCCGGCTCTGGGGCCGGAATTACAGCTTCCTCCGGCTCAACGGCCGGAGCTTCCATCATCTCTGCACCAGGACCCGGAGCTTCAACCTCCGGGGCAGGTGCCGCTGGCGCATCTTCTCTCCCTCGGTTCGGCGCTACCACGGGAGTCTCTGAGGATGAGTCGAGGTCCATGACCATGACAGCAGGCACCGGAGCTATCGCAGCTTCAACCACCACTTGGGGCGGCACTGGGACAGGAGCAGAAGCTTCCGCCCTCACAGCTTCAGCTGCTGTGGCTGAGGGTGGAGCCTCACTCCTCTTCCTGGGAATGCTGCAGATGATGGATAAAGACACTTAAAAAACAGTTACTACAACAAAACAACTGTCTGAGGTAAAGATTAAAAATTACCTTGGGAGGCTTCTGCACCAGCTTGCGCGGAACCTCTTTCCCGGGCGTTCTGGGCTGACCATAGCCACCGCCGGCGTGGAAGCTCCGGAAGGCCCCCCGGAACTCGTTACAGCCACGGGCATTTCCCTAGTCGAGGCCCCCATCGATCGGGAAGAACCTCCGGACCTAGAGACCTCAACCGGCCCTGGTGTTGGAGTCGCATGCCTGGAGCTAGCACCCCGAGAGGACGCCGCTGCGAGTACGGTCGCCGCGGTTCTAGAAGACCTCCCCCTCCGGGGAGAAGAAGCTAATGCAGAGGTGGCAGGCCTGACGGACCTTCCGTCGGCATGCTGCAGCTTCCTCTTCCGGCTCAAGGGTTCGTCCGCCGGCTCCTTGCCCTTGCCGCATACCTCGACCCTTGGCTTCGGGGCAGGGTCGGAGCCACCTTTAGAAACCCCAGGGATCGCCACCCTGGAAATATATCTTCTCTCGATGATGCCAAGGTTGTCAAGCACAGGCATCTTCCGCTGGAGCTCCCTACTGAACTCTACTTCCACGTTCAGAGGGAGAAAAGCTGATGGCGGAGTCAAGTCGTCACCCGCGACGTCGATGCCATGCTGGAACTTCTTGAGATGAAACTCCAAGGTTGTCCCCACCATGTTGGACTTCAGCCCGGTCTCGACCCGGTCGTCGTCCATCACGCTGTTGAGGGCCCAAGCGAGTTTTTCTCTCCTCTTCAGCGGTGCCCACCTGTTGACCAGGAAGTTAAAAAACACCGCCTGAGGGGTTAATCCTCCACGCACTGGCGGATCCTGGTCAGAGCAGGGTTGAAGGCGTCCGCTAGCACCGGAGCTTCACTCCAGACTGTTGTGTCAATGTTGGGGAGGACTTCGGGCAGCTCCAGCCTCTTGTGCTCCTCCACCCGGATGACTATCCAGTCCTTCTTCCAATCATCCCACTTCCCAGAGGGAAACGACCGGAGGTTCTTGAATGGGCACTTCTTGCGCTTCACGAAGTAGTAGAAGCCAAGGTACTCATTGCTCCTACTGGTGGTATGGACGGTGAAGAAGGTCCAGAAGAGTTCAATGCAGGGGGGATGCCCACCCACATCTCACAGAAGTGGACGAAGAAGACACAAGAAGGATGGAATGCGGACCAAGGTGGTATAGCTGCAGACCATAAAAGTCTAGAAGCATCAAGAAAAAGGAGGAAAAAGGTGGGATCAACCCCACCATGGCGTACGAAGAGAAGTACACCATTTCGCCGGCGTGCTCCTTCTCAAACGAGAGCTCTCCTCCGGCGCAGACCAGGCGGTTGAAGAAGTCTGAGGACCATCCCATGAGGGTCCGAATCTTCTTCAGGTCACCGTCGGTCTTCAAACGGCTCTCGCGGAGACCCAACTCCATCCTAGCACAGCAAGGCAAGAGAGGAAAAGCGAGCACAAGTTGGGAGTTTGAGCGCAAGATCAGATGAGAGGCATAAAGAACTCCAGACAGTGCGCGCCTTCCTTCTTAAGGAAGCCCTCGCAACGCTTGGATGGAAACCGCAAGGAAGTCGAAGATACTACTCAAAAATCCTACACTGCCAATGACAAGAGGGCCTGGGACTACTCTGGCGATCAAATCGAGGTTCTTACCCAGGCGAACGGTTGTCATCATGAGGCGGGAAGCCCGAAGACGGCGGCCTGACAAGGCACACAGAACCGATATGATTTTTGTATCGGGAACCGGCGACCTTCAATTGCGTGAGATCCACATGCCAAAGATCTCATCTGCCGCATGCGGGATACTCCACATGGCGAGGATTTAACTCCAAACCATCGCCAACGGCACATCCGAAGACCTTTGAAGACTTAGTTCAAAAGTCGCAAGCATGGACCCACCTCTGGTGAAACGACTTCACCCAAGGGGTCATTCCCGGAGGTGGGCCCAGGGGGCAACTGTCGGTACCTCGGGAACCGTACACCCCTTGAGATTACAAAGATCTCTATGGAAAGACATCTACTAGATTTGAAGACCTTTGGAGGCCCACATGTCAGACATAACTGGACCCGCTTCTCCAACATGGTTTGTCCTAGGGTCGCCACGTGTACTATCAAACCGGAGCTACCGCCCACAAGGGGGAAGCTCCGGGCTATGTACCGAAAAGGAACCCCTAGACCTAACCCCAGATCGAGGGAAGCTCCGGAGCTAACACGTGTCAGGTAGCTCCGGAGCTATATGTTTCCCACAGTATGCTCCGGAGCTGCCATGTGTCCAACCATCGGACCTTCAGCCTCTAACCTCCGGAAGACTCCACAACGGCTCCGGATCTTCAAAGGGGAATCAAGGACTTCAAGACCCGATCAAGTGTCATTAATACTATATTAATGACACACGATCGGACGACCTTAATTACCAGTAATAGTGCTGTCAAAGCCCATAACTCGGTCATTAAGGGTAATTTAACGTGTTTAATGTGTATCAATATCAGTAACTGCCGGGGCCACATCTCGGGCCAGGCTAACTTGTAACGGCCTGTCCTTGTACTATAAAAGGACAGGCCAACGATACATAGGACACGCTGGATACACTCCACGCTCACTCTGCACCCTGAACTCACTTTGAGCTCATACATCCAATACAACACCAACACACCCCGTGGAGTAGGGTATTACACTCAGGCGGCCCAAACCACGTAAATCTTCGTGTCTACTGTGTAATTTACAATTCACCTTCTTGAGTCTCCGCACGCCCACACCGAACCTCATACTCCTTTAACTCTTTAGTAGTCTCGGGAGATCTGCCGGATCAAAACCACCGACCGTTCCTAATGCAATGATTGTGTTCCTCGGCGATAGATGCTAACGCCACGAACTATTGAATCGTGGCAACATATCCTAATGCAATAATCGCGTTCTGTGGTGATAGATGCTAATGCCACGAACTAGTAAATCGTGGCAACAGATTCTAATGCAACGATCGTGTTCCATGGTGATAGATGCTAACGCCACGAACTATTGAATCGTAGCAACAGATCCTAATGCAACGATCGGGTTCCGTGCCGATAGATGCTAACGCCACGAACTATTGAATTGTAGCAACAGATCCTAATGCCACGATCAAGTTCCGTGGTGATAGATGCTAATGTCACGAAATAGTTAATCGTTGCAACAGATTCGTGGCGATAGATCCTAAGGCCACGAACTAGTGAATCGTGGCAACAGATCCTCGTACAACGATTGTGTAACATGGCGATAGATGCTAATGCCACGAACTAGTAAATTGTGGCATCAGATTCATGGCGATAGATGCTAAGGCCACGAACTAGTGAATAGTGGCAATAGATCCTGGTGCAATGATTAGGTTCCGTGGCGATAGATGCTAATGCCACGAACTAGTGAATCGTGTCAACAAATTCATGGCAATATATCCTAATGCCACAAACTAGTGAATCGTGGCAACATATCCTAGTGCAACAATCGGGTTCTATGGCGATAGATTCTAATGCCACGAACTAGTGAATTGTAACACCCTCATTTTCATGCATCATGCCTTGCATACACTCATATACATGTTTAACAATAACCCATAACAAGAGGAACAAGTTTAAAATTGATTTGGAACAAAACCGCACTTAAAAATGTAGAAAAGTGCGGACTAGTCCGGTTTTGCTGAGGACTAGTCCGATTTCTCTCTGTCTAAAAACGCACTTGTCCGTTTTTGCTGCGGATTAGTCCGATAATTGCCCCTGGAAAACTTCGGACTTGTCCGATTTTGTGCGGACTAGTCCGGTATTCCATGAATCCTTGAAAATTTGCTAAGTCCCTGGACTTTTCCAGACTAGTCCGGTGTTCCAGCGGACTTGTCCGTTTTCCTTTCTGACTAAGATCGGACTTGTCCGATTTTAGACCAGACTTGTCCGATTTTCTCTCTGGACGACTTTGGACTAGTCCGGTCCTATCCGGACTTGTCCGATATTTCGTGACTCTGAGATTGACCTTTTGTTTTACGACTTGTTTCTTGGGTTTCACATCAAGTGGGCCTAGGGACGTCGTGCCCAACTCTTTTAGAGCCCATGTGGGACTCTAAACCGGCCTCTACTCATCCCCAAACTCGAAATCCATCTAACCCTAGCCTCCACCTCTATATAAACGACCCCACACCTTGGTTGGACATCTATTTGCCACTTTTCCACCCACCCAAACCCTAGTTTGTGGGGAGCCACCATCAAGAAGGGAGGAGAAGATCCCAAACAAGAAGAAGAAGAGGAGGAAACGAAGGAGGATCAAGATCTCCACCAAGTTTCGTCCTTCACCACCAATTCATCTCCAAGTTCATCACCAACCCTAGATCATCAAGATCCAAGTGTTACCTCCAAGTTTCTTGGTTCATTGGAGTTCTAAACACCTGGTATACCTTCTATTATCTTTTCCTTACGTGCATTCAACCCCTAATCTCCAAATTCACGTCGATCTAGAAAACCCTAATCTGCTGATCTCATCAAGTGCGGACTTGTCCGGTCCCTAGCGGACTAGTCCGATCTTTCTGGTTAAATTGTGTTATATTGATTATAAAATTTGATCTAATCGAATCCAGACCTGTATAAACTTGTTAAAAGCTATTAGAACTAGTTAGTTATCATTAAAAGCAATCAATTAACAAGTTCTACCTTGCATTTGCATTAATCATGCATGTCATGTCATATTGAGTAATATTCATGCACTCTTTGATTGTGTTTCTTGTCTTGTATGTTTATTGTGTGGATTAGACGGATTTGCGCTAGAAAGTGCCACGGAGGATCTACAGCATCAAGAGTTTGAAGGCTTTGACCCTAATCAACAGCAAGAGCAAGGCAAGTGTCCTTGGAGCATATTGATCCTGTTTTTAAAATAAATGTTTTGTTTGCAAAACTGCATGCTGTGTCAATTTGATGGGAATCCTATGGTAGGAAGTTTACAAGATTTGCTAAACCAACCTTGTCACCTGGAATTTATGGTAGAGAGAGTCGGGAAGGCTTTTTACTTTTTGCTTCGCTTAATCAACTGGGATGGAAAACAACTATACCAATCAATTTATTTATGCATGGATGAGATTATGGTTAACATGAACTGGTTAAATATGGTATGGTAATGGGTGATCTAAGCAAGCCTGGTATGTGGATGGGTTGGATGTTATGGTGGTTTGCTTGCTTTAGATCTAAGGACCGGTTCATGCGAGAATAAGCCAGGACTTCAGTGCCACCACGAGGCCAATTATGGGTGCGGCGTAGCTGATTAATTTGGGCTTTGCTAGTGCTGTTTGGACTATTGTGGATGCTCGGGGAAGGGGTAGTCGGATTAGGTTTGTTGATGATTGGTGGGACTACCCTGGGATCTGAATGGCTCAAGAGGGGGCCCTTGGTTGAAGATGTGCTCTGCGGGAGACATCGCCACCGGTGAAACCTCAGTGGGGTCTAAATAGGCTAGTAATCCATTTGTAAAGGCGGTGATCTCTTGGCCACACACAAACGGAAGTGTGTAATGTGACCGACGGGTCATGGGCATAAGGGAGATTCTTAGTCGCCGAAGGGTGATGAAATCACGAACACGTGGGTAAATAGGTACAAACTCTGCAGAGTGTTAAATAAAACTATCATGATAGCCGTGCTCCCGGTTATGAGCACCTGGACAACTTCCATGATTAGAGGCAAATTGGAATTTGGGATGGTTATGGTTTGGTAATGGTTATGGCTGGTTATGAGTTTATCTCTGGTATTGAATCTGGTTATTGGCAATGGTGAAATCTGGAATTTTTGATGATGGTAATGAATTCAGATTTGGTATTACGTTATTACTTATGATTATGATGGGTTTACTTCACATACTTATACTATATTGCTTTTCAAATGTTTTAATGTACTTTTCAGCACTTTACCATTATTATTGTCGTCATTTGAATCAGCCACATGTCATACTTTCCACACTTGCTGAGTACGACATGTACTCACTCTTGCAATCCCCCACCCCAACAGTTGCAGGTCAGGATTGGGAGTTTAATGGCGATAATGCGGAGTTCTAGGCCGTGTCTACCGTCATCTTTGCCTGTGGTGTTGATTGGAGCTGCGCATATATACCCTATTGCTTATGCTTAGTTTGCTTAGTTGCTTAATTAGTTTATTTCCGCTGCATTAGTCGAACTTGTCATTAATATTCATTAGAGCTTGTATTCGAGGATAATCTGGTTCGTGTAATAAAATTTGGTTAATTAATCTTATCTTGTGGTAATTTTCTGTATACTCTTTTGTGATTGCACTCGTGTATGTGTGATGAACATCCTGGGCACACATATGCGTTAGCTTGGTTCATTTTCGGAACCGGGCGTCACAGAATGGTATCAGAGCCACAGGTTGACCGTAGGATGCAGCCTAGATAGAATGGACACTTTAGAGCACATAGGAGCACTTAGGAATCGATGTGTTTTTGCTTGGAGTGCTGCTTGCTATATATATTGTTTGCTTGTGTGCTTAATAGAGGATTTTGGGATGCTTTAGCAATTCCATGTCCACCTAGGCTAGTGTAGCTAGTTGTTTAGTTTCATATCCCTTGATGCATATAGTTGGGGACGTTTTCTAATTCTTACCTATTGCTTTTCTTCAGATGGCGAGGACTCGCAACCAGAGGGATGGAAATGATGAAGAGGAGAACAATGGAGTGCCTCAGAACAACAATGGGCAAGGATCTACTCAGGGGGCTATCAACATCGAGCAGCTATTGGCCATGCAAAACCAGCTCATGCAGACCATGATACAAGACTATGGGACTGCTGCAGGCTGGCAATATCAACAATCAGCCCCACATGCCTCCACCGCCACCCCCACCTCCACATAACCGATTGGGAGAGTTTATGAGGACTAGGCCGCCAACCTTTGCTCAAGCCGCAGACCCTATGGATGCGGATGATTGGCTCAAGTCCGTGGAAAAGAAGCTAGCCATTGTCCAATGCAGTGACCGGGAGAAGGTGCTATTTGCTTCTCATCAACTCGTTGGAGCAGCTGTAGATTGGTGGGATTCTTATTGCAGTGCTCATGAGAACCAAGAAAGAATCACTTGGGCCGAATTCAAGGAGAATTTTCGTTCTCATTATGTGCCCGAGGGTGTTATGATCTTGAAGAGGCAAGAATTTGAGAATTTAATGCAAGGAAGATCAAGCGTGAGTGAATATCTCAATAAATTCACTCAACTCTCAAGGTATGCGCCTGAGGATGTTAGCCGGGACAGCCGGAAGCAATACTTGTTCATGAGGGGATTGAACAATACGATCCAAGTGCAATTGCTCAACTGTGATTATGTCAATTTTCAGAAGCTTGTGGACAAAGCAATCGTGGTTGAGAACAAGATCCGTGAGATGGAGCAAGAAATCAAGAGGAAGGCGCCATATCAAGGACAGCAACAAGGAAGTAATGTGCGCCCTCACTTTGCGCCGCCCAACGCGCCTCATTACAGCTCCTCTATTCCTGCTCAGCGCCCTGGTTATGCACCGCGCCCAACTCAGTTTGTGCAGCAGCGCCCTGTCATGCAAGCACCTAGGCCTCCGATGCCTTATGCACCTCGTGCTGATTTTCCTGGAGCCAATATTCAAAACCAAGCTCGTCCCAATAATTCTCGTGGAGTTAAGAAGTGCTATACTTGTGGAGAAGCTGGACACTTTGCACATCAATGTCCTAAGTCGGGCCTTGGTCAAGGAAGCAATGCATTGAGGCAAAACCCAAGACCTAATGGAGGACAACCACAAGGAAGCCGTCGACAGCAAAATTTTGCTCGTGGCAACGTGAACCATGTCTCTACGGAGGATGCTCAACAAGCGGATGACGTGGTCATTGGTATGTTTCTCGCCAACTCCAACCCCGCGACTATGTTATTTTATTCTGGAGCATCGCATTCTTTCATTGCATCGAAGTATGTCGCCAAGTATAGTTTGCCTATCTCTCATATGAAGTTTACTCTGTTGGTTAAGTCTCCTGGAGGAGAGATGAGGACAAATATAGTATGTCCAAAAGTAAGCCTTAGAATAAGGGGGGTAGACTTCTCCGCCAACCTCATTGTTTTAGATTCTCAAGGGTTGGATATTATACTTGGTATGGACTGGTTGAGGAAGCACAATGGGGTTATTGAATGTGCCACAAAGACGGTGAAGTTGACCAATGACGAAGGGATAACTGTAGAATTTGAAGCATCTCAAACCGCACCGAAGCAATTGGAATTGAATCATATGGACGGTGCCGCAATTGAGGAGATTCCGGTTGTATGTGAATTTTTGGATGTGTTTCCGGATGAGTTGCCAGGTACGCCACCCGATCGAGACTTTGAGTTTGTTATTGATTTAATACCTGGAACTGCACCTATAGCTAAGAGGCCGTATAGGATGCCTCCTATGGAATTAGCGGAGCTCAAGAAACAAATTCAAGAGCAATTAGAGAAGGGTTTTATTCGCCCTAGCTCTTCACCTTGGGGAGCGCCCGTTCTATTTGTGGACAAGAAGGACGGATCCCAAAGGATGTGCGTGGATTACCGAGCTCTCAATGAGGTAACAATCAAGAACAAGTACACCTTGCCACACATAGAAGACTTGTTTGATCAGATGAAGGGTGCTTGTGTCTTCTCTAAGATTGACTTGAGGTCAGGATACTTTCAAATGAAGATTAGACCATCGGACATACCCAAGACAGCTTTTAGGACACGATATGGATCTTATGAGTACATCGTGATGTCTTTTGGATTGACAAATGCACCTGCCTATTTTATGTACCTCATGAATAAAGTCTTCATGGAGTACTTGGACAAGTTTGTTGTGGTGTTTATTGATGATATTATGATCTACTCGAAGGATCAGAAGGAACATGAGGAACACTTGAGGCTTACGCTGCAGAAATTGAGGGATCATCAATTGTATGCCAAGTTCAACAAGTGTCAGTTTTGGTTGAAAGAGGTGTCATTTTTGGGTCATATCATCTCAGGAGGAGGAGTATCGGTTGACCCCGGAAAAGTAAGAGACGTGTTGAAGTGGGAACCACCGCAAAACGTCAAGGAAATAAGGAGTTTTCTTGGGATGGCTGGATATTACCGTCGGTTTATCAAGGATTTTCCCAAGATAGCCAAGCCTATGACGGAGTTGCTAACGAAGGGAAAGGCGTTCCAATGGACTGAAGCTTGTCAAAACAGTTTTGAGGAGTTGAAGAAGAGGTTGACAACAACCCCAGTTTTGGTATTGCCGGATGTAAGCAAGAGTTTCGACATCTATTGTGATGCATCAAGACAAGGGCTTGGATGTGTATTGATGCAAGAAGGTCAAGTGGTCGCCTATGCGTCGCGACAATTGAAGAAACATGAGCAGAATTACCCCACGCATGATCTTGAACTGGCAGTCGTGGTACATGCATTGAAGATTTGGAGACACTATATTCTTGGACATAGGTGTGAAATTTACACGGATCATAAGAGTTTGAAGTATATTTTCACACAAACGGATCTGAACATGAGGCAACGAAGATGGTTGGAACTCATCAAAGATTATGATTTGGGGATCAACTATCATCCGGGAAAAGCCAATGTAGTGGCCGATGCTTTTAGTAGAAAAGGAGTAAGTCATCAACTCACGGTTCGAGAGTTACCATTCGAGTTATGTAAGGAGTTTGAACGGTTGAACCTCGGGTTTGTAAATGAGATGGAGATGATGGAGTTAAACCCAACCTTGGAGCAAGAAATTCGAGAAGCACAAACCACGGATGAGGAGATCAAGGAAATCAAGGAAAGAATCAAAGGAGGGAGAGAATTCAGATTTGATGAAGACGAACATGGTACCTTATGGCTTGGAAAGAGAATCGTTGTGCCTAATGTAAAGAATATTCGGGAGACAATATTAAAGGAGGCACATGACTCGCCTTACTCGATTCACCCCGGTTGTACGAAGATGTACAAGGACTTGAAGACTTGCTATTGGTGGGATAGCATGAAAAGGGACATAGCTGAATATGTAGCATTATGTGATGTGTGCCAACGAGTCAAGGCGGAACATCAAAGGCCAGCCGGATTATTGCAACCGTTGAAGATTCCAGAATGGAAGTGGGAAGAAATTGGAATGGACTTCATAGTTGGGTTACCCCGTACTCAGTCCGGGTATGACTCAATTTGGGTAATTGTGGATCGCTTAACCAAGTCAGCTCATTTTGTCCCTGTGAAGACCAAGTATACAGCTGCACGATTGGCCGAAATGTACATGGAGCATATTGTGTGTCGACATGGAGTCCCTAAGAAGATAGTCTCGGATAGAGGTTCTCAATTTACCTCCAGATTTTGGCAAAAATTGCATGAAGCTTTGGGGACGAGGTTGAATTATAGTTCAGCATATCATCCTCAAACGGACGGACAAACCGAGAGGACAAATCAGATTTTGGAGGACATGTTAAGAGCTTGTGCATTAAAGCATGGGAAAAGTTGGGATAAGAGCTTGCCATACGCAGAATTTTCATACAACAATAGTTACCAAGCAAGCTTGAAAATGTCACCACATGAAGCGCTTTATGGGAAGAAGTGTAGGACACCTTTATTCTGGAATGAGACAAGAGAAACTCAAGTATTTGGTCCGGACGTGTTGCAAGAAGCCGAAAAGCAAGTTCAAATAATTCGTGAAAACTTGAGGGCTGCCCAATCAAGGCAAAAAGGCTATGCGGATGAGAAGGAAATTAGCCTTTAAAATAGGAGATTTTGTTTACCTCAAGGTGTCACCAATGAGAGGTCATAAGAGGTTTAACATAAGAGGCAAGCTCGCACCTCGTTATATTGGACCATTCAAGATTTTGGACGAAAGGGGAGAAGTAGCATATAAGTTGGAGATGCCAGCTCATCTTTCAGACGTACATGATGTGTTTCATGTTTCCCAGCTCAAGAAGTCTCTCAGGGTACCGGAAGATCAAGTGCCAATGGAAGAATTGGAACTAGAGGAAGATTTGACGTATGCCGAGCAACCGGTCAAAATTTTGGAAACCAAGGAGAGAGTCACAAGGAACAAGGTCATTAGATGGTGTAAAGTCCAATGGAAGCACCATACCGAAAAAGAAGCAACTTGGGAGCTAGAAGATGATCTCAAGAAGGAATTTCCCTATCTCTTCTCTTCCGCGTCGAATCCCGAGGGCGAGATTCATTTTAAGGGGGGTAGGTTTGTGACACCCTCATTTTCATGCATCATGCCTTGCATACACTCATATACATGTTTAACAATAACCCATAACAAGAGGAACAAGTTTAAAATTGATTTGGAACAAAACCGCACTTAAAAATGTAGAAAAGTGCGGACTAGTCCAGTTTTGCTGAGGACTAGTCCGATTTCTCTCTGTCTAAAAACGGACTTGTCCGTTTTTGCTGCGGATTAGTCCGATAATTGCCCCTGGAAAACTTCGGACTTGTCCGATTTTGTGCGGACTAGTCCAGTATTCCATGAATCCTTGAAAATTTGCTAAGTCCCTGGACTTTTCCGGACTAGTCCGGTGTTCCAGCGGACTTGTCCGTTTTCCTTTCTGACTAAGATCGGACTTGTCCGATTTTAGGCCAGACTTGTCCGATTTTCTCTCTGGACGACTTCGGACTAGTCCGGTCCTGTCCGGACTTGTCCGATATTTCGTGACTCCGAGATTGACCTTTTGTTTTACGACTTGTTTCTTGGGTTTCACATCAAGTGGGCCTAGGGACGTCGTGCCCAACTCTTTTAGAGCCCATGTGGGACTCTAAAGCGGCCTCTACTCATCCCCAAACTCGAAATCCATCTAACCCTAGCCTCCACCTCTATATAAACGACCCCACCCCTTGGTTGGACATCTATTTGCCACTTTTCCACCCACCCAAACCCTAGTTCGTGGGGAGCCACCATCAAGAAGGGAGGAGAAGATCCCAAACAAGAAGAAGAAGAGGAGGAAACGAAGGAGGATCAAGATCTCCACCAAGTTTCGTCCTTCACCACCAATTCATCTCCAAGTTCATCACCAACCCTAGATCATCAAGATCCAAGTGTTACCTCC
The DNA here is from genome assembly GCA_036927565.1 of Tuctoria greenei. Taxonomy (NCBI): domain Eukaryota; kingdom Viridiplantae; phylum Streptophyta; class Magnoliopsida; order Poales; family Poaceae; genus Tuctoria; species Tuctoria greenei. The sequence continues at coordinate 79,109,155 of JAYESD010000007.1, forward strand.
AAGTTTCTTGGTTCATTGGAGTTCTAAACACCTGGTATACCTTCTATTATCTTTTCCTTACGTGCATTCAACCCCTAATCTCCAAATTAACGTCGATCTAGAAAACCCTAATCTGCTGATCTCATCAAGTGCGGACTTGTCCGGTCCCTAGCGGACTAGTCCGATCTTTCTGGTTAAATTGTGTTATATTGATTCTAAAATTTGATCTAATCGAATCCAAACCTGTATAAACTTGTTAAAAGCAATTAGAATTAGTTAGTTATCATTAAAAGCAATCAATTAACAAGTTCTACCTTGCATTTGCATTAATCATGCATGTCATGTCATATTGAGTAATATTTGTGCACTCTTTGATTGTGTTTATTGTCTTGTATGTTTATTGTGTGGATTATACGGATTTGTGCTAGAAAGTGCCACAGAGGATCTACAGCATCAAGAGTTTGAAGGCTTTGACCCTAATCAACAGCAAGAGCAAGGCAAGTGTCCTTGAAGCATATTGATCCTATTTTTAAAATAAATGTTTTGTTTGCAAAACTGCATGCTGTGTCAATTTGATGGGAATCCTATGGTAGGAAGTTTACTAGATTTTCTAAACCAACCTTGTCACCTGGAATTTATGGTAGAGAGGGTCGGGAAGGCTTTTTACTTTTTGCTTCGCTTAATCAACTGGGATGGAAAACAACTATACCAATCAATTTATTTATGCATGGATGAGATTATGGTTAACATGAACTGGTTAAATATGGTATGGTAATGGGTGATCTAAGCAAGCCTGGTATGTGGATGGGTTGGATGTTATGGTGGTTTGCTTGCTTTAGATCTAAGGACCGGTTCATGCGAGAATAAGCCAGGACTTCAGCGCCACCACGAGGCCAAGTATGGGTGCGGCGTAGCTGATTAATTTGGGCTTTGCTAGTGCTATTTGGAACATTGTGGATGCTCGGGGAAGGGGTAGTCGGATTGGGTTTGTTGATGATTGGTGGGACTACCCTGGGATCCGAATGGCTCAAGAGGGGGCCCTTGGTTGAAGATGTGCTCTGCGGGAGACATCGCCACCGGTGAAACCTCAGTGGAGTCTAAATAGGCTAGTAATCCCTTTGTAAAGGCTATTTTGTGATCTCTTGGCCACACACCAACGGAAGTGTGGAATGTGACCGACGGGTCATGGGCATAAGGGAGATTCTTAGTCGCCGAAGGGTGATGAAATCACGAACATGTGGGTAAAGAGGTACAAACTCTGCAGAGTGTTAAATAAAACTATCATGATAGTCGTGCTCCCGGTTATGAGCACCTGGACAACTTCCATGATTAGAGGCAAATTGGATTGGGATGGTTATGGTTTGGTAATGGTTATGGCTGGTTATGAGTTTATCTCTGGTATTGAATCTGGTTATTGGCAATGGTGAAATCTGGAATTTTTGATGATGGTAATGAATTCAGATTTGGTATTACGGTATTACTTATGATTATGATGGGTTTACTTCACATACTTATACTATATTGCTTTTCAAATGTTTTAATGTACTTTTCAGCACTTTACCATTATTATTGTCGTCATTTGAATCAGTCACATGTCATACTTTCCACACTTGCTGAGTACGACATGTACTCACTCTTGCAATCCCCCACCCCAACAGTTGCAGGTCAGGATTGGGAGTTTAATGGCGATAATGCGGAGTTCTAGGCCGTGTCTACCGTCAGCTTTGCCTGTGGTGTTGATTGGAGCTGTGCATATATACCCTATTGCTTATGCTTAGTTTGCTTAGTTGCTTAATTAGTTTATTTCCGCTGCATTAGTCGAACTTGTCATTAATATTCATTAGAGCTTGTATTCGAGGATAATCTAGTTCGTGTAATAAAATTTGGTTAATTAATCTTGTCTTGTGGTAATTTTCTATATACTCTTTTGTGATTGCACTCGTGTATGTGTGATGAACATCCTGGGCACACATATGCGTTAGCTTGGTTCATTTTCGGAACTGGGCGTCACATGAATCGTGGCAACAGATTCGTGGTGATAGATCCTAATGCCACGAACTAGTGAATCGTGGCAACAAATCCTACTGCAACGATCGGGTCCCGTGGCGATAGATGCTAATGCCACGAACTAGTGAATCGTGGCAACAGATTTGTGGTGATAGATCCTAAAGCCACGAACTAGTGAATCGTGGCAATATATCCTAATGCAATGATCAAGTTCCGTGGCGATAGATGCTAATGCCACGAACTAGTGAATCGTGGCAACAGATTCGTGGCGATAGATCCTAATGCCACGAACTAGTAAATCGTGGCAACAGATCCTAATGCAACGATTGTGTTCTGTGTCGATAGATGCTAATGCCACGAACTAGTGAATCGTGGCAATAGATTCGTGACGATAGATCCTAATGCCACGAACTAGTGAATCGTGGCAACAGATCCTAATGCAACGGTCGTGTTCCGTGGTGATAGATGCTAATGCCACGAACTAGTGAATCTTGGTAACAGATTCGTGGCGATAAATCCTAATGCCACGAACTAGTGAATCGTGGCAACAGATCCATATGCAATGATCGTGTTCCGTGGCGATTTATGCTAATGCCACGAACTAGTGAATCGTGGAAAAAGACCAAGCTTACTGCAACGATTTAGTATTCGTTGCAGTACAATCCTTGCAACAGGGTGGAATCCTTGTAGTGCTTATTCTAACCAACTAAGCCAAGCCTATGTCATTTGACAATCAGAAGCTTAAGGACATGGTTTTAGTCATACACAACTTCTTCCATGTTCATATCTAAGTGCAATGATAAGCCATCTCAAAAGAAGAATTGCAATGAATGCATATTCTCTTGATCTTTTCTCAATTTATATTTGTTCATAAAACTCAACATGTGAGTTGATTACTTGATTAATTCATTATGATTAAAAGCACTTGTGATCATGCAACTAGTTAAAAACAACAATAATGTTGGATCATGACCAAATTTAGTGTAAGTAATTATTCCAATTACTAGTCATGGCAAAAACTACAAAATATATAACACGAGTAATGTAGTAAGAACTTTCAGCATGTAAAAGGAAGCACAAAGTCATATATGTATAAAATACTATGCTCATATTATTTTAAGTACAGATTCACAAATAGAATTCCCAAGTTTCAAAACTTCCCCTCAATTTAAGCCATGAGGATGCATACCCCCTATTTCACTATGAATGTAACAAAAACGAGTGAAATCCAAATGTTTTGTGAAAATGTCAGCCAATTGTTGTTTGGTATCTACATGGTGAAGCACAAGGTTTCCTTTTTCAACAGTATCACAGAGAAAGTGATACCTAGTATCAATGTGCTTAGTTCTACAATGTTGCACGGGGTTTCTAGCAATGCAAATGGCACTAGTGTTATCACAAAATAGTGGTACACTATCTAGATCAACCCTATAGTCCTTAAGTGTTTGAACAATCCAAAGAATTTGTGAGCAAGCACTAGCAGCAGCTACATAATCAGATTCGGCTGTGGATTGTGCAACTGAGTTTTGTTTTCTAGAGGACCAAGCAACAAGTAAATTACCAGGAAAATGACAAGAACTGGAAGTACTTTTCCTATCAATCCTACAACCCCCAAAATTAGCATCCGAAAAAACATTCAAAGTCACGGTTGAGGAAGAAGGGAGAAAAATGCCGAATTCTAGAGTTCCATGTAAGTACCTGAGAATCCTTTTGACGGCCTGACGATGTGAAGCACGTGGGGAAGCTTGAAACCGTGCACAAAAACATACGCTAAATTGTATGTCCGGTCTTGATGCCGTGAGGTACAAAAGTGATCCGATCATGCTTGTATATTCTTTTTTATCCTTGGGCTCACCATCTTTGTCAAGTTCAAGTGTCGTTGCTGTTCCCATTGGTGTCTGAAGAGGCTTGCTTTTGTCCATGTTGAAGCGTTTAAGAAGGTCTCTTGTATAATTCATTTGATGCACAAAGGTTCCCTCCATAGTTCCGAAACCACAACACCTTACGTGAGCACCTCACATAAGCATGTTGCAAATCACAGCAAAATGATATCAGTCATAACCACCAAAACACAACCAAAACTTAGTAAAAGAATACTAAGAAAACTTTCCATAATCCAAAATGAAAGTTCAAAACATTGCAAGTTAAAAGCAGAACCACTGCAATCAAGCTCTGAACCTTGCCAAAGCTAACCGAACCTTTACTTGGACCTTACCAAAACCAACAGGATCTAGCGCCGGGACTTACCAAAGCTAGCAGGACCTAGCTCCGGAGCTAACCAAAGCTAGTCAGACCTAGCGCCGGAGCTTACCAAAGCTAGTCAGACCTAGCGCCGGAGCTTACCTAAGCTAGTCAGATCTAGCGCCGGAGCTTACCAAAGCTAGTTGGACCTAGCCAAAGCAAGTTGGACCTTACGTCGGACCTTGATGATATAGGTGTTTTGGTAGTATTCAAAACTTTTATCGCCATAGCCAATGTATTCAGCACACATAGGTCTCACAATCTCCCCCTTGATAAATGCACTGGTAACACCACTTAAAATCCGAACATTGTCTTATTCCCATGAAAAGTTTTGAAAACAATTTCTCCCCCTTTTTGAAAATCAATGGAGATAGAAATAAATATCTCCCCCTATACATATTTCTCACCCTTGCATACTTATCCCCCTTTGACATTGTATTCAACAAGGTACAAAAGAGAAATTTTAATTTGTTATGAGCGCATTATAACATATACATATAAAACAAAGCTCATCCAAGTCATACTACCAAGTAACTTAAACTATCACAACAATGAGATACATAAAGTAGTGTAAGCCATGCTAGAGATCAAATGTAATTTTCAATTTTAGCAAGTCATGATCTCGCAAACTTAACCATGCCAAAACCTGAAAGCATGACACTTGTTGATGCATTTTATTATTTTTCAAAGCACAAATTTAGATCATATGATATTTGCAAGAGATTATATGTGCATCTACCTTATTCTAACCAACCAAGCCAAGCCTATGTCATTTGACAATCAGAAGCTTAAGGACATGGTTTTAGTCATACACAACTTCTTCCAAGTTCATATCTAAGTGCAATGATAAGACATCTCAAAAGAAGAACTGCGATGCATGCATATTCTCTTGACCTTTTCTCAGTTTATATTTGTTCATAAAATTCAACATGTGAGTTGATTACTTGATTAATTCGTTATGATTAAAAGCACTTGTGATCATGCAATAAGTTCAAAACGGCAAGAATGTTGGATCATGACCAGATTTAGTGTAAGTAATTATTCCAATTACTAGTAATGGCAAAAACAACAAAATGTATAACATGAGTAATGTAGCACGAACTTTCAGTATGTAAAAGGAATCACAAAGTCATATATGTATGAAATACTATGCTCATATTATTTTAAGTTCAGATTCACATATAGACTTCCCACGTTTCAAAACATCCCCTCAATTTAAGCCATGAGGATGCACAACCCCTATTCAATACGAATGTAACAAAACGAGTGAAATCCAAAGGTTTTGTAAAAATGTTAGCCATTGTTGTTTGGTATCTACATGGTGAAGCACAAGGTTTCCTTTTTCAACATTATCACGGAGAAAGTGATACCTAATATCAATGTGCTTAGTTCTAGAATGTTGCATGGGGTTTTTACCAATGCAAATGGAAATAGTGTTATCAAGAAACAGTGGAACACTATCTAGATCAACCCCATAGTTCTTAAGTTTTTGAACAATCTAAAGAATTTGTAAGCAAGCACTATCAACAGCTACATATTAAGATCCGACTATGGATTGTGCAACTGAGTTTTGTTTTCTAGAGGACCAAGCAACAAGTGAATTACCAAGAAAATGACAAGAACTTGAAGTACTTTCCTTATCAAAAAAATGGTTGAGGAAGAAGGAAGAAAAATGCCAAATTTTTGAGTTCCATGTAAGTACATGAGAATCCTTTTGACGACTTGACGATGTGAAGCACGTGGGGAAGCTTGAAACCGTGCACAAAGACATACGCTAAATTGTATGTCTAGCCTTGATGTCGTCAGGTACAAAAGTGATCTGACCATGCTTCTATATTCTTTTTGATTCGTGGTTTCACCATCTTCGTCAAGTTCAAGTGTTGTTGCTATTCCCATTGGTGTCCGAGGCTTGCTTTTGTACATGTTGAAGCGGTGAAGAAGGTCTCTTGTATACTTCGTTTGATGCACAAAGGTTCCCTCCTTAGTTTCAAAACCACAACACCTTAGGTGAGCACCTCACGTAAGCATGTTGCAAACCACAACAAAATAGTATCAATCATAACCACCAAAACACACCAAAACATAGTAAAATAATACTAAGCAAACTTTCCATAATCCATAAAGAAAGTTTGAAATATTGCAAGTTAAAAGGAGAACCACTGCAATCAAGCTCCAAACCTTGCCAAAGCTAACCGGACCTTGAACCGAAGCTTACCAAAACCAACACGATCTAGCACCGGAACTTACCAAAGCTAGCAGGACCTAGCGCCGGAGCTAACCAAAGCTAGTCAGACCTAGCGCCAGAGCTTTTCAAAGCTAGTCGGACCTAGCACCGGATCTTACTAAAGATAGTCAGACCTAGCGCCGAAGCTTAACAAAGCTAGTCGAACCTAGCGAAAGCAAGTCGGACCTTACGTCAGACCTTGATGACAAAGGTGTTTTGGTAGTATTGAAAACTTTTATCACCATAGCCAATGTATTTGGCACACATAGGTCTCACAGCTGTCGACGACTCTACGTTGATGGTCGGCAAAGCCGGAGCAGCTAGCTCTGGTACCACCAAAGGGGCCTGCCGTCAACATTTCTACGACGATAGTGGGCGACGCTAGAGCAACCAGCTCCATCACCACCCATGGGGCCTCTTGTCGATGACTTTGCGACTATGGTGGGCGACGCGAGAGCAGCCAGCTTTGGCACCACCCAAGGGCCTACTATCGATGTTTCTGCGATGATGGTGGGCAACGCCGCAGCAGCCAGCTCCAGCACCACCCAAGGGGCCTGCCGTCGACGACTCTGCGATGATTGCAGCAGACACCAGGGCAGCAAGCTCTGGCGCCACTCAAGGGGCCTACCATCGATGTTTCTGCGATGATGGTGGGCGACGCCAGAGTAGCCAGCTCTAGCACCATCCAGGGGGCCTGCCATCGACGACTCTGTGACGATGGTGGGTGACGTCGGAGCAGCAAGCTCCGGCACCACCAAAGGGGACTGCCATCGACATTTCTGCGATGATGGTGGGCGACGACGGAGCAGCTAGCTCCGGCGCCACCCAAGGGGCCTGCTGTCGACGTCTTTACTCAGACAAAGCTTGGTGCCCCTGAAGGGACCCCACTGAAGCCATCCATTCAAACTCCCATGATCCACTGGGGGCCGGTTGAAGACATCCTGCGATCAAGTGGTAGGTGTGCACAGCCACCTGGCCACATCTACCGGGGGCCTCTAAGGGGGTTCCATAGGCAGGACATCAACTGACGACAGATCGGACATCTCAACTGTGCGATCGTTGGTTCCTCTAACAAACTCGGCCAAAGTTCTTCAAGCCCTTACGCAGCTAAGGACTCGGAGCGACAACTTGAGAAGCACAAGACAAGCCAAGAAGCCAAACACAAATTCAAATTCATTGAAGAATATTTACAAAGGGGCGAGCCCCAGGTACAAAGACGTCCCCACCTAGAGGCCGCTGACCTCAATGTCTCGTGAATTGCGTGGTGACATGTGTGGTGGCATCTTTGACTTATACCGTCGCCACCTCTTCACGCTCCACGATGGGCCCTCGAATACCGGGTCCAAATGTATCTCTGGATACCAACTCCGGTAGCACACCAGAATGTGGGACGCCATTGTCTCTGCCAGCGCTTTACCCTCGTCTTACAAATGGCAGGCCAGCTGCCGCTCCTGCAGATCGAGCTCTCGGGTGCAGTGTTCCAAAGTCTGCTCTCGAGCCTGAATGTCAATTTCTAGCAGTAGGAATTCCTAGCACTCAGCTAGGTGCTTCTCCTAATACCGCGCCAGGTTGCTCTCCCGAAGCTCAAGGTCTTTGATGCGAGACTACATCCTGTCGCGATCTACCTCAGCCCGAGTCATCATCTCTTGGGCTGCCACCTCTTGCTCGGCAACAGCAGCCTCGTAGCAACCCGGGGGCACTCAACTTTCTTCAAGGGCAATCAGGCGAGCCTCAATCGTCTCATTGGTCACCTTGGCGTCAACCAGAATCTTCTGGGACATTGTGTCCATGGCCTTCACCAAGCGGCAACTCAACTCCAGCTCCTCACCCTCCGTCTGATGCTTCACCTTCGCCTCAATGATCCTGGACCTCAAAAGGTCCTCCCAGGCCTGGAGGTGCTCGCCCTCAACACGCAGCTTCTCCCACTCTGCGGCGAGGGTGCCCTGGGCCCAGCTGAGGTTGGACTGCACCAAGTTGATTCTGGATTGTGCCGAGCCAATGACGACGGAGAGGCGCTCTGGTTCTGCCGAAGCCATGGAGGGCCGCCCTATGATCATCTCGGGAACCTCTTCCTCCTGCGGTGATGAAGGAAAGGCCACATATGTTGGGGGACTCGTCCCCGGGAGCTGAGCAGAAGTTGTTGCACCACCCGTAGCGGTAGCACCACCATCGCCTGAGAAGCCACCTGCTGGATCAATAGCCTAGGAGGTCGGACCCTCAACTTGCTGAGCCGAATCCGACATTACCTATGGTACGACCACCGGAAGTGCGACACTACCCAAGCCAGGCGCGTACCCCAGAGCAATACTCCCTTGTACCGGCTTGGCGGTCTGCTCCACCGATGCAGCCGTGGCCTCCGAGGCCGACTTTTGAGTGTTTCGGGTCACTACCCCCGGTGGTAAGGGCGTCACAACAGCTGATGTAGACATGCAGATCAAAATCAAAGTATGTTCAAACAAGAAGAACAAATGCAACAACGAATCGATCTTTGGTAAGAATGACTTAACGACGTCCCTGGAAACTCAAGCGGGCCTCGACTTCTAGCGGCTCTGAGCCTACGAGCTCTGCTGACGATGCAACAGGCGGGGTCGATCCGACTGGGCCTCCACCAGAACCACCTACGATGCTGCCAGTCTGCATCGGTGTGTCCCCACGACTCCAACGGTGCCACTTCCGGTGCCTCCTCTCGAGCCGCCACCAACGTCCATTGCCAAACCTGGGGCAAGGTTCCTAGCGGCCTGAAACCTCTTGGCCTAAGGCTCTGTTGATGTTTCTTACATCACAGATCATCTATCGAAAGAGATGAGGTCCGCAAGCACATAGAAACTATCGTCTACCATTTCACCCAAGAGTATTCCCCAGGGTATTGTATTTATCCCAAAGGAAGGCAATGGCGTAAAGTAAACACAACTCTTGTGGTCAATCTATGTGATACTAATCAATTATCAAGACAGGGGTAAGTTGTTATCTTTGTACTATGACAAAAACCTATGCAATCTATGCTAAGTTAAATAGGTCCTAGTGGAGATTAGACTAAGAGTTGGGGAGTTGCTCCTACAATGCTTCTAGCATACATATACAGAGCCTAAGTTAGATACAAATGAGCATGTCAATGGTGAATAGTTATGCTAAGTTGTTCAACATTTTGGGCACGGGTTTACCCCTAGCAATACTAGGATGACTCCCACCAAGAGCCTGTGGCATAGCCGAACGTGGAGGATTACAAAGTACAGATAGGGCTGTCACCACCTACTGCCTACCTCTTCACTCTATGGGTCTACGAGACATCAGACATTACATAACTACCCTAGCACCATGCTAGCATGTTAAGTAAATACCTTAAGAATCATGACATCTTAAGGCAATGACTAACCTTAACATAAGCAATGTTGAGACATAGCATAAGTTATTCATATCAACATGACCATATCATAACTAATTAGACTATAGTTGGGGTTTATAGTGTTCATGATGATAGTATAATGACATTAAGGCATGATCATAAAGACTATTCCTACCACATACATGGAATCAACAATCAAACAAGAAATGCTTCATCCACGTATAAGAATAAAAGAATACTAAAGATAATATCTTTATTATGCATAAAGTCACAAATATAAGGAAAGATGCATGAGTCATAGCTTTCCCAATTTGGACTTGGGAGTAGAGGCTTCCCTCTCTATAGCCTAACTCCACTAAGGACTAAGAGAACTAGTGTATACAATATAATGGTGGTCAAGTTGTGTGTATTGAAGTGAGGGGTGAGGGGTCCTATTTATAGATTGGAGAAGGGTCGGTACCCGCCACCAAAAGCGTGCGAATCATTCACCCATGACCTCTTCAAGCCGCGAGGAGCCAACACGTGGTGTTTGACCGCGTTTGGCGCCAGGACCTAGTCGGCCGACTAGGGGGCTCGACCGACCCGGTCTTGGCTCCAAACGACCAGTTCTTCCTCCAGGTGACTGATAGGTGGGTCCCATTTCATGATATCGGTGCTTCACCATTGGATGGACTCGAATACTTATGTTTGTGGGCAATTTGATCCATGTTGTGCCACGTGTCGATTCTTGATTGGCTGGGATGATATTTTATAGGATCCATCCCCTTGTTTCATTTCAATTCTGTGTAAAATGCCTGCATGCACCAATTTCTCCAAGTACAAGTGGAAATAGGTTAAATAGAAAGGTGATGTGTGCAAGAAATGATATTTCCTTCACATAATTGAGTTATATTGACCGGTGAAATTGGTATATAACATCCGTCAACAAACTCACCCAAGCTTATCCTTTGATCATCCCGAGCAAAGTCAAGACTTTAGATTGATGATCAGAATACCATGTGCACAACAGAATACTCTACCTAGTATTACAAAAATTGGCATGGTACTTCACCCATATCAAGTAGTTATGAGGCATATGCCATCTCGTATTCATGGGTGGTTGAAAGATAAAACAGCAAATGGAGCACACATACCATATAAATCAAGTTCCACTCAAATTCTGGAGAGTTCAATTTAGATTTTAAGTATCTCAATTTGATTCTCTCGGTCTCTTCTTTGTGTGTAGTGGAAACATATCCTCACAAAGGCATTGTGCCTACACTAATCCTACCACTAAATAAGGCTTGCATGTGGAGCTTGGTAGGGAATATAGTAGGCATATTTGCAACACATAATATTGCTAAGTCAAAAAAGCAAGCCTTAGGAGAAATCAATTCAAAACTATTTGATCCAAGACTTGTGCATGTGAGGGAGGTGGATGTGGATATTTGAGATGACTCCTTTTTGGGTGGACTCTCTTATTTTGCACGAATGAAACATGGCTACTTTTATGTTCTCTTTTTTTTCTCATGCTTATGATGTAAGCATGCAATTTGTTTTTTCTTTTTTTTCTTGTAGCCATGTCTTCTACTCCCTTTTTATGCATGAAATTTTGGAGAGAGTACTAAGCATGAATAATATGGAATTTATCTTTTTATTGTGAAAGGATGGTATGATGGAATTTTGCTTACTTCTATTGTAGAAGTATAGCATGTGCAAGTGAAGTCTTGAATTCAAAAAGTAATGAATAAAATCTCACATAGGTCTATACTAATTTGACAAAGCTCAATGTGAAGACAAATAGCATATGCATAAGGTGTATCAATATGATGTATCATATGGGTTTGGTAGGTATTTCCAAAGATAACTTAAATCTTTTCAGAATTTCTTCAGAAATCTAAGTTTCACTTTCAAACTAAGAATAGCAGCCCTATCACTATATCATATCTCACAACAACTTAGAATGGATTAAGCTTTTGCTACCCACAATTTCTAAATCAAGGCAAAAGTAATTCTAGCCAATGAAAGCGATATTTTGGAGAGTAGTAAGTTGTAAAGTAGGGACTATTAAAACAGAGAAACTAATCATCATTTCATCTATGTGAATTCCGAACCATTCTTACTGCACATATTTTATTTTATTTTGAAAGCAAATATACTATACTTATTTTTAAGTTTTTTTATTTGCAAGGTGAATGGTGGGTGAATGGAAACTAAATATGCCAGGGGTGTGATACAAGTTACCTCAAGTAGGGGTCCTCCCCAAGATTGTTCTTGTTCAAGGTCCGCGATAGGGGATGAAACCCTAATGACAGATTTAGGCCATGAGGTTGGCCTAAATTTGTTTGCAGCATGGCTTTGACATTTGATGGGTTGAGTGTTGATGTTGGGTTGTCTTCCATGGATTCCACGAGTGTGGTCGAGGAGAGTGTTTCCTATATCGCTCATCCACACCTTAAGGTTTCCATAGGTTGGATGTACCTTGTTGTTCATTGGCTAAGGTAATGATATCCCTTGGCTTCAAAGAAATGACGTGCACCCAACACGGTTGAGTGTGTTCCGTCATTCTTTGGCTAAGGTGTATCATACCTTCTTTCCATAAAGGAATAACTTGTACCCCTCATGCATTGGTTGTGATCCATCATTCCATGGCTAAGGTAGTGATACCCTTTAGCCACAAAGGAGTGACATGTACCCAATATGTGTTGCGTACGATCCGTTATTCCTTGGCTAAGGTACAACATACCTATAACCACAAAGGGATGACATTCACTCAACATGGGTTAAGTGTGATCCGTTGTTCCTTGGCTCAGGTATAAAATATGTTTTGGTCACATAGGAACAACTTGCACCCAATATACATTGGATGTGATCTTGGCATTTATTGGTTAAGGTACATCATATCTTTTAGCAACAAAGGAATAACTTACACCCAATGATGGTGGCAATTCCCTTGAGCATGAATGAGTGCTTAGAATAGTTGATAGTATAATGCTCTCACATATTCGTAGCTGCCCATTGGTTTCTCACAGAGGGTTTCCATGTCAAACCTCCGGCCTCGTATAGTTATGGTTGACCTTCGGGCTTAATTTCCGATAGGTTGAAACCATCCTAATTTACTCTTTGGCCAAGAGATATTGAAATGGAATCCTCTTAGGGTTTCCAATAATCGGATCTTTGAATACCTGCATAGTTATTTTACTCTTGCAAACTTCCCCTCCATGATAGAGAGGGATAGTTAGCTCTCGATACTTGTACAAATAAATTTTCGGGTTAGGTAACCGAATCTTCATTTGTACGCACGAGGAAGAACAAGAGCAAAATGCATTGGGTCCAATTTCCAGTGTATTCATGAACAATGTATGAATCATTGCTAGGAGTGGGCTTTATGTATAAATCAAGTTGAACATTTTATAAAGCTCCTACTCATAGCAATGCAAGTGATATACATACACTATATGGATCCCTTCATCTTGTAAAATTTCTAACCATCATAGCTTTTTAAAGGAGCAAGTATTTATCATTTGGATCATGGCAAACAAGACTCTCAATTTATTCCTCCTGAACATTTTTAATTTTCTTGCCTAGGAATATGAAATTTTGTGATCCATGCATGAATGAGTTTCAAATCAAAATTATGGACATCACTATTCCTAGGTTACTACAAACGAATTCAACCATTAAGTCATTCCATACGCATTACATAGGCAGAAAATGTCTAAGTCAATTTTAGCAATGCTTATGAAATTCTAGATACTTCATTTAAATTTGTTTCTAAGTAAGGTGACATTCCTTTTTGAAGAATCAAAATGAGCAATTCCAACACTTACTCTCGTGAGGATGTATACGAATTGAATGATGAGAAGGTGTAAACCTTCGTTACCAAAGAAAGCCAAATTCATTCAATTCTAATGCAATTCAAACGACGGAAAATTTGAACTTCGACCTCAATTGAAGAGTAGTCTTGGTTGAAGGTCGTTGTTTGAGAAAATCACGACCTTGAATTTTTTTGTAGCCTTCATGTTCAATGTCTCCTGCCAAGTTGAGGTTGGAGTTGAGTGAGCTTCATCTTGTTCCTCCATTGGACCACCATCTTTAGCATTCCTCCACCATGAACTCAAAATGAGATCGATGGAGGGATATGCACTTGATGGGGACTTCCAACCTCTTTACAAATTTTTTCCTAGCTGCACTAAAATCAAGAACGAACAAAACAACTCAAAAACGGGTTACGTTAGCTCAAAAGCATGTTGTACCCTTTGTCAAATTATTTTGCTCAACTTGAAACAACCTGCAAATGGAATTAATATTAAGAGAAATATTTTCATTTTGAATTAGGAACAGGGATTCAAGTGGTTATGCCCAAGGTTCATATCCAAATAGATTTATTTCCTAATTCAATAGTTTTAGGATGGTTGGAAGTTTTACTTTCCAACATGCAAGTGTGAGAATTCAAACATGCTAAATGCAAATGCAAATATTTTATGGGAAATCCAAATATGCATTTGGGGAATTAAATATGAGATAACTACCACTTAACCTATTGACAAGGACTCATCGAATTTTTAAAGTTCAATGAGTAGGACTTACCTTTGTCCAGTTTGGTGCGATGATTTGTTGTCCAATCCCGGAGTTGAGATGTGGACAACTTCCCTTGATTTACATGTCAAATCTCCTTTAGCATGTCAATTGAACATGTGGACCACATGATGGCCTTAGCCTCTCCGTCATTTGATGAAGACTTTTCAATGCAGTGAAAGCTTCTTCCTCTTGAAGATATTCTCTTGTGAGCATGGTGAGGCTTGTACTTATTTAGGGGTGTCACTTCAACCTTCTTGATGTTCTTTTGAGTTCACCCATACTTTGATCACAAATCAAAAGCTTCCTTGGACATGATGACATGTGGACTCCACAATCAAACAAGAAACGCTTCATCCACAATGTCACTTGCCCTATGTTGCATGGGCTTGGTAAAAAGGTAGGTATCCCAACAAGTGGTTGTGGGATATCTTGGATCTTGAATGCTCTTTAAGTTTCATGTCCTTGGCCAAGAATTTCATGTAATTGTTGTCTCGATTTCTTGCTTGGCCATGGACAAGATACTTCAAGGTAGGCTAGTGGAACTTAAAACCTTTGAAATCCCCATAGCCTCCTTGATTACAAGGGTGATGTTGATTCACCCTTGACCTCCTTTAGTTGATAGCCATTGGAGTTGTTGTTGGCAAATGATCCTCCTGGGTCTTTGGGAAAATGATTCCCCAAGTGGCCCATGTTGACATAGATTTTCACAAATCATGTGAATATCCATGGTTTGGATCATCCAAACCACTTCTCCATTGGCTTGATCTTCACGATACTTCAATGGAAGTGTAGTTCCTTAGCTAGCATGTTCACCTTGTTAAGTGGTGTGCATGCCAAGCTAAAATAATTAGAGCACTATTCAATCTGCCCCTTGAGTAGAGACCATATTATCATCCATGATGAATGAGAATATGACTCCTTTAGCTCCAGCACAAAGGTGGTCATAGATTGGTGGACCAACCCATGACATTAATGTTGGATGAGGAGCCAAATATCCACCCTATGGTGGAGACAAACCAAGAAGAACTCTTGGAGCCTCACCCAAGCTTCGGGATGTATGACTTTTGTTCCTACTGGAAGCTGAAATTGTTCTGCGAAAGGCAATGGTTTTGCCTAGCGGATACTTGTTGAGTTATGCCTTCAATTATCTTGCAGTTGAGCACTAGCGTTCTCGTTGGCTATCCCCTGAAATGGGTTAACCAACACTACCCTCTTTTCACCACAACAGGAGAAAACAAACAAGGGTAATGCTATCTAATAAATACTAGTATCTATAGCTTAATCACATGTGATAGCTATCCTTCACTTCCTTTGCCTTCCCTGGCAACGGTGCCAGAAATGCTTGTTGACATTTCTTACATCACAGGTCATCTCTCGAAAGAGATGAGGTCTGCAAGTGCACGGAAACTATCATGTAGCATTTCACCCAAGAGTATTCCCAAGGGTATTGTATTTTCCCAAAACAAAGCGTTGGAGTAAAGTAAACTCTACTCTGGTGATCAATCTGTGGGATACTAATCAATTATCAAGACAGGAGTAAGTTGATATCATGGGTAGTGTGACACATAACTAAGAAATCTTTCCTAAAGGGTAAATATGTCCTAGTGGAGATTAGACTAAGAGTTGGGGAGTTGCTCCTACAATGCTTCTAGTATACATATACATAGCCTATGTTAGATACTAATGAGGATGTCAATGGTGAATAATTATGCTAAATTGGTCAATATTTCATGCACGGATATACCTCTAGCAATACTAGGACTACTCCTGCCAAGAGCCTGTGGCATAGTCGAACGTGGAGGATTACAAATGACAGATAGGGCTGTCAACACCTACTGCCTACCTCTTGAAATCTGTGGGTCTACGAGACATCAAACGTTACTTAACTACCCAAGCACCATGCTAGCATGTTTAGTAAATACCTTAAGAATCATGACATCTGAAGGCAATGACCAACCTAAACATCATTGAACCAATGTTGAGACATAGCATAAGTTATTCATATCAACATGACCATATCATAACTAATTAGACTATAGTGGGAGTTTATAGTGTTTATGATGATAGTATAATGACATTAGGCATGATCATAAACACTATTCCTACCACTTACATGGAATCCACAATCAAATATTTAACGCTTCATCCAAGTATATGAATAAAAGAAGACTAAAGATAATATCATTATTATGCATAAAGTCACAAATATAAGAAAAGATACATGAGCCATACCTTTCCCAACTTGGACATGGTAGTAGAGGCTCTCGTCTCTACTCTATAGCCTAACTCCACCAAGGACAAAGAGAACTAGTGTATACAATAGAATAATGTTCATGTGGTCTGTGTTGAAGTGAGGGGTGAGGTGTCCTATTTATAGCTTGGAGAAGGGTCGGTTCCGGCCACCAAAATCGCAAAAATCTTTCACCCATGACCTTTTCAAGCCGAGAGGAGCCAACACTTGGTGTTTGACCGCGTTTGGCGCCAGGACCTAGTCGGCTGAATAGGGGGGGTCGGACGACCTGGTCCTGGCTCCAAATGGCCAGTTCTTCCTCTAGGTGACTGATAGGTGGGTCCCATTCCATGATGCCATTTGATCCATGTGGTGCCACATCGTTGGTTGGCCTCAGATACTTCTGTTAATGAGCCATTTGATCCATGTGGTGCCACATGTTGATGCTTGATTGGCTGAAATGATTTGATAGGATCCATCACCTTGTTTCACTTCAATTCTGTGTAAAATGCCTGCATGCACCAATTTCTCCAAGTACAAGTGGAAATAGGTCATATGGAAAGTTGATGTGTGCAAGAAATGATACTTCCTTCACATAATTGAGTTATATTGACACGTTAAATTGGTATATAACAACCGTCAATAGGATCCATGGGGGTAGTGCTCCTGGAGCAATCTTCTGCGCATTGGACTCCACTGGTGGTGAAGATGCTGGCCGGTGTGCTGGCCCCAGTCAATTGCAAAATCGTCGCTTGGCGGACAGGGTTTCGACCCGAAGAACCACCAACACCTGAGGCTGAGGAGGGGCGCTCCACCAGACATTGACATTGAGTGAGGACTGCCCTTGGCGGTGCCCTTGGCAGTGACCGAGGGTGTTTGTCCTTCACAACCTCAATCACTAGTGATTTTCCCTCCCCTATGTCGGGGACTGGCGTGTTGACTTTCCCTTCGTCGTAGGGTGAAACTTCCACCCTCAACACTTCGGAGCCTGGAGCAGGTGCAGACTCATGTGGAGGGTCGATGATGGCCAGTCCATGGTCCGCATTGCCAACGTGCTGCGGCACAAGACCTAGCGCATCCAGGTTCGGCATCTCCTTCAGGATCTTCACCCTGAGAATCCGATTCGAGCAAAGTGACAGACAAGACCGCAGAAGGATGAAGACGTCGGGAGATATCGGATCATCACACGCCTTGGACATCACATAAAATATTTCTTGCGGGGTCATCTCCGTGTTGCGGCCCCTCACCAACCTAGTGCCATCCTATGGCCCGAAGTAGAGCCATGCAGTGCGACAACAATGATGGAGAGGGTCTAGGCATCAACGCACGAAGTTCGCCAGCACCATCAGCTTTGACAAACCATGATCCGCTAGGAATAGGGTTTTGTCCATCTTCGAGGTATACACCGACTACAACTCTGGGCGCTCCTGCCAGGTATTCTTCCTAAGTGTCGGCCAGTCGGTGGGCAAGACAATGAGATCGTGGGCATCAGCGTGTACGATCACCCAGTCAATCCTCCAGTCAGCCCATCTCATGGTGGAGAGCGCGGTGATGTACTTGAAAGGGTTATTGGCCTGAGGCTGGATGTAGTAGGCGCTGAGGAAGCTCGTCTTGCTCTTCCAAGTCCGCCTCAGCACGAACAACTGCAGGAACACCAGCACAGACGGGTACACCCAGATGAAGATTTCGCGAAGTGCAAGAATACCACTGCAACCACCAAAGAATTTGGCGACAGGTGATGAAGTTGGAGCTCAGGGACCTCCAAAAGCGTCACTAGGGAGTAATTGGGAGGAACAAACCTAAAGTAAGCATATGAATTTAATAAGATGATCTCAATATGCTCCAAAACTATAGGCATGGAGTCCGGACAGATCAGATCCTGCCGCTCCTTGTCCTCCCTAGCCAAGTAGTCGTCTCATGGGTGCTACGTCCACCACGCGAGAAGGAGGCTAGACAGAGTCCATTGGAGCAGGAGTCAAGAGTCTCGAATGTGGGGAAAGCACAGGTGATAAAGGAGGAAGACGAAGGCTTGAACGTTGAGGGTGTGATTAAGAGAGGAACAACCTTTGCACACAATGGTTTCGTTTTAAACACCCTGGCCACGTTTGAGCGCACCGTGCAAATCGCATGGGCCCGAAACCCACTGCTCAACCCATAGCATCCATGATTGTGTTGCCCGGGTCTCTTGTCAAAGAGATCGGCCCAAGCATGCCCCCACTTGAGGAGGCAACCAGGCGATTCCCATAAAGGTGGTGATGATGGCAGAGGCGCACACCGTTTTGACTGATCAAGACAAAATCAAAAAGCAGCGGGGGAAAGCCGGGATAGGGCTCCACCCTCGGGCTCATCACCTCCCCCCAGGGTGGACTC
This sequence comes from Tuctoria greenei, assembly GCA_036927565.1. Classification (NCBI taxonomy): domain Eukaryota; kingdom Viridiplantae; phylum Streptophyta; class Magnoliopsida; order Poales; family Poaceae; genus Tuctoria; species Tuctoria greenei. Next base: position 79,128,109 of record JAYESD010000007.1, read on the forward strand.
AGGGGCCACTGTTGGTACCCGGCAGACCGGATACCCTCGCGCACAGGGTAAAAGCACCTAAGTGCCTTGCCTTCCTGAGGAGGCAAGGTCCGAGGGCACCATGTGTCCAGAAGGCCCGAACTCCTCCCTACCTCAGATACGAAATCTGGAGCTTCCACATGGATCTCAAGCCGAGGTCAAGCTCCCTCGAGGAGACGGGCTCCCAAGCGGCCATGTGTCCATCTAGACAGGATCCCAGTCCCCATAGGAGTGGGCTTCGGTGCACCCGCGTGGATCGAAGCACCAGGTCGGCCGCCTCCCGTGGAGGTGGGCTCTAGCTCAACAACGTGTCCCACGGCCCTAGATCCACTGCTCTGCTCAGCAACGGGCTTTGCGGCTGCCACGTGGTCCGCGGATCGGGACATGGCTTCCCCTGTAGAGGCTAGCTCTCGCGCTACCACGTACTGAACAACTTGCCCTGGGAGGTGGGTTGTGGGAGTTAAGAGGGCGGTGCGCCTTGTCTAAATCAAGTATTGAAGACACGCGCCTTTCCCAGGCGCCTGACGCGGCGCACGCCTACTGCCAGGTACCACTATGCCCAATTCCATCACAATGAAGACGCGCAGGCCTACCCCACTCTTCCAAGTGGGTAGCTTACGGCGACGGGGACAGTTGGACGGGACATTCCCTGCCATCATTAACAACTATGCATGGGCCACTGGTGTCAAGGCGGCAAAATGGCAGGACTTCAAGCCACGATTAGAGGAGGCTTATGCGAGAATCCTTATATCTTTAGGTTAATATCGCCCCGGGACCACCTGTCGGGCCCCGAACCCCACTTGTAAGGTGTCCGACCTTGTCTATAAAAGGACCGGACCGCCACCGTTACAAAGGATCCCCAATCTAACGCATACACACAGTACACACTCATTCACACCAGCAATACAACCTTACCGTGAAGTAGGGTATTACACTGTGGTGGCCCGAACCACGTAAAAACAACTGTCTCACCACTCTCATACGCGCAATCTCGTCATTGTGGACTAAGCCCTGCCGATCAAGAACCTCTGCGGGCTGCTCTCATATCTGGTCTGGGGGAAGTGTCGCAAGAACACTTCGATAGTGTGCCTTATATTAAGGTCTGTGTGGAGTCGATGATGGAGTGGTTCATTTTTCGCGCGCATTGATGGGACGATGGGATGCTTTGAAACCGCTTGCCTCGGGGAAACAAAAGTTCACACGCCGGTCGCACGTCTCTGCACCAGCAGCCGCAATTATGTTCTTCGTACCTCCTCCTCGGGTCGCCCATCTCCCTTGGTCAACAATGGAAGATGCGCTTTTTCCTCGCTCATCTCCCTTTTGACCTAGCTATTTAATCTCTTGTGCTCTCTCTTCAAACCATTAGCGACCAAATCTAGTGCGACCGCCGCCTCGTGTCGACTGGTCACCATCAGCGTCATCGTCTTCACCATCATCACCATCCTCACAGTACCGTCCTTGGTGTCGCTACTCCCTCCGATTATATGCTACTTATATTCAACTTTTTATGTAGTTAATGCTGTGAAATTTGTGTAGGATTGAAGAGCACATGAAAAGCAACCAGAGGGGGTGAATGGCAGATATAAATGTTTTCGGCAGAAGCAACAAAAACCCCTCGACAGATAAACAATCTGATAAAGAAACCGTGTGTGCAATTAATCTAAACATGTTTGTCGGTACCCTACATACCGAGTACCCCACGATACGCAACAAGTGCAAGGAAGTTCCACCCGTCAAAATCAAAGGCTCTCGGAGGTCCCACATGGCACATTGCGCCGGACCCGCTCCTCTCACATGGCTGGCTCCCGGGTTAACATGTGTAAAATAAGCCCGGAACAAAGCTCCCAACTAAGGGAAGCTCCAACGACTACTCGTGTACAACAGCCCCGAACCTAGCCCCCGTCAGAGAGGAGCTCCGATACTGACATGTGTACAGCAACCCCGGACCTACTCTCCTGCAAGGGAAAGCTCCAGATCTGCCACGTGTGGAGCCTCCGGACCTTCGTCACCAACAGAAATACAAGCCGATCATGACCATTACAGACATTCAAGGATGGTTAAGGCGGCAGTTACAAGGTCTGATAATGTGTCATTAATGCCATATTAATGACACACGATCAGTGCACCGTTAGTAGGAGTAACGCTGCCATGAAGGCATGTTACCACACTATTAATTGTACTTAATACTCTGTAGACAATGTATTAGATCATTAAGCACGCCAGGGCTACATGTCGGGGCAGGCCCGCTTTGTAACGGTCAGTCCTTAGAACTATAAACGGGTTGTATCGCACGAGTATGGGGGGTGGGGGGCTCAAGCTGATCCTGATCCTGGCTATTGCTACCTGACCTTAGCAAAATCACTCGCTCAATACAATTACACAAACCCCGTGGAGTAGGGTGTTACGGTTAGGTGGCCTGAACCACGTAAATCCCTGAGGTCACCATCTTGATATTGATCTCTATGCACCCCAACCAAAAAGAACCTCCGCAGGCTGCTTCTCAGCGGGTCTCAGGGAAGTGTCGTATCCTACACTTCGACATCTGGCGCGCCAGGAAGGGGAGCGTCCAATCCCGAGATCACAGGATGGTGAATTCAGCTGTTCGATCATCCAACGGAAATCATGTTGAACAACCTGCAGGAGGCAACCCCTCCAACGTTTAGTAGCCAGCAGGTGTCAATGCTCCGGCAAGCACTGTAGCACCATCTGCTCTGGCAAACAATGCCGATCAACGAGATGGGGCATCCGCGTCGATCACCGCATCGGCAAACAACAACCCCGAGCATGCGCTCATTGCTGCACGAGCTCATCTGCAACATCCACCACCTCCAGGTGCACCCAGGGTGCTATGGAGCAGTGGAGGTCTGATGTTGACCATCTGGTCGCAGCTCCGGCTGCAGGCATCAGCAACCAAGGTCCTCCTCCCTCGGGGTGACCACCTTCACAACGTCGGACCCTGTCCGGTCGGCTTGGTCCCCAAGCCTCTCAACAAAGGAGGCGAGCTGCCTCCCAGCAGGTGACTTCGTTTCCCCCCAGGGCGCGACGCACCCATACCATCACCAGGATTCCGACTCATGACCTGTGGTCGGAACTGGATCGCCGCTACCAGCAATAGGACGACCGTGTCCATATTGAGTGTTCTCACGAAAGGCGAGAGGCTCGGGACAACCCTGCTCCTCAAGGAGTGGGAGGAGGTTGTTCTGCCATGTCCATGCATTTACGCAAAAATGCTGAATTTGCCGAAAAAATTCGACGGGATAGTCAACCCCGCCGATTTTTTTCAAATCTACTCAACTGTCATATTGGCAGCGGGAGGTGATGAGGCTGTAATGGCCAATTACTTCCCAGTGGCCTTAACCAAGACTGCAAGGTCCTGGTTCATGAGTCTTCCACCCGAATCCATTAATAGTTGGGTGGAACTATGCCAGCAATTCACTGCCAACTTTGGAAGCTCCTACACCCAACCTCGCACTGAATTGGACTTGATGGCTGTAAAGCAAACGTCGGGGGAATCGCTACTGTCCTTCATCCAACGATTCTCTCAGTTACGAAATACCATTCCTTCAATCTCGAGCTCCTCTGTTATCATTGCATTCAGACAGGGAGATCGAGATAAGAAGATGCTAGAGAAGCTGGCTATTAAAGAAGTTACCAGTGTCACGGAACTCTTCAGCCTAGCCGACAAATGCACTAGAGCTGCGGAGGGCCATGAAATGCATTCCAAGCCAGCTCCTGAGGCCAACCAGAAAACCTCCAAAACTGAAGTTGCTACCTCTGGTAGTGGCGAGAAGAAGAAGACGCCCAATGGCAAAAAGAAGCCGTCAACCGGCGCTCCGGCTGCTACTGCTGCAGCTCCTGGAAGCCAGGGGCCATGCCCTGAGAAGCATCCTCGTCCATCATTAGAGGACAGCAACAATTCCAAAACATGGTGTCCGATTCACAAGATGAATCGACACAACTTGGAAGAATGTCGGGAGGTCCAGAACTTTGCCGAGCGCTACAACAAGCACCGATAAGAAGTTCCTTTCCGTGAAAGGGGAGGAAAACAAAAAGTTGATGAAGCTCCGACTAAAGTGGAGCTAGGTTTCCAGGACCCTAAAAAGGTCTTGAAAGCTGTCTACAACACTGTCGACGACGACTCCAACGCCTCCGACAACGAACATCGGAAAACCCTGAACACCATCTATGGTGGTTATTGGGACATCACCTCTCGTCGCATCCTCAAGACAATGTGTCGGGACATGGCCATGGTAGCTCCTACTGCTAAGGCAGAACATCATCGGAAGTGGATGGATACACCCATCATTTTCGATGCTTCGGACTGCCGCTGAGACATGATCGGGGCTAGTCAACTCCCGTTGATGGTGTCACCCACCATTATCAATATCCAAATCCACCATGTAATGGTGGACGGAGGTTCCGGGCTAAACCTCATAAGCTTCAAAGCTTTCGTTAAGTTTCAACTCTGACCTTCGAACCTTCGTCCATCCCGACCTTTCTCCGGAGTAGGTCCAGGAACCATTACTCCTCTTGGTTATATTACACTCCCAGTGACCTTTGGGACCTGGGAGAACTACAGAACCGAGAAACTGGTTTTCGACGTTGCGCAGATCAGTCTACCTTTCAATGCCATTCTGGGCAGGCCAGCTTTATACAAGTTTATGGCTGCTTCCCATTATGTTTATTTGGTGTTGAAGATGCCAACACATACGGGCATTCTTAGGATCCGTAGAGATCGTACCGCAGGAGTTACTACACTGGAAGACCTCTATGCGCTTACCACAGCGCAAGAGGAAGCATCCGATAAGGAGGCAGCTACGAATCCTCCAAGCATTCGTCACAAAGGCTCTACCTCCGCACCTCATTTGCAACCAAGCGGTGAAGCCGACATTCCCGTCAGAGTCATCCAAATCGGTTCCGATGCTGCTCAGACTACTCGTATATCGGGGGGGGGGGGGGGGGGGGTATGAACAACAAATAGGAACTCACGCTCATCACTTTCCTCTCAGCTAATGTTGACGTGTTTTCCTGGCAACCATCACAAATCCCTGGGATCCCTAGAATGGTGATTGAGCACAATTTGAAGATTTACCCAGACGCTCGGCCTGTACACCAGAAGCCCTGGAAGAAATCAGTTGAGCGACAAAACTTCATCCGACAGGAAATCAAGAAGTTGCTCGAAGCTAGATTCATCCGGGAAGTCTTCCATCGAAAATGGCTGGCAAACCCAGTTGTTGTACCCAAGGCCGGTGGGAAGCATCGGATTTGTATCGACTACACCACCTTAAATAAGGCATGTCAAAAAGATCTATTTCTGCTACCTAGAATAGATCAGCTAGTGGATTCCACCTTTGGGTGTGAACTACTGTGTTTCTTAGATGCATATTCTAGATATCATCAAATCCAAATGTCTAAGGAATATGAAGAGCATACTGCCTTCATAACAGTAGATGGATTGTGTTGTTACACTGCCATGCCATTCAGTTAAAAATGCTGCTTCAACTTTTGTTCAAGCTATGTACAAAACATTTGGAGAGCTAATTAGAGACTTGGTGGAGGTGTATGTTGATGACATTGTCGTGAAGATAAAAAACAAGGAGTCACTCCTTGACAACATACAAGCTGTCTTCGACAAGTTGCACACTACGCCGAGCAAGCTGAACCCGAACAAGTGTGTCTTTGGGGTTATCTCCGGAAAACTTCTGGGGTTTTTGGTGACTCGTCGAGGAATCGAAGCAAATCTAGCGAAGATCAAGGCTATAGAAGAAATGCGGCCCCCAGCCCACATTAAAGATGTCCAAAAGTTGACTCGATGTCTAGCTGTGCTCAATCGGTTTATATCAATACTAGCAGAACAGGCGCTACCCTTCTTCAAACTCTTGAGGAAGTCCGGACCATTTCATTGGTCTGAAGAGGTAGAAAAGGCGTTTCAAGAGCTGAAGCAGCTCCTCACCACACAACCAATCCAGGTAGCTTCGAACCTTGGTGAGACTTTACTGCTTTACATTTTGGCAGCTACAGAGGTTTTCTGTATGGTCCTGGTCGCGGAAAGATTGGAGCCATCCCCAATTCAAGAGTTTAGACCCCTCCGGGAGGGTCCGGAACTACCTGAAGGAGAGTCTAGGTACCAACCCTCAGGCACGGATCCTCAAGGCAAGATGCTGGAGGATCAACCTCCTTCAAACGAAGGAGTAACTACTACTTAACAAGAAGATCTAGACCCCTCTGGGATGGTCCGGGTCACTCCAGAAGAAGCTTCGGGTTCCATCGGTAGGGACCAGGAAATTCAAGAAGAAGGTTCGGACCCTTACAGGAGGGTCCGGGTAAATGAGGAGGAAGCTTCGGTCCCCTCTGGGAGGGCCCGGACAGTCCAACGCCCAGTGTACTTCATTAGTGAAGTACTCCACAATGCCAAGACAAAATATATTGAGGTGCATAAACTGCTTTACGCAGTTCTTATCGCCTCAAGAAATCTTCGTCATTACTTCCAAGCCCACAAAATATCAGCGGTAACTTCTTTTTCCACTACGAGCAATTTTGGAAAACCCTAATTTTACTGGGAATATTGCAAAGTGGGTAGCGGAGCTGGCAGAATTCGATCTAGAATTCGTGTCAAGACAAGCAATTAAAAGTCAAGCCTTTGCTGACTTTGTGGCGGAGTGGACTCCTTCCCCATCAAATCCTAGGGGCCATAGTGAGCAGAAACCAGAGCTCAAAGTTACGGTATTCACTGAGCCTCACTGGACCTTCTACTTTGATGGCTCCGTACAGAAGCAAGGGGGCCGGAGCTGGAATCCTTCTCCTAGCTCCGACCAGAGAGAAGGCCAAGTACATGGTACACCTTGATTTCAAGGCAACCAACAATATGGCGGAGTATGAAGCCCTCATCTATGGGCTCAAGGTGGCACTATCGTATGGTGTCAAACAGCTGTTGGTGAAGGGATATTCACAACTCATCATCAAACAAGTGAAAGGTGAATGCTCCGGCAACAATTCTCAGTTAGCTGCTTACCTTATTGAAGTCCAGAGGTTTCAGAAGGACATCGAAGTCCTGGATCTCCATCATGTTCAGCGCATTCATAACGCGCTCCAGCTCCTGATGGAATCTTCCTCCGGAGGTTGTCAAAACCAACAGCTCAGCCTGCCGATCTGAGCAAAGGGGGCGAGACCAGCACCTCGAAGCTGGTGGTCCCGGTGGCCCCGTTACCGTGGCATTCACCAAGGGTCGTATGTGCTGTCGGAAGCTCCGAGCAACACAGCACGCAAGACTCAGAAGCTCAAGTTAGCTCCGATGCATGTATCTCGGAGATCCGGAGCTACTTGAAAGATAATATCCTTCCTAAAGATAGTGTATCTGCTGACCGGATTGTCAGATTGGCTAAAAGATATAAGTTGGTAGAAGGGGATCTCTACCGACGCGGTGCCAACGGCATCCTAATGCGGTGCATCGCAAGGGAAGAAGGTCGTGATCTCCTCGTGGAAGTCCATGGAGGTGAGTGCGGGAACCACGCATCTTCTCGCACGCTAGTCGGTAAAGCCATCCGACATGGCTTTTACTGGCCTAAGCCACTTCGGGATGCGGTTCAGCTAGTGAAGAAATGTGAAGCATGCCAGTTCCATGCAAAACAGATTCACACCCTGGTTCAATCACTACAAATGATACCTCCTACATGGCCATTCGCTTTGTCGGGCATGGATATCTTGGGACCTTTCCCAAAGGCTGTCGGAGGTTACAGGTTCCTATATGTCGCCATCGACAAGTTCACCAAGTGGCCGAAAGCAACTCCAGTAGTAACAATCAACAAACAAACATCAATCAAGTTCTTGAAGTCCATTATATGCAGATTTGGAGTTCCAAACAATGTCATAAATGACAACAAAACTCAATTCACAAGTGCTGCATTCCAAGAATATTCCGAAGACCTCGGTGTTCAACTTAGCTATGCATTAGTAGTTCATCCAGCAAGCAATGGCCAAGCCGAGAGAGCAAATTCAGAAATCTTAAAAGGACTCAAGATGCGCACATATGAGCGCTTGAAAAGCACGGAGCTAACTGGATTGAAGAGCTTCCGTCCACATTATGGGTGAATAGACCAACACCTAACCAGTCAATTGGGGAGACTCCATTCTTCTTGGTGTAGAGAGCTGAAGCAGTCCTTCCTCAGGAGACCACCTTGGGGTCCCTCCGGGGATGGACCTTTGACGAAGCCACGCAGGACCAGCTTTGGCGTGAAGACCATGACCTCGTCGACGAGGGATGGTGCCATGCAGCTGTTCGGAATGCACGTTATTGCCAAGCGCTCCGACGCTACCATCAAAGGCATGTGTGCGACCGACAGCTTGAAGAAGGCGACCTGGTGCTCCGGAAGATACTAACTCATGAAGGGATGAACAAACTTTCCCATAGCTGGGAGGGTCCCTTCCGAGTCATTAAAGTATCCCGACCAGGGTGCATTCGCTTGGCAACTGAGGATGGGATCCCACTTCCCAATCTTGGGAACATCGAGCACCTCTATAAGTTTTATCCTTAGAATCATGGAGGTGAGTCTGTAATTACACACAATGCATGTTGTAGAGTCATTACACAGAGTCGAGCAAGTCCTCCGGGAGAACATCCGGACCCCTCTGGGAGAGTCCAGGTGATGAGAATATCACTTCTATGCATATACACAACACTCCATTCAACATACAAGATGCAATCAATAGGATTCACACACACCAATTAATTTTAGAGGTGAGCTCGTTCTTATATGTTTCCTTATATATTTTTTTGAATAGATTGCTACCTCATGACTTAATTGTGATTAGGATCTATAGAGAAGTTAAAGGAGTAATTGGAGAAAGATTTAGGGGCATGGAGGACCAGAGGATACGTTCAAAGACGATGGGAACCGACCCCAACTCAAAATCGTATCCAACTCGGAGTCCAGAAGCTGTATGAACTAAAATGGAAGCCCAGGACGCATACGAACTCCGTTTTGGACGTTCCACATATGCACGGAAACGGGATAGGATAACCTTTCGAATGGCGCTGGTCCCATATCAAAATTACATTGGAGTCGGAGGGAATCGTCAAAACAAATCGAGTTCAGAATCTGTCAGGGTGCTGCACCACCGTGTTGGGCCATTGGACCTTGTATCAAGTCTAAGTCCATTATTTTCGTATCTTAGGGTTAGGTCACGACCCCAACACCCCCTTGGACGTCCTCCCACCTATATATACTCCATAGTAGCCGCCATGAACAATCGGGTTTTACATAGATTTATAATATTTCTGTTCAAAGTTTTTAGATTTGGGGCCTAAACCTTTTTTTCTTATCAATTGGTATCAGATTTCCAGGTTGCCCGTTAGGTAATTCATCTATCCATTACATTAGTTTTATTTTTCATACCTAATGTCCACAAAAAAACTTGTAGTTTAGTAGATCTGTTCATTACTTTGTCCAAACCACATTGAGCCCTTTGCAACTTTGTTATTCAGTTTGGTTTTGGTGAGTTTGTGTCCGTGGTTGAGTCATATTGCTGGTTTAGAAAGTGTTTTTGTTCTTAGTTTGAGTTTTACATTGTGTGATTCATCATTTTGAATCACGTCATCACGTCCAGATTAGATTCGCCTCTGTCCAGTTCGGTATTTTCATCATATCTCGCTCATACGAACTTGGATTTTGGTGTTCTTGTACTTTATGGAATGATTTAGAAGTTATCTATAACTTTCATATTCATCATTGTCCCAGAAAGTATAGATATCAATGTCAAAATTGCATTACATCCGAATCTGTAATTGACCTAAAAATTCTGAACAGTCTGTATTTCGGGGGCGATATCTCCTATTGTTCTTTTCGAAAATAGGTATTACATATATTGAAATCAAAGAGGAGAGATATGTCTACAATCTTGATGTTGTTAGTTTTTCTGTCTGGAGCTTCTAAGTATGCCTATTTGTCCTTGGAATATTGAGCAGAAAATCTGCAACGGACACACAAGATATCATTGATTACTTTTTATTGTGTTCTTCTTTTGCAGCACATTCTGAGAAAAGGAAAAAAAAAAGAGAAAAAGGAAAGTGCAAAACAAGATATAAAAGCCGCACAAAAAAAAAGAGGAGAAAAAAAACAACAAAGAAACAGAAGTGTTTGCATCCTTCGTGTCATCTAGTTTTATCTCATGTCTTGCTTGCTTGAACTACTAGGAACACATTTAGGCCAGCAACATTGACAAGAACTTTGGACACTTATTCAACTTTACTATCTGATTTCATTATGATTAATCCTTGCTACATAGAAGGTGTCATCCAAGCTACACCTTACTCTTGAGTAGAATCGATACACCTTTGCAATCATCCCACACTTCATTGGTTTCTTCATACCATCCACCGTTTGCCACCTGCAGTGTCAGTAAGAACACTTGTAAGAGCGTGGTAAGACGCTTGAGAGTGTGTGATTCCACTTACACTTTACCATTATCCTTTGTAGTTGATAGAGATAAAATATTTTTTGTGTTGTCTTCTGTTTGCTACTAACAATGTCAGGTAAAAGCAAGAATCATGCATTATATGCTGAGATGATGGATAGGATGAAGACGATGATGGAGTTGCTCACTAAAAATCAAACATCAACCAAGGATTCACATGAAATTCAGACCACCTTTACAACACCTTCCGCAAGAAGTAATTACATTCTCCCATCTCTTCCTTCTTGTGATGGTTTTGGTTACGATGAATATATTATTTGGGAAATAGAGTTGGATAAAATTTTTGGACAATGGCACATGTGTGAGAGGAGAAAGATTAGAAATATTGCTAGTGCGTTAGTTGATTGTGCATTTACTTGCTGGAACAACATAAGCGATATAGAAAAACCTCGAACATGGAAAGATATGAAAATTCTTATGCGAGAAACTTTTGCTAATGTAGCTAATTGGAAAGATGAAATACATGAACTTGAGAAGAATTTTCTTGTTGTACCTCCTTCTTTGCCTAACCTTCTGCAGGAACATGAACAAATAAATGTAGATGCAAATGAGAGTGAGGTGTTGAACAACTCTTCTGAATATTTTGATAAATCAACTCATAATGCATTTGAATTTCTTGCTGAAAATGAGAGTAGTGTTAATGGACAATGCTCTACAGTTAACCAAGGTATGACATTTTCAGATGTGCTAAATTTTGTTACCAATCATGCTATCGATGAGCAGCAACAAGATGGACCTTTTCATAATACACCTTTACCACTAGTTGATTTTCCTACTGATTCTTACAACAAAAATGAGTTGTGTGCTGATAATTATATTGTACCTATGCTAGAACAACCAAATGAATTTGATACTTTATCACTCACTTGTTCTGAAATTAAGCATTTGATTCCAACTACATGTGAAATGGATGAGCTGAAATTGTTATCTTCTCTAAATACTTTGGGCTATTTTGAATTTGACACTCTTTGTAATCTAGATATCTTAGAGAAGATAATATTTTCTCAATCTGAATTGTCTTTGTTAAGTAGAAATATTTTTCATGCTATAGGCAAATATGAACATAGTGGTATATTTATGGTGCATAAAGTTTACATATGTTCAAATGAGGAAGCTCCTTTTGTGCTGCAACAACATGGTCAAGTAAATGAATGTACTAGCGCTAATAATGTCTTGTCAAGTTTTTCTAGTATTTTTTCCTTGCAGCAGGGACAACAAAAGCATTATTCACTACGGTTGTGCATTATGGACAGCACTCATTCTACCTCCAAAGCAAGCCTCTTTGCTACACATACGAGCAAGCCGAGGACGACTTGTCATAAAGAAGGGGAGAATGATGAGATAAAGCACATTGTCATTGCACATACAAGCATGGCACAATGTTTATTGGTTTGGGATCCTGGCTCGAGTCAATGTGCATGCGTATTTGATGAAGAACATGGAGATGATGTACTATGTTGTCCACAACCTTGGCCTCCTCCTTTGATGCACACAAGTGGATTTGATGGCGTTGCACATATGGACCCACGCATGAGAGAAGACGAACTTGAGTCGAGGACGACTCCAAATCAAGAAGGAGAGGATGATAAGGACATCACTCCTATGCATATACACAACACTCCATTCAACATACAAGATGCAATCAATAGGATTCACACACACCAATTAATTTCACAGGTGAGCTCGTTCTTATATGTTTCCTTATATATTTTTGAGAATAGATTGCTACCTAATGAATTAATTGTAATTAGGATCTATAGAGAGGTTAAAGGAGTAATTGGATAAAGATTAAGTGGTGTGGAGGACCAGATGATACGTTCAAAGAGGATGGGAACCGACCCCAACTCAAAATCATATCCAACTCGGAGTCCAGAAGCAGTATGAACTAAAACGGAAGCCCGGGACGCATACGAACTCCGTTTTGGACGTTCCACATATGAACCGAAAGGGGAGAAGATAATCTTTCCAATGGAGATGGTCCCATATCAAAATTCCTTCGGAGTCGGCGGCAATGGTCGAAACAAAATCGAGTTCAGAATCTGTCAGGGTGCTGCGCCACCGTATTGGGCCATTGAGCCTTGTATCAAGTCTAAGTCCATTATTTTCGTATCTTAGGGTTAGGTCACGACCCCAATGCCTCCTTGGACGTCCTCCCACCTATATATACTCCATAGTAGCCGCCATGAACAATTGGATTTTGCTTAGATCAATAATATCGCTGTTCTTCGGTTTGTGAAACCCCAACTTCGGGATTTCAGATCGTGTCTACCTTGTTCTTGCTTGTGTTCTCGGTTGCACTTGTAGGGATTATCCTTCTTGGCGAGGTCAATCATGTGCATCACGGTTGATAACCAACGGAGCGGTGGTGTAGTGATTGCAGGGGTTTTTCGTGTTCTACTCGAGAGCCTCGGATCATCAACATCGAGATTTCCACCTCAATCGACATATCCTTACCTTTCGGAAGATCGGGACCAATTCTGCTATCACCGAGAAGTTCAAGTAACACTTGACACAGTCATAGCACTAAAAGTGTAACCACTTGCTCTGGGCTAGCACAAGATGTAGAGCACATTTAGTAGGGTCCAACACCCTAAGTGTGTCCAACACACATTTAGAGCACATGTATTTTCCGCTGCGTGTGTAACCCTGTGGTACACTCTTTTGTAAACTCTTCTTATTATGAAATGAAAAATTTATATGTTTTGGTATCCTTCTTGTGTGTGCTATTAGGTGCCGCATCGCACGACACCACCCAATGAGATCCTCGGATGTGTGGACTCCGGTCCCCACAAAAGTTTTTGTTTCGTAGGTTGGATTGGACCATCCATGTTGATATTTCATATGATAATATCTGTTTATATATAAATTATTTATTTTACTAATGTATATTAATAATATACAAATAATAAATATGACGATCGTTTTTTCAACAAAAAGAGAAAACACTTGTATAACACCATCAATTTAACATGATCGTGGATCGAGGTCTTGCACATGCATGTTACACATAGAACACAAATATGGAGTACGTAGTTCATTAGACAACGGACAGAGAAGAAAATAACATATGGAATAGACGAACAACATTGAGTTCCGTAACATAGAACATTACAAAACAAGAGAAATGTCATCATGAAACAAGAAAATCAACATCACAAATCCACATCAACAAGTGATCAATCATGCATGAAACATGATGGAGACCTCGCTGGCTCTCTTTCAAAAACATGCATGCATGTCCGACCATCATACATAATCACGAAAAAGCATTAATGCTCGGATAGTCGGACGTGTGGCGTACACGTGCTAATTTTGTCTTATGCCGATGGGACGCATTGATCCGTTGGGACCAAGAGGATGCAAACCGCGGTTTGGAGTAAACCGAAGCCACCGACCAGTTCATAAGCGCGGTTTCCTCTAGCGTCCGATCATCTCCACATGCCCTCTTATACGTGTGTTTTCTCTTTTTGTTGAAAGATCGTCTTGTTTGAGGTATGCATGTTAATTTTGTCAAACGTGACTGAGGTCTTTTCTATTTCTAACTTGCATGCACCCCAAACATGTTCAACCAATTAATACATGTTTAATTTCTCATTTTGATGATGGATATCATCAGAGTATGAGGCCTTGCCGATGTATGCTATGCCCCAAACATGCATGATCAAGGAGCCTACAACTCTAGACAATATCCAACTTCAAAAAGAGGAATTAGTACACATCAAAAAGAGGAATTAGTACAACTCTAGCTAGCTCGGTTCCTCTCTTCTCTTTCGCATTTTCTGCCCCGCTCGCGCGCCGCCGACCTCACCTTGGAACTCCAATGATAGCTTGCCAACTAGGCAAGGATCGATCGGGAGTCCTTTAGCAAAGTTGTTCACAACTTGCTTGCGCACCTTCTCAACCTTTTGTTTCGGTGTTGCCTCAACCGGTTGGGAGGTATTTCGCAGTTTCCCTACGACCGTGGGTGAAGCTGCCGAGACCCGCCCCTACTCCACCGTCGACAAGCCGGAGGAAGCCTCTACAGGCCCTGACTTCTATAAGGGAAAGGTGTGTTATCCCACCTTAAGCATGCTCACCAAGTTTCAAGCCATGCCATGCCTTGTAGCTTCTTTATTGCCAGTTTCCCCAATGATAGTTCATACCTATGTCTCTAGGTCATGGATTTAATTCATTTTATACATCTAATAATTCTTGACCATAGTTAGGGGATATTTTACCTATCTCCCTGCGAACACTCCGGATCGAAAAGATTTGAAAACCATTGACGAGTGGTGACCGATCGAGATAGCTGAGTTTTGGTTGCTGCCTGTGAGAAAGCCGCGATTCACCGCCGAGCTCCTAGTTTCCAGCAGTTTTTCTCCTTAATTTCCTAGTTCTGTTTCATGATCCTCAAGGCACAAGAAAGCTTTTGGAGGAGAAACCAAGTCGTTTGAGTTAGAGATAAGGGAGTTCTACCCTGCCGGAGCTGTGTCCACTGCCACCGCCATCGCACTGCCGTTTCCAACTATCGGCAAGCCCAGGGGAAACACCGACGTGCTCCGCGTGGTGAAAAACCCCCAAGCGCCAAGATTGGCGAAGCTTGGCGCACTGGAAAGGCCAGCGGCGAGATCTCCGGCGAGAACCGCCATGGCGGCGCCGCGCGCGCGCCCTCGGCGCGAGGAGGAAGAAAGGGTCTGTGATGTTGGTTTTCTTGTTTTGTGATGTTGTTTTTCTTGTTTTGTAGTATTGTTTTATGTTAATGAACACAATGTCATTGTTCCTCTGTTCCATCTGTTATTTTGTTTTCTGTCTGCTATTTAATGAACTATCGGTTCTATATATTCGTATTATCTATTAATGAACGACCGTTGCGTACGTGCGTTTTGTTGTTGTCAAAGTTGGATTCGATAGGATCATACATGTTTTTGAATGCTGGATCTTGATCCATGCTAGTTGATGTTTCATTTGATGTACTAGACGATCAAAAGGTTTTTGTTTTGTAGGTTGGATCGGACCATCCATGTTAATATTTCATATGATAATATTTATTTATATATTAATTCTTTATTTTACTAATGTATATTAATTAATAATATACAAATAATAAACATGACGATCGTTTTTTCAACAAAAAGAGAAAACACTTGTATAACACCATCAATTTAACATGATCGTGGATCGAGGTCCTGCACATGCATGTTACACATAGAACACAAATACGAAGTACGTAGTTCATTAGAAAACAGACAGAGAAGAAAATGACATATGGAATAGATGAACAACATTGTGTTCAGTAACATAGAACATTACAAAACAAGAGAAATTTCATCATGAAACAAGAAAATCAATATCACAAATCCTCATTAACAAGTGATCAATCATGCATGAAACATGATGGAGACCTCGCTGGCTCTCTATCAAAAGCATGCATGCATGTCCGGCCATAATACATGATCACGACAAAGCATTAATGCTCGGATAGTTGGATGTGTGGCGTACACATGTTAATTTTCTCTTATGCCGATGGGACGCGTTGAGCCGTTGGGACCAAGAGGATGCAAACTGCGGTTTGAAGTAAACCGGGGCCACCGACCAGTTCATATTCCTTTAAGCTGGAGGACACTGTCCATCCGACCGTGGAGAACCAAACTGCAAAACAGGAAATTGATTGCGCAGATTAATCCAGTCCTGATGTTGTTTTTCTCTTCTTGTTTTTAATGTTTTTTTTTCTTGTTTTGTGATGCAACGGCTGGAACCAGCCAGAAGTACTTATTACCACTGGCCCTATGCCCCTATACGCGGTGTCATCATTACCAGAACTCCCATCGCCCTCATTGAGCGCGCAATTGCGATACCCGAGAGGATGCAAACAAGAGTTAATTTTCTCTTTTTGTTGAGAGATATATATAGTCATCCAATAATATATATATATATATATATATATATATATATATATATATATATATATATATATATATAATTGTTTGAGGCTCGATGATCATGTTTGGGGCGTATATATAGCATGTGAACATGTCATGAAAGACAACCCTCGATCATGTACATGTCGATGTGAATTATATACGATGGGCCCTTTGCGTGTGAAATTACTCCTAAAAAAACTGCCACTAAAGCCGATGGGATGTGTCGAGCCGTTGGGACCGAGAGGATGCAAACCGTGGTTTCGAGGAAACCGGGGCCACCGACCAGTTCATAATTAATTGCGGTTTCCTCTAGCGTCTGATCATCTCCACACGCCCGCTATTAGACGGCGACCAGCTATAAAGGCTCACCGTTCTCTTGCTTCTCTGCCGCGCCGCTCCTTAGATCCTAGCCTCCAAACTTCGCCCCCCGCCACCGTCGACCACCTCTCGCTCTTTCTCTACACCTCCATTGCCACACAAATGGGTAGCCCCGTGCCGAAGCGCTCTAGGACATCGACGTCCTCCGAACCTCTGTAAAAGCCCGCTTTTCGGAAGAACAAAAATGTAAAAATGTGAACTTAAAATTTTTTGAAAATGAACTTAGAAATCCAAACTCACATGTATCACGTGCGTTAACCCATGTTCACTACAAATATGGACTTGTTAAAACATAAAATCTTAATAGGAATTATTTCAACCCTAAAATGGGACATCCAAAAATATTCAAATCTCAGGCCGTAAATTTTTCCATGACCTACTAATATTCCAATTAGACTCTCGGTAAAGTTTCAAAATTTTTGAAGCCCATTTCCCATTTATTGGACACGTACTGAGAGTTTAATCAACGTCGACTTCAAATTTAAACTTTGTGTTCAACCTTGTCCAAATCAACTCCAAATTTTTCTTGAGGTCCCTTATGGTTCAAAAAGGTTAACCTCAAAGTTTCAGGATTTTTGAACCTAATCTACTATTTATTTCCTTGAGTCAAGTATCACCACTTGAATTCAAATTCAAACCTGAGTTCAAATTCAACTTGCTCAGTTTTGAAATCTGATTGCACCATAAAATTCTCCACATTTTATTTAGTCATTGGGCCAAAGTTAAATATTTTTTTGAAGTATGTCTGCTAGCTCCATTTCAATTTTAAAAGAGAAGGGAGAAGACAGTGGGACCCACATGTCAAACTTATCCTCAGTACTAGGGAAAAGGTGGACCCCATTGGTAAGCTACTCAGTGGATGGAGATATTTTGCATATGGAATGTAGTGGATAAAGGGAAAACAAATTGGAATGGGTCCCACATGTCATGTCTATCTTCATGGCCACAAAACCAAATTTGTTTCTTCATCTCCCGGTTCCTATCCATAGCGCGCCCGACTCCCAACTGACCCCGTGCCTCCTCCTTCTCCCGGCCATCGCGCGCCCGCGCACCTCCCGCGCCGCGCGTCTTCCTCCCTCGCCGGCCACCCTGCGCGCTACTCGCAGACCACCACGCCGCTCGCCCTGCCTCCCCAGCGGCCGCCTCTGTTCGCGCCCCACGCCGGCGCCTCCTCGTCTCCTCTCTGGCGCCGCTTCGCCGTGAGGCCGAGCCGCCCCAGCGCCCTGCTCCACGGCCCTCTGACCGGCGCCAGCCGCGGCGAGCACGCACGCCGCCGTCCCTGCGCCGCACGCCCGCGCGACGCCAACTTTCGCACCTCCCATGCGCCTCCTCCTCGCCTTGCCGCCGGCCCGCGTCGCGTTGCCCGACCGCAGCGCCGCCACTCACCTCCCTTCACCGCCTGCGCCGCCACCGACGCCAACACCCCACCTCCGGTCGCCACGGCGTCGCCCCACTCCGGTCGCTGGCTCGCCCGCGGCCCTGCGTCCTGGTCGCCGCTCGCCTGGTCGCCCCGACGCGCCCGTGCTGCTGTGCCCCACGCCGACCGCCTCCTCGTCGCCCTGGTGCTCAGCCCGCGTCCCAGCTCATCCCGAGCGCTGCAGCGCCAGCGCCACGCCACCACACGCGCTCGACCTGCTACTCGCCGGACTCTGCTCGCGTCGTGCCTGCGCCGGCGACGATCGTCCGTCCTTGCGTCTATCCAGTCCCAGCACCTGGCACAGACGCCGGCCGCTATGTCCCTGTTGCGCCGCGTCTATGTTAGAAGCAGCGCTGACCTCTCGCGCCGCGCCCACAACTACCACCGGGATGTGCTCCTCCATGTTCGCGCCATTTGCTGACGATGCTCGTTCCGCTCGCTGTGTTCCGACCCTCACCACTGTCCAGTACTCCCTAACCAGCGCCAACACCCAACCTCACCACCCCTGCGTCACTGGCAAGTCCATGTGGGCGCTTGTATTGCTTCGATGGCTGCTTCGGCCAAAGCCGTCACCTTGATCGTGTCGTCGCGGCGTTCCGTGCCATGGCTATGTCCTGAAAGCAAGGCGAGTAACGGGGGTGATGGATGAAACGCATGAACACATCGTTGACACACCAGCATCGACAATTGATCCAAGGTTAGCTCTGATATGTGCAAAGATTGGTCGGATCAATGCTGCAGTCAACCCGTTCGATGAAATGTTTACAAGGAAGAAACTAGATGTATTGACGTTCCATGTTAGTCTTGGATGCAGGTCTATTCTGGGGTGGCAATCGACAAGGACATGGGCCAAGGTACTCTTGGGATGTTGATGAAATAACCGAATCAAGTACGCACCCAAGATGTTCGGCGAAATGCCTACAAGGTGAGCCTTACCCTGAAATACCTTGCTTGATGTCACCGACGTCCGTTCGTCGTGATCGCTAAGGTTACTCATGTGTCGTCAAGTCGTACATCCAGTTTCCGCATTGATATCATTCCTATAGGAGTCCCCAAGTTGACCTTCTTTGTCCTTTGGATCGCGTTAACTTGTCCGTGTGTGCTCGTGATGCTCCACCATGAGCCGCGTCGACGTCGTTGACCATATGACGTCGTCGTGACGCTCCGAGCCGTTATCGTGTCCTGACATCGAGGTGAAGGATACATGTGATGTACGTGGTACTGGAACACGACCACGACACATCAGTCGGTGGTCGTTTAGCCATATTAGGGTTTGGTCAAGGCGAGACTCGTCGAGTCCTAGGTGTAGCCTAGATGCTAGATGATATGCCTTCTAGGTCAAACCGAGTGTATTGGTGACCACCGATGACCTAGGGTAGAATACTGCGAGAACGTTGCGACCGACGAGGAGAACTAGTCCAAGTGGAACCTTGGATAAGAATTTCTTAGTCGTGTCGAGGACGTTTCCTTTCCGTTCGCAGAATTGCTTACCTAGGTGTACCTCTTCATCGACGGTAGGTTCGTCGAGTCTTTTGTCGACAATTAAGTCGAGTCCCTAACTCTTCGACTCATGAAGTGGTGTTCGAGATTCCGCTCACCCCTTTGACGAGTCCGGATCGATGTGGACCTGGCTAATCCAATCTTCCCGTGATGGCAAAGCATGACCGTCACGACAAGGTCTCGCATCATGTTCGAGTTCTAGGAGTTCACCGAGCTCATCTGGACAATCTTGCAAAGGGCACTGCAATAGTGTCATGTAAGAACTTGGACGATGCTTGTAAAGATAGTCGTAGCGACTAACTTACCTAAAGGTCCTTTGAAAGTTGTCTCGATACTCACGTCAGGTTAACAAGTCTCGTTATGATGTCTTAAGTCCATAGAATGTTGACCTCACTTCACTCCCAAGTGTCGCTAGGGTTTCATCCTGGTTCATCCTTATCAGGACCCTGCGACCACACTTGTCACGTAACTAGGTTTACTCCTTAATGAGTTTGTGTAACTTCATTGGTCGACTTCTAAGTCACAACCTCTTGTTGCACAGTTCACTCATGCCTTAAGCTTTCTATGCTCCATCTTGATCGCTTAGTCTTCCTTACATCACACAGTCCAGTAATACTTCTTCACCATTCTACCTTATCACTCTTTGTGCGGCATAGCTCCATGTGTTGAGTGCTAAATTGCGATGTGTCATTACATTGCACCTTTCAGTGCTTATCTCGGCACTACTATGCCACCTTGACACTTAGGTCATCCTTACACTACCAGTCCAACACTTCCACACCATTCAGATGTATCATCCTTGAGTGGCATAGCGTCGAGTGTTGAGTGCCAAGTTGCAATGTGTGCTTACATTGCACCTTTCAATTCACATCTCGATACTACTATGACCACTTGACTTCATCCTTTGTTCATTCACACAACAAAGGCATATCTGTCCTTCCTAGTCGAACTCCTCATTCTTAGAGTTTACACAACCCCGTGGAGTCTTTTTTTAAATTACTTAATTACTTAAGTACTTATATGCATATCATGTCGATAGGAACGTGCTGATAGGTGATCGACAGGAAACTTCGCTTGGAGGAGAAGGCCAAGGTGTTTCCACTGAGGTTCCATGGCAGGTTCTCTGGAGGAAGATCAAGCCCTAACAATTGACATTTGTTCAGTCGCAAACTAAGGCAAGCTCCGGTTTGCATTTAAGTCGTTTATAAACTTTTTCTTTATCACTATGATGAGTAGTATATGAATTGTGCATTACGTTTAGGGTGAATGATACTCCACATGCATGACCAAAAATCCCAGGGTTTATTTGGCACGAGTTACAGTTTGACCTGTAGTAACTGCTTTGCTAATGCATAGGAAATCCGGTAGAAGTCGAGTAGTTGGAATCTACTCGCGAGAGATGTATCTCACAGGATTGGTTGAATAGAAAATGGCTTAATATAATGAAATTGAGACCGGGCAGGGAATGGATAGGAAGCGGCGAGAATTGAGTCTCGGTCGCATAGCCCTGCCTGTGTCGATTAAGGCCCGTCCGTATGCAGCCCCTTCGGACAAGCTTGAATTGTACCGGCAATATAATGGACATATGGAATCCAATAAACTGATGTAACTTGATAACTGGGATGTTGAGACCCATTAACTCACCATCGATAGGGGTGGGTTGAGGACAGTAAGGTGTAAATCGGTCGGCGGACACATGAGGTGTTTCGTGCGGAGACCTTCTGTTTGCGGAGGTGAGACGGGCTCAGCATTTGAGTTTCTTGTAAAAGGTGGCCATATACGCCTAGTACTGAAGTGTTATGTTGGTACAGGTGTGCTCGCTGACACTTCCGAACGACGTATGTGTCGTGTTGTCCGGGTGTGTCCTGATTGCAATCACTGTCCCTCGCAGTAATAGAGTACCACTTGTTCACTGAGCGGTGACGTAGTAAATACTAAAGAAGTCAGAAAAATCATATTGTATTGAATTATAATTACTTTGCAACCTTGTATGATTTAGAGATAGTACAATTAAAAGTTTACAATTTCCCCATACTTTAGCTGTAATAGCATTATGTGCTTTGGGCATGTCATATCATCGGTAAAGCGTTTCTTGTTTGATTGTGGAGCCCATGATGTGCCGTGCTCAGAGAATGTCATTTGCTACTTAAAACTTGATTATAAGGATCCACTTGTAGGCGAGTCATTTATGCTATTCCTTACCTATGTTTAGTGTCCCCTTGCATATGTCTAGTGAGACGGTTAAGTCTTGCTGAGCCTTATGCTCACGTTTGCGCTTTAACGATTTTTGCAGGTATTAGTTTTATTTCTGCTGTTCAGGTTGTACATGAGACTCGAGGTGTCGAGATAAATCTCATGTGAGCCACGCCGCTGCTGTATGTTCTTCGTGTTGCTAGTGAGAATCGTCCTAGGGCATGGACGTCTTCTCTCCTGCTTAGTTAGGTGAGATTATGAGTATGTATTTTCCGCTGCGTGTGTACTTCTATTGTACACTCTTTTGTAAACTCTTCTTATTATGAAATGAAAACTTTATATGTTTTGGTATCTTTTTTGTGTGTGCTGTTAGGTGCCGCATCGCACGGTACCACCCAATGAGATCCTCGGATGTGTGGACTCCGGTCCCCACAGACATGGTATCAGAGCTTCATTAGGAATAGCACGCTCGAAAAAGAGCCTATTTTCAAAAAAAAAAAACTCCGAAGTAGTCGAGTGAGGATTAGCTATATGCCCATTAAGGACTATTACTAGTATAAGTTATAAAGGTGGTGAACTAACTTGTTATATTATTCTGTAACGACGCTCTGTCTTCAAGGTAAGAGGTAAGGTACGCCGCCGAGAGCGGATCAATCTCGGTAAACTCTGCATACGAGATATGGTATGTGAAATTTCCGTGGCTTAGCACGGAAAGTCAATATGAGTCTCTGAAACTTTCCATGTTTCTGAGAACATATGACACGCGGTACCCCAGCGTGACACAAAATTAGTGGGAGCCCCCGTCGGGTGGTGTATAACCCGATAGTGTGCATCTCTAGAACTATTCATGTTCTATGGGATCATGCGAAACACGTATGCCCGAGCGTGTATAAGCCGGTTCGTACGGGAGTCTTTGCTGTACAGACGTATTTACAGCCATGTACCTCGAGACATGGCCTCGCTCGAGGGCGACTCACACCAGAGTCGTATGCATTTACTTTTGATTATATCTTATTGTGACTGCCTGTCGTGTTTCCCCGTGCCGCCCTTGAGGTGTGAAGGTGTGAAAGGGGATTGTTTGTCTTCTGCAGGTACACTAACTCCGGTAGCGACCCGTGTAGAATACGTTTGCGAGTGATCGATATTAGGACCACCTATAGACGTATCCGGATATACCGGGTTAGACTTTTCTTTTGGTAAGGCACGTAGTACCGTCAGTATCACAATTGATACTTTGACCATCCCCCATGAGAGAAATGGCTTCATATTCATATTAAGTCCAAGTATCAGTTACTGATATCTTGTGGACAAAGTAAAATGTTTCTTTTCAAGAGTAGGTAAACCAAAGTCCTTTGCTCCTGGCGAGAGTTTAGCTCGACTTCGCCGGAGTAAGACTTTGGTTAAGTTTGAAGCTCCATAGTGATATGCTATGAATAAGAAGGTCGTCAAATCTCTTTTAAGATTCCATTTGGTTCTAAAGGAAATAATTAGTTGTGAATCAAGTTCTAGCCATCGGACTTGAGTTTTGAGCTAAGTTTCAAAATTTGAGTTTGTTCCCAAATTCTTGTGTTTCGAAGCCGGTGAGTTCTGTTTTCGAACAGAATTGACCTGACTTTGAAATTCCATATCTCTTCAACCTGGAGGGCTTTGGAGGCAAGTGAATACTTTTTGAAAAGCTTTTGAAGTCTTCTAATAGTTTCCTATTGACCTCCAAGCCAAAAGATGCTTTTATGGTGATGAAAATCCACCATAACCACTGCAGCTGCTGTTCTGAAACTGTGCAAGACAGTATCTGAACTTTTGTCATATTTCCTTGAAGAAAGCTCTTCTATTCCATTATGATACATTTCTGGAAAGTGGAAGAGCTATTCTACAACTTTGTTATTCAGTGATACCTCAAATTCAGTTTAAAACTAATTAAAAACAGAGTTGAAGATAGTACATGTATATCGATGCTATCTGAAACAGCCAGAAAAATTTTGATCTTTAAATAGCCATAACTGTTAAACTAGAAATGCAACCTATGCATGTTTATACATGTATGGAAAACTTAGAGAGTCCTCTACAACATTTCTATAGAACTCCAGAGCAGAATCCATCTCTAACATACTCAAAATTTCAGATTTCTAGACTTGATCAAATCTGGACAGCGAGTGGACAGTCCTGTATACAGTTACTGTTTCTCGCATAACTCGCTGTATAATTGTCGAAAGACTTCATAATTTTTATTTCTGGAATCCTGAGAATGTATGCAACAAGTTTGCTATGTGTTACTTTTGCAAATGTTGATGTTTGTATATCTGAAATTTGTGGACAAAATCAGCCTTAAACAAAGGAGGTGCTGTCCTAATTTTCAGAAAAACTGCCAACTTGCAAATGCCGTATCTTCTCAACCAGAAATGCTACGAGGACAAGTAAATACTCTTTAGAAAGATTTGGAAGTCCTCTACGTGTTTTCTGTTCAACACCAGACCAGAATCCTTTTCTAAATGGGTGAAATTTGGATAATCGCAGAGACTGTCCAGGCATACTCAAACTGGACAGCAATCTGTACACCTCTGAATTTAATCCATAACTCGCAGACCTTTGATCCAATGGTGTCATGCGAGTAACCGTTGGAGAGTTTAGAGAGTCAGCTACAATTTTTGCAATTGGCTCCAGACCTGAATCGGTCATCTACCTTTTCCAAATCGAGTTTGAATACAGAGTGGTCAATCTGAACTGAATTCAGTTCTGAATACTGAAATTTTACCTAACTTCAAAAATTCATATCTTTTGAGCTAGAGCTGATATGAAGACAAGTAAGTACATTCTGGAAAGCTTATTACATTGGCTACAACTTTGTAAATAAGAATATTTCCAGATTTCCATCAGAACAGCCTGAAAACTTTAGATCAAAACTGCTACTGTTTAAGCAGATTCTGCTGAAAGTGCAGAGAAATCTGCTAACTTTAAAATTGCATAACTTGCAAACCAGAGACGGTCTAGAGTCAAAACAATACTTTTTAGAAAGGTCTTGAAGTGTACTTTAACTTTGTTGTTCACCTCAAGATATGATTTTGCCATTTACTTGGCCAAAATCTAAGTTGCGTCCAAGCTGTTCATCCTCCACCAGGATTTAATCGGGTGATGACCCTTTAGGGTGTTTATGGATTTGGTTCTCGAGTTCAACTCAAGGAGTTCCATAACATCCCAGGTGTTGCGACCCAACAATATTTGCCTTTAGAGTTGAGTATTACACTAAGGCAAATCCCTTTTTGCTCGGATGCACATGCTAGTGTTTTGACTATGCAACCTTGCATCTCACACTTTAATTGTGCATTGAGCATGTACGACACTTCCCTTAGTTGGACGACCCTCCCCATAAATATTGCTTGGAGTAAGTTTCTTGCTCACCTAGCTTGAATCTTAAGGGGGAAGGAGTTCATCTAGTAATTGAAGTGTTACGTTCAACTAGGTGTCATACCAAGGTACATCGACACCGAACCGACGTGCTGGGAGCAATGCTCAAGTAAGTAGGACCAAGTACAACATTGACTCATTAAGTCAATGCGAAGCTTAAAGTAACGGATTACCTTGAACCCCGTTTCTTGTGGAACTCGATCATCGAGTTAAAGAAGTCAGTTGATTCTTCACGCTAAACCACTCCTTTGCTTCAGTCTTTGAGACGAGAAGCCATAAGTGAGTAGTATGAGCTGGAAATTCTTTAGCAAGAACGTGGATTACTAACCAAGGTGGTGCCTAGCACAGTACCTTGTCAACCACTTAGTGCAACCTACGGAAGTGAGGAGAACCTTACTCTTCAAAGGTTACTCTCTTTGCCACTTCTGAAGGCAACCCTACCGCACCTTTTAAGGGGTAGACATAGTACTTTAAGAAAACTACGAGATGAAAAACCTGACCCATTGTTAAGGAACCACAATTACCTGTAAGTTGTGATTAACAAGCTTTAGGGAACTTCCGATCAACAAGAAGTTCAATCACTTTGTTCCATTCTGTACACTCCGTTGCCTTGAGATGAACCTCACCATTCCTTGCTAATACTTTTACCTTGAAACCATCGAACTTGGTCGAGATATGAAAGTAGCAAGTCTTTTCTAGCGCCTTTCATGCCCAAGTTTAATCAATCCTCCTGTATTTGGGATACTTCTGACTGTGTTTGGATTGTCTTACCTATTTTTGCTCAAAGTATAATACTGAATGCACCATACCTTGCATAATTATCCGCGGAGTTGCATTGTGTCTGCATAACATCATCCGATTTGTGATGCATCATGAAACGTAATTACTAATGAGTTTTGAGCAAGAATATATGACCCCATTCAAATACCTACGTTGTGTCTAACATTTTTGAGTTGTGATCAATTTCATCGTTCGCAACGCCTTCGACTGGTTTCATTATCTTGAGTAGCACAAGGGACACCTTGTGACTAAAACACAGTTGAGTCCTTGTCCTTGACTTGTTGAAACTCAAATCGCCTTGAGTACTTGCAACTAAACAAACACTTGGACTTTCATCCTTGACTTGTTAGGTTCAAGTACCTTGATTATTGCAACTATACCGTTCGTCATCGAGTAGTCATCAGTTCGATGATCAACCTTGTAAAATCCATGAAATCTCCTTCCTCGCGAGGATACCGTTCGTTTGTCAACCTCGTGAAACTCTTTGGGTACATCTAAGATCTTATGTTGTTATATGGTAACCTTGCTATACTAATTACCTTGTAGTTACCATATGATTGAGTTCTTTGCTGTGTTGAAACATGTGAGGATACTGAATCCTTACATCCTCATGTACCACCGCAAAAAGGTCTTCATCTTCTGCTTCTATTGTTTGAAGACGTTGATATACCCAGAAACCTTGTAGTCGTCATATCTTCAATATTCCTGCTGTGTTGATTACATAAGAGTGTTGAGTGTCTTGCTACTCTTATGCTACGGCTAAGGAATCCTATGGTTGACTAAACATCAAACGAGGTTAATGATTGTTGTTTAACCTCGTAAACCATCTTAACTCATGTCAAGGGAAATACCACATTAATTTGAAAGGACCTATGCAAAACCAAGCAAGCAACTAAGAATCAATGCAAGAAAAGTTTCTAACTATGAAGGTGACCTAGAGAAGCAAAGAACAAGTGCAAATTCTTCAAATCAAGACTAGGACAGCACAAGATGTCATGTCAGTGCAAGAGTACAACAATAAAGGATCAGTAACAGACGTGAAAGTTTTACGATGTGATATTGTCATGTCGAGCATCCTGTCAAGGTTATCAACATAAAGACTGGAATCTCCTGAAGCAGACTTTAGAACTTCTTAAGATGCCTGAAGATAATCACTATTTCGTAGAACCCAAGTTTTTAAGGGCATTGCCATTTTCCTTAGTCAATGACCCTCTTTTATGGATCGTGCCCTCATCGTCTCTGTTATTCTACTTATAAGAATCTCGGGACGAGATTCCTTTAAGGGGGGAGGATTGTAAAAGCCCGCTTTTCGGAAGAACAAAAATGTAAAAATGTGAACTTAAAAATTTTTGAAAATGAACTTAGAAATCCAAACTCACATGTATCACGTGCGTTAACCCATGTTCACTACAAATATGGACTTGTTAAAACTTAAAATATTAATAGGAATTATTTCAACCCTAAAATGGGACATCCAAAAATATTCAAATCTCAGGCCGTAAATTTTTCCATGACCTACTAATATTCCAATTAGACTCTCGGTAAAGTTTCAAAATTTTTGAAGCCCATTTCCCATTTATTGGACACGTACTGAGAGTTTAATCAACGTCGACTTCAAATTTAAACTTTGTGTTCAACCTTGTCCAAATCAACTCCAAATTTTTCTTGAGGTCCCTTATGGTTCAAAAAGGTTAACCTCAAAGTTTCAGGATTTTTGAACCTAATCTACTATTTATTTCCTTGAGTCAAGTATCACCACTTGAATTCAAATTCAAACCTGAGTTCAAATTCAACTTGCTCAGTTTTGAAATCTGATTGCACCATAAAATTCTCCACATTTTATTTAGTCATTGGGCCAAAGTTAAATATTTTTTTGAAGTATGTCTGCTAGCTCCATTTCAATTTTAAAAGAGAAGGGAGAAGACAGTGGGACCCACATGTCAAACTTATCCTCAGTACTAGGGAAAAGGTGGACCCCATTGGTAAGCTACTCAGTGGATGGAGATATTTTGCATATGGAATGTAGTGGATAAAGGGAAAACAAATTGGAATGGGTCCCACATGTCATGTCTATCTTCATGGCCACAAAACCAAATTTGTTTCTTCATCTCCCGGTTCCTATCCATAGCGCGCCCGACTCCCAACCGACCCCGTGCCTCCTCCTTCTCCCGGCCATCTCGCGCCCGCGCACCTCCCGCGCCGCGCGTCTTCCTCCCTCGCCGGCCACCCTGCGCGCTACTCGCCGACCACCACGCCGCTCGCCCTGCCTCCCCAGCGGCCGCCTCTGTTCGCGCCCCACGCCGGCGCCTCCTCGGCTCCTCTCTGGCGCCGCTTCGCCGCGAGGCCGAGCCGCCCCAGCGCCCTGCTCCACGGCCCTCTGACCGGCGCCAGCCGCGGCGAGCACGCACGCCGCCGTCCCTGCGCCGCACGCCCGCGCGACGCGAACTTTCGCACCTCCCATGCGCCTCCTCCTCGCCTTGCCGCCGGCCCGCGTCGCGTTGCCCGACCGCAGCGCCGCCGCTCACCTCCCTTCACCGCCTGCGCCGCCACCGACGCCAACACCCCACCTCCGGTCGCCACGGCGTCGCCCCACTCCGGTCGCTGGCTCGCCCGCGGCCCTGCGTCCTGGTCGTCGCTCGCCTGGTCGCCCCGACGCGCCCGTGCTGCTGCGCCCCACGCCGACCGCCTCCTCGTCGCCCTGGTGCTCAGCCCGCGTCCCAGCTCATCCCGAGCGCTGCAGCGCCAGCGCCACGCCACCACACGCGCTCGACCCGCTACTCGCCGGACTCTGCTCGCGTCGTGCCTGCGCCGGCGACGATCGTCCGTCCTTGCGTCTGTCCAGTCCCAGCACCTGGCACAGACGCCGGCCGCTATGTCCCTGTTGCGCCGCGTCTACGTTAGAAGCAGCGCTGACCTCTCGCGCCGCGCCCACAACTACCACCGGGATGTGCTCCTCCATGTTCGCGCCATTTGCTGACGATGCTCGTTCTGCTCGCTGTGTTCCGACCCTCACCACTGTCTAGTACTCCCTAACCAGCGCCAACACCCAACCTCACCACCCCTGCGTCACTGGCAAGTCCATGTGGGCGCTTGTATTGCTTCGACGGCTGCTTCGGCCAAAGCCGTCACCTTGATCGTGTCGTCGCGGCGTTCCGTGCCATGGCTATGTCCTGAAAGCAAGGCGAGTAACGGGGGTGATGGATGAAACGCAGGAACACATCGTTGACACACCAGCATCGACAATTGATCCAAGGTTAGCTCTGATCTGTGCAAAGATTGGTCGGATCAATGCTGCAGTCAACCTGTTCGATGAAATGTTTACAAGGAAGAAACTAGATGTATTGACGTTCCATGTTAGTCTTGGATGCAGGTCTATTCTGGGGTGGCAATCGACAAGGACATGGGCCAAGGTACTCTTGGGATGTTGATGAAATAACCGAATCAAGTACACACCCAAGATGTTCGGCGAAATGCCTACAAGGTGAGCCTTACCCTGAAATACCTTGCTTGATGTCACCGACGTCCGTTCGTCGTGATCGCTAAGGTTACTCATGTGTCGTCAAGTCGTACATCCAGTTTCCGCATTGATATCATTCCTATAGGAGTCCCCAAGTTGACCTTCTTTGTCCTTTGGATCGCGTTAACTTGTCCGTGTGTGCTCGTGATGCTCCACCATGAGCCGCGTCGACGTCGTTGACCATATGACGTCGTCGTGACGCTCTGAGCCGTTATCGTGTCCTGACATCGAGGTGAAGGATACATGTGATGTACGTGGTACTGGAACACGACCACGACACATCAGTCGGTGGTCGTTTAGCCATATTAGGGTTTGGTCAAGGCGAGACTCGTCGAGTCCTAGGTGTAGCCTAGATGCTAGATGATATGCCTTCTAGGTCAAACCGAGTGTATTGGTGACCACTGATGACCTAGGGTAGAATACTGCGAGAACGTTGCGACCGACGAGGAGAACTAGTCCAAGTGGAACCTTGGATAAGAATTTCTTAGTCGTGTCGAGGACGTTTCCTTTCCGTTCGCAGAATTGCTTACCTAGGTGTACCTCTTCATCGACGGTAGGTTCGTCGAGTCTTTTGTCGACAATTAAGTCGAGTCCCTAACTCTTCGACTCATGAAGTGGTGTTCGAGATTCCGCTCACCCCTTTGACGAGTCCGGATCGATGTGGACCTGGCTAATCCAATCTTCCCGTGATGGCAAAGCATGACCGTCACGACAAGGTCTCGCATCATGTTTGAGTTCTAGGAGTTCACCGAGCTCATCTGGACAATCTTGCAAAGGGCACTGCAATAGTGTCATGTAAGAACTTGGACGATGCTTGTAAAGATAGTCGTAGCGACTAACTTACCTAAAGGTCCTTTGAAAGTTGTCTCGATACTCACGTCAGGTTAACAAGTCTCGTTATGATGTCTTAAGTCCATAGAATGTTGACCTCACTTCACTCCCAAGTGTCGCTAGGGTTTCATCCTGGTTCATCCTTATCAGGACCCTGCGACCACACTTGTCACGTAACTAGGTTTACTCCTTAATGAGTTTGTGTAACTTCATTGGTCGACTTCTAAGTCACAACCTCTTGTTGCACAGTTCACTCATGCCTTAAGCTTTCTATGCTCCATCTTGATCGCTTAGTCTTCCTTACATCACACAGTCCAGTAATACTTCTTCACCATTCTACCTTATCACTCTTTGTGCGGCATAGCTCCATGTGTTGAGTGCTAAATTGCGATGTGTCATTACATTGCACCTTTCAGTGCTTATCTCGACACTACTATGCCACCTTGACACTTAGGTCATCCTTACACTACCAGTCCAACACTTCCACACCATTCAGATGTATCATCCTTGAGTGGCATAGCGTCGAGTGTTGAGTGCCAAGTTGCAATGTGTGCTTACATTGCACCTTTCAATTCACATCTTGATACTACTATGACCACTTGACTTCATCCTTTGTTCATTCACACAACAAAGGCATATCTGTCCTTCCTAGTCGAACTCCTCATTCTTAGAGTTTACACAACCCCGTGGAGTCTTTTTTTAAATTACTTAATTACTTAAGTACTTATATGCATATCATGTCGATAGGAACGTGCTGATAGGTGATCGACAGGAAACTTCGCTTGGAGGAGAAGGCCAAGGTGTTTCCACTGAGGTTCCATGGCAGGTTCTCTGGAGGAAGATCAAGCCCTAACAATTGACATTTGTTCAGTCGCAAACTAAGGCAAGCTCCGGTTTGCATTTAAGTCGTTTATAAACTTTTGCTTTATCACTATGATGAGTAGTATATGAATTGTGCATTACGTTTAGGGTGAATGATACTCCACATGCATGACCAAAAATCCCAGGGTTTATTTGGCACGAGTTACAGTTTGACCTGTAGTAACTGCTTTGCTAATGCATAGGAAATCCGGTAGAAGTCGAGTAGTTGGAATCTACTCGCGAGAGATGTATCTCACAGGATTGGTTGAATAGAAAATGGCTTAATATAATGAAATTGAGACCGGGCAGGGAATGGATAGGAAGCAGCGAGAATTGAGTCTCGGTCGCATAGCCCTGCCTGTGTCGATTAAGGCCCGTCCGTATGCAGCCCCTTCGGACAAGCTTGAATTGTACCGGCAATATAATGGACATATGGAATCCAATAAACTGATGTAACTTGATAACTGGGATGTTGAGACCCATTAACTCACCATCGATAGGGGTGGGTTGAGGACAGTAAGGTGTAAATCGGTCGGCGGACACATGAGGTGTTCCGTGCGGAGACCTTCTGTTTGCGGAGGTGAGACGGGCTCAGCATTTGAGTTTCTTGTAAAAGGTGGCCATATACGCCTAGTACTGAATTGTTATGTAGGTACAGGTGTGCTCGCTGACACTTCCGAACGACGTATGTGTCGTGTTGTCCGGGTGTGTCCTGATTGCAATCACTGTCCCTCGCAGTAATAGAGTACCACTTGTTCACTGAGCGGTGACGTAGTAAATTCTAAAGAAGTCAGAAAAATCATATTGTATTGAATTATAATTACTTTGCAACCTTGTATGATTTAGAGATAGTACAATTAAAAGTTTAAAATTTCCCCATACTTTAGCTGTAATAGCATTATGTGCTTTGGGCATGTCATATCATCGGTAAAGCGTTTCTTGTTTGATTGTGGAGCCCATGATGTGCCGTGCTCAGAGAATGTCATTTGCTACTTAAAACTTGATTATAAGGATCCACTTGTAGGCGAGTCATTCATGCTATTCCTTACCTATGTTTAGTGTCCCCTTGCATATGTCTAGTGAGACGGTTAAGTCTTGCTGAGCCTTATGCTCACGTTTGCACTTTAACGATTTTTGCAGGTATTAGTTTTATTTCTGCTGTTCAGGTTGTACATGAGACTCGAGGTGTCGAGATAAATCTCATGTGAGCTACGCCGCTGCTGTATGTTCTTCGTGTTGCTAGTGAGAATCGTCCTAGGGCATGGACGTCTTCTCTCCTGCTTAGTTAGGTGAGATTATGAGTATGTATTTTCCGCTGCGTGTGTACTTCTATTGTACACTCTTTTGTAAACTCTTCTTATTATGAAATGAAAACTTTATATGTTTTGGTATCTTTTTTGTGTGTGCTGTTAGGTGCCGCATCGCACGGTACCACCCAATGAGATCCTCGGATGTGTGGACTCCGGTCACCACAACCTCCTTCTCCGTTTCCATCGCCACCAGCAATGCCCGTGGAACTGATGGCGGCGCCCGCATCTCCTCAGCCCGACTGGTTACAGGAGACTGTCCGCCTCTTTACCGCCCGCATCGACGAAATAACGCGCCGAATTAAAGATGTCGATGACAACGTGTCCTCCGCCGTCGAACATGCAAGAGCGCTGGACACAATGTCGCGGGATGTATTTAACAATACATCTCTCCTCTGTCGCTGTCTAGGTCTTGGGAGGCTTCCCCAGCTCCCCGGCATGGACTCTGCCGGCTACTACTTGTTCGGGTTAAGCTTTTTGGTCGCTCGTCTCGACGCCCTCCATGAGACGATCACAGAGGTTGCTGGGGTACAGGGCCGCTGGAAGATTCTGCACACCGTCGCCTGTAAGCTCGGTGTGGAGACGGAAGAGGAGTCGCCGCCGCTGTCGGAGGTGGAGGCAGAGCCGCCGAAGGATGCGTCGGCCGCGGCGCGTGCGGCGGCGGAGGTGGACGAGGCCTCCGAGTAGAATAGGATTAGGAGTAGTTTTGTTCTTGTTTCGACGTGTTTTTCGTCCATGTTTTCTTTACACTTGTTTGTAATATATGTGTTGGTAGTATGTTAATGTAATATGTCTTTTATGTTCATGAACAATGTGTCTAATGTATAATCGAAAAATTCTCCTTTTATTGAAAAACATCTCCTTTAATGACGCCAAGTTTTAACCTTTAACCCACTTCGTGCGTGAATCGAAAAACATCTCCAGTCGTGATGTTGTGTTTCTCTTGTTTTTTTGATATTTTTCTTTTCACGTTTTGTCATGTTGTTTTCCTGCAAAAATCTGAACAGTCGCGAGACTCGCGATGTTATTATTGCACGGACTGGAATAGGTCGGAAGTTACCCCTATACGCGGTGTCATCATTACAATGTCACGACATCACGTGCAGTACCGCAGGTGCAGTAGCAGGGGCTGACATGTGGGTCCTATGAGGTGTGGGGCCCACATGTCAGCCCCTGCTACTGCACCTGCAGTACTGCAGGGGATGTGCGGTGGTTCCATGTTGTTTCGCTTTGTCATATAGGAGTACTCCGGAGACTCCTAAGAAACTGCAACCTCCAAATACTAGTAGTACACCCTTTGTTTCTCTCAGGCAGATTTGTTTCTTCGCCGCTCGTCGCTCATTAGTGGCAAACTTCTCCATCGACCCCCGTCGGTTTTGTCCGCGGTTGATGATCCTAGAAGATGGTGGTCCTCTGAGAAGGACCAGAAGCGTGTGCCACATATATGGCGAAATCGCGAAGAAAAATGAGGAATATACGGTTGCGGTCACAAATGAGGTACTAACTCTTGCCCAGCGTAATGAATTTATGGACCAGATAGCTGTGTACATCCAAGATCAGGCAAGAATGCACGCAGTTACTTACGGTGCACATCCCCATGGGATTGGCATGTACTCCCTCCGTTCCACAAAGGTAGATGTTTTAGCATTTTTTAGATATAATAGTGGACCATGTAAATGACGCATGTACCCTCAACTTTAAATCTCACCATTAGCTGATATCGAGTTCCTAGATATGGGGAACATAGCTGGTTAGATCTGATTGGAAGAACTTAATGTTGACTTTAAATTACTACCCACTTTACGTACATGTTAAGAAGTCAATCTTTGCGGGACAAACTTGCAAGCTCAAAACCTCCATCTTTATGGGACGGAGGGAGTACAAGTTAAGAGATAAACTGGAGAGAGATGCTTTGGTCCTAGCAAATCCCCACGTGGTCGGGAATCGGGAGTTCAGATTTGAAAAACATGATGAGGCAAGTCTTAATATGCGTCGTGCTCAGTTTATTATAAGGTGTTGGATTTTGCTACTTGGTTATCCTCTGGATCTAAAGGAGCGAAGGTTTATTGAACAAACCTGCTCCAGTTTTGGCCAGTTGCTTCATTGGGATGAAAATGATCCAAACCCGGCTAGGGTCATTCTGCTGGTGATGGTGGATAATCCACTTGACATCCCTCGAAGCCTTGTTCTCAGGAGAGGCAACGAAGTCGGCGGGGAAGGACGTTCATGGACTGTACTAGTTTACATCCTAGGTCTTGATTTTGTTGACCACCTTCCGGGTGATGAGGAGGACCCTCCACCTTTCAATGGCAACCCCCACCCTTACCATGGACCAGTCTTGCCTGGTCCTTATCCTGATGATCAAGGTCCTCCGCCTGCTGCCCGAGATGACTTGGCGCAGAATGATCCTGGCGACCAAAATAATGAAGCATCAGATATTTTGTCCACGGCGCAAGAAGCATATAATATCCTAATCTTTCTCCTCATATATAGTGTGTTAACTATTTTTTCGGCCCCAAATGATCTAGAAAAATTACTCCAGATTTGATGATGCCATAAACTAATCGCTACTGAAAACAATGACGGTGGTCCAAGCAAGGTTGTCGTGATGCAGGATGCATGGAGGTAGAACCAAGCAAGGTGGTGGTGCAGGATGATGCATGGAGCTAGCTGACGGACTGAAGGTGCCGCTTGAAGAGATGTGGTGCAGACTAGATGTGCCGATTAGTTTATTTTGTGTTTTTTGATTACGTAAGATCTAGTACTGTCAAATTAATTAGTTTGTTGCCTGGAATGGTACGTTGAACACTATTGTTTGGTTCTGTCGATGTTTATATCTAGTATTTAATCCTTGTTTATATCACTGTGTTGCTAGTTGAAGAGATTTTATGCGTATTCTTTATTTTCATCCTTGTTTATATCACTGTGTTTATATCTAGTAGTACTTAATTACGAACCTGTATAGAAGTAGAAATTTATACAACTTTATTATTAGTGAAGCCAAAATTTATAGAACCTAGATTTTTTAAAGCACATGTGTCACTTCCGCAGGAATCCATTCCTTTAAACTGCCCCACGAGTTTCCTTTGATGCAAACGGGGCTAAACAAAAGACGAGCGCGCATAGGGGAAACACAACAAGTGCAACATTCATCAGAGACGAGCATGCATATATAGGAGAAACACATCAACATGCCTTATACAAGTCTATTTTATATACTCCCTTTTCACTTTTCATTGGCGTTGGGAGAACTAGGGGTAGCGCATCAAAAAGGGAATGGAGGGAATATAACCCATAGAGTACAACACATTATGGCAGATCATGTCATACTCGCGCTCAATCCTACAGTTCTCAGTACAGAAGACGTTCCACTCGTACCACCCTCGCCGGCCGCAGCGGGCAGGCCCCTGGTTCCCCCCTGTTGGGCAGCGGCAAATGTTATAGTCAATGTCGGGCAGAGCCACCGGCGGAGGTCCCGAAGGAGGCCTACGCAGTAACCTCCATCTCACGAAAACGTCGAGCCTCTGCATGGCTCGATTCTGACACCGGCAGCACTCAGTGTTGGTCCTCTTCATCGCGACAGACCCGGCCGCGTTGTCGTCGACACGGGCCTCACCTTCGACCTGCCGGATATACTCGAGGGCGTCGCGATCCCCACGGTCGGTGTCATAGCGGAGCATGGCCAGGACGTAGGCCGCCACCTTGTGGCCGTTCTCGGCCGCCCGGGCAAGGAACTGGGTGCCCCACTGCGCCTGCGCGCGGCCGTAGTTGAAGACGAGGTCGAACCTTGTGACGTAGCACGCATGAGGGTTGACCATGTTGGCCAGGCGCTCCACGAGGGCATCGTAGCTCCCGTTCCTCTGCCGTTGGAACCAATCCTAGCTGCTCTCCTGCTCCAGTGCCACGCGCCTGGACATGGCAGCATCACGGCACGCCGCGTGCATGGCCTTGCAGGTGGCGCGCATACTAGAGAGGTCGTCCATGGGCTGGGTGGAGGTTGCGGCGACCCAACCCGCGATCAGGACCGCAATATCATGCGGCAAGGGGAACTCCATGGGCTTCGAAGGGAACCAATGAGGGCGCGCGCGATGGAGAGGAAGAGTACGCGCGGAGAAGAGGATGGTGTGTGTGGCGGAGTAGAGGATGGTGTGTCATCTTAATACTCTTTATTAGTATGCGTGGAGAAGACAATAAGAAGCCCAGTGATTTTTAGTATGCGCGAAGAAGAGGGATGGTGGTGCGTGGGCAGTTACTGCAGAGGATGTGAACGCGTGGTGTGTGGGGGGGAGAAGAGGATGGTGTGTGACGTGTGTCTTTAGTATGCACCGAGAACACGATGAGACGCGCGCAGACGCGCAATGATGGTTATGGCTTCTAAAGTGCACCATTTGGAATGCTACTTACGAAACTACGTACGAATGTCTTTCCCTTCTAGAGGATTCCATTCCTTTAAACTGTCCCGTGAGTTTCCTTTGATGCAAACGGGGCTAAACAAAATACGAGCGCTAGAGTTATGGCTTTTAAAGTGCAGTTGTACGCTACTTTAGCCGCTAGAGTTGCCAGTAGGCAGGAGATCGCCTGCAGCGGGGCCTGCAAAGCGGTCTGTAAAGTAGTACTACTGGAAAACGCAACAGGTCGGTAGCGATGACTTGAAAGAAAAGTGGAGACACTGAACTCCAAAGCGGTGTGTAAAGTAGTAGTACTACTGGAAAACGCAACAGGCCAGTAGCGATGACTGGAAAGAAAAGTGGAGACAATGAACTCCAGAAAATAAAACAAAGGATGACAAAAATGTTAGAAAAATATTGGAAGTACTCCTATATGTTAGAACAATATAGTTCTAACAAAAATATTAGAACAAGTTCTAAAAACTTCATACTTTTGGGGATGGAGGGAGTACGTAGTGTACGATTTAAGGTATAACAGCGTGGAGACCCGAAATGTGAAACAAGAAATCTTTTCGCGAAACTGATGCAACCGGGTGCACAGAGCGACCGTGCACGCCAGTAACCGAGGTGAGTAACACGCGCAGCGCATGCGCGTCCTTTGAATTAAATTTGACGCGCCCCGTCCCCTGACCACCGCTACAATGCTACTACCTCCGTCCCAGCTGAAGATTATTTCCTGCCAATTTTTTTGTCCCACCTCAACTTTACTTTCACTGTATGGTCATGTCAGCTGTGTGCTCTGCACATTTTCAGCTACTGTCCTTTGTTGCCGTAGCAACTTGCTGGCATTGAATGGAAAGTGGGAGGATATGTAATGATGAAGAGTGTTAGGGTAATTTTATGTGTTGACTAATGTGCGGTTTGAATCCTAAAAATAGAGTTCACTAGGGACGGAGGGAGTATAAGATGGTCACCTACGCCATCATCTTTTTCGCACAACCGTTCCAACATCCTCTCTTCTCTCCACAAAACCTAGTCGCGGCTAGTATACAACAAATGCTTTCGAGCTTGAGCAACCCTCCGCCACCGAGCCTGCCGAGGGACCTGGCCGCCGGTAAGCGGCCACGGCTGGACCCCCCTCGCCGCCGCGTGTGAAGGATACCCTCCTGTTCAACGTGGCCCGATATGTATTTACGGATACATCTCACTCCATGGAACGCCTTGGGCTCGGTACCCTTCCACAAAGTACTGGAATGGACACCACGGGCCACTACGTTTTCGGCCTCTCGCACGTGGCCTCTCGTCTCGACTCCCTCTGGGAGACGATGGTGCCCGGTCTCGGCATCGCGGGTCGTCGCAACCTCATCGTGGTGGCGGCCTTGAGACTGGGTCGCCTTCCGCCGCTGGAGCCCGAGGCGCTAGAGGAGTGTCAGGAGCCCGAGGACCCACCCGAGGAGGAGGAGGTGGAGGCTGAGTAGAGTAGTATTTAGGTGTTTTCTTTTCATGTTTTTAGTTGTAGTTTTTCGTTTCATGTTTTTAGTTGTAGTTTTTCATTCCATGGTTTTAGTTGTAGTTTATCTTTTCTTGTGTTGTAATATACTCCCTCTGTCCAATGAGACAAGTATTTTGGGACGGAGATACTCCCTCCATCGAAAGGGACAAGTATTTTGGGACGGAGGGAGTAATGTTTTTAACTTAAATGTACTTGGTGTTCTTGTTCATGGATCTACTATCTGTGCAAAATTAGTTCAAATTTTATGATCGCCAAACCCTCCTTGTCCCCAAACCGGTGGAGTTGCCACGAGATCGCCTGCAACGGGGCCCGCAAAGCGGTCTGT
Organism: Tuctoria greenei; assembly: GCA_036927565.1. Classification (NCBI taxonomy): domain Eukaryota; kingdom Viridiplantae; phylum Streptophyta; class Magnoliopsida; order Poales; family Poaceae; genus Tuctoria; species Tuctoria greenei. The sequence goes on from JAYESD010000007.1 coordinate 79,166,909, forward strand.
AAAGTAGTAGTAATAGGAAAATGCAACAGGCCGGTAGCTAGGACTGGAAAGAAAAAAGTGAAGACAATACGAGGAAGCAAATGTTTGAAAAAAGGAAGGACAACCGAAATGTTAAATAGGAAATCTTTTCACGGAAATTAATCCAGTCGTAATCCTCTCAAACATAGGCTCCCTTTGAAGGATATGATTTGTAAAAGATTTTTAGTTTCCATAGGAATCGTAACACATGAGCTAGGACACTTTGGTAGCCATACTAAAAGAGCTGCTTATCCGCCTCATCCACTTCCCCACGCCGCCAGTGGAATCTCTTCGACCGCGGGAAGGTGTCCCCCGAAGAGTTCGAGGACACCGAGGAGTGTCTATCAGAAGAGTCGTTAGATGACGAGGAGGCGGGGGAGTTGGGGTGGACCGGCGGCGTATAGTCGAGGTAGTGATCCAGGTGGATGATGAGCTCCGTCGTGAGGCCGCCAAGCCGGACCACTGCGGCATGGTTGAATGGTTCCGCCGGCGGCCCGCCGTCACTCCCAGTCCGGCCATCACTTCCTGCAAAGAAAGTGGCCATTTTGGCCCGAGGCAGGAGGCTTGGGTCTTTCATCCACCCAACAACCGTGCACAGGTCAGCAGGCTCCCGGTGGTAAGTGGAAGCATTGAAGTGATCAAAGAGGAAGATGTCACCCAGAACCTGTCTAATGCCCTCCGCAGACCAGACATGCAGAGGGAGGTTCTCGACGACAACCTGGACATGGAAGAGCCACCCGACGATTGGCACACCGATGCCAAAGATCCATGGCCGGAAGTAGTGGTTATCATCCGACATGGAGATGATTGCCGTCTCGATGGCGAGCTCCTGACAGTCATCACGGGTGAACCGCACCTGGAACTCACCATCCCCAAACGTGGACACAGTGAAAGCCCAATGCGGGATTTCAAGTTGGTGATGGATGGCCAGGGTGATCTCCATGGGTGTTGCCTCGCTGCGACCTCCTCTGGGTCCCAGAACAGCTGCTTGGCAGCGCAAACGGATAAACTCCATCATCATGAGGTGGTTGTTGACCACCGTGCATTGCCCATCACGAGGGCGCATGGACAGTGAGCCTGTAGGTACCTGGTCGCGTCTAACATGGTTGCGAGGCATGGCGCTGCGACAACAGAGGCAAAGGACTTCTCAGGCAACACATGGGAGCATGGATGGGAATCAGTCGAGAACTTGTGCCTGGAAGCAATAGGGGGGGTGGTTTAAGAAGGCGAGGATGAAGAGGCCTCTTGCCATCTGGCCCCTTGGGCACATGGCACCGACTGGAGCGGTGACCAGGGAAGTAGCCAGCCGACTTGAATTGTGAAAGGGCCCGTGGGCCGACCAGTCCCAGACGCGACGGGTCACGGCACGCTGCCGCAATGTGACCATACGCCAAACATCGGAAGCAGCATCCCATGAGGATCTCACAAAGATCCGGTGATAGGACCGGACCTTTCAAGGCCTTCGGCTCTGTGTAAGCGTCATGAATGGACAAAGGCCTAGCTTGAATATAAAGTGAATCAGCGCAGTTTCAGCCCACAAATAACAAGCGGCCCAGCTTTTTCGTCCTGCCTGCCTGCCTGCCCACGGCGGGAAATTTTTGTCACGTCGAATGAAGAAGGAAAATAAGAAACGAAAATAATATTTTATTATGGTAACCTTCGACCCGCAATGCCGGACCCCTCTCTGCAACGCGCTTGTAGGAGCATCCGCCGGCTGCCACGGTAGTAGGAGCATCCGCGGGCCGCCACGCTTGGCGGAGCATTCGCCGGCCGCCATGCTTGGAGGAGCATCCGCCGGCCGCCACGCTTGGAGGAGCATCCGCCAGGAGCTACGCTTGGAGGAGCATCCGCCGGCCGCCAAGATTGGAGGAGCATCCGCCGATCGCCACGCTTGTAGGAGCATCCGCCGGCCGCCACTCTTGTAGGAGCATCCGCCGCCCGCCAAGCATGGAGGTCCATCCACCGGCTGCCACGCTTGGAGGACCATCCGCCGGCTGCCAAGCTTGGAGGAGCATCCGTCGGCCGCCACGCTTGTAGGAGGATCCGCCGGCCGCCACGCTTGTCGGAGCATCCACAGGCCGCCAAGCTTTGAGGACCATCCGTCAGCAGCCACACTTGGAGGAGCATCCGCCGACCGCCACGCTTGTAGGAGAATCCGCCGGCCGCAGCGCGTGGAGTAACAACAGCTAGGTACAATTGCTCACATAATGTGTTCTTGTACATCTATCCTCTTATGGATAGGCTGATGGCTGATTGAATTGTAGGAAGCGATGTCAGAAGATAATACATGGTCGGGAAAAGACAGGCATACGAGGGAGCGGTAGGATGGAATGAAGTCATTTTTAAATTTTGCATTTCAGGGCACTCGTGAAGGAGGGACTATGCCTTGTCCTTGCACGAGATGTCGTAATATTTGCCACAACACACACAAGGGAGTTCATTTACACCTGCTCAGAAATGGGATGTTATTGGATTATACTTGTTGGATACACCATGGAGAAATACGAGTTCAGGAAAATATTGCTGAGGAATCAGCAAATAATGAGGAGATAATTTCTGATGATGGTGCTATGCAAAATATGTTGTCTAGTCTACTTAGAGGCACTAATCATGGTGGTACTTCAGCAGATGTTGATGATCAAGAAAATGCTATAAACCAGCAGGAGCCAACTGGGGATGCAAAGAAATTCTATGACTTATTAACTGAAGCCAAAAAGGAGTTGTATCCAGGTTGTTCGCAGCTGCCCCAATTATCCTGCATTGTCAGGTTCTACCAGATAAAGTGTTTAACTGGTATGAGCAAAGTAGCTTGTGAGATGTTACTTGAACTATTCTCATTTGCGCTTCCAAAGGGCCACTGCATTCCTAATACACTTGATAAACTTCAGAAGGTTGTTTGTGACCTCGGGCTGGACTACCAAAAGATCGATGCATGTGTCAATGACTGTGTGTTATTCTGGAAGGACTATTCTATGCTGAATAGTTGCCCAAAATGTGGTGAATTAAGATGGAAAAATAGTATTGCTGGGGATGCAAGAGAGGCTTTACCTTGTGGAAAATCCAAGAAGCTTGTAGCACGCAAGATTCTACGTTACTTCCCTCTTATTCCCCGTCTACAAAGGTTTTATATGAGAGAATCAACGGCATCAAACATGCGCTGGCACAAAGAAGGTCGTGCTGATGATGGAATATTGTGTCATCCCGCCGATTCGAAAGCATGGAAGCATTTTGATAACATTCACCCAAATTTCTCATCTGATCCTCGCAATATAAGACTTGGGCTAGCATCTAATGGTTTCAATCCTTTCAGAGCAATGAATGTTTCTTACAGTACATGGCCTATGATTATAATCCTTTATAATCTACAACCTTGGTTGTGTATGAAGCAATCTTATTGGGTGATGTCAATAATAATTCCTGGGCCAAAGTCACCTGGAAACAACATTGATGTGTATCTGCAGCCTTTGATTGATGAGCTACTGAAATTATGGTTTGATGGTGTTGAAACATCTGACAGTTTAAAGAAAGAGACATTTGTCATGCGAGCTTCTTTATTGTGGACAATAAATGATTTTCCAGCATATGCAATGCTATGTGGATGGAGCACAAAAGGGAAGCTAGCATGTCCATACTGCCATATAAACACTGACGCCTTCTGGTTGAAATATGGACGAAAGCATTGTTACATGGGTCATCGTCGTTTCCTACCTCAGGATCACGGATGGCGTCGAAACAAAGGTTCTTTCAACAACAAGGCAGAGAATAGAGAGGCTCCAACATCACTCTCTGGTGACAAAGTACTCCAACAATACGAGTGTTTTGATCAAGTGAGTTTTGGACTGACGAATAATAAAAGAAAGCACACCGAGGAAAATAGATGGCATAATTGGAAGAAGAAAAGTATATTTTTCGACCTCCCTTATTGGAAGACATTGCTAATAAGGCATAACTTGGATGTCATGCACATTGAGAAAAACATTTATGATAGCATATTGGGGACATTGCTTGCTATATATGGTAAAATAAAAGATAGTCTACAAGCTCATCGTGATATGAAGGATATGGGTATACGGCCAGATCAACATCCAAAGATCATAAAGAGCAAGTACACATTCCCACCAGCATTATATACTTTGGGCAAAGATGAGAAGACCACCTTGTGCAAGTTTTTGGGGAATGTGAAGGTGCCCGATGGTTATGCCTCAAACATCAAGAGATGTGTGGACATAAAAGCATGTAAGGTATCGGGTCTAAAAACTCATGACTGCCATATTATATTTCAGAAGCTCCTTCCTATTGCAATACGTAACATATTGCCTGAAAAGGTTGTTGCACCTTTAATTGAGTTTAGCACATTCTTTTCTGGAATTTGTTCTAAAGGATTGGCGGAACCAGATTTGGACAAGATGAGCAAACAAATTCCTGAAACAATTTGTAAGCTTGAGATGTTGTTTCCTCCCGCTTTCTTTGATATCATGGTACATCTTCCAACCCATCTTGCCGAAGATGCACGGTTGGGTGGACCTGTTTCTTACAGATGGATGTATCCAATTGAGAGGTACCTTGGTACATTGAAGAGGTATGTACGTAACAAAGCTCACCCGGAGGGTTCTATAGTTGAGGGATATATTGTCGAAGAATGTATGACTTTTTGTAGTCAGTTTTTGGATAACATCAGCACCAAGCGTAATAGGCCAGAACGTCATGAAGCTGCAGCTACAAATGAACCTTCTGATGATAATTCTAACATATTTACAGAAGTTGATAATTCTAAAAAAGGGTATAAATGAGACCAACTTACTATGATGGATCTACATAACATCATGCATTATCTTATTACTAACGTTGAAGAGGCCGCTCCATGGATCAAGTAATAACGCATAACTCAGATGTTGTATACTATATATATGGCTTATTATAGATGGCTAATTTAATTTTGTACCCTTTTCAGTGGGCATATTGAAGAACTGAAAAAGATTCATTCTCGTGATGTTGATAAACGCAATGGAGATGAGTTTGTTGAATGGTTTCAGAAACGAGTAAGTACATGCAAGTTTGCACTTTGATGAAATATTGAACAAATATGTGTTCTGAAATTGGTTTGTCATCGATAACCCCTGTTATACTAATGTGTACAGATTACGACATTACACAAAGAAGGCCAAGCAACCGATTATCTGTATGCATTATCTAGAGGACCTGATCGTTGGGCACGTTTTTTTAGTCGGTTATTCATCAATGGCTTATTCTTTCGAACTGCAGATGTGGAAAAAGATTTACGGACCCAAAACAGTGGTATTGTTGTTCGGGGCACTGATCATGATTGGTTTGGAGTAATCAAGAAAAACATTGCTGTTGATTTTGAAAAAAAAATGAAGAGGTCCTATTATTTCAGTGTGAATGGTTTGATCGTCCTTTTGGAAGCAGTAAGAACCAAAGCAGAGGCTACAAAAAGGATCAATACGGAATGATAGATGTTGACACTACTCTGTTTTGATTCCAGTATGAGCCTTACATTCTAGCCACCCAAGCAGAACAAGTTTTTTATGTTCCAAGTGTGAAGCATCCTAAATGGGCTACAGTTGTTAAAACGAAGCCACGAAACCTTTTTGCCATGCCCCCTGGAGACAGTGAAAATAATGTGACTGAGATAATGGAGGCTGAGACATTTCATGATGATCTGCTTACTGATGATATCAATATGATGCCACACATTAATGAGGATACGACCGCATGGGCTAGGAATGACATTGAGGGACCCAGCGGCGATGCTTCCACTCTTATAATGACAACTTCAGGTGATTGGGTTAGATGGAGTTGCATCAGAAAATGAAGACGACGACGATGATGACGATACATATACCAATGATGGTCATGTAGCTCCATTGTGGGGGGACGACAGCGAAGATGATGATTTTTAGTATAATTAAGTACGTACGTACTGCATGTATACGTGTGTGAGCTGTGAACTGGAGTACTATTTGTGACGATAGGCTAATATATGGAAGTGCAACTAATTAATCATTTATTACATTTGGGACTAATCTTTTATTACATCCCCACTGTAGCATTAATTTGTGGGTGCTTATCTTGATCGTTTTAACGTCAGCACCCTCGATCACCTTGGATCCCTTTGCCTTTGGCGCACGAACTACTGAATCGTGGCAACATAACTTAATGCAACGACTGCGTCTCGTTGCATTAGTATCCTGACGCCATAAAACAGTGAATCGTGGCCACACATCCTAATTGCAACAATTGGGGTCTGTGGCGATAGATCCTAACATCACGAACTAGTGAATCGTGGCAACACATCCTAATGCAATGATTGTGGTATGTGGCGATAGATCCTGATGCCACAAAAAAGTGAATCGTGGCAACACATCCTAATGCAACGATTGTGGTCCCGTGGCGATAGATCCTAACGCCACGAACCAATGAATCGTGGCAAGGCATCCTAATGCAACAATTGTGTTTCGTTGCATTAGCATCCTAACGCCACGAAAAAGTGAATCGTGGCCACACATCCTAATTGCTACGATTGGGGTCCGTGGCCATTGACACTAACACCACGAACTAGAGTATCGTGGCAACACATCCTAATGCAACGATTCTGTTTTGTTGCATTATGGTCCAAATGCAACTGTTTGTTGATCCATGGCAACAGATCCTAATGCAACGATTGTGTTCCGTGGCAATAAAGCTGTAACACCACGAACCAGTAATTCGTGGCAACATACCCTAATGCAATGATTGTGTTCCGTGGCAATAAAGCTGTAACGCCACGAACCAGTAATTCGTGGCAACAGATCGTAATGCGACGATTGTGGTCCGTTGCATTAGCATCCTGACGCCACGAACCAGTGAATCGTGGCAAGACATCCTAATGCAACCATTGTGGTTCGTTGCATTAGCATCCTGACGCCACGAAAAAGTGAATCGTGGCCACACATCCTAATTGCTACGATTGGGGTTCGTGGCCATTGATACTAATGCCACGAACCAGAGTATCATGGCAACACATCCTAATGCAACGATTCTGTTTCGTTGCATTACGGTCCAAATGCAACTGTTTGCTGATTCGTGGCAACAGATCCTAATGCAACGATTGTGTTCCGTGGCAATAAAGCTGTAACGCCACGAACCAGTAATTCGTGGCAACATATCCTAATGCAACGATTGTGTTCCGTGGCGATAGATCCTGTAACGCCACGAACTAGTGATTCATGGCAATAGATCCTAATGCAACAATTATGTTCTGTGGCGATAGATCGTGTAACGCAATGAACCAGTAATTCGTGGCAACAGATCCTAATGCAACGATTGTGTTCCGTGGCGATAGATCCTAGTGCCACGAACTAGTGAATCGTGGCAACAGATCCTAATGTAACGATTGTGTTCCGTGGCGATAAATCCTAGTGCCACGAACTAGTGAATCGTGGCAAGAAGCCAAGCTTACTGCAACGATTTAGTATTCGTTGCAGTACAATAGTTGCAATAGGTCGGAATCCTTGTAGTGACTCATTTTTGTCGTAAGAATCAGTAGGAAAATCTACTAGTGGTAAAGGCGTATTATGAAAAGGTTCATCTTGTTGCTGCTCATCGATAGCATGATTGGTGGTAAAATTCAACACATCTGAAAATGTCATACCTTGGTTAAGTGTAGAGCATTGTCCATTAAAACTACTCTCATTTTCAACAAGAAATTCAAATGCATTATGAGTTGATTCATCAAAAAATTCAGAAGAGTTGTTCAACACCTCACTCTCATTTGCATCCACATTTATTTGTTCATGTTCCTGCAAAAAGTTAGCAAAAGAGGAGGTACAACAACAAAATTCTTCTCAAATTCATGTATTTCATCTTTGCAATTAGATACATTAGCAAAATTTTCTCGCATAAGAATTTTCATATCTTTCCATGTTCCAGGTTTTTCTATATCGCTTAAGTTGTCCCACCAAGTTAGTGCACAATCAACTAATGCACTAGCAATATTTCTAATCTTTCTCCTCTCACACATATGTCATTGTCCAAAAATTTTATCCAACTCTATTTCCCAAGCAATATCTTCATCATAACCAAAACCATCATAAGAAGGAAGACATGGGACAATGTAATTACTTCTTGTGGAAGGTGTTGTAAAGATGGTCTGAATGGCATGTGAAACCTTGGTTGATGTTTGATTTTTAGTGAGCGACTCCATCGTCGTCTTCATCATGTCAATCATATCAGCATATAATGTATGATTCTTGCTTTTACCTGACATTGTTAGTAGCAAACAGAAGACAACAAAAAAATATGTTATCCCTATCAACTACAAAGGATAATGTCAAAGTGGAAGTAGAATCACACACTCTCAAGCGTCTTACCACGCTCTTACAAGTGTTCTTACCGACACTGTAGGTGGCAACCGGTGGACGTTATTATGAAACCAATGAAGCGTGGGATGATTGCAAAGGTGTATCAGTTATGCTCAAGAGTAAGGTGTAGATTGGATGGCATTTTTTATTTAGTAAGGATTAGAAACAATGAAAATCACATAGTAAAGTTCAATAAGTATCCAAAAGTACTTGTCAATGTTGCTGGCGTAAATGTGTTCCTAGTAGTTCAAGCAAGCAAGACATGAGATAAAACTAGATGACACAAAGGATGCAAGCACTTCTGTTTTTTTGTTGTTTTTTTCTCCTCTTTTTTTTTGCGTATTTTGTATCTTGTTTTGCACTTGCCTTTTTCTTATTTTTCTTATTTTTCTCAGAATGTGCTACAAAAGAAGAACATAATAAAAACTAATCAAAGATATCTTGTGTGTTTGTTGCAGATTTTCTGCTCAATCTTTCAAGGACAATAGGCACACTTAGAGGCTCCAAATAGAAAAACTAACAACAACAATATTGTAGATATATCTATCCTCTTTAATTTCAATATATAGAAGACCTATTTTGGAAGAGAACAATAGGAGATATTGCCCCTGAAATACAGACTGTTCAAAATTTCTAGGTCAATAACAGATTCGGATCTAATGCAATTTCGACATCGATAACTATATTCTCTGGGAAAATGATGAATAAGAAAGTTATAGAGAATTTTTTAAGCTTTCAAGAAAGTAAACACAAAAATCCGAGTTCGTATGAGCGAGATGTGATGAAAATACCGAACTGGATAGAGGTGAATCTAATCTGGACGTGATGACGTGATTCAAAAGGATGAATCACACAATGCAAAACTCAAACTAAAAACAAAAACACTTTCTAAACCAGAAATATGACTCAACAACAGACACAAACTCAACAAAACCAAACTGAAAACGGAAGTTGCAAGGTTCAATGGTTGTTTGGACAAATTAATGAACAGGTCTACTAAACTGCAATTTTTTTGTGGCTTTTTGTGGACTCTAGGTATGAATAACAAAACCAATGTAATGGATAGATGAATTACCTAACGGGCAACCTGGAAATCTGATACCAATTGATAAGTAGGCTTTAGGCCCGATCTTCTAAAAGGTAATGGGTAAGTCGATTGATGGAGATCTCGACGTTGATGATCCAAGGCTCTCAAGTAGAACACGAAAAACCATGCAATCACTACACCACCACTCTGTTGGTTATCAACCGTGGTTCACACGCTTGACCTTGCCAAGAAGGCTAATCCCTGCAAGTGCAACCGAGAACATGAGCAAGAACATAGAAGAAGCAATCTGAAATTGCTGAATTGGGGTTTCACAAACCAATAAACAACGATATTATTAATCTAAGCAAAACCCAATTGTTTATGGCATCTACTATTGAGTATATATTGGTTGAAGGACGTACAAGGGGGTGTTGGGGTCGTAACCTAACCCTAAGACACGAAAAGAAGATATGTAGACTTGATACAAGGCCCAATGGCCCAATATGGTGGCGCAGCACCCTGACAGATTCTGAACTTGATTTTGTTTCGAATATTCCTGTCGACCCCGCAGGAGTTTTGACATGGTACCAGCAGAATCGGAAAGGTTATCCTCTCCCCTTTTCGTGCATATGTAGAACGTCCAAAACGGAGATCGTATGCGTCATAGGCGTTCGTTTTAGTGCAAACTGCTCGTGAACTCAGAGTTGGACATGATTTTGAGTTTGGCACGGTTTCCATCTTGTTTGAACGAATTCTCTGGTCCTCCACGTCCCTAATACTTCTCCAAGTACTCCTTGAACCTCTCCATGGATCCTAATCACAATTAAATCATTAGGTAGCAATCTATGCTCAAAAACATATAAGGAAACATATAAGAACGAGCTCACCTCTGAAATTAATTGTTGTGTATGAACTCTATTGATTGCATCTTGTATGTTCAATGGAGTGTTGTTTGTCTCCATAGAAGTGATGTCCTCATGAATTTTTCTCAAGCCAGTTATATGAGTGGTAAGATAAAGCATGTGTTAAAATCTTATTTAGTTTTATAAAATGTACCTGCAAAGTTTTAGTGTTTTTCATGGCGACGAGCACAAAGGGCGGTCGTCTCTGATATGGGTAAACGAGACGAGCCCACTTCATCGAGGATCTGTACATGGCTTGGTTGAGGGTAAAAGGAGATGTGTTAATACAACGCGTCTCATTTAAGTTAATATCACATATGTGCACACTCCTCTAACAAAAGGGAGACGATCTTAGCACAAAGCTTTTCTCCTATTTACGAAACGAAATGAGACGACCTTTACAAAAAGCATATCACCTTTTGCTTCATGATTTTCTCCATTTTGATTCATTCACTTGATATCTAAATAAATTGTCATTCCAATATAGAGCACCTTCACTAAACAAATTAGTCTGATTTAAATCCAAAAAATAATCAAATCTCTATTCCTTATTAACTGTCATTCCTAATGAAGATGATGAACACATGACATAACATTCATTCATTCACACAGCTGAACACACAAGATAATATTCATTCACACAGATAAACACAGATAACACATCCATTCATTAACATAATACATTACAAAACACAAGAAAAAAGTACAAGAAGACACAAGAAAAGAAAAACTAAATCATGCTCCTCCTTCTCCTCCTCCTCCGACAATGGCTCCAGCTGCTCCAGCGGTGCAACAGGAGTCTGTGCACAAGGAACCTGGACCGGCTCCTCCGGCAGTGCAACCTGGAGACCGATGTTCCTCGCCGTCGCAGCCACCAGGTTCCTGCAGCTCTCGGCGGCGAGCTCCTAGGCCATCGTCTCTAACAGAGTGTGGAGACGATCAGCCACACCTGCGAGGGAATGGAGGTAGTGGCCGGTGGTACCCATTCTAATAAACTCTGGAAGGGTATCCAGACCCAAAGAACTCATAGCACGAGACGTACTGTTGTACGCTTCTCCCGCCATAACAAGGCGTGGGTCGTTCTTGAGCCGTTCAGGGAAGTCGCAACACTATTTCTTGAATGGTGGCTCCCTCAACGGTGTTGGTAGCGTACCGTTGGCCATGGTGGATCGTCGGCGCTTAGAAGACGAAGTAGAGGAGAAACGTATGCAATATGGAGATGCGCTTTTGGAGAACTGACGGCGCGTGTCGGTACCTGGTATATCGGGTACCCTCACACACAGGCTAAAAGCACCTAAGTGCTCTGCCTTCCTGAGGAGGCAGGGTCCGAGGGCACCACGTGTCCAGAAGGCCCGGATTCCTCCCGACCTCAGGTACGGGATCCAACGCTTCCACATGGACCTCAAGTCGGGGTCAAGCTCCCCCGAGGAGACGGGCTCCCAAGTGGCCACGTGTCCAGCTAGACGGGACCTCGATCCCCATAGGAGTGGACTCTGGTGCAGCCTCGTGGATCGAAGCACCAGGCCGACCGCCTCCCGTGGAGGAGGGCTCCGGCTCAGCCACGTATCCCGTGGCCCTGGATCCCCCGCTCTACTTAGGAACGGGCTCCGGGGCTGTTATGTGGTCCGCGGATCGGGATCTGTCCGCCCTCGCGGAGGCTAGCTCCCGAGCTACCACGTACGCAACAACTTATCCTGGGAGGTGGGTTGCAGGAGTTAAGAGGGTGGTGCGCCTTGTCTAAATCAAGCATTTAAGACATGTGCCTTCCCCAGGAGCATGACATGGCGCACGCCTACTACCTGGTACTGATACGCCCAATCTCATCATAGTGAAGACGCCGTAGGCCTACCCCACTCTGCCACGTGGGTAGCTTACGGCAACAAGGACAGTTGGACATTCCTTGCCATCATCAACGACTATGCATGGGCCACTGGCGTCTGAGACGGCAAGCGACAGGTCTTCAAGTAATGGTTAGAGGAGGCTTATGCAACAAGCCATAGATCTTTAGGATAAGATCGCTTGGGACCACCTGTCAGGCCCCGAACCCGACTTGTAAGGCGTCCGACCTCGTCGATAAAAGGACCGGACTGCCGCCATTACAAAGGATCCACAATCTAATGCATACACAAGCTACACACTCATTCACAACAGCAATACAACCTCATCGAGGAGTAGGGTATTACGCTCCCGCGGCCCAAACCACGTAAAAATCACCGTCTCACCACTCATACGCGCAATCTCGCCATTGAGGACTAAGCCCTATCAATCAAGAAACTCCACGGGCTGCTCTCATAGCAGGTCCGGGGGAAGTGTCGCAAGAACACTTCGACATTTGGCGCGCTAGGTGGGGGATTTTTCCTCTAAAAAGTGGTTGCGCTATCACCGCAATGGTGTTCATCAAGCCCGTGGACAGCGGTTTTCGTGGCCCTCATTCGGTGACGGGATCGATCGCTCGAGCAGCACATTGTGGTCCATCACGCCCCCGCATAGATGCAGCTAGCCAGGGCGGCACATCCGGGCACATCCCAATCTAGTCGGCGCCCCTGGAGCTACTGGCTGCAAGTCCGGAGAGCACTCTGGCAGTAGTGAGGGCCCTTCTCAACCACCCACCATCCTTGAATGCCTCTCAGGGAGCGGCTCAGGAGTGGGTCCAATACATCGACCACTTCGTCATTGCGGCCATCAAGTCTCCCAACATAGAGAGGCATCACGTGTCGCTATAGCTCACTCCATCCATCGACCGTCGCACTGCCGACTCCCGTTCCACAGGATAAATTGCTTGTGTTCTTGCTTTGCGTTCATCGTTCTTATACATCATATTAATCTAGGGTTTCAATCAATCTCGCTTACTTTACATTGAGACATTAAATATAAGATTGAATTGTGGTATACCCTAGTTCATAATCGTGTAACACTTCAATTACAAGTAGATTTCCACTGCATACATCCTAGAATCAAATTAATCAATCAAACTTGATTAACCTAGTCGGTACACACCGGACTAGTCCGCACTTGACCGGACTAGTCCGATATCTCGAGTTTTGATTTGTTTGTTAAGTGTTGCAGGTTTCGACAAAAATCAAAAAGGCCTATTCACCCCCCCCCCCCTCTAGGCCACATTCAATTGGTATTAGAGCAAGGTTCTTCAAGAAGGAGACTAATCGCTCGAAGAGATCATGTCAGACATGAAGGATGTACACAAGAGCAACAACCAAGAGAAGGTTGATGAAGACAAGAACCAAAAATTGGAGAAACTCCTCGAAGCATTCAGGACTTCAAGGATGACGATGAGGAGACGCTGGAACTCAAGGCGCTCCTAAGGAAGAAAACCATTTCCAAGGGAAAGGTGAAAATCGATTATGAAAAGAAGAATAAGGGGAGTAGTCACACCGACTACTCCCGATATCCTTTCAACTATGACCGGCTTAATTATAGAAATAATAATTACTTATCTATTCCACTTGGAAAAGCCCCACACTTTGACGGCAATGACTACTCAATGTGGAGGCAAAACATGAAACTGCATTTAATTTCTCTAAATCCAAGTTTATGGCACATAGTATGCACAGGAATAGATATCCCTAATGATGATGAGGAGCTCACACCTAGCCAAGAGCAAGCGATCCATCGAAACCCCCAAGCTACTGCAGTTATCACTTCATCGCTCAGTCGTAAGGAGTTTACAAAAGTGGACGGACTTGAGATCGCAAAAGAAATATGGGATACATTGCAAACCGCACATGAAGGCGATCGTCATGTGCGAGAAGCAAAGATCGATATGATTGAAGGCGAGCTAGGAAGGTTCGCAATCGAAGAGGATGAGTCGCCACAAGACATGTACAACAGATTAAAGACACTCATCAACAAGGTGTGAGCATACAGAAGAAAGAAGTGGAACGACCATGAGGTAGTGAAGTTCATCCTTAGGGCCTTCATGCCTTGCAATGTCACCTTGTGTTCAATGATACGAGAAGCCTCGGATACAAGAGGATGACCCCGGATGAGCTACTTGGGAAAATCATCAACTTTGAGATGATGGAAAAACAAGCTAAACATGTTAAGGAAATTGCCGACCTCACCTCAGCAAAGGAGAAAGGGGTCTCTATAAAGTCCACCCTCGAGCCCTTGTCTAATGAAGCTCGAGAAGCTCAACTAGAAGAAGACGATGATGATGAGAGCAGTGACTTGGATGAAGATGAAATGATACTATTCATGAAGAAATTCAAGAAGATGATGAAGAAGAGACAAGGCGCTAAATCAAGTGAAGGGGAGTACAAGAAAAGAACAAAGTCAAAGTTGATGCGGGCATGCTATAATTGTGGTGAGTATAGCCACTTTATAGTTAATTGCCCATATGAAGAGAACAAGAAGAAGACCAAAGAAGCCAAGCCTCAACCCAAGAAATTCTTCAAGAAGAAGAAACAATCTGAACAAGCGCATATAGGGAAAGAGTGGGACTCAATTGATGAGTCCTCATCGGAAGAAGAAGAAGAGATGGCTAGCATAGCCATGGAGAAGACATCAAAGAAGTCCACTCTCTTCCCTACACTCGGCACATGGAAGGGGAATGGCACTTGTCTCATGGCAAAGGAAGGTAGACGCAAGGTAACGACAAAACCCTCTTACGTACATTCCTATTCTAGTGATAGTGAAATTGCTAGCGATAATGAAGACATGCTCATTGGACTAGATAAGAAAACTGCCACAAAAATGAAATTTTTACTTGATCAACTTGTTGAGAAGGAGAGGTTGATACATCGTCAAGAAGACATGATTATCTCCCAAAAGGAGGAACATGTCGAACTTGACAAGCTTCTAGAACTTGGAAAGGAGCGAAGCAAGTCACTAGAGCTTGAATTAGCTTCAAGCAAGGAAACTTGCTTGGAGTTAAGCAACTCAAATGATACAATCATGGAAGAACTAGCTAACCTAATCACGGTTAACAAGATACTTGAGCAAGTTGAGTCACTCAAGCAAGGTGACCCTTCATCCTCTTCAAGCTCACCTTCTCAACACATTAAAACTGAAGTTGCTTCTACTTGTACATGTGGTAAAATTGACACCAATTTGAAAGACAAGTCAACCTCTGCCAAGGACAAGCATCCTTCACAAAATGGCATATTTGTCAAGGAGAGGATCAAATATGCACGTAGTGCATACTTGGTCACAAGACTTCCAAATGTCAAATATGGCATTGGTTACTCTTATGGTGAAAAGCAACATGCTAGAAGCCATAAAAATGACAAGGAGAGAAATGTCTTTGCAAAGGGAAGACCCTCTCAAACTGGAAAATCCAAAATTAATGAATCCAACACGCATGATCAACGGACTAGTCTGGTGGGGATATGGACAAGTCCGGTCTCCCAGACTAGTCCTTTGTATAAACAACAACATTTGTTGTTTAGAACTTTCGATGCATCTTATGTCTTAGTGAGAAGTAATTTTGGCAAAATTTATGCTCATTATGTTGGGCCATGCCATGGGAACACCAAGTCTCATGTGTGGGTGCCCAAATCCCTTGTAACTAACCTTAAAGGACCCAAGCAAGCTTGGGTACCTAAAACCAAGGCATAATTTGTTTTTGCAGACCTACTCCTCCGGTGGATCCAAATGGCTGCTAGACAGTGGCTACACCAACCATATGACCGGAGAACGAAGAATGCTCGTTGAGTATGAAGAAAATGAGGATCCAAACGAGGGCATCTATTTTGGAGACAATAGTCAAGGAAAGGTGCTCGGTACCGGTAAAATTGCCATATCACCACAACACACTCTTTCTCAAGCATTACATGTTGTTTCCTTAGATTATAACCTGCTGTCCATATCTCAATTATGTGACAAAGGTTATAATTGTCTGTTCACTAATGAGGGTGTGACCGTCTCTAGGTGGAGTGATGGTTCCACTGCCTTCAAGGGTATGTTAAAGGGAAAGCTTTACCTTGTTGACTTCAACAAAGATAAAGCCGAACTTGACACATGCTTGATTGCAAAGACCAACACGGGTTGGCTGTGGCATAGACGGCTAGCACATGTTGCTATGAGGAATCTTCAAAAACTCCTCAAGGGGGTTCACATACGAGGTTTGAAGGATGTTGTTTTTGAGAAAGACAAGCCTTGTAGCGCGTGCCAAGCCGGGAAGCAAGTTGGAGCACCTCATCCAGCGAAGAACGTCATGACTACATAAGCATCGGCGGTAACAAATATGGTTTAGTAGTTGTTGATGATTTTTCTGGATTCACTTGGGTTTTATTTTTACATGATAAGTCAGAAACACAAGGAATACTCAAGAAGTTCTTCAAGCAAGCTCAAAATGAATTCTCATTGACAATCAAGAACATTCGAAGCGACAACAGCACAGAGTTCAAGAACACACAAGTGGAGGAGTACCTAGATGAACAAGGCATAAAGCACGAGTTTTCAGCTCCTTACTCCCCTCAACAAAACGGAGTTGCTGAAAGAAAGAACTGAACCCTCATATAGATGGCGAGAACAATGCTTGATGAGTACAAGACCTCGGATCGATTTTGGGCGGAAGCAGTCAACACTGCTTGCCACGCCATAAATTGACTTTATCTTCATCGACTGCTCAGGAAGACATCCTATGAGATAGTCACCGATAACAAACCTAATATTTCATATTTTTGAGTTTTTGATTCCAAATGCTATATTTTTAACAAGAAGCCTAGGACTTTAAAGTCCGCTTTGAAGTCCGATGAAGGTTTCTTTCTTGGTTATGATTCGAACACTTACGCCTATCGTGTCTACAACAAGACCTCCGGACTTGTTGAAGTAGCACGTGACGTAGTGTTCAATGAAACTAATGGCTCCCAAAAGGAGCAACTTGATCCATGTGTGCTAGATAAAGAAGAAGCTCCTTGTCAAGCATTGAGAAGAATGGCATTAGGCGAAGTTCGACCACAAGAGCCACCTCTACATATACATGAGGAAAACGAACCACAAGAGGAGGCCAATGATCAAGGGGGAGCTTTCATACTAGATCAACCTCAAGAATGTGAAGATGATCAACAAGTAAATGAGGGCAACCATTTAGGGGGAGAAGAAGATAATCATGAAGATTCAAGACAACAAGTACCACACCCAAGAGTACACCAATGCGTCCAAAGGGGTCACCCAATCGACAACATCATCGGCAAAATCCAAAAGGGAGTAACTACTAGATCTCGCATAGCTGATTTTTGTGAGCATTACTCGTTTGTGTCCTTTTTGGAACCACACAGGGTTGAGGATGCATTGAAGGATCTGGATTGGGTGGTTGCCATGCAAGAAGAACTCAACAATTTCAAAAGGAACGAGGTGTGGGAACTAGTCGAAAGACCCAAATCCAATGTCGTCGGCACCAAATGGTTCTTCCGCAACAAACAAGACGAACACGGGGTGGTGACAAGGAACAAGGAACTACTTATGTCCAAAGGGTACTCACAAGTCAAAGGTTTGGATTTCGATGAAACCTTTGCTCCCGTAGCTAGACTTGAGTCCATTAGAATATTACTTGCATATGCTACTCACCATGATTTCAAGCTCTATCAAATTGATGTGAAAAGAGCCTTCCTCAACAAACCAATCAAGGAGGAGGTGTATGTGGAGCAACCCCCCGGGTTTGAAGATGAAGAGTTCCCCGACCACGTATTTAAATTGCGTAAGTCTCTCTACGGCCTAAAACAAGCTCCTAGAGCTTGGCATGAGTGTCTTAGAGATTTCTTAATTGAAAATGGCTTTAAGATCGGCAAAGTAGATTATACATCATTTACAAAGAACTTTGACAATGATCTCTTTGTTTGTCAAATCTATGTTGATGATATAATCATTGGTTCAACTAACAAATCTTTTTGTGATGAGTTTAGTAATATTATGAAAGACGGGTTTGAGATGTCTATGATGGGAGAGCTAAAGTACTTCTTCGGATTCCAAGTGAGGCAACAAAAGGAATGGACGTTCATAAGCCAAACTAAGTACACTCAAGACATACTCAAGAAGTTTGGAATGGACAAGGCAAAGCCCATAAAGACTCCCATGGCAACGAATGGCCACTTGGATCTCAGTGAAGATGGACCAAACGTTGATCAAAAGGTATATCGCTCCACGATTGGATCTCTACTCTATTTATGTGCATCTAGGCCAGACATTATGTTGAGTGTATGCTTGTGTGCAAGGTTTCAAGCCAACCCAAAAGAGTGTCATTTGACGACCTTTAAGAGAATCTTGCGATATTTAGGTCATACATCCAACCTTGGTCTTTGGTATCCATAAGGCTCCAAATTGAATCTCATTGGTTACTCCGATGCAGATTATGGCGGAGGCAAAGTAGATAGAAAAAGTACCTCTGGTACATGCCAATTCCTAGGTAGATCCCTAGTTTCTTGGTCCTTCAAGAAATAAAACTCCATTGCCTTATCCACAGCCGAAGCGGGGTATGTTGCAGTCGGGAAT
Source organism: Tuctoria greenei (assembly GCA_036927565.1). Taxonomy (NCBI): domain Eukaryota; kingdom Viridiplantae; phylum Streptophyta; class Magnoliopsida; order Poales; family Poaceae; genus Tuctoria; species Tuctoria greenei. The sequence goes on from JAYESD010000007.1 coordinate 79,185,664, forward strand.
TGTTGTGCACAACTCCTTTGGATGCGACAAACTCTAACGGATTACGGTTACAATATGAATCGTATTCCACTCCTTTGTGATAATGAGAGTGCCATTAAAATTGCCCATCATCCAGTTGAGCACTCTAGAACCAAACACATAGACATCCGACATCACTTCTTGAGAGACCACTCCCTAAAAGGAGATATAGCCATTTCTCATGTCAACACCGAAAAGCAATTGGCCGACATATTCACCAAGTCACTTGATGAAAAACGCTTTTGCGAGCTTCGAAATGAACTAAATATCCTTGATGCTCAGAATATGGCTTGAAAATTTGCATACCTGTATGAACTCTTCGAAATATGTTGATTGGATTGTAAAAATCATCTCTCTCAATTTTCTCCAAAAAACTATGTCTATTACTAGATCTTGGTAAATTATGGTCATTGCTTGATTGTTGTATGCTTACTGAGCATATTCATCAAGATTATTTGATTTTATTTGCCTCCCTGTTTTCTAAATAAGTACCTCCAAATATATATGAATGGGCTAAGAGGTTCTACACTTGTGACCACGGACTAGTTCGTGGTTACCCGGACTAGTCCGCCCATGCAGACCAGTCCGCAGAGCGCCGGTTAGGTCGGACTAGTCCGGCAGACCACGGACTAGTCCGATATAGCCTCTGGAAAATTTCGGACTAGTCCGATCATTTTCGGACTTGTCCGATTTTTCGTGTCTATAACTGTAGCCGCCGCCAAACCCTAATTTCCTCACCCACACACTTGCCTCAAGCTTTCTCTCTCCGCACTCGAGCTCCCCAAGGCGATTCCTTGATTCCTCCATCAAAACATCGCAAGTTTGGGCGGAAATTGATCTTCTTCACATAGGGATTGAAGTTCACGGACTTGTCCAGCCTTCAACACCCTCCTCTCCGAGATTCGAGCAATTTTTCGGTAAATTTTCACCCAAACCATAGAAATCTCCATTTTCTTCATTGTTGATCGAATAGCCTAGCATCTCTCACTATATACTTGCTTCCTTGATGTATTACATTGATGCTAAGCTAGTTGTGCATTAGGAATCACCATTTGTATCATTGCATAGGTTTTTGAGGATGAATACCGGACTAGTCCGGTCCATGCACGGACGAGTCCGGTCACCCGGACTAGTCCATGCCTGTACACCGGACTTGTCCGATTTTTCTGAACTCAAACCTAACCTTTTAATTCCTCAATGCAATTCCTTGTCATCCATTCTTATCCATACCTTGTACAATCCATTTTCAGGGCATGTCGCACTCTCACGATGAAGTTTCTGACTTCGAAGCCGAGATGGAACAAGAAGCCCCGCTTCGGTCCTCGATGGACCAAAGCAAGAAGCGCCCTTTCGAGGCAGACTCCTCTCCTCCTCAGTCTCAAATGAGGATGGCTCGACGAAAGGTGCCTACTTCCAGGGCTTCTACTGGTGGTGGCCCTAGCTCGGCGAGTGCTCGCCAAGCAAAGGGAAAAGGCAAAGGGATAGTAACGGGCCCGATTGGCCCTGTGAAGATGTCAACTCCGAAGCAAGGGGCTCGGGATCCCACAAAAGAAAGGTTCAACAGAAAGGGCAACGACTCAGCTGCAAAGATCAGGGACGTGGATTGCTACAGCCGTCCGAAGCAAGCTGCTGATGGAAGATTCTAGAGCAACTTCCATACAGATTGTTACAAGTCTGTCTACCTCCCCATGAAGACACCTGTAGTGCGCAGTCAGTGGATACATTGGGCACATCTAGAGAGGAAGAGATGCTCCGCATTCAATGAAGTGATCGAGGCAGCTGAGAGACATGGCTTGAAGAACCTCTTCGCCTTCAAGTATAGCTGGAATGATGACGTGATAGCTCAATTCTATGCTACTTGTCACTTTGCCAGTGATGATGAGGAGCGTGTGACTTGGATGACTCACGGGTCCAAGTACACCATTACCTATGACGGGTTTGCAAGTCTCCTCCACCTGGAGAACACCGACAACGACTTGCTGGTGATCCACAACCTTGGGGTCTTGGAAAAGGATAGGATGAAGTTCCTCTATGAGCCCAACTCCAAGTTCATCCCTCCCTCCACGAAGAACATGAAGCCCTTTTTTGTGGTGCTTAACAGAGTTCTAAGGAAGACAATTACCCCGAAGGATGGGGATGCAGGGAGTGTAAAGCACTATCTCCGGACATTGATGAAGGTCATAAGCACGGACCGCAAGTTTGATGTGTGTGACTATATCTGGAACGATATGGTCAACATCTCTAGCACCCCCAATAGATCCTGTGGCTATGACCCCTACCTCATGGTCATAATTGAGAAGGTCACAGGCATCCAGTTTGTCAAAGATGTGGAGCACACACCATTGAGGCCTCAAAAGCCTCAACAAGCAAATGTTCAAGCTGCCCCGTCTCCTGCTTCTAGTGCAGAGGCTTCGGCGAGAGCAAGTCGAGATGTCGGGGCTGCCCCTGCCACTAGGGCAGCTCCTCAAAAAGGATCTGCAAGTGACATCTTCAAGTACGTGGCTACTATTTTTGCCTCCTGCAAAAATGTCGAGGTGAAGGGCCACAAGCTTAACAAGAGAAGAAATGAAGGCATGAAGTATAACAAGGAATATGTGAGGCAAATTTGTCAAAAACTGGAGATCAAGCCCATTGGATCTCTAGTAATTTCTGATAATTCCGACTCTGACTACACCGAGCTCGGGCCCTTGACTCCCTCCGAGCTTGCCTATTTTGGAATTGGGGGCTCGAGTGGCTCCATTCCTCCTCCTCCTCCTCCTCATCAGCCCGAAGATGAAGATGAAGACGATGAGAGGACCGACAGCGAGGCTTGAAGACTTTAGGTCTCTCCTCTCCTTCTTTTTGGTGTCTTGATGACAAAGGGGGAGAGATTGAGGGGGAGTCTTAGGTCTTAGGTCTTAGCTGTAGGATGCGAGGAGAGAGCTTCCTTTTATGCTTTTTGTGTATTTTGTGGGTTGTAAAACTTTTAATATGCTCTTATGATGCTTATGGTCCTGTGATGCAATGTTTTGAACTACTTATGAAGTAATTGATGAAATCTGTGATTTTGCTCCTAGAATGACATACATGCTTGTTGTTGGTGTATTAATGTCAATTATGTTATTCTCATTGTTTCAATGCACTTAGTTATGCATCCCACCATAAAGAATGCACATATGGATCATGTTCTCATTGCTTGATGTATTTTAGACTCATATGTGCACACTTTATGAAAATCTCATCTTTTATCATATTTTGTGAAATCTCAATTGGTTGTCTTCAATAACCAAAAAGGGGGAGATTGAATGTGCATCTAGGAATCCCTTGTGGGTTTTGGATGATTTATGACAAGCAAATGAGATCCTAACTACATTTTGAGATGTGCACATGTTTTAATGGGAAAATAAGCAATGTGCCAAAAAGAAGGGAGAATGAGGAGCAATGTGGAAAAGAGCTCAAGGAACAAGTGTAGTAGATCATTTTGTATGGAGTGTGTTAAGGAAACACACACCAAGAGCTCAAGCACAAATAATCACACACATTGCACAAGTTTATACAGGACCGGACTAGTTCGACTGACACCAGACTAGTCTGATATCTCTCTGCACAAGATCGGACAAGTCCAATATCACCACGGACTAGTCCGATATCTCTCTGATTAGAATCGGACTAGTCCTCCCCAGTGCGGACTAGTGCTCAAAACACTTCACTAGTTTCACAAAATCGGACAAGTCCGATCACACAACGGACTAGTCCAATATCATTCTGATGAAAATCGAACAAGTCTGATATTGGCACGGACTAGTCCGAAAAACCCTCTGACCTAAATCGGACAAGTCCTCCAAGTGTGGACTTGTCACCCAATTCACTTAGGGTTTCACTTTTCCGGACAAGTCAAATATCCATCGGACTAGTCCGAAGATTTCCAGAAGCGAAATCGAACAAGTCCGCTCCTAGCCGGGCTACTGCGATATTTCGGGACACTTAGGGTTTGCTACACTCCACCACGGACTAGTCCGATCTCCCTAAACCCTAACGGTCACTTTTAGAAACCCCATATAAATAGATGTGCACGGCCCAACATTAATCTCTCTCGACCCCCTACACCGTCACACCTCCCAAGAGCCTCAAAAACACATCTCTCCACGAAATCAAAAGCCAAAAAAGATCAATCCCTTGAGGATACACTTTGGAACATTGGAGAGACACGTTTCATCACTCATTGAGCTCTTGGTTTGATTCCCTAACACACTCCTGTGATATTCATTGTAATCTCTTGAGTGTGTTCTTGGTGGAGTTCTTGTTGTAATCTTGGGGAGCCCTCAATGCGTGAGAAGGCCCCTTGAATTCGGTTATTTACCCTTTGTGAAAAGTGAAGAGGATTGGCTTTCGTGGCGAGCCGACGAGGGTAGGTTGGGGAAGACCCAGTCCTTTTGTGGACTCCTCAACGTGGATGTAGGTTGCCTCTGTGGAAACTGAACCATGGGATAAATTGCTTGTGTTCTTGCTTTGCGTTCATCGTTCTTATCCATCATATTAATCTAGGGTTTCAATCAATCTTGCTTTATGTTGAAACATTAAATATAAGATTGACTTGTGGTATACTCTAGTTCATAATTGTGTAACACTTCAATTACAAGTAGATTTCCACTGCATACATCCTAGAATCAAATTAATCGATCAAAGTTGATTAACCTAGCCGGTACACACCGGACTAGTCCACACTTGAACGGACTAGTCCGATATCTCAAGTTTTGATTTGGTTGTTAAGTGTTGCAGGTTCCGACAAAATTCAAAAAGGCCTATTCACCCCCCTCTAGGCCACATTCATCTTCACTCTGTGTCTTCTCACTGTCTTGCTCCTTATCAATATTATCATCATTTTTACTTGCTTTAGGAGCAGTAGATCGAATGGAGGGACCAATACGATAGAATGCAAGCTCATCATCTGTAAGTGTTGGCATCTCAGTGAAATCTTCATCTGAGTCTTCTGAAACTTTTGGAAAGCCAATAGGTGAGACTTCGAGCTTCTGACATATGGCAGTCACATTCTCATTCAAGTATCGAGAGTGCCTCTTCCTTGCCTGTCTCTCATTATGTTGCTTAACCTCCACTTTGCAATAAGAGGTGAATATGGTACGTAGAATCTTGAAAATGCCGCTGTTAGATCCTCTTGAGGATGAGCGAACTGCAGTAGATGAGGCACCTGCTGGAGTGGCACGAGTGGACCGCTGTCTTGTAGAGGAGGATAGTGGAGGAGGAGCTATAAGAAATTGAGGTCTGAGCTTGGTGTGAGGAACATCCTTGACAAAATCCAATCCTGTGACCTTCTCAATCATGAACATAATGTAGGGGCATATCCACAAGACTGATTTGGAGTGTGGGCAATGTTGAATATATCATTGTAGATATAATCAAACACATTGAATTTTTCATCTCCACTTATGTTTGCATCAAGTTGCGTAGGAAGCCCTAAATGCTTCCCGCATCACCATCTTTGGGTGCAATAGTCTTCCTTAGCACCCAGTTCACAACAACAAAGAATGGCTTCAGATAGTTGGTGGAGGGGGCCTTGAACGGATATGCAATGTCATAGAGGAAGTCCATCTCATTCTTGTCTAGTGCCTTGACATTGTGAACTTTGATCCTATTGTTAAGAGACCAACCCAATTCAAGTATCTCAGCAAACTCCTCATAACCAACTGAGTATTTCTTTCCATGAGTCATCCATGTGATCTCATCAGCTCCAGACTTAGAGAAATGGCAAGTGGCACAGAATTGAGCTATGATTTCATCGTTCCAATCATATATGAAGGCCAAAAGGTCTTTCAAGCCATGTCTATCAACTGCTGCAATCACTTGATGAAATGCCTCATTCCCTTTGCCCTCCATTTACTTCCAATCAATCCATTGATTTTTAGCCACTGGAGTTTTCATGTGAAGGTACACAGTTTGATAATAATCACAGTGAAATTCGCTCCAAAACCGTAGATTTGCTGCCACCTTTTGTGACTGTATACATCAATCTCCCTCAGTTTTTTGGCTTTGTCAGCTGCCTTTCCAGTGAAAGCATCGTCATTGCGACGACAGTTATGATCGTGCATTGGGGCAGCCATTTCGAGTGGCCCAATCGGGCCCGAGGACCTCGCGGGACCATAAAATGGCACTTTTCCAAATTATTTAGGTCCTTCTCTTGGCATCTTTGTAAGACTTTGTCTATAATTTCCAGACAATGATTATATGTTTTCTCATAGACGGAGAAATCGTCCATGAAAACTTCCATGATCTCCTCATTCACGTCAGAAAAGATAGACATCATGCATCTTTGAAAAGAGGCAGGAGGATTGCACAGTCCAAAAGACATACGCCTGTAGGCATAAGTCCCATAGGGACATGTGAATGTGGTCTTAGTTTGATTGTCGGGGTGGATTGGGATTTGATTATAACCTGAATACCCAACAAGGAAACAAAAGTAGGAATGTTTTCCCAACCGCTCTAACATCTCATCGATGAAGGGCAGTGGAAAATGATCCTTCCTTGTAGGCTTGTTAAGTTCTCAGTAATATATGCACATCCTCCACCCCGTGACAGTTCGTTGAGGAATCAATTATTTCTTCTCATTTTGAACGACCTTCATACCTCCCTTCCTGGGCACTACTTGAACTGGGCTTACCCATTTACTATGAGGAACATCGTAGATAATCCTGGCATGCAGAAGTTTCAAGACTTCCTTCCTGACAACTTCCCGCTTCGCATTTTTCAATTGCCTTTGAGGTTCCCTTGAGGGTACACTCTTGGGGTCCATGGGAATGCGATGGGTGCATAGTGCAGGGCTAATCCCCTTAAGATCCTCTAAGGAATAGCCAAAACCAGCTCTATGCTTTTCTAGCATGGCAATAAATTTGAGTGTCTCATTATCTGAAAGCTTGTCACTTATGATGATAGGGCCTTCCAAATCACCACTTAGAATGGCATAACGTAGGACTGGAGGTAGAATTATTAACTCAACAGGAGGTTTTGGGAAGAACTCTTCTTTTGGCAATTCAATTGCCTCCTGAAATTCATCCTCCTCTTGGATGAAATCTTCTTCTCCTTCTATTTTGTGAGGAGCTAAGAATTGAAGAGTTCTAAGCTCCTCAAATGGTTCATCTTGGATGGGAGATTCTGCAGATGTAATCTTGGAATGCAGGACATGAATAGAAAACTTTCTCCCGCCAAGGTTGACATTGAGGTTTCCTTCCAAAGGAATTTCCATGAGAAATTTCACAATGGGAATCCCAACCATAATGTCGAAATCCTGGATTTTGAACACATAGAAATCTAGGATTACCTCAATATCACCGTGTTTTACAGACACCCGTTGCAAAACACCGCATCCTTCAAAGGTGTTTCCGAAAGAGTCTTAGAAGGATTTACATGTTGGTGCCAATGGCACATTGCCAAGAATGGCGAGAGCACAAGAATCAGAAATGATATTTGCTCCAACAGTGGGGTTGTGTAGGACATTCATTGGTGTCCCGCTAATGTAACATAGAATAGTTGCCAAAGGTGAGGTCATCCGAAGGATTTTGGGTGACAGCTCAACTTCTGCAGTCCATTCCCTGCTTAAAATAGAGGTTAGCTCCTTGACCGTCTATTGGACAAACACTCCATCAGGTGGGTTAGGTGGAGGAAATGATGGTTTCCAATGGCAATAGTACTTCGAGGTATTTTCAAAATCTTCATATATCTCTTCCTCGAAGTAGGAGGAAAACTCCATGGATTCATCCTCAGATCTTGACACTACTTCTTCTTGAGGGGGCTCATTAAGACCCATAATGATGGAAGAATTTTCTAGAATTCGGTCTAGAAGATCCTTACATTCTTCCGGCGTCTTATGGAGGAAAGATCCTCCAGCTGTAATGTCAAGGTGTAGGGAAGATTCTTTGTTCAATCCCATGTAGAAGTGTTGCAGGAGCAACAGATCAGGGATAGACAAATCTGGGCCAGAATTTCTCAAAATAGAAAATCTATCCCATGTTTCACCTATGGATTACTTTTCCATCTGCTGGAAGCATAGTACTTCCTTCCGTAAAGACACAATTCGGGCAATTTGAAATAAAGCAAGACAAAATATGTCTCGTAATTCACTCCAATTTGGTTCCCAAACCATGGCTATAAAGCCAGCGCGAAGTTCATGGCCACTAGAACAAATGGGTTCTGCCTAAGGCGGTGGCTCACAGAACTTGCCATTTGGGGCAGAATATGAAAGAATTGTGGGTTGCTCCATATATGTGGCGGTGGTAAGAAAAGGAAAGATAAGATGAGTAGATAGATACGAGGACGATCAAGGTTCGAAGATTAACAACAACCGTTCCCCGGCAACGGCGTCAGAAATTCTTGTTGTTGACGTTTCTTATGTACAGATAAAAATTCGCAAGCGCACGAAATTTGTCATGTAGCACTTCCCCTTAGGAGAGTATTCCAAGGGTATCACAAGGAACATGTGCGTAATCTTACGAATTAATCCACCCAAGGACACAAAGTTGTTTGGTAGGCAAGGAAGAGAGAGGAATACAAAGTATTGATTCTAATTCAAAGGAGTTTGCGGTAGCTGCTTGCTTCAGGCACAGGTTTACCCCTAGCAATACTAGGCGACTCCTACCAAGAGCCTATGGCATAGCCGAACATGGAGGATTACACAGGACGGCTAGGGCTGTCACCACCTACTGCCTACCTCTTCAATCTGTGGGTCTCTGAGATATTCACTGGTGATTTCTGACCTAAGAACCACGCTTACGTTCTAAAACTCAACTCTAATTGTTTCAAACACAAAGCTACAACTAGTGCCTCTAATGGATTAAAGCAATGAATTCACAAGTAACTACTTGTGCAAACTACTATGAATTGAGAATCAAACTTGAATTGAATTCACAAAGGGCTTACTTGATTTGAATAGCACCTATGTAGGGGTACAAGTGTAGAAGAGGGACTTGACAAGCCCAAGCCTCCCTCTCCTAAACTATTCACCACACTCTCCTTCTACTTGGCAGTCTAGGACTACTGTAAACCTTTGGAGTAATGTTCTATTCTCCACTTTTGGTGTGTGTGTTAAGTGAGGTGTGGGTTCTATTTATAGGGGGAGAAGAGCCGGTTCCCACCACCAAATGCGCGTGAATCAGCCACCCATGACCTCTTCAAGCTGGGATGAGCCAACACGTGGCGTTTGATCGCAATTGGCGCCATGACCTAGTCGGCCGCCTAGGTGGGTCGGCGAACCTTGTCTTGGCCCCGTTGGGGCTGTGCTTCCTCCAGGTCTCTGCCAGGTGGGTCCCATACCTTTATATGGGTGCTACACCGTTGGATGGCCTCGTATACTTGTGTTTGTGGGTCATTTGATCCATGTGATGACATGTGGCATCGCCTCATTCGTTGAAATCCAATTTTATGGATTACTCCATGCATGTCTTGGTATTTTTAGATCTAAATTCACCTGCATACAAATAAACACCAACACTTGTGGAATTGGTTAGTTTTTAACATACCACTATGTTGTGTTTCTCTTTTGTGCACATTATGAGGTGAATTGATGATCTAAATATGGCACTTAAGGACCATCAGCAAACTTCCCACACTTAGTCCTTCGCTTGTCCTCAGTGAAGGGAAGAAAAAGAACTAAGGTGCTGTCAAAAAATTTCTTAGAAAATGAGGATACTAGATATTTCAACTCATACCTTAATTCATGAATTCCCTTTTTGTGGAATGTGGCTACCACATCAATCTTGGGTGTTTGAAGAGTGGAATGGTTGGAATGTAGTTGCCTTGGATTTTCCCTTGCCGAATTGATTTGACGATTTGTCGGAAAGTCAAGGAAACAATTGCCCTTATCTCTCAATTGGAATCTCCCTAGTCTCTCAAAGTGTTTTTATCCTCACCTTGGCATGTTGTGCCAATTTTGTCCCTATACTAAATATGGCTATATCTGGAGCTTGGTAGGGTTAAATGTGGCGCACATTGCAATTCATGTATTACTAAGTAAAAAACTTGATCCTATGAGAGACTTTGCAGCAAACAAATTTATAAAATAAATCCTTGTGCACATGAATGGGATGGATATATGTGGACTCCATGGTTTTCTCTCTTTAATGATGAAACATGGCTACTCTCTTTTTCTTTTTCTCTTTCTCTCTCTTTTTATGAATTCCGTAGCCATGTCTTCTACTCCTTTTTATTTTTGTAGAGAGATTTTTGATGACCAAAATGTATGGAGTTTCTTTATTGGATGGATGAATGGTGGATGCAAATTCTCAATGTAAGAAGCTTTGCATGAATATGGTGCACAAGAATTTCTAAGTCAAAGGTTCATGCATGTCACTCAATTAGGTCATGAGTTTGACAAAGTTCAATGAAAAGAAAAATGGCATATGCATGTGGTTTTCAAGAATTTGTATGATATGGTCTTGGTGGTTATTTAAATTTCCAATGAGAGAATCAGGCAAAGTTCAAGACTCCAAATTGTGCATGCATCAACAAATCAATTTCAAGCAAGGAGATATCTCCTCATGTAACTCATTTACCATATCACACTAGTCAAATACTTAGATGACATGTTTTCTATTATGCTTGTGGGAATTATGAACTGGGTACTAAATCGAAGAACAAAGTATTCAAATTTTCAGCTCAAGCAAATTTTGACTACCAATATTTAAGTGTTAATTGTTGAGTTGAATTGCCTTCATATATTCAGTATTAAATATCAAATCAACTCAAATAGTAACATAACATGCATATTTAGGGGTAGAAGATCCAAACCAATTTTGTGAAGTGAAACGAAGCCATGTGGGGGCCACAACTGGTCGGCCGACCAGGGGGTTTGGCCGACCCTCTTCCGGCCTCTCTGTTGCTTTGTTTGTACAAGTTGAGTCGCATAATCGGTTGCGACGTGTTTTGAGACGCAATGCTAATTTTGTACGTCGGGATTTCACGAATTTGGGGTACCTCCCCCAGTCTTGTTCCCTGAATTATTTATTCACACAATATAGACTAAAGATGGTTTTTTACCAGGTTAGATGAACCAGTAAGTTCCTTTTATTGAACTCAAATATGGGGATGCTTACATTATTCAATCTAAACTGAATGAAAAAAAAAATTGGAATCAAAGTAAATGAAACTAGTAAGCATCCTATGCGGTCGGGACATCTACACTTGGGAGCGTTGTAGATGTCGGGCTTTCCAACGACATTGCATATGCGCCACAGCTTGGTGCTTATGCCACAGAGAACAACATAAATCTCCTCCTTGAGGGATATGAGTTCATCCTTCAGTTCTGCCCTCTAGATGCGCCCTTCAGCCACTATGTCCGATAGCTTCTTGTTCTCCAAACGAAGAGAAGCTAACTCCTTAGAAAGTTGTGCCACTTTAGGGGCACAAGGAGATTTCCCATCGTAGTCCTCAAATAGGCCAGGTGGCCCTCTGATAGCAGGTGTCGAGAGGGGACACCTAATCTTCGAGGGTGACAAGCCTGTCGATTCCTCCATCGCCAAATTATCCACTTGATTGAAAAAGCCTTTTGCATAGCCTCCATCATGCTGGCGCACCCCATGGATAATGAGGCGGTCTCCCACATGCTCGGGCGAGGTACGCGTAGGTGACTTGTAGTGGTGATTCACTATGTCATCGTCCTTGGTCTTTAGAGTGTACATGAACTCCTCACCATGTTGCAACGTTGGGAGAGACTCGTCTTTTTTAGGAAAAAGACGATTCTTGATTGACTTAAGGCCAATCGTAGTCGGATGACGTGCACGTGTTGTCGACTTCATGGGCGTCCTTCGAGGGGAGAGCGACTGTTCAGCACCACGAGGTGTGGTGCTACGGCCACGCGGAGTCTTCGTCGTTAGCGGGATCATGGCGAGGGTCACGACATCTAATGCTATGACGAACTCCAAAGCGAGGGGGGACTTTTCATTGGCCGGCGTGATGTATCCGCTCAGGTTGAAGGTTGAGCTAGAGTGGGGATGGGGCACAATCTTCTTGTCAATCATGACTTAGAACACGAGATGGATTTGTCTATATGGCACAGGGTTCCCTTCTCTGTTCCCATCAATGAACAGCCGGAAAAAGTACGATAGCACCGAGAGTCTTGCTGAGATACATCGCGAGAGTCCGCATGTGAAAACAGAAGGCTGACGGCGCAAGGTGGCGTCGGCCGACCCTAGGGTTCGACCGACCCCTTCCTAGCTACATATAGGCCATGTTTTTGTGGGTTGGCTTAATGGGCCCCATAGATGAATAATTGGATGGGCCCATAAATGGACGCGGAGAATTTAGATAGAATTTAAAGAAATGGTGTGAATATCAATAAGATTTATGACGCCAATTTCTTTTTCTGTCTCATCCTTATGGGATTCGAGAAATAATTTGAGTTGGTGCCCATTCACTTTAAATAGATTATCATCATCACCTCGGAGTGTGAGTGCTCCATGGGATGAGGTTTCAACTACGGTGAAGGGTCCTTGCCATTTACTTTTGAGCTTCCCATGTCCAAAGAGTTTAACCCTAGAATTGAAGAGTAGGACTTTGTCTCCAGGTTTGAACTCCTTAGGCGTAATCCTCTTATCGTGCCATCTTTTAGTTCTTTCCTTGTAGGTTTTAGCACTATGGTACGCCTTATCTCTCCACTCTTCCAACTCGGAGAGTTGCTTCAATCGATGCTTTCCGGCTTCGTGAAAGTCCATGTTCCATCGCTTGATGGCCCAATAGGCTCCATGTTCCATCTCTACAGGAAGATGACAAGTCTTCCCATAGACAAGTTGGAAAGTAGACATGCCAATAGGAGTTTTCAGTCAGTACGGTATGCCCACAATGCGTCTGGTAGCTTATGCTTCCATCCCGTTCCCATTTCCAAGACGGTCTTTTGTAGAATATTCTTAATTTGCTTATTAGATTTTTCTGCTTGACCACTTGATTGTGGGTGGTACGTGGTAGCGATATTATGCTGGACACCAAGCTCCCTCAAAAAGCTCCAGAAGGTTTTATCTATGAAATGAGACCCTCCATCACTTATGATCATACAGGGAGTGCCAAAACGCGGAAAAATGATCTCATGGAACATTTTCCTAGCTTGCTTGGAATCCACATTTTTGCATGGCAGAGCTTCTACCCATTTTAACACATAATCTATAGCCACCAGGATATATTCGCAATCATGAGACCTTGGGGAAGGTCCTATGAAATCAATACCCCACACATCAAATAAATCAACTTGGAGATTATATCTTAGGGGCATCATATTGCAAGCTGAGATTCCTCCATTGCTTTTGGCATTTCCAACATCTGCGAATGAATTCTTTTGTATCTTCATACATAGAAGGCCAATAGAATCCACTTTGTCAGAACTTTGTCTGGGTACGGTAAACACCGTAATGGCCATCTTGGGGGCTAGCGTGGCCTTTCGCAATAATCTTGGTGCCTTTGATTGATGGGACACACCTTCTAAGAAGGCCATCAGCACATACTCGATAGAGATATGGGTCATCCCAAAGGTGTCTCCGACTTTTATAGATGAGTTTCTTTTTGTTTTCCCCCGGAGGTACGTATCCCGTGACCATGAATTTCACAATATCCGCATACCAAGGGTGAGAGTCAGTCAACTTAACAAGCATATCATCTTGTAGGAAGTCATTGATAGGGATGTCCATGGTTTGCGTGACTTCCAAACGCGAGAGATGATCTGCCATGGAATTCTCTACTCCATTCTTATCCTTGATTTCTATGTCAAACTATTGGAGTAGGAGAATGCAACATATTAGCCTTGGTTTAGTATCCTTTTTGGTGAGCAAGTAGGCAGCATGGTCTGTATAGACTATGACCTTGGCTCCAACCAAATAGGATCTAAACTTATCGATAGCAAAAACTACCGCCAAGAGCTCTTTTCCAGTTGTGGCATAGTTTAGTTGAGCTCCTGTTATAGTTTTGCTAGAGTAGGCTATTGCATGATGCTTTTTATCTTTGGTTTGGCCTAGGACCGCACCAACAACAAAATTACTAGCATCACACATGGTTTCAAATGGCAGCGTCCAATCGGGAGGTTAAATGATTGGAGTTGATATGAGTGCCTTTTTGAGTGTTTCAAATGATCTAAGGCATTCATCATCGAAATCAAAGGGAGCTTCCTTAGCTAATAGGTTAGTGAGGGGTCTAGCAGCTTTTGAGAAACCTTTGATGAATCGCAGATAGAACACCACATGACCTAAAATGCTGCATATTCCTTTAACATTGATAGGGGGTGGAAGTTTTTTAGTGACTTCAATCTTTGCTTTGTCGACCTCTATCCCTCTCTCGGACACAAAGTGTCCAAGAACGATGCCTTCACGGACCATGAAATGACACTATTCCCAATTAAGTACGAGGTCCTTCTCTTGGCATCTTTGTAAGACCTTGTCTAAATTTACCAGATAATGCTCAAAAGTTTTCCCATAGACGGAGAAATCGTCCATGAAAAATTCAAAGATCTCCTCAATCATGTCAGAAAAGATAGACATCATGCATCTTTGAAAAGAGGCAGGAGCATTGCAGAGTCCAAAAGACATACACTGGTAGGCATAAGTCCCATAGGGACATGTGAATGTGGTCATACTTTGATCATCGGGGTGGATTGGGATTTGATGATAACCTGAATAGCCATCAAGGAAAAAAATGTAGGAATGTTTTGCCAACCGCTCTAATATCTCATCGATGAAGGGCAGTGGAAAATGATCCTTCCTTGCAGCCTTGTTAAGTTTTCAGTAATCAATGCACATCCTCCATGCCGTGACGGTTCGTGAAGGAATCAATTCATTCTTCTCATTTTGAATGACCGTCATAACTCCCTTCTTGGGCACTACTTGAACTGGGCTTACCCATTCACTATGAGGAACATGGTAGATAATCCTGACATGCAAAAGTTTCAAGACATCCTTCCTTGAAACTTCCCACATCGCATTATTCAATTTCCTTTGAGGTTCCCTTGAGGGTACACTCTTGGGGTCCATGGGAATGCGATGGGTGCATAGTGCAGGGCTAATCTCCTTAAGATCCTCTATGGAATAGCCAAAACCAGCTATGTGCTTTTCTAACATGGCAATGAGTTTGAGTGTCTCATTATCTGAAAGCTTGTCACTTATGATGATAGGGGCTTCCAAATCGCCATTTAGAAAGGCATAACGTAGGACTGGAGGTAGAATTTTTAACTCAACAGAAGGTTTTGGGAAGAACTCTTCTTTTGACAATTCAATTGCCTCATGAAATTCATCCTCCTCTTGGATGAAATCTTCTTCTCCTTCTATTTCGGGAGGAGGTAAGAATTGAAGAGTTCTAACCTCCTCTAATGGTTCATCTTGGATGGGAGATTCTGTAGATGTGTTCTTGGAATGTAGGACGGGAATAGAAAACTTTCTCCCTCCAAGGTTGACATTGAGGTTTCCTTCCAAAGGAATTTATATGAGAAATTTCTCGATGGGAATCCCAATCATAATGTCAAAATCTTGGATTTTGAACACATGGAAATCTAGGATTGCCTCAATATCACCATGTCTTACAGACACCTGTTCCAAAACCCCACATCCGTCAAGGATGTTTTCGAAAGAGTCTCGGAAGAATTTACTTTTTGGTGCCAATGGCACATCACCAAGAATAGCGAGAGCACAAGAATCGGAAATGAAATTTGATCCAACAGTGGGGTTGTATAGAACCTTCATTGGTGTCCCTCTAATGTAACATAGAATAGTTGCCAAAGGTGATTTCATCCGAAGGATTTCGGGTGACAGCTCAACTTCTACAATCCATGCCCTGCATAAAATAGAAGTTAGCTCCTTGACCGTCTGTTGGACGAACACTCCATCAGGAGGGTCAGGTGGAGTTAAAGGCAATGATGGTTTCCTATGGCAATAGTACTTCGAGGTATTTCCAAAATCTTCAAATATCTCTTCTTCGAAGTAGGAGGGAACTCCTACGGTTGAATTTCTTCTTCCTTCGTAGTTTCGGGTTCGGGAGAGGATTCCTCCGACAAGGTGTGGGATAAGCAAGAGATGGGTTCTTCTGTGTCCATGGATTCATCCTTGGATCTTGACACTACTTCCTCTTGAGGGGGCTCACTAAGACCCATAATGAAGGATGAATTTTCTAGAATTCGGTCTAGAGATCCTTACCTTCTTCTTGCATCTTATGGAGGAAAGATCCTCCAGCCGTAATGTTAAGATGTAGGGTAGACTCTTTGTTCAATCCCATGTAGAAGTGTCGCAAGAGGAACGGTTCAGGGATAGACAAATCTGGGCCAGAATTTCTCAAAAGAGAAAATCTATCCCAAGTTGCACCTATGGATTCTTTTTCCATCTGCTGGAAGCGTAGTAGTTCCTTCTCTAAGGACACAATTCGGGAAATTGGAAAGAAAGCAAGACAAAATCTGTCTCATAATTCACTCCAATTTCCGTTTGTCTTCCAAAAATTGTGGTCATACCATTGTTTGGCTTTTTCCTTAAGGGGAAAAGGAAACAACTTCAATTTGTGAGTTTCTTGTGTCATACCTTTGATTAAAAGGCTTGAACGCAGTTGTTCGAACTCTCTTAGATGGTGGTAAGGGTTTTGACAATCCGTTCCTGAGAAGGATTGCTCCAGAACCATGGTGTAAAATCCCAGTTTTTCCCTTTATATGAAGTTCAACTATCAGTTTGTTTTCAACCATAGTGGAGATCAAATGTGGTTGGGCATTTGAATTTGAGATCATTAAGAATTTTTCTTTCACCCATTCTTAAATTTTTTTAACATAAGGGATGAACTTCACCAATGACCTTAGAATAATTTAAGTGACCTTTCTAACAAGTTTTGGAATTTATTGAATAAAAATTTCCATGGCAAATTACTATGCAGTATGAAATATCGTCAAATTCATTTGAATATAGCGCTGTACAATTAGGCCCTGCCAAAATATTCAAATCTGAGGCCATAAATTTTCCATGGCCTCATAATATTCCAAATAGATTTCCTGCCAAGTTTCAAAATTTTTGAATTCCATTTGCTATTTTATTTGAGACGCTTAGCAAATTCGAGCCATATTTAGAATTCAAATTTTGAGTTCTGTTCAACTTATTTGAACATCAAGATTTGAACACACCATCATGGTCAGCATGACTTGCTTGACTTATTCCCAAAGTTTCAAATTTTTTGAAACTCTTTTGCTATTTAATTCAGTGACCTCATTGAATTTCATTCAATTTCAAATTCAAATTTGAAATTCAAAGGAAACTTGTTCCAATTCGAAATTCAATTTGAGAATGAAGTTCCAGATATTTATTTGAGCCTCTCCACAAAAATTCCCTAATTTTTGGATCATGTTTGGTAGGAGAATTGATGTTGGAGAGAAAGGAAGAGGATAAGGGGAGGTGGGACCCACTATCAGCCTGACAAACTCGATTGAACCGACAGCATGCTCTGTATCCGGCTGTCCCCACCGATCGACATCGGGAGCGCTCGACACCGTGATGCGACATGCAAGCCACCGAGCTGCCTGCTTGCTTGCGCCGTGGCGAGCTCCCCTCGTCCCTCTATGCCTATAAATACCATCCCTTGGCCGTCGGCGTCGAGCTCCATCTCTATTCGCGCCATAGCCGCTGCCTCTGTTCGTCGAGCTTTTGGTCGGAGATTGAAGCCGTTTCTCACCGAGCTGTAAGTAGATAAAAGTCTTGTAGCAACCTCCTCTACGTGTTCTATTTGGTCATCTACTAGAGGTATTTCGAAGTTTTCCGGTCGTCGTCGAGGAAGCCACCGGGAACCTTCACTGGCACACCGTCGAGCTCCGGTTCTAGGCCGTTTCCAGTCATGATCCTTTAAGCAAAAAGGTTCACAATCCTCTCTAGTTTATGCTCACCAAATTTAAGCCCATCACTTGAACTATAGCTCGAGTTTTTATTCGATGACCGAATCATTGTTCGATAGAAAAGCAAGGCTTCATGCATAAATTCGTTTCATTCTTGCAATCATTCTTTAATCTGATTAGGAGGTAGCTCCTATATATCCTCGTGCAACTCCCTGCCCAAGGGCCCCAAAAGTTATCAACCAAGCACCTTAGATTTTGAGATTTCGCGGCCTCCGGTTGAAAAACCGTACTTCGCCGTCGAGCTCATATCTCACGGTCGTTTCCTCTCTTCCCTTGTCCAGATCCTTGACCCTTGAGGTCCCAGGAAGCTTTTGGAGATGTTCCCGAGTTGTTTGAGCTTGAGTTGGGTGAGTTCAAGCATGTCAGAGTCCTAACCGTGGAAAACAGAATTTTGCTCGTGGCAATGTGAACCATGTCTCTACGGAGGATGCTCAACAAGCGGATGATGTGGTCATTGGTATGTTTCTCGCAAACTCCAACCCCGTGACTATGTTATTTGATTCTGGAGCATCGCATTCATTCATTGCATCGAAGTATGTTGCCAAGTATAGTTTGCCTATCTCTCATATGAAGTTTAATTTGTTGGTTAAGTCTCCTGGAAGAGAGATGAGGAAAAATATAGTATGTCCAAAAGTAAGCCTTAGAATAAGGGGGGTAGAATTCTTTGCCAACCTTATAGTCTTGAATTCCCAAGGATTGGACATTATACTTGGTATGGACTGGTTGAGGAAGCACAATGGAGTTATCGAATGTGCCACAAAGAAGGTGAAGTAGACCAACGAAGAGGGGATCACCGTAGAATTTGAAGCAACTCAACATGCACCGAAGCAATTGGAGCTGAATCACATGGACGGTACTACAATAGAGGAGATTCTGGTGGTGTGTGAATTTTTGGATGTTTATCTGGACGAGTTGCCAGGTATGCTTCCTGATCTAGACATTGAGTTTGTTATTGATTTAATACCTAGAACTGCACCTATAGCTAAGAGGCCGTATAGGATGCCTCCTATGGAATTAGCGAAGCTCAAGAAGAAGATTCAAGAGCAACTAGAGAAGGGTTTTATTCGCCCAAGCTCTTCACCGTGGGGAGCACCCGTTCTATTTGTGGACAAGAAGGATGGAACGCAAAGGATGTGTGTGGATTACCGAGCTCTCAACGAGGTGACCATCAAGAACAAGTACACCTTGTCACGAATAGAAGACTTGTTTTATCAGATGAAGGGTGCTTATGTCTTCTCTAAGATTGATTTGAGGTCGGGATACTTTCAAATGAAGGTTAGACCATCGGACATACCCAAGACAGCATTTAGGACACGGTATGGATCTTATGAGTACATGGTGATGTCCTTTGGATTGACCAATGCACCTGCTTACTTTATGTACCTCATGAATAAAGTCTTGTGAGACCTATGTGTGCTGAATACATTGGCTTTGACAATAAAAGTTTTGAGTGCCGCCATAACATCTTTTTAGCAATGCCCGACTCTAGCTCCGAGCTTCTGCAAGGTCCAACGTAAGGTCCGACTTGCTTTGTCTAGGTATGATATGTTTTTGGGTAGCTCCAGTGAGCTTTGTCTTTAGGTCTGACATGTCTTTGATAGCTCCGATATATCTTTGTTAAGCTCCGATATGTTTTGCTAGGTCCGGCTTATGTTGGTTAGCTCCGACATGTTTTTCTAGCTCTGGCTTTTGGGATGACTAGTTCCGACTAGTTGTGATTAGCTCTGGTGCTAGGTCCGACTATCTTTGGTAAGCTCTGGCGCTAGGTTGTACTAGCTTTGGTAAGCTCCAGCTCAAGCTCCAGTTAGTTTTTTCTAGGTCCGGAGCTTGATCGCAATGTTCCTGTTTTTATTGTGAAATGTTTCAAACTTGCTTTACTCTGTTGGAAAGTTTGCTTAGTATTATTTTACTAAGTTTTTGGTGCATTTTGGTCGATATGGCTGTTATTTATTGATATGCTTTGCAACATGCTTATGTGAGGTTCTCACGTAAGGTGTTGTGTTCGGAATTGACTTGAGTTAAGTCGCGGACTTGGGCTCGTACGGAATGATTGTTTGTTCATGTGCAAGTGTTGCTTGAGTTCAAATCATGGCTGGTGACAGGATCCTTTGGACTAGTCTCAGGGAGGAGATGAGGTTCCAACAACCAAAATCAGGAGGAATTGTGGTTGAGCGGGTCATGATGTCGCGCAGGATGATTGAATCAAGGGCAGTGCATATGAAGGTTACTGGACGTCGAAGGAAGGTGTGTGCACGTATGCATGTGGTGCATGACGTGGAAACATGGTTCCGA